>JAVDOI010000005.1:22101047-23301047 GCA_032191485.1 Leptoclinus maculatus
GTTCCGCTCCGTTTTTATTTTCCCAGGACCCGAAACAAGACGCTCCGGTACACAGCCGGGACCGCTTCCTGCACTCGGCTGTTTCTAAACATCAGGTCTGTGGACCTGGGTCGGCTCACGGGGAAGGGAGGGGAGGGGGGGGGGAACTGGTACAGCGGTCCTGAAGCTTAACAGCACATTACTGCACCTGTTCAACGATGCAGGACAGAGTCAGAAGCTAAAAAAAATCTTGTTTTTTTTAATCCTTAAAACCCCAAAACTAAGTTTGAATCGATCACAAGTCATCATAGCTCAAGGAAAGGAGTGCTTGTGATGATGCTGGACTTTACTAGTGACTTAGGAAGAGGAAGACAAATGCAGTTTGTCAACAGAAGTATGATGAAGATGGAGAATGCTTCCTAAATGAATTGACTTTACGAGACACTGTTTAAACTGAAACACCTGTTTGCTCTGAAACAACTCGTGATCCCGTCAGAATTGTGTAGAATTTGACTCCGCTGTCGGACAAATGGATTCTGACAACCGAGCATCCAACAACCAGACATTCTGATGCTGGTAACAGTTTTAAATTGAATGTTTAAAGCTCGCTAACTCGTCTGGATGGGAACATGAATAAGCAGCATGCTGAGGTCCTTTAACAATATCTTCATACAGGTATGAAGAACCTTAAATATCGGACTGCACTGGTTCATGGGAATCATTCCGGTCTTCAGTGTTAATCACAATGATGAAATAACAGAAACACATTTTCCAATAATCCTTCTGACAGCTTCTGCCGGCCGGACACATAACGACTTTTCAAGCCGTTTCACAGAAGGAGAAGTTGTGCTATAAGTGAGGTGACCTTGAGGTCATAAAAGCGGTCTTTTTCTCATCCCGACGTTCCAATAAGCTCTGGAATGTTTATTTGTATCGTCTTTAGAAACTCTTATAGCCTGTGACTTAAAACTCTGACCGTCCAGACATTACTTCTAGAGGTGAGAGGGTGTCGGACTCTGTTAAAAGTCTCTTTAAAGTCTTCTAGTCTTCTAAAAACACACCAGACGGAGGCGAAGCGTGGCTCGCCATAATAATGACATTTTTCCGTGACCGGGGAGCCGTGTTCATGCGTTTCAGGCGGGAGGTGCGACTCCTCTCCGCCGCTTAAAGATGAACTTTCCTCATGAGAAGGACATGAGATGGAGGGGGATTGTTGTTGAGTAAAAGAAGAGGGTAAACAACAAAAAAATCAGAAAACCAAATGAAGGAGGAAGACAAGGAGGAGGAGGAGGGGGGGGTGTGTGAGGGAGAATGGGAGGAAGGATGAAAAGGACAAGGGGGAGGAGGAGGTAGAAAAAAAAAGATAGTGGAGAGAGAAAAAAAAACAGAGAAAGAGAAAACGAAGGAGAGAGGACCACGAGGGAGACAAAGACCTACTTGTCTCAAGTCACTGAAGGCCAGAAGCAACGTGTCACCCTGGAAGCCTGCGACCGGGCCGGCTCTGGCAAAACCTGTGGGAAAATACAAACCCGCCCCCCCCAGTCCTCCCCCGGAGAGAGGGAAGAGAGGAGGAGGAGGAGAAAAAAGAGGGTGAAAAACGGAATAATAAAAGACCTGGTCGGATTCGCTATGCATCGGGATAGATTGGCAGACAAATGACAGCCTGGGGAGGAGGGGGAGGGAGGAGGGGGGAGGAAGAGGAGGGCAGGGTGTTAGAGTCATGTCGCTGGGTCTTGTTGAAAGGGAGAAAGAGAGTGAGTGTGTGTGTGTGTGTGTGTGTGTGTGTGTGTGTGGGTGGGTGTGAAAGGTTTTGTAGTGCATTTGTGTTGAATGTGTGTGTGGAGATTTTCAAGCATTTGTCTTGCTGAATGTGTGTGTGTGAGAGAGTGTGTGTGACAGTTGGTAGGCCTGTGGAGTGTGTGTGTGTTTATTTGTTGTTTGTACAGGGCTTCGCCTGCATGTTTGAGAACAGTTGAGGACTGTTGGATTTTGAACCCAGGGTGACGCCTGTGTGTGTGTGTGTGTGTGTGTGTGTGTGTGTCGGGGTCGTACGGAGTGTGAGCTGGGGTCTTGGCGTCAGTTGGCCCCCGTAAACAAGCCGACTGGTATTCTGAGCGAGGGAACGAGAGAAAAGAGGAGTGCCGCGAAGAGAGGGAGAGAGCAAGCCTGTAGCTAATCTCTTTCACCTCAGGACACACACACACACACACACACACACACACACACACACACACACACACACACACACACACACACACACAAGGCCATACACACCACAGCCCTGATTACACGCCTGCCATCTTCAGTGACCCCCGTGAGAGAGACACACACACACACACACACACACACACACACACACACACACACACACACACACACACACACACACACACACACACACACCTCCATGTCCTACCTGCTAACTTGTACTTTCTTCTCCCTCTACCTTCACAGAAATGATCAATATGAGCATCTCCTGGTGCTTGTATCAGTTTCTCCTCCTCCATCCCCCCCCCCCCCCCCGTGATCAGATCCATTTCATCTGTACCTCCTTTTCTTTTCATCTGACACAATCCTAAAATTCCTTTTATTGAATCTGTAATTCCTCTCTCTTGTGCTCCCCCTCACTTCCTCCTCTCGCCCTTTAATCCCTCCTCTCATCCATGCGTTGCCCTCTTCTCTTCCCTTGCTTCCTTCTGTACTCGTCTCGTGCTTCTCTTCTTCTTCTTCTTTTATTCCACACCTCTTTCATTTAATCCCATTTTCTCTGCCCTCTTGTTCCTCAACCTCTTTGATCCCATTCGACTCCATCCTTCTACATCACCCTCTCTCATCATTTAATCCCTTCTCACTTTTAACTCTCCGACAGAACACATTTGCTTCTGGTTCATTGAATCATGTTCTCTTATATCATTTTGTTTATTCCTTCTTACATCCATTTGTTCATGAACTCATTGCTCTCTCGCTGTCTCTTACCTTCCCTTTTTCATTTCACCCCCTTAAATTTAATCCATCGCTTCTTCCCTCGCCTGACTCCATTCTTCATGTCGTCTTTATAAACGTAGTGTAACGGCCCCTTGTTCTCCCCTTTATGCTCATAGCCTCCCATTTCTCCCCCTTAATCTATCCATCCACCTTGCACTTTTAACTTCACCCTTTTTTTTTACTAATCCCTTGTTCTGTTCTTTTCCTCTCTCTCTCTCTCAGCTTCCTCTTTCAAGCTCTTTCTATCATTCATCCTTTTAAAATGTAATCCCTCTTTCCCACCGTCTTGTGGTTTCTTTCTCCTTTTTGAATTATTCACATCCCTCAAATTTTTAGCTTATTTTCCTTTTCACCCGTCCCTCTACTGTGTATCCTCGTCTCACTCCGTCCTCACCCGTTTGTCTTCCCTCCGTCTGGCCTGAATAAGGAACTCCGTAACCTCCTCGCCCCTCCACGCATGCCACTGCACATCACATCACACACACAACACACACACACACACACACACACACACACACACACACACACACACACAACCCACACACACACACACACACACACACACACCACACACACACACACACACACACACACACACACACACACACACACACACACACACACACACACACACACACACACGCACTCAAACCGACTCCTATCTACCTCTATTGCCATTTCAACTTGTCGGTAGCAAAGGGTTCAGCAGTGTGCGAGGACCCTTTGGGACTCCCTCCCCAATTACTTTGCTGACTGTGGAGGAGCTTGGGGATTTGCTGAGGCTGTTTGCTGTAGCTTGGCCTGCACGCAGGGCTCCAAATATACCAATACAAATATGAAATACATGCCTGAATAACCAGCCCCCTGATATTGTAGAGCAACTAATTGCTTAGGGGTATGGCTGGGATATAGCACATTTGAGTATGTGAGTGTGTAATGAGGGCAAGGTAGAAACTGATACAGTGTTATTGACTCATCTATTATTTACAGGTATGGAATATTTATTATAATGTTAGAGGTGAGGGTCGGTCCATCAAATTAAGTGCAAACTCCCTTTTCATAGGAGAACAATTGTATATTTTTCCACAATAGTTTATATTGTGAATTTATTACATTTGTTTGCTGTGAATATTTACGGAGAGATGGCTATTTTGCATGTTGAACAGGTTTGCAAACGCGCCTCCCCATTACTAATGAATTCAGGCCCTTTTGTGCTTGACTGTCAGCCGATCAGGAGAATCACAGCAGGATATGAGTGCATTATTATCATGTCACTGCAGGGCAGGGCTAAATTATCGCCCCATGTCTTCTGACGCCTGCCTAACTGCTTTCCAATCGCACAGAGGCATCTGCTGGACAAAAACTCTGTATGTTCAGCTGAGTCCATACAAAGAGAGATGTATATCATAACCTTTCCAAAACCCCAAAATGGTTGATTTTTGAAAAAGATAAATCAAATTGAAAGCTTGAATTAAATAAAAGTTATTAAAACCCCCTTTTCATCTCGTCTGCTGGTAAAGCACATTAAAGCACATGACAGCATTGCAGCAAGGATCTGTGTTTCTTGTATACAATCATGTAACCTGTGATGTTTCTTGTACGGTTACTTTGAGTAAGGAATCCCTTCATCCAGTCAGCTCTGTTGTTTTCTTTCATGTCAAACCGGCAACTTTGAATTTCTTATTATCTTTTCTGTGTGGTCCTCCATTCATGTCAGTGACAGAGCCATGTGTACTGACAATGGGCTTTAATTAGATTTTTTTTTGTTTGATTTGGTCCAATCTGCTTAGTAATGACGAGCTGGAAAGAGCTGCTGCATGAGGAAGGAAACACTATAAAGGCAGAAATTAGATGATTAGGCGGGGTAGGGAAAACAATCTTCTCATTATTTAAGTCCAAAAGGAATGGAGAATGATAATGAGGGATTGACAAAGAGCGCAGTTGAAGACAGCTTTGACTATATATCAATAGCGTTCATATTTATTCATTAATCCAGCATTTACTTGTGAAGTTGTGCAATAAAAGAGAAGTTTGACAAACCCCATTTTTCAGAATCTAATACCTCTAAATATTTATAGCCGCAGTAATGTCTATTGTGATGTGGTGTACTCAATCAAAAGTATTCACCCATGAACCTTTCAAGTGCATGCAGTTTTAGCAATCATTGAAAGCCAACATAAAGCAGATTAATATGCCCGTTGATGTTTGAACGCAGATGGATCGGACCGTCGTGTTTCTCTGGCAAAAAGAGCCCCAGTGAACAATATTGTTTCCTGAGATCGATGTTAAATTCTTGTTTAGATAAACAGAGTTTTAGAATACAGCAAAGTAAATTTGCAAAAGTGTAAGAACAAGCACTGATGCACAAATGACAGACAATTGCTGATTTTTAATTCACCTGTGTTTGCAACCTAGCATGTGTGTTGGTACTTATTTCCAATTATATCCCCCTCTGTTTCACTGAGGCTTTTTTGCCCAAAGATGTACAAGAGTTTCATTTCATAAATTGAATTCCAAGAATGTTCCACCAGAGCCAGAGCTGCACTATCAACCGTCCTTTTGCTGTTTCCCTATTTGACCACTTCTCTGTAAAACACTTTTGAGTTTGAGTGCCCTCGGTTACAGTACCTCACCTTACAGTTCCATTTAGTCTGTCTGCCTCCAAATCGCTCCCGACCTGATGTGGTAATGTAATGTAATGGTGGGTAGCTGAGCAATCTCAAGCAGCCTCATTACAGAGATTGCCACACATTCTTGACCAGCGCAGTGTGTGCATATATTTCTGCCTGATAGTCTATGTGAGCCCCTGAGTATTGAGTGGGTGGAGTAGTTAAACTTTTGCTTCACAAACTACTTTGCCCTTGTGGGAATTGGAATAGCTCCAAAATAGCAGAGCCAAATGTCCGGGGCTGCTGCTAGGAAGGATTGTTTGTCTCCAAGTGGAACAGTGCCAGCTAACTCTCACAAAGTTAGAGGCACAATGTAGGGAGAGAGATAGACAATACTGGGAGATCACCCTTTTTTCCTTTGTTTTTCCTCTTAAAACATTTGTATTATTGTATTCTGTGCAGCATCGTTTAATCTCTTTCTCTCTCTCCAAACCCACACAAACCCAAAATTTGCATTTGCCCTTGGTATCTGTCAGAGGTGTATATACTGTATTATGTGCATTTCTGTATCAGGAATGAACAGGTCCAAGGCATAAGGTTTGCTTTAACAAAGTGCTGGTTTCATGCACACTCAAGACAATGCAGTAACACCGTCCACCTATTCATGGTGTCCGTAGATGGATTCAATTTGATTTTATAGTTAAATTACAACCGTTTGACCTCATCGACACAGCAAGCCTGAATTTATAATGGAATATTATGTCAATGATATATCTGTTCAGTGGAGTGATGGTTGTTTTATGACATAAACAGTAACATGGATATACAAGGCAAAGCCTATCGAGGTTCAGGGCCCCAGACACACAGATGATGAATCACTGCCATTTGCCATGCTGGAAGGGACAGATGTTAAGCCACTATCACGCTTCTCATGTGTTACCGCCAGTAATTAATCATGAATCAAATGAATCCGCTATCACTGAGCAACTAATAAATGGTCTTTTAACTACAAACGTGTGCATGATTTGAACTAGTTAGACAACATGGTAAAAAAAAAAATCTCATTTGAACATTAAATAACTTAGTATTTACTTTAAAACAAGTACTAACAGTGTCCTCACAAAAGTGTTTTTGTGACCTGGAAACAAAATACACAAGATTGTGCACATTCTATTAAATAACCCTTGTAAAACACTAATTAGCAGTGAAAAATCTCCTGCAGTTATAATATCATAAATATCTGTGGTGAAAAAATAGTCAAGTGCCCAGTTCACTTTTACTGAACGTGTGTGAGTGCTTCCATTAAATCTCTGTTGCAATAACGTCGTCGTACGTTTGTAACCCTAAGCTGTAGTTGATATCCATGCCGAGCTCTGTCCGGCTCTCCAGTTCAGCGGTCAGTTCCTTCAGGATCCTCTCCAGGTCCTGGTTCTTCTTGTGCATCTGCAGGTAGTTGATCTGGAGCTGCTTCTGGTACTTGATGACCCTGTCTTTCTCCTTGTTCCATATTAGTCTCTCCTGCTCAAAGCTGTTAGCCAGCCTCTCCTGTGTGTCCTTCTCCTCCCTGAGCTGCTGCTTCAGTCTCTCCACTTCTCTCTGGAGTGATTCTGTGGCAATGCGTCCGCTGCTCTCCTCCTCATGGCCCTGGGCGGGGTTGTCAGAGCCTTGATTTAGTCTTTCCAAGGCCTGGGTCTGGGCATGGGCCTCAAGTTGCAAACTTTGCTTCAGCCTCCGCTCTTTGGCCATGGCAAGATCCTGTTTCATTCCCTGAATGTCTTCCTCCAGTTTGCCGACTTTCTCTCTCAGCAAATCCGCCTCATTCTTCTTGCGCTGAAGTTCATTTTGGCACACCTTAATTAAAAATGGAAACTTTTCAGACATTGGCAGCAATTAAGCAGACTATTTTGCTTAGACTGTGATTATATAAGTCTGCTAAAACATGGACATAGAAAACACTCTGAAGGTCACAGTTGAGTGTAGCACTAGCACATAATAGCAGGTATCTGTGCTCAGTGCTTTGATCTTATTAGCACTCTGCATCATTTTATTCCCACGTCCTTATTTCAATGCCATGCTGGAATGAATTGCCATTGAATCATGAACTGACTAACCTCAACCTCTATGGTGCGAGAGCGCAGTTTGTCATCATGGTCTTTATTCTGTCTCTCGAGTATCTCCATCTTTGCTGTGTTCTCCTTCAGTGATGCTCTGAAGCAAACTATCTCGTTTAGCTTGCGGTGGACGTCTGCCTGGCAGTCTCTCAGTTGCTGCTTCAGCAATGAGATCTCCCCTGTCTTCTGGCACACCTACATTCATACGGGGACAATTATGAAGATGAACCAGTCAGAGTAATAATGTGTATGACATACCTCACACTGGCAGTTAAAGGAAAAAAAAATCAATGGATACTGTTATACTGTTAATTATGTGCAAGGCTTCCTATACTGTATATTTTTACAATTATGGATTTTGTGCATCCCCCATAATGATACCACCCAGCACAGTGACACTGAGATGCAGAATATTTGGCCATTAATGGCATGAAGGACAGTAAGTATTAGTGACTTATATTACGTTGTAAAATATAATATGACAATAGAATTCATGAACGCTACTTTTTTACGTAATTCCAAAAGCAAGCTAAATATTGAAATAACTGAAACAATCTGCAGGCTGCTCAACCGGCTGTAAACACAAAATTGACATATTATCAGCAAACACATGAATGCATTGTTGAGGTGTTAACAAACAGTTTCCTATTTGGATCCAACAGACACAGATCTAACAGTTGTTTGTTGTGGCAAAATAGCTGCAAACGTGTCTGATGAGAGCGCTGATACTGAACCTAAACAGTAGAGTTGCGGGCCATAAAACCAAAACAATTAGCTGAAAGATACTAAAAAGCTCAATTGGGTTGAGGAGAACTGCAGAGTTGGTGCTAATTCTCTGTAGGTTCATCCCTTCAAGTGGTCTCTTTCACATTACACGCAGTCATTTGAACCATTGGTTATTTGAAAAATCTATTAAATGAACACTTTTATGACGGATTTCTGTTTCTTATTACACATGATGCATAGTGGTGGATTTTTCATCCTGTGATAGAAGAGCATTATGTTCCCACACCTCCTCAGCAGCCTTCAAGGTTGTTCTACAACTGATATCACTCGACTCATGACTCACCTCCCATTGAGTTTCCTCCAGTGTCGGTGCGAACTGTGTGCTCTCTGTCGCATAAGTCCTGAGTCTGAGTTCAATATGGTCCTTCTCCCGGGTTAGCTTTGAGACATCATCCTGAAGCCTCTCCTTCTCCGCCTGTACAAGAGTTCATTTCTCATTTCACTCATCAAGCTGTGGAATCTTTATGCTTCTGCTACTGCTTTTTTTTCAAATGAAATGAAGGTATAATACTGTATTTTAAAGCGAAAATTCACCACCTTTTATGTGTACAATCAGTTTTGATGGTAAATGTAGTCGATTGAAGCAATAAATTCCTCAGGTCGGAGCGTCAAAATCCGTCATTTGATGTGAAAGTGACATAGTTGTGTATGCAAGGAAGTATTACAGGCTATTTCAGCATGGATTTCTTGTCTTCGGCAGGGGGCGCACATGCTCTAGATAGCGCTCAAAATAAGAACTTCCTTGTTCTCTTCTCTAGTGTTGCAAACAAGCTTCTTTTCCAAAAAACGTGTTTTGGCTGACTCAGATATTCAGCCGTAATCATTCAAGCCAGAGTATAAGGCCGAAGAAATGCAGCGGAGAGAGGCCGAGGCTATAGCTGCGGCTGCATTAGCCATGCAAGAGGATATGGCAGGCGGGAACCCTCCGGGTATCAGAAGCTTGTTCTCAATGCACATGTAGGCTCTGCCGGCATGGCTCCTCAAGCAGGAGAACTCAGCTTCTTCAGTCAATATATAGCACGCATTGAGGAATTTATTGCTTCAATTGACTACACTTGCCGTTGATAATGATTGCACATCCACATAAAAAGGTACCAAATTTTCCCTTTAATTCATAGAAACGGAGGAAGTGTTGTTGGGATGAAGATGAACCAGAAATCAGGGGTACAAGAAAGAAAAGAGGATGTGTGCTGACCTGGAGCTGGCTGACCTGCAGCTGGAGTGCTTGCTGGGTTTTTGCGGTCATTTGGGACACTTGCCGTAGCTTTGTGGAGCAGCGCTGCTTCAGCCCCTCCATCTCCTCAGCACAGTACCTTTGTCTTTCCTCAAACAGCTGGCACGTGTCTGCTTCCTTGTCTTCAAAACCCACCTATTGTAAGGTGACAACATTTCAGTAAAAAAATATCATAGTCGTACAGTCTAACTACTGATAAAGAGGCACTGATCTTGATTATGAGCACATGCTGTTTTTTTTAATAAAGTGACAGCTTGATACCTGTAGCTCCTGCAGTTCTGTCTCTCTCTCCAGCAGCCTTTGTTCCAAACGTTCAATCAGTGACTCATCTGTGGTAATGGGGGAGCGAATCCCACCTGCAGTTTCACAGAGAGCGCTTGGTTCATCTGCAGAAAGCGGGGAGCCAGCATCCCCATTAGCCTTAGATGCCAAACCTCCGCAGTTTAAACCAGCCCTATAGCTACAGTCAAGGTTAGTGCTATTACCGTTGACCCATGGAGGGAAATTGGGTTGTACTCCCTTGCTGAGGCTGTTTGCAGGAGCTGAGCTGCCATCACTGTGACTGACAGGGCCCGTGGAAGCACTAAGACTGCCGCTGGTGCTGTGTGTGGGCAGGCTAGACATAGAGTTACGTCCAGAGTCGGAGAGAGTCCCTAAAAGGAAAAGAGAAGGCATTTTTACTTTAGTGTAATCTGTAGTTCAACTTGTAATAATCTAATTTTAAGGCCTCCGTTTATCAATATGATATGGATAAAGACCTGAGAAGGTGTCTTGCTTGTGTCTGTTATCGGGGCTCCTTGCTTTCTCCAGAGGACAAAGGATGTCCAGGCTGTTGTGGCCTGTCTCTGTGGAGGATGTACTCCTGGGAATCACAGGCTTGAAGGCAGTGGAACGCACCAATGACTTCTCAGCAGAAGTCTAGAAGAGTGAAATGACACATTTATTTTATATTCAGTGGCTCCTCTTAGCTTATACTGGGAGTACAAAGAGTCAAAGATGAGTCACATTCTGAAACTTGAAAATCATAATGACTGGCTTTCACAGAGATAAATACTGTCACATAGTGGAAGTCTGTACAAATGAAAGGGATAGATATTTCTTTTTTTTTATCAAGTCTTTTCATATTAGAAATAGAACCACTGAAGTGTGCAGGATTGCTTCACTACAAGTTGGCAGTATTAAAAGCCAGTAGTTGCAAGTAAAATTCACTAGACTGTCATGAAAGAAAAAACTAATTTCAAAGATGAATTTATACTCCGCATGCCCCATCTGTGCTGTCCAAGAATGTCACAAGCAGTACCATACCTCCCCTCCTCTCTGCATCCCACATCTCTCCCCCATGTGCTGTCTGAGCGAAGATGAATAGCCCTTCTCTATGATATTAATAATATGAGCTACTGCTGAAGTGTAAGAGGTAAAGCTTGTGAGCTCAGCATTCCTTCTCACTGACTTCATGACTGGGATGCCTTTCCTAATTTCTTTTCTCTCTTTCTATCCCTCAAACTCTCGTTGGCCCCCGATCTCTCTCCCTCTCTCTCGTTTCTCTCTTATTCTCTGCTCTATCTCTTATAAAGCTGCTTCCTATTCCTCTCCTTTCTCAGCCTCCTGCCCCCGAGGAATAAAGACCTATTGAAGGAGACTCCATTTGCCTATGTATTCTTGGCACAGAAATGACTTCACTGAGAATATCAAGGCATTCTTAGGTCATTAATCTGGGAGGGGGTGATTAATAAGCTGGGAAGGTTCAACACAGGTTGTGAGGAATGGTTGCTACCAATTAAACTACCTGCGGTGCATGTTTTATCCTCAACTTCACTGAGAGGCTTTCAAAGTCTTTTGCAGTTCTGCCACACGACTTCTAATTGGGTGTAAGAATAATCATAACTGTTCCAGTCAAGTAAAGCACAGCAAAGCTAAATTTGATGAGGCAATGAAAATGGACATGAAATCATAATCTAAGTTAATATCTGATATATCTATTAAGTATTGGTTTTGTACAATATAAACAAATACAAGAGTTGCTGATAGGTTCATTTTGTTACCTTTGCACAGAGCCGGGCTAGCTGTTTCCCCCTGTTTCCAGTCTTTATGCTAAGCTAAGCTATCCCTCTGCTGGCTTCAGCTACACATTTACTGTACAAATGTAGGTTTGTCATTCATCTTCTCAAATAACACGTGGCAGGAAAGCAATTATAGATATTTCCCCAAAATGCTGTACTTTTACTTTAAATTCTAATTGTACCATTTAAGTGAAGCACGAGAGTGGAAACATTGGACATTTTTCTCACCCTGTCAGTCATTTTTCCTGGCATGAGCAGCAGTTTGGGTTGCAGTCGCCCATCTGATTCCCCATCTCTGTTCTTTCCACCTGCATTATCTTCCATTGATGCCCCTCTATGGTATACTGACCTCGGTTTATGGCTCACCTTATAGGGAACAGGATACACATGTTATGATTTGTAACTGCATATATGTGCAATATATTTCTTACGAACTAAGATGATAGTTTTAATGTCATCGGATGGCACATACTTTGATGTAAAAGAAATCTTCACTTCGACCTGACCGGGAGTGCGACAGGCCTTTGGGGGGCTGAGTCGTGGACGAGGAGCCCTGAGTGAAGCCACACTTCAGTAGCTCGTCAAGGCTGCAACCTCCACTCTTTCTATGAGGACTTATTCCCTTTTTTAACCTATGTTCAGATGCCTTGCAGTGTTTGCTGTTAAGGCTGTTGCTGTTGACGAGGCTGCTGACACTGCCCATGGTCCTGCAGGCATAGGTGAGGGGAGGGTCGGGCTGAAGTCCAGGAGGTCAAGTTACACAGAAGTGAAGGGAAGAACCAGTTCATGACCCCAGAAAGATACTGTCAATGGCTCCATCTACAAGGCAAGAAAGGGATAATACACATTAAACACAGAGAATATTAGCTGTTGATCCTTAAACAGAAGATTTTTTTCATGAAAAGAAAAAAAACAATGTCATAGTTTCATTTGATGCTGTTTTAGTGTAGTTAAGTTATATTGTTTCCTGTTCAGTCCAAATATGCAGTGTTGAAGCAGGTGTGTACACATTTGCAAAACAAAAAAAACAAAAAAATCCATCTTGGCACTCTGCCTGGCTTTGTGTGTCTAGATTTATGGCTGGGCCGTTGAATTTAACAAAAAACCCTTTGGGTGCCCTTCCTCTAAACAAACTGGCAGTTGGGCTACTTACAGACTACTCAACACTTGGATGGTGCTGCCATCTGAATAACACTACACAAACATTTTGGATTTGCTATTTTACTTAAACACACACATAAATATTGACTTTTATTAATGTGATTGGCTCGAATTATGAAATAATGAGATTAAGAACACAACACGACTGGATATATGTTGTTAACATTCTCACTTATAATACAAGGACATTTATCCACAGAGGTACTAGTGATGCTCTCTATTTGCTACCCCCCCCTCCCTTTTAAAGACAATCGGACCCCAGATGCTGCTAGTCATGATCTCCAACCCACAGGGGAAAAGTAGTGACTTTGTAGCAAAGGGCTCCTTACTGGCTGATCAGGCCTGTGGGCTCCCCTGACCACCTGGTCCTCAGCCTTTAAGCATGTTATAATGTCCACACCAACAAAGCATGGAACTAATGGCCAGCCGTAAGTCACATATTAGTGTACATTGCATTTGGCTTGAGGCTTATTCATGATCATCGGTTGCACGGTGGTGTTTGTAAGGATATGCATAGCTGTCAGTGTTTGTCGGTGAGGTGTTTGACGGGAGAGCTGATCAAGGCTGTCACTTATCATCGCCCAGAAAACAATGATAAGCGAGATGAAACATGTACAAAATAGATGTTCCATCATGAGGAGAATAATAAGAGCATCAGAGAAAGAGCAAGTGAGACAAAGTGGGAAAGTGTGAGTGCTTTCTACAGCAGAATAAGACAGCGACAGTGGAGGTGAATATAGGAAAGTAAAGACAACCCTAATTGCATGAGTCATGAAAGAAGCGCATAGCCAGTCTTCCAGCACAGCTTCAGTTTTTTTCTTTTTCATTGTTTCGTTCAGGATGAAATTCAAAATATATTCTAGAAAGTAAACAACCACTGAAAATACTGAGTAATGGTATTGTTAATGTTAAATGAGTACCTACAAAGCAGTCCCCCAGTCAGTACCAGTGATGTAAATGTCTATTCTACTGTGCCTGGATGTCTGCCGCTAAATCTAAACTCCAGTGTAAGCACTATCACTCTCAGATATTAGCATCCACCACTGACATGGGACTGAAGTAATGAAACAATAGATTGTACTTACTGCCAGGTCAATCTAAGCATCCATCTCTAGCAAGGCCCCTGCAGAGTCATCTATCCAGTCCTGGAGAAATTGAACAGGCATGCAGACATGTATATCTGTGCATGTGTGCCCTTGAATGAACCAGCAGCAAATGCAAACCTCACACTATCACCACGGCCAGGAGGGTCTGTTAACTGTTCCGTGGAGGGGGTGGGTCTTTCTAGATGGTCTGTACCCAGCTTTGCATTATAACTGACATGTAAATTCAACTCTGTGTGTGTGGGTGTGTTTTGGGACCTCCTGCTCCCCCCCGGGGGAGCCAGTGTACAACATGTGCTCCCATAGAACTGGCGTGTGCCGCTCAAGTGATTAACTCCCAGTCTTCACAAAAGATCTTTTACACCCCCCTGTGTACCCCCCTCTTCTCCCCACTATCACCCACAGACACCCTCCGTTTGTGCATCGACTTACTGTGTAATAACCATTCATCCTCGCCCCCTCCTTCCCTCCCTCCTTCCATCAGTCCCTCCCTCCGTCCAGCCGTCCCACTCGGTGCCCTGCACCCTCCCTGAACAAACAACACTTCATGTGAAGGAGAAAAAAGACGCTTGCCCTTTCTTCTCTCGCTCTTTGTCTGTTGAAGTGTGCCGCTCTTTGTGTGGACTCTTGTGTGCGCCGGTTGATGTATTCTCCCCAAACAGCCCAGGACCATATTTGAGTGTTAAATAAATGACTAGTCCTCACAATGAGAAGGCTGGAGAGCTTCGGCTTTATAGTGATTTACCACTATCCTGCCTTTTTGCTGTTTGTTCAGACATACACTCACAGACTTACTCTCTCACACACACACACACTTTTACACAAGTCTCTCTAAGGCAGTAGAGCGTTCATCAACCCACAGAGTACATGACAAAACACCCTGTGGATGAAATACAATCACACATCACGACAGGAAAATATACAAGGTACTGTGTTCCAAATGAACAAACAACAACAGAAGAGATATGGCCCCGAAGCTCTGCTGCTGACAAAACAGGTGTAAATCTTAGAACCCATTTTAGTCACGAGTAAAGGTATACTTTCTCGGAATGTGAAGAAAACAGACAGCTTTACCATGCATCTACAGATTGAACAGTACTGATTCATTGATGTCGCACAAAAATCAATAAAAGAAATCTGTTTGTTAGAGTAAAACTAATGGGAAGCAGCAGGACCCTATGCGGTGAGATCGTTTAACATTGCACCAACGTTTACATCATATTACATCATATTGACTGAAAGTTTTTACCATGAAGTGTTTTCACAAAGTCTTTTGACCCAGCGTATACATTATCTCTGTAGATCTACCATCATCTTTTTCAGCAGCAGCGCTCACTTATCCTTTCAGCTGACTACCATTGTTCTTCAATTGGTCCAATTCAGCCCCCACAAGCCTATTTGACTGGACAATGATCCTGCCATTTCACTTTTATGTTCCCACTCCCTTGCTTGAGAGAATCTGTCAGTTTCACTTCTATTTGATGCAAATATTGAAGTGATTTGAAAGTCTTTTTGTTGCTCCATCATTGCAAATGTTAATGAGCAG
This sequence comes from Leptoclinus maculatus, assembly GCA_032191485.1. Taxonomy (NCBI): domain Eukaryota; kingdom Metazoa; phylum Chordata; class Actinopteri; order Perciformes; family Stichaeidae; genus Leptoclinus; species Leptoclinus maculatus. The sequence continues at coordinate 22,116,622 of JAVDOI010000005.1, forward strand.
TACGAATGGTCTGACCACGCGGCTTTTGAGTAGACAGAGTGATTTAAGACCTTTGGTGAGATGGGAACGCTGGTGTGTAGATGCATGCATACATCTAATCCTATATCTGATTGGCTGCATGTTTTTGTTTTTTTCTGTGTGTGAACAAAAGAGTGTGTGCACTCGTTTGTCGTGTGTCTGTGTGTAAGCAGTGGGTGGTGTGTGTGTGTGTATGAGCGGGGGGTGTCGTCCTAGCTTTCGAGCCCCCAGCTGACCTGCCTGACACAAAGCCCTGTCCCGCGCAGAACCAGCTGACAATACACCCCAGCCCCCCTCCACACACATGCAGACACAGTCACACATAAAAACACCCTCCGAGGGCATAGCCAATCCATTTCCACAGCCAGTGGAAGGCAGCAGTGTGCTATTAAGGTCCAGGATTTATACCTGTCTGACAATGACCATGAAACTCTCCTCTGTTCTCACTGTACCTCTACACTGCCACGGTGCCAGATGGCATCTTTTTAATTCTCACTGTCTTTATGGTAATTTTGAACAGATGCATGTGAAATCTATCTAGTTCAGTGTGTCTGTTTTTTTAGGTCAGTCTCAGACAGCTTATGGTTCTTTGTTCATGTGTGCCGTCTTAAGCGCACACAGAATTTCATACACAGTGTTTTTACATGTTTTACCCCATTTATTATTACGTTTTTTGGGGTTTAATTATTGTCATTTTAACATAACGTTGGAGGACTAGTGAGGAAAGCTTGTCAATGGTCAAAAGGCATCCTGACTTTTAGTGCAAAAACACTTTCCATAATGGAACTCAATAGCATTGTTTCTTTAAACCCTCCATGCACAGTAAATGCCCATGTCTTTTTAACTCCATGAGAACAGGATTTATGTCAGAAATGTAGAAAAGTCTCAAAGCCCAAATTGACCTCGATGACATCACCAGGGTTATTTTTCTCCTGACTTTTGTGTGCTGCCTCCAGAGCCACAGGATGTGCCAAATATTATTCCCTATGATGTGCAAGTTGTCCTCTAACATTACCTCCCATTCATTTCCCCAATAAGGCAAATTTTGAAACAGTTTGTCATGTTTATGGGCAGCCAATACCTTTGACTGATGTAACTACAGCATCTTGTAGACTTAAAACTAACTTTAGGCAGCTAATCCATCATGGTCCTTTTTGTCAAATGGTGGTTATCGGAGATAATGGAGATGCAAGCACATTTTGTTTTGTATGTTCAAGTGTTGGCAGTTATGTCTGACAACGGAGATTTACGGTAGAAGTCGACTACTGAAGTACAAAAGCTACCAAATTGACATTTCCACAATATCCCTGTTGGCTCATCAACATGTGGGCCAACATAAGCTATTGCAGACTGTGATTTTACAAGCAATGGTTGTTAGTAAATCAATGGCTGTAGTTCATTGTAGTTCATATTTAAAAGATAAAGTAAAATAATAAATAATAATAATAATATATAATAATAATAATAATAAATTCTGTTTAAGAACATTCCCCAAAGTGCCAGGAATAAAATTAAACACGTTAAGTACAATTTAGATTAAAACAATTCTGGATTGCACCTTTAACTTTGGAGGAGACATCAAAATCAATCCTTATTATGCTGTTCGGTCCTCTAAATGTATACGCTGAACATATTGCCCCCAGTGTGATGGAATACATTAGATAACTGGAATTGATTTATGGTTCACACAAAATAACTGATGATTCACATGTAATGAAGCAGGCATCTCCCATTATCCTAGGCATGACACAGTGGAAATTAAACTCACAAATTAAAGCAAGGGGGGAATAATAGTCTGATTGATTGGTTGAATTATAGAGAAGTAATACTCTGTCATTTTTTCTGTCATCCTCTGTGGCCCGTCAAGGCCCCAGTCACACACACCGCACGCATGCACGCACACACACACACACACACGTGCCCATCTTGTGTCTTACTCATTGTGACTGAGTTGTGGGAATGAGTAATGTGGCCTCTAGCAGAACATCAACTGGGAATGAAGTGTTGGGTACAGACAGCCATCTATCTTTCACTTTCACTGCTAACACATCTAGCTACTGACCATGTACGCACACGCACACACACACACACACACACACACACACACACACACACACACACACACACACAAACACACACATGCACAATGGCATCCAATAGTAGCTAATTGGGTAATCCCTTTAGTGCATTGTAAAGGAGATTGAGCATGAATAGGGCTTCAATGTTGAAGAGCAGAATAGCAGACACTCATTACCGCCTCAGATGAAGGAGATGGAATACCAGGCACAGAGAAAGAGAGGGAGAGAGAGACATGGAAAGACTGAGTGTGTGTGTGTGAGAGAGAGAGAGATATTCTGTGGAGCTGACATTGCATTATACAATGATGACTGTTTTTTATTGTCCTGTAAACAATAAACGATATCTCCTCTGTTTGAGCGGTTTGGATCCAGAGAAAGGCATGTTTACTTGAATTTTGCAAGTAAAACATTTATTGCTCATTAATTCGATCTTGGTGTCTCCTATTGGCAGCCGTGCGGCCTCATCTTAGACCAAAGGCCAGCTTTTAGTGAAGGACCCCCGTTAAAATTAGATCGCATTCAGATACTATTATGTGTAGCCTATCCAAATGAGACATTAGGTCAACCAAACAATCAACCTCCTTAGGTTTTAATAGATAAGGAGGTTGTGTGCACTACTCACTGGGTTTGTATGGCTGGCCAACTACTGCTCCTGTAGTACAGGCATTTGCATAACCGTGGCAGCTGGAGTATAGAGGAAAATGTATTTTTAATGGAGTCTAAATGGGAGGCTTTAGTGCTGCAACGAGGATGGGAATTGATGCTCATGAATTTAAGGAGTCCTAAAATTAAATATATTAAATTTCTCTTTATATTGCTTTATTGAGCTGCATCCATCCATCCAAGATTGATTATTGCATTACAATATGCCTTTGCACTTTTCTGTAATGCTTCAAACTTATCTATTGCCCTGGAATGAGTCCAGAAATTGTTTTAAAGAGTTGTATGTGTCTTTAGTTAGATACTGCAGATCGCCAGCCAACTCCATAGTCATGAAATATTTACATCTAAGGCTTTTATCCCACTCTAAAAACAGCAAGTAAAAATGGATTGTTACAAATGGAAGTATTTTTAGACATTTTGAATTATTGCCCATCCATTACCCGCCACTTGTTTTGAACAGGCTGTGTCTTTTATGACCACCTCATCAATATACAATTTTAACTTGATTGATTGTCATAAAAGCTTTAATTGTTGTGGTGTCAGATTATCATATGTACAATAATTGAGTTTTCACTGAGGAAGGCACACTTGCTGTCAAAATAATACAATTAGAATAAATGTTTTGTCCTGGTTTTGTAGTGTTATGTAGATCATTAAATTGGGTTCCAAAAGACAAATTAGAGATATAGCATAAGAGAGGTTTTACATAAACTCACCTAACCTCTGCACTTCTCACATAGTCACATTTAGTCACCGCACCATTTCTTAAAGGATACATTATACAGCCAGATAGACCACGTGAATGTTAAGCCATCAAGATGATATCATCTAATCATTATTACATATGTACATCGTTTAAAGCTGTATTTGATGTTGTAGCTATAGCTTGTTGAGTGGGAGCTAACTGCTTTAACGCTATAAGCTGCTTCATAGTGGTGGTAGTTCATAGTGGTGGAAGAAGTGGTCAGATAGTTAGCTATAAGCAGCAGTACCACAGTGTAAAAATAGCCTATTACAAGTCCTGCATTCAGACGTTTTATGAGCAAGATATAGACTACTATAAATTTATATTTTTTTAGAGATGAATTGTCATTTAACTGTAAACCAGCTTTTTACAGTTGCAGCTCTCTGTGGTGGAGGTCATTTTAAGAACCCGTGCTTATACACGTACTGTTGTAGGCTTTCCTAACCCTCAAAATGTAAATAATAAAGTACAGGTACTTAAAAATGCGTGAGTAAACATGGGCTACATATTTATTTTCCACCACTGTTCATAATAAAGCATCATATTCAAATAAGTCATATAAATTGAATAGTAAAAAATAGATCTGCCTCCAAAATGTGGTGCAGCAGAATTAGTAGAACTGATGGGAATACTCAAAAGTAAACAAATGTATTTTCTTGTCAGTTTGGAAAATCCCGTCTTTTATTTTGAAAAATACAACCAGAAGTTGTAACGTTACATGTTGATGTCAACATTCTCCAGTATGGCTGACTGACTGAAAAAACACAACGTTCAACAGACACGCTTACTTGTAGGTTAAAAACGCCGGCCAGCTTTTGGAAACGCCGGCCGGCTTCTGCAAACACATGATCGTGTAATGTTTTCAGTTGATTTAATGGTGTTAAACTAAAGTTTAACTTCGTACCTTTTGAACTAAATATCGTTGTAAGTATTAAAGTTAGCTTTGCCTTTACCAGAGTCGTAAAAGGACGCTAACGCCGGTGAATTAGCCGCGCGCCGCTATTGGCCTAATCCGTCCAAACTTCTATCCATGTTGTAAACACTGGGTGCTGCTGGTTTTTCGGGGATATTCGCTTGTTACAGGTTCGCCAAAATTACCATTAATGCTGTCAACACATCCGGGAACGTAGTTCTGTCCTTCACAATAAGATATCACGCTTCAACAACTCCACCGTCGCCCGAGCGTCGCAGAGTGTTCTTTCTGCTTTCTCCCATCAAAGTCACTTTCCTATAGTATTTAGACATGTAAACGTCCATATATATTCATGAAATTTGACAGGTAGATTCTTTGATATGTATGAATTAATATTATTTACACTTGGATGGCGATCGCCGAAGAAAGTGCGTCACGACGTAATCGTTCGAGATAGGCCAATAGCGGCTAGCGCCGTCCGAGGCAGGCCATCGTTACGTTACGTTGATTTGACTACGCATTGTCTGTTAATGACCAGCATCCCGTCATGCACGGATTCATGTATCTGCACCGTAGCTGTTCAACTGTAGAAGGCCCAGGCATAAAATGCACGGCCCACCACTGCTTACAACTCTGTCTTATATATTTGTGTTTGATACGGTATCACAGTGGAATGACATGCATAGGTAGGCGGAAAAGAATGAAGCCTTTCCTGGCAATGGGGCCCATTGACCCTGCAAGCTGAAGACTTGGTGATAAGGTTGTCATTCTGGAGCATAACCATCCTCCTAATCTGCTGTGGCTTTGTGTGTGTGTGTGTGTGTGTGTGTGGCTGCTGTAATGTGGGAGTAAGAGGAGACATAATGAGCTCACTTTCAGGGGTCTATAATAATGTGAACACAGCTGGAAATATCTGCTGCATGTGATACTTGCTCTCAGCTCCAAAATAAAATCCCCCTGACCTTGAAATGCTAAATGAATCATTGTAGGGAAACTCGGCATGCTTCTTTCAATAGTTTGACGTGTCATAACTCACAAAAGTCACGTCTGCTACTCACCTGCTGTGCACAGTTGCTCAGCTGATTCACATACTATCAGAATATAATTCTCTTTTATGAAAGTTTATATGAATCATAGCTGAAAAGTTTAAAACTCTGCAACATCAACCTGAGCTGAGACTCACAAATGTTGGGATGCTGCACTTCTCAGAGCCCTCACTCATGAAAGGATGCTGCATTTGGGTATCTGGGACAGTTATTTTAAGAAGCGTCTACTTTAGCAGGTCATGACAGCTCCAATGGTTTGTCACACACTACAGATATGGAACTGAGCTGCATCAATTCCCACGATACAATTGCAAATATAAAAGATATAAAAATGACCTGTGGAGTCAAGATAGTTACATCAGCAAAGGGAATTCTGTAAGGAAAACAAATAACTCAGCTTTTCTCTGCTGTGACAATACAAGAGACCTGTCTTTGCTTCTTTCATCCTCCACCCTCTCCTTGTGATTCTGTCTCTCCCCTGTGTTTATCTCTGTACAATAAGTTACAGTGCAGAGCAAAGCTGAACATGCCTGAGCAGGTGCCCTAAACTTACACACGCCCTTTGACACCAGCACAATGTACAGTAAACCATGTTCCCCACACATCTCAACACATACACTACTGTACGCAGGTGTGACTCTTCTAAAACTGGGAGATTGTGCAAAGGGTAAATTATTCCCCACACATATCTCTTCCTTGTGTTGCTATTAATTATAATGCAAAATCATAGGAATATTCAAGAGCTTTTGGGCCAATTACTATGGCGGGACATATGGACACACTTAATTCACTCTTAAACACATACAACAATCGTCTCTTTGGCTGATGCCATTTATTTTTCCAAATTGCTGTGTACAGCGCAACATTTAAATAAAGCCCCATGCTGCACCTTATTATTTCACCAAGTCAAAAACAATGGTGTGTCCAGTAATGGCTGTGCTGAAAGTAAAGAACATGATTGGCAGTTTTCTACAAATAAACTGTTGAAAGCAGACATTTCATTCAGAGATGTTTTTTACTTTGGGGCCAGCAAATTAAAAGTAGCAATAGACTGGGGACTGCCTCCATGTCGAGAAACTTTGGTTCAGTCAGAATGTTGAACTTAAGTAAACAACTGACTTTACTCAGTGTGGTTCTAAAATGAACCATGTCTACATTTAGTTCCTTACTAAATACAAACACATCTAACACATTTTATGTAAGCCAAATCACACACACTCAAATCTGTGGGACCTGTTAGTGACACTCAGGCTCACTTCTGTTTGAAGTTGCAAAGCTGTGAGTCTGCACCGTCAATAATCCCCTGTCACATCACGTCAAACAGCCACAACCTTCCCTCAAGTCCAGCTGAAGGTGACTTACCTCCATCATAGTCTGCCTGCCCCCACGGTCACTGCTGCTGTTTCTCAAAGCTGTGTGTTCACAGTGGACAAACCACTGGATAGTTATCACTGCTGGTGTGGAGAGAAGGAGATGTCTGCCATTGTTGCTGATCTTTCTAGGTCCAACTCTCTCACCCCTCATCAACACCTGGTGTGGTGCAATCAGTCCGTCCCATCTCCCATACTCTGAACACAGTCACATTCCTCCATAAACAAGCTCTTTCTCTCTTCCCCCTCCCTCTCTTTACAGTGTATCCTTATTGCCTCCCTCCTGAACTCCCTCCCACTCTCGCCTTCACTCTGAACATCCAACACTGCCTCCCTCCCTTTGCTGCTTGCCTCGTCCACCTCTTACATACATTTCCTTTTATTGTGCACTATTTCTTTAGTATTTTCACCGCTCCCTTGTTCCCTACATTCATCCCTCTCTACCTGTTTCATCTCACTTTGCACCTTGCTTCTCTCTCTCTTTTGCTTTTTTCCCTGGCATCATGCCCAGCAGCTCTGCTATTTATTTTAAGTCACTTCACTGCCTCTGCATGCCCACATACAGCACATCATCCCTGCCCACACTTCTAAGCCACACACAATATCTGTAAGCGTTCGAAAATATCTGTCTGTTTGAGTGTGTGCAGCTTCAACGGTTCCTTTTATTGTGTGTCCAGTTGTTGTTGACTATATTCATGTGAACCAGTGCAGCCTATATGTGTGCATGTGTGTGCACCTTCAAGAAAGCCAGTAAGTTGCTGCTGGGCTGATGACTCATGCATGCTGTTACCCACCATGCTCTGCTGCTGAAGATTTAACCTGCTTCACTGCTCTAGCTGAGTCCGTTGGCTCTTTCACACACAGGAAGCCAGGGGCAGATATGTTGTGTTTTGGTTTATTTATGTAACAGATGAGTTGAATAAATGATCAGGATGGTAGTGTGCAGGTTATAACCCCGCATTGCGGTATTCACAGTATACCCATTTGACATGCAAGTACATCCTCTGTTTTGCGTTTGTGTGTCCATCATGTCCCTGCGCGCCTGTCTCTCTTGTTCTTATCATCTTCACTCTTTTACAGTCTACACTCCTTTCTCTTCTTAATCTTCTGCCCCAAAACTCTCTGCTGCATCACAATTAGAAGAATAAAAACTTCCAGTCTCTCTCAAAGTTAAGACAAAATTAAGTTTGAAGTTACTTTGCTGGCTGTGAACGAAATGTACAATTCTTCTCTTTGCTGTCTGGGCATGTTTGGTGGAGATATAATGACTGCTTCAGACTTCCTTCAGTGTTCCTGGAGTGCCAGTTTCTCTTTAAATGATATTCCCCCCTTTTAGTACTCAGTGGCCAGGAACACCATCAGAGACATCGCCTTTACCCTCAGTGGGTGCCAGAAATGTGCATATCTGTGTGTGTATTGACTGTAATCTTGGTTTTGACCAAAGTGTATTTGAATGATCTCATTTCGATACCCGACACTATCATTACCCCCTTTTTGTATACCGCCTGGTGCTATGGCTGAGGCCATCCAGGTTATTATCACACAGACTGTCATGTTGTCATGTACACCAGTTAGTGTGTCATTGTCTGCTCACTCTTTGAAGGCCCTAAATTTGACTCGTATCCTGTTTGCCCTCACAAAGCATCTGCCTGTGTGTGCATGAATGAATGGGCGGGACTGTGCATTTGGGATTGTTGTGTGTGTGTGTGTGTGTGTGTGTGTGTGCGCGCACATATCATTTCATGGTTATCATAAGCATGCAGGCTTTAAAATAGTCTGTTTTTCTATCTCAGTGCAAAAGTATCAATGATGGTGTGCAGGGTTGTTAAAAATAGTTATTGATCATTCGTGCAATACAGCACCCTTTGTGTGTGTGTGCATGTATAGCACGTGTGTATGTGTGGGGGGAAGTTCTTTTTTTTATTTATACTCACTGTCATATAAATCTTCTAGCAGGTCTCTAAAGATTGCATTACAGGAAAACTATTTAGAGATGTTTTTGTTTTCTGCCAAAGTGAATGAACCGGTGTGATTACTCATGTGAGTTTTTGGGTTTTCTGGACTAGAAGGAGCAGCTCAGGCTGTCAGACTGGGAATTGGCTGCAGCAATTGATTGGATTTTACGTCAAATTTGCTCTTCCAGAACGTGCCTCCTTTTCTTGGCCTGGCCCCATCTCCCTGCTTATCTCCACTCACCCCCACAGACACACCCCCACAGAAATAAAAACATGGAGGAAGATCAATACCTCGTTAAATAAAAAGGCCCGGGCATAATGTTGTTGACCCAGCTGGCCCAAGAAACTGACCCTAGTCAATGTCAGGAGGCCAGATGCTGGACACTGCTGAGATGCGTGTATACCCCTCCCACACACACACACACACACACACACACACACACACACACACACACACACACACACACACACACACACACACACACACACACACACACACACACACACACACACACACAAAAGTATTTACACAGAACCTTTACTACACATAAGACACATGTTCACGTATGTATTTAGACCCTCAGGATTTTGGTGAATTAGAAAGCCACACACAAACACAAACACACACACACACACACACACACACACACACACACACACACATACATACACTGCCGATCTCAAAATCCAATTTCTTTTGTAAGCCTGCTCTATGTTTTTGCACATATGCCTTTTTTGGCAGACTGGAGGATGTAGGCAGCTGAATGTGAATCCAGTTTGACGTTGGTAATGTTTTATTCCAAAATGTCTGACAAAGGCTCTTTTCGATTTCAAATTAAAGTTGTTGTTTTGCAATACTTTTTTAGTAAATCAGTTTAAGCTTTTACACCTTACCAAGCGGAATGAAAGAAGTGTAAAACATGCCTACTGTTACAAAATGATCACTGGCACTAAAGCAAAGCACCCTGCTATTAAAGTGGTTTTACATGCTTACACACTGAATAAACGCTGATTATAAAATATGAATTAGCAAAATGATTCCAGAATATATTTAGAAATTTTAGATTTGAACCATTCATCTATACTTTACAACTTTAACACAACTATTATCTCTGAAGAATCATTTTTATGGTGAAATATTTTCGAGAGAGATTAAATAACCATTTCCCAAAAATATAATCTGTCCTTTGTGGGATTATAATAATAATCGACAGAAATAAATGAAAGCCAAACCTTTTCACCACAAGAAAACTGCTACTCTTTAGGGTCGTAAACAGGTAGCAGTGACATTGACTCTCCAGTTTAATTACCGTGAACTACTCCCCAGTGCTCCTTCTATCTCTCTAATAGCATTTCCACTGCTGTCTGAAATGGTTTGTGGGTACTACACTAGGCCCTCCATCATTTAAACTGTCTATTTGGGGAACATTCACCCACCCAGAGCTTGAATCACTCAGCCCTTCTGAAAAAATTAAGTATGCATTTGTCTGATGTATGTGCCGCTGCACTAACAAGCTGAATAGCCTTCGGTAATACTCGGGCCTTGGTCTTTTTCGTTTTTTCTTAAGTGCTTCAGTCTTCTTTTTTCATCTCCTGTCAAGGCTGACAGCTCCACTGTGTATCAGCATGTTCACCTGGGGCCGAGCAGAAGGGCAGATAGAGATAATATTGACAGAAGTTGAAGTCGGACACAGATACATGATGTCACACTGTAAAAGACAGAGGTGGAGAGAGAAAATGGACACGAAATTTAAGTAGGGAATTTGAGTAAGAAAAGGAGGTAAAGAGGCCGAGGCGAGGTCTGAGTGCACAGAAGTAGGGCTTGAGCTAAAGCTTTATTGATTCAGTTGGTTTTGTCTGCCACCGCCTCAGAGGACACAGTTGGCCTATGATGTATGGCTGCTTCATCCTCTCCTGCTCCAGCAAGGGACACAAGTCAGAGAGTCCGGCACTACAGGGACCGCGTGTTACGCTGCCGGTACAGCAGGGGCAAGGCAGCCCCTCCGATCTCCGTACATCACAACTCCACCGAGAGCTAGTTTGAACCACCGAGAGCAAAAGAGAGCTTCACCTGCTCGGTGAAGAACAAGAACATGGCTTCTCGCTGAACTTGATAAATCTCTAGCGCTCACATCCAGACCAACAAACAACATAAACTTGTCATCAATAAATAAAATCCATGCACAGATTTGTATTTTCCCCTGGCATAAATACGTACAACTTGTCCTGTCTGCTGCAAGAGATTAAGTAAGGCTATGCAGACACACGTACACACACAGAGATGCTCACACTTCAAAGCAGTGTTGGCTGTCTCTCTGTGCAAGGCAATTTGCACTCCCCAAGATCTCTCTCACCGGCAGCATATAAATAAGCCTGGCACCAAGCGATCAGAGCCCACAGTAACAGCCTGTCAAGTTAGATGAGGACAATGAAGTTGTCTGTCTGTCCCACACACCTGATGAGTGGCACACGTTGGGAGTCTAGTACGTGTTACACACCCAGATGCTGGTGTTGTCACTAAGACACACACACACAAACACATACTGGGGTTATTAGTATTGATTTAATGTACCTTGCTCAACTCCGCTAAGCTACGGTTTGATGAGGCTTTAATTCATCAACAGACTCTCCGTGTTGAAGGTGTTGGGCATACAGCCAGGGCAAGCATCGTCTTCGCAGACGAAGAAGCATTAACTGGCTTTAGATAAAAGCATAGGGTCAAACACGTACAGATCTGATGTGTTGAAGTGGGATGTTAACGGTAGGGCAGGGACGCCTCTGGGGCTTACTAAATCCCTGTTTGAAGCTGTCAGACACTGTTTCACCTTTATTTTACCTTTCAGTCTAGATTGCACTACTATTAAGTTGCAGGGTTAATAGAAGAACTGTTGCTGATGATTTAAGTCTTCGATGTAGGGGCAAAGAGGCGCAGGGTGACTGACTGTGCCCATATGTAGTACAGATGGATCACTGCCAAAGTCACCCTGATCCAGCCATTTTGCCCCCCCCAGGTGTTACGTGCGTCATAAAAATTTCACAAATTAAGTCATCCATCTTTCCCCGTGGTTAACACTTCACAGGCTAACAACAGTGAACTGCTTTCAGAAGTCTTAAGCATCTGCTAATAGGGATTATATGGAGTGTAACTAAGCTATAAATTGTCGCAAGGTGCATGGTCAGGCAGCGTGAACAGAATAGCAGAATACACTAAACACCTCCTCCCTCCAAAATCTGTTTGCCTCACAGAACACAGTCAAGTAATGTCAGCTCCAGGTTGTATTGCTTTTTGTAGTTTCTTCTCAAGAGTGATGGTGTTATGTAAATAGCGATAATGGCTAAGCTATAGCTGACGTTAGGGACTCATGCCAGCTTTCAACAGGTGTCTCAATTGAATCAGGAAAATAGCGGTCTGTAAGCCAGTAGTTATTACTTCACCAAGAGGCCGAGCCGGTGAAAAATGGCCTTCACTATCATTATAATTAAGCCTCTGTGCACACTACAGCACAAAACAAATGTGTTAATACTTGCTACAATGATTAAAACTGAGGCCCTGCTGCACTAATGCACTTATAAAATTCCTGCTGTAGACACAATACCAGCTTGTGCTTGAACTTTGTTCATACTGTTATTTTATCCGTCTTTTATTCTGTGTCCACAAACTGCTCCCGATCTGGTGCCTTAAAATAACCCAACTTCACATAACCCATTTTTCCTCAGCCATTTTGTCACTCCTGAACTCTTCCTGATCATTTAATCCTTTTTAGAATGGCTAAAGTAACTAAGGTGTGTTGACAGTATGAGGCTGAACCGCACAAATCAATTTCTTAGTGTATGAAAGAAAAGAAAAATGTGGAGCCATTTACAAATATTTATCGGCACTGCTTCTGAATGCAGAGAAGTTTTTATCTGATTCACAAGGGGGCACTGTTGCCATTCACTTCATAAAACAAGGTCTCCTCACACATTGCTTTTCATTTTTCTCTTCCTTCTATAGATGATATCATACATGAAATGAAATGATGTTATTCCTCATACGCAGGAGGAGAGTATTAACAACAGCTTCCCCGTTTCCATCCATGTTTAAAATTAGCTGAGTGCTGATACAGGGGGCAGTCTCTCCATTGTGCTTGCAGCACACTGGGTCCCTTTTAATTTCCTAGCTCAGTGGTGAGGCAGTCATTATCTGAGGATGGGCATCTACAATGGATAATTATCCTGGGAAAAGGATGTCAAACTGTGCTGAAAATACTGCTTTCAGCAAGGGGGCCTGAATGCACAAAAACACTGGCTAGCAGTAAGTCACTGCCATTACGTCTTTCTATCTGCTTTTTTCTAGACGCCCAGTTGTGATTTGGACCAACCCCCCGACAAAACAATTTAAAAATCACTCCCTTTTCTATTTTTTCAATATAATTCTGTATTTATTGCTGTTTTAAATCTCATTTCGAAATGAGCTTGCTGGCTGGAGAGACCAATATAATATAGTGTGTAATTTGAGTGGACCACTAGGCAGAACAGGAGAGTGGACACAAACACAAATACGTGCACATCAGTGAACACAGGTGCATACACATGAACACACACAAATGCACAAATAAATGCGCTGACAGAAAATGAAAGTTGAGGCTGTGCAGGAGTGTAACATGTTTCACTCCCTATTGAGTTGAGTCAATAATTGATTTCTTTCTTTTGTTTTAAAGGCAGCTTCTTTGGGGCTGGGTGGGTTGCTTTAAATTGTCTCAGTGAGAAGGCATAGTTAAGTCCAACATCAAACACGCTCTGAGAGAGTCCATTTATCAGCACAGACACGAGCACTTTCATGCACTGACTTATAATTTTGATGAATAGGAAGGCTACTCGACCCTGATAAGAATCCCCTTCTACTGTCAATCATTTTATCAAAAAGTTGAAAGATAAATTACTCGACATAATGTCATGTCAGTGTTATCTCGGGCCTCTTACATGCAGATCAATACTGCGGCCAATTGCTTTGTGTTTGAGGGGACTCCATTGTAATGGTTAAAACTAAGGCTGGCTGTCAAAAGTTAAAACAGATCCTAGATCAGAAGCAGTTTGACCCAGCAGTGCTGAGAGAAGTTCAGTTCCCTCATACGCCCTATGAACTTAAAAAGTAAAATCTACTATTTTATTCCACTCTGGACTACATATCTTGTTGGAGAAATCCTGTAGAGATTGAATTGATGCCCAGCTGTTCTGTGCGGTAAACTCAAATAAACTCAATAGCATCAAACCAAAAGAACATTATTAATGTCTTGGAGAAGCTTCACACACACAGACATACACACTGCACTATATTCCCTGTTGCAGTGATGATTGACCCTGGCGGGCAAGTGAGGAAGAAGCCAGATCTTGAAAAATGCATTATGTCCTAATATGGTTATCGTCTATAAGTAGATAAAGGTTAAATAAAACAAGAGGAATTCTCTCTGGATCGGGAATAAGCGGATGACAACACTGCTCTGATTTGTTTCTGGTGTACTGGTTTAGCGCAATATAATTGGCCACACGGTCTGCAGAACACAGGTGATATACAGATAAGTGGGTCTGCATGAGGCCTGGTTCAAGCTAATGCTCAGCCACAAACGTCAGCAGCTGGTCTCCTTTATGTTACAACTCATTAGACCTGCAGGCTGCGGGGAGGACGGAGCTGAGAGCCGTATAGAGCTGCAACTCTTGCAAGTAGAGACCTAAAATGTCTCAAATGAAAACAGTTAATAGTGGATTTCAGCTTTACTCACTTATTTTTGTAACTTGCTGATGTGGGTGCATAGAGAATGAAAAATGAGGAGTGAGTGAGAGTAAATATCATAATGAATTTAAGGCTCTGTCACGCTAAACCTGTCACTGTCACTTGAATACCGTAGTTTTGGGTGTTCTTTTCCTCACCTCCTCACAGTTTAAATCCCTTTCCCAAAGACGCATCATTATCCCCGTATCAGTGGATGAAGTGTCCCAAGTGGCAGAAGATTAAAAGAAAAGATACCCGCAAAAAAGACAATTTTAGCCAAAAGTTCTGCATTCTGATTATGCATCATATAGTTTGTATCATAACATTTACAGTCTTATTGCTAGAGTTCATGTCCTCAAAAGCTATAGACTGCCTTTGCTGCGCTTTGACTCTGTAATATATTCCATATATCCACACTTCTAATGGCTATTTAGCCACTTAAATGAATCATTTAGATCGGCATGGCCATCAAGAGTTATGAAAGGTTTTGAGTGTCACAGCCTCGGATGATGTGGTCTACAGTGTATTAGCTTTTAAAATGCTTGGATCTCAAACAGTAGCCTTAATGCTGCCGTCTGCCCAAAAATCTCGATTTAAAATCAGAGCAAAACAGAAGCACAGCAGCACTTCTGTTGACAGGAAGCATTTGGAGGAACCATTTCTACGAGAACAAATCATCAGCTTTGTGTTTCTCCATTACTGTCTTATTGCCTTCCCCCATTAGATGCAAGCATCAACAAGCAGCCATCTTCTCTTTCAGTGTACTTGACCTCCAAATTAATCACCGCTCCTCCCTACATTTTCCATTAAATGTTTACCGTCTTCCTCTCTGTCCAGCCCTTTCTCGCTCTATCATTTCTTTCCATCTCACCAAGTCTCCAGTGATATCTTTGTAAAAGACGGAGCAGTCATCATGTCGATGATGGAGAGCCAGCATTCATTTATGATAAAGGCATGTAGATTTCTTGGAGATATACCACATTGATCCGCCTCATTATGAACAAGTTGGGCTGTTTTAACCTAACGTCAATATTTTTGGGAATGCTCTAATCTAACTCTCTCCGCAAGAGTTAGATTAGAAGATCGATATCTGTCCTCTAATCATAAGGCTTCAGCCAACAGCCAGATAGTTTGGTTTTGCACAAAGAATGGAAACTGCGAAACATCTTCCCTGGCTTTGTCCAACAGTTACATAATCCGTAAAGCTCTTGTAAAGCTCACTAATTAACATATATGTAGATTGTTTAATCCATGTAAAAAAAGTATAAAATGTATAATTTTCCATTTAATGGTGGGCTATGTTATGATTATTTCTCAGTTGGGAGCAGTAACCTCCTGGGTGGGCGGATTATGTTACCTACGGACAGAGCCAGACCGCCTCCTCCTGTTTCCAGTCTTTGTGCTAAACTAGAAATATTTGTTATGAAATGAATTATAGGCTGTTAAGGTTAAATAGTTCAACATTTGGAGACATATACGCTTATTCGCTTTCTGTCGGAAAATTAGATGAGAAGGTTGATGCCACTAATACCATATCTTACCACTAGATATGAAGCTACAGCTGGTTAGCATAGCTTAGCATGAAAACTGGAACTGGGGAAACATCTATGGCTCCCTCCAAAGGTAACTAAATATGCCAGCTGCTGCTCCGAGCTGGGAAATAATCCAGCACGTAACACCATCATATTGCCGTTTTAATATATATATATTTATATATATATATTGTTATGGATTAAACAAACTATCTGAGTGAGTTTTAGAGGCGCTGGTAGACATATTTATCTAGTTATCACTGGACACAGACATGGCTAGCTGTTTCCCTGTTTTCAGTCTTTGAGCTAAGATAAACTAACTGGCTGCTGGCTCCAGCCACATATTTACCGTGGAGACATGAAAGTGGTATTGATATTCTCATCTAACTCTCGGCAAGAACGTGTTCGAGCGCTTTTAACAATTTCAAAGGGTGCCCAGTTAATGACTGGAAATATCCTACAAGCGATTTCATGCAGTTTGCAGTTAAATATATAAAGATTTATAGAAGACACAATCATTGAAGGTACTGTTTTTCTATCCGTCCCTCTTTACAGAGCTGCATTTTTCTGCAAAAGGAGTTATTATTACTAGTTATTAATCACAAGTTATTATTTAGCCCCATCTTCAGATCTTTGTCAGTTGTAACTACATTAAGTGCAGCACTTGGTAGCCTATATATCTCTACTGTATCAGTATTCACCAAGAAACTGCTGTAGTGGGAGAAAGAGAGCACAATACAAATCTTAAGGTTTGTGATTTCTCACGTTTTTGTGTGTTTTTTTCTCTTGGTCTCTGCTCACCCCTCTATATCCCTCTTTTGCTCCCTCTATTCAATAATCCACTTCACACACACGCACACGCACACACACACACACACACACACACACACACACACACACACACACACACACACACACACACACACACACACACACACACACACACACACACACACACTCACATCCACACTTTGTATATAGGCCTTCCCCCCCTCACCACCTTCATTTTTCCTCCATTTTCCCAACTCTCTCGTTATTTCTCACTGTCTATATCTCCTCATCCACCTTTCCCCCACTTTCCCCCTTGCACCCCTACTCCCCCCCCACCCCATTTTTTTTATTTTTTCTCTCTCTATCTCAGCCCTGCCTGATGTGTGCTTGTAAGAGGGGGTGTTTTGACCTGACATTGGGTTTGTTCAGCACGTCAGTCCACAGCTGCTGGAGGCCCTGCGGGCTCCTCTGGGGTCGAGGGTTTGTTGGTTGTGGAGTGCAGTTCTCCAGCCAATACCCTCATTCAGAATACAAACCTGGAGCTCACCTCTGAAGAGGGGGGAGAGAGGCACCGGGGTGAGAGGGGGTGCAACACCACCTCTTCTTCCCTCCATTCATCCCTCCCACCTTCAGGTGCTCTCTCCCTCTCATCCCCTCTCCTCCTTCTCTGTTCCCCTCTCTCTCTCTCTCTCTCTCTCTCTCTCTCTCTCTCTCTCTCTCTATGCCTCAATGCATACACAAAGCACACAGACTCAGGGTAGTACAACGGCCCTGGGCAAAGACCTAAAAATACTGGCTTCAACAAATCCTTACATGAGACTACGCGCACACACACTTACACCCACATAGACACACAAACACAAACACACACACACACACACACATACATGTGTTTGCGATATCACTGACATTCCCAGAGCTGCTGTGTGCTATCGCACCATGCTAGACTTTCTCTCTACTAAATAAATCTCTGTCCACACCTTCACTGTAGTTTTTGATCTGAACATAACTCTGTTGTGTTCTTAGCTGGACTACAAATCATTAATGTGTTTAAATGTTGAACCCTTTCTTTTCTCTTTCTTCCCACTGTAGCTTATAAAGTGGTGACTTCAACAGATAATTCTGATCTCTGACTCAAGAAACTGAAAGAAGAATGCTAAGCTACCAACTGGTCAAGTTTTGACCCCATTCCCCTCATTTTATGACCATCTACTTCCCTGAGAGGAGATAAGACACAGGAGGCTCACCCAAACTGTGAAAAACTGATTTTCATATGCAAAATAAGAGGTGCTTTAATTGATCTATTATGCTGAGCAAACATGTATTAATTAGAGGAAGTTTGGCCTTAACATGCTAATTTTGATGCAGAAACCAAGTCTGGGCGGCACCCCCCTCTCCCCCTCTCCCCCTTATCCTGCCCCTCATCAGAGGGACTATTCATCTTGCTTTTTCCATTCATATATCCATAGGCAGACTTACATACAGTATATATGCATGCCTGTTGTAATAATTGCAAACCTCAACTGTCACTATAACACGTCATAACATAAGTGCCATCTATAAGCCTGTTTAATTCATTGTTATTCAACTCATCAGGTTTCATTTAGTGATTGATATCAAGTGTTTAGTATCGTGCCGTAGGTGTGAAACACAACTTTCAAATATGAAGGAATGAGATGTGTGGGGAAATCAATATAAAAAAAATCAAACTAGAAAGTTAATGATGGGAGTGCCAGTGACACGGAACTCCTGAACAGAAGTCTATAACACTACCCACAGATCACTCTCTTCTTCCTCTTGCTCTGCTTCACACTCTTCCCTGGTGCAACTGTCACCTGCTGAACGGTGCATTCATCTAATCACATTCAAATTAATTGGTGAACATCAAACAAAGATATCCTTACTGATTCTACCTGATCTTCTTGTTGATCTGCTTATATTCATAAATCGTTACATTTATTGTGAAAATATTTTCCCAATTTATTCATGCATTTTTCTGTTTAGTAGTTTAGTTGTCGAGTTAGCAGGTCAATATTTCAGTTATAAAGAACTTGATTCTGTGAATTGTGCATGTATGAAATATTTTGTCAAAGTACAGTGTGTCAAGAACTTGTAGCAATCTTCAAATTATGAGACTAGATTAATTGATTAATACCAAAATATGTAATGATAATTAATAACGCAAAATGATGCATCGTAAACAAAAGATGAAAGAGACTGACTGCACTCAACTTGGGCTATCAGAATCAATTAGTTTTGTATTAAATAACAGAATTTCAGGGCACCAACGTCCTTAGAAGGAAATTTGATTGCCAATTAATTATTTATTATTGATCCATGCAACAAGCTTACACTAACCCCTTTTTCCTTTAAGTTAATTAATACATTGTGAAACACTACATCACTATTTAGAGCTTATATATCATTGGCTGCTGATACTAACAAATGTAACATTCATTACGATAATGCATTTTTATCGATACTGTTTGATATGTTGACACGTCATCATAATGAGTGATCACAATGATGGCCACTTCATTCCAACAACAAGTCCAGACAAATATGTTTACCCCCCCTCCCTGCTTTTTGTTGTGCAGCACACTTAATTATTTATAATTCATTAATATTATTTGCAGTTGGTTATGATATGAATGTTAACACCTGGACATAAATAAGGCCACCGCCACAGTTTGCGGCAGATTTGCTGGAGCAGCAAAATACTCTCTTTTACAGTAATTGATGAAGCACAGTGTACGGTATTTCACATGCTGAGTAATTTTCTAATTGGTCGAGGGGTAGCAAGTTGTTGTGCAGCCCTGCAGCACTTTCAGTGAGGGGAAACACTTGCTCATCAGAGAGAAAGGGAAAAGGAAATATGAATTTCCTTAAGATATGCAGCATGAACTGAGTTTCTGAATTTTCAATGAACATTTTTTTTTACACTGCACACTGCTGGACTGCTTGCTGTGCCTCTTTTGTGCTTCATAATTGTGATGTTTTACTGAGATTGGCCTTCAAAATCCTTCCCTAGTGATCGGGTCTCATACAGCACTCCTGCTGGAATATGTACAGCTCATGTAAATATGATTACAAGTCACCCGTGTCAGGTTATATGAAGTGTGTGCATGTCCGCAAAGAGAATGCAATCCTATATTGGTCCCTTCAACTCAGAGGTATGGCTTGAATATATTTGCATAATGGGTTTTCACATCTCACAGTATATGAATGTAGTCTGATGGTTCAAATGGTTGAAGTTGTGGGATTAGGTAAAAAATATGTAGAAATGCTATATGGTGGAATATGTTGGCACAAGATAAATGTCTAACCCCGAAGGAGTGTAGATAGTGTAATGAGTAGAGTTTCAAAGGGGTTGCTGTCTAACACTTCCTTCCTCCCACCACCTCATTTATACTGCAATCATGTAGTCAGAATTCTGAAATGGTTGAATGTAAAAGCCAAGTGAAACTAACAAAAGTCGTTGGTGTATTGCTGGTGTTTTGTTTCATTCGCAGGGGGTACCTCGATGGGTCATCTGCTCTAAATTCACGTATTCCAGCAAAGTGAGAAAAACCAAGGCAAATTTTTTTGAGGGCTCCTGTAATCCAGAAATCCACCCATACCATTCTAAATCACCACAGACACCAGGAATAATGAATCTTTCGCTGTGTGCACGTCATAAACATGTAAACTCACTGGGCCGGGAAGTGCAAGAGTAATGAGAGGCAGTCTAAACAGTCTGTCATCATCTATGCCTTTAGAGTGGGTCCTTTACTCGGGCCCCTGCAAAGTATATTGGTAGCATTATAGCATAGCGGTCCTCAATTTATCAATAAAAGAACCAATGTGTCACTCTGGCAAACACACAGCCGGCATTTGCATTCAAGATAACGAGACCTGTCATGTGAATTTTATACTCTGTCTCCTCGCTCTGTTTGTGCTGTCCCTCTTTCTTGCTCTCTTGCCTTTCATTTTTCCTCCCTTTGGAAATTCGGCTGAAAGCTCCTCTCGTAACCACGACCGCTCTTCATGGACCGCAGTAATATTTAGAATCCATTCTAGTACGTTATTGATAAATTATTCATAAAATTGCTTTGCATTAAGCCATTTCCTTTATTCCATTCTGTTCAAATCTATTGTATTCTGCTTAATTTCTTCATTTCCCTCGATAATGCCAATTGCAGAGCTCTTCCCACCAACCACTTATTGTTGCACGCTGCCTGCAGCCACTGCTGATACCAACTCTGGGTCTAGTTTTCAGCCATGCTTTTTTTTTTCTCTGGGAGCCTGTGTCCAGTATGTTTGTCTTCTGCCCTCTCCTTTTGCAAGAACAATACGCTTTCAAAAGGCGCAAACTAATTGTAACTCCTGATTCAATTGCCAACATTCTTCTGAGAATAAAGAAAGCAGTATTTAAAGACAATAAAAAATGCAGTGTTGACAGACCAATCCAGAGAGGCTTAACAATAGCTACAGTGAGCAGCAACATAATCCCTACGCGCAGGACTCCATGCAGTTCTGTGTGTGTACATATACAGTATGTGCCCTCCACAGGATGGCTGAGGCTGTGCAATAAAGGCCAGACTACAGCTGTGAGAGAGACAGAGATCCCATCGCCAAATCCAATAAGAAGAGTAGAATTTCATTACAGATGTTCAGCCTGGATATGACGGCTCCATCAATAACCATCCCACATGTGAGAGGCAGAGGGGTGAGCATGACGCAGTCAAAGTCGCACAGCCATGGCAGAATCTATATCGGATTGTTTCACAGCTCCACTTGAGGCTTCTTCTCCCTCCTTCCCTACATTCTCTGCGATGTGTCTTTGTTCTTGCTGATGCCTCTCTTTCATTCTCTCTCGGTCCCCCTTGCTTTCTTTCACCTTCACTTTTTCATGACAATAGAAATGTCCAGTCTTTCTTCATTGGAGCAAGGAATTACTTCTCAAGTGGTCTGGTTCAATACTGCTGTCCACTCTCCTCTGCAGACAATGAAGATGTTTGCTTAAAAAATATATATATATATATATGGCCCTTGTTTTGGTTTCCAATTACAGTCTGTTACTCTGTCTCTGTGTTTCTCTCCTCCTCACTGAAACATTTTCACAACAGCGTATCATAAGTATAACACAGCATTTCTTACGTGGCAACCACAGACACAAGTTAACAATTCAGTAAAAGAACATAATTTAATGGAAAAATATAACCTTTTTGTTCTTAAAAAAAAAATCTAAATGCATGTGTTCTGCTCATTTACTGCATGTCAGCATAAAAGGAGGTGCAGCCCTTGTTGGCTCTTTTCCAATAACATACAAACAAGATTTTGCCATCCGTCACTTCTATAAACTAGCATCTCCTACACATTCATAGTGTGCTAAGCTGACAAACAACTGAGTTGTTTTCGTAATAGCATTTTGCTGAAGCTCACTGATTAAAAACTGTTAAAATAACACTTCAGTCCATCAGATATACTTGAGCTCATGCGTACAAAAGTCTTAGCAAGGTCAACCAACTTCACTGGACACTGAATAGACAGAAAGGACAAGAGGTGTCATCCTTGAAAGTTTATGTTTCAACAGAATAATACAGAGTTATATAAAAGTCTCAAGGACACTTACAACTTTTCAGACAATTCAACTTTTTCAGATGCATCAGACGTTTGCTTTTTCAGACCAGAATATCTGAAGGATTCCAGCTTTCCTTTCAAAGCAGTCTGTCACAAAACACATTTTGCTTTGAGGAATTCATAGGCCTTTCGAGACATATGAGTTTGCCAGTGATTTGAACCTCAAAGTACTTTTTTTGCGCTATTGTCATTATATCATGAATGACCTCAAACTAGACTATTTATTAGACTGTGATCAAAATGTCTCTCAGGAATAAGATGTGAAGTGTAGGTTAAATGAAAATATTTCACATAGAAAACCGCCTTTCACGCTTGTTTGTTAAGTAAAGAGCTTGTACCGCAGATGTGTCATTTATTATGCTCAAATTTGTCTTGTCATACAGGAAATGCACTGGAGAGGTAGAAATATGTGTGCACAGCCACAGGGTTGAGGGAATGAAAGGGATTGAAGTTCACATTTTTCAATTACCTCTCGCCGCCATCTGGAACCGCCACCACTTTGGTACTGCTTTGGGCCTGCCTTTGTTTTATTTAATGAGGGTTTGAAAAAATACACATGGTGAAATTCCAAATAAATGTTCTTATAAGCAAGATTTTGTAATATAAAAACTAGGGCTGGGCAAGTTAACGCGTTATTATCGCGTTAACGCATTAATTCATTAACGGCGACAATTATTTTATTGCGCATTAACGCAGTTTTTTTTATTATTACCCCCCCCCGTCTCGTTACAGGATCAAACATGACAATATCAAAATACATATTGTCGTGTTTTTAAATAAACATATAAGCACGTGAGAACAAACTGCTCTTTACTGCAACTCTTTATTAGCATAACTTCCTCATGCACGTTACTCCCACGGTACAGACTACAGGTTCCCTTGCTTCACCTACATTCCCCTGGGTCCTAAGTCCCTCCAGGTACAGCTTCTTATCACCCTCTATGTACCAACGTACATTTATAACAAATACCACACATATTACGGTAATCAGCGTTGCATATGTGTCTGACCAAAATACCAAAAAAAGTAAAAAAGCAATGATTCATTTAAATTATTTTTTAAGAGTTTTTAAAGTTTTTTGGTTTGGAATATGTATAATAAGCATATCATTTAGTTATCGCTACTGAGAATTTAACAAACATAAAAAACAAAAAGATAGGTTTGCAATTTTCAAGGTGTATATTTCAAATTGCATCTATTACACACATGAAAATAAAGTTGTGACCACCGGCTGAATATCTATTATCAGAATCATTATAACTGTATTTTAATTGCTACTGTGTAAAGGGAATACTGCTGTTAAAAAGCACCTGATTTGTTTAAAGTGTTTGCAAACCAAATGTTATTGCACTTTTGTTCATATAGCAGTACTTTTAAAATAAAAGTGCGCAATACACTACTTTTGAATTCATTATTGAATTTTCCGCATAACAATGCGATTAATCACGATTAAAAATTGTAATCGTTGCCCAGCACTAATAAAAACATGTTGTATCAGCTAGAGTGGAAAAGTAAATCTAACAAGAGCTTCTCATGTTGCCCAGTATAGACTCGTTGGATTTGCTCTTTTACATTTTTAGTGTGAGGTATTAATAAGCCTTCTCCTACATTAAATTTTATGCAAACTTCAGAGAAAATAAACTTAACCAGTGTTATGTCACTGTGATGTGCTGGGCTTTAACACAACATATCAGCTTTCACATCCCTCTTTTTTATGTTTCCCATCTCTGTCTTCTCTGAATCACCTAAGAAAGGCAAAAAGTAGTCTTGACTTAATAGGTGAGCGCTGCAATCTATCCAGAGAAAGCTAGACTCACTAGTCTTGCATCTGTCTCTCTCTAATCACTTTAATTCCCTACAGCTGCCATTAATACCGTATTTCAAATCGATCAACCAGAAAGGACTTCTCACATTATAATAAAATATTAACACCTTTACTGAAACAAATGAAGGCAGAAAAGAAAATGAGTTGGCTTACTGCCCGTGACGCAAACATCCGAACATTTTGTGCTGGTATTAAAGTAATATTTTATGTCACACATATATATATTACATGTATGTACACGCAGCAATAGAAGCACTCCATTACTTTTATTTGGCTGCTGCTCCTTCTTTTCCTATATTTCTCCCTGTGATTGTTCAGTGTTTTACAGTGCTAAAGATACATGCGGCTGCTATTTTTCTGCCCAGGCATCGACATAACTATTATTCTCAGCTCATATCGCAGTGGTTTTCAAAGCCATTAGTGCATGCCATACATATTTATCAAGGATCAGCACATCCAGGCTATGTATCAAACTTGATAAACAGGAGTTTATATCAAACATCCGGTTCTGTCAAGCGTGAAAGTGATATTTTTCAAGCACATTTGTAACTACTCAATATTTTACTGGAGGATCTTTTTCAGCTGTCAGCAGGCAGCCTACTATACTTTTCTCTTGCATGATGACATAAGCCACATTAACAACTCATTACAAGCGTTTACATCAGTTCCTGTGGTAATCTCCAAACAAAGACCGCGATACACACTGTGAACTGCGCTGTAGCAGATGTATCACTCATTTCTCAGACAAAACTCATCCGGTAAAGGGTTCAGTTGCATCAGCTACAAACTGCTGTGGAGAAGAGAAGAAGAAAGCCCAACAAGAGCAGGTGGGTGAGCACAGAAAGGAATGATGGGAAGCGATGGGAGCCGTCTGTGATTGGAGCATTCCTAGCCCCAGTAAACCTTTATTCTCTCTCTGCCATGTGCCGAGTGTTGATAAGAGACATCATCCCACTGACTCATTAATCAACTGTGAAATGTACAGCTACCTGCCGCTTTCTTATTCCCGTGCCCCCAAAACCCCTCCGCTACCTGCTTCCTCCTCCACTTCTACTCGCCTGCAAAGAGAAGAAACAAACTGGACTCCACAAGGACTCCTTTTGTAAAAAGAAAAGCAAATTGCTCTCCCAGCACATTTCCTGTTTCCAGATATTTACCCTCCGAATTATATCCAAATGCTCACAGCCATGTGCACGCATGCATTCACACACAGAGACACACTTGGTGTTTAAAGACAGGAATGCAAGGACACAGGGGCAAAAGGAGCGCCTCACAACTCTGCAACTGGTTTGTACTTTAGAGTTGTGCAGCTGAGCGCATTGTTCTACAGAAACATTTTTGCCTCAGTAGCTTAAATTATGATCACGCAGACAGATTACCGTATCATTTTAGCTTTACATCTAACATCCAAACCCAGATGTCACCTCTCACTTCTCTCCTCTATAAAAGCACTTTATTGAGCCTCTTTTCAAGCCGTCCCATCACTGCGCTCCTGCCCCGGTAATATCTGCCACAAAATCCCTCATACATTTCTAAATTGTGCTGTGTTGTGTAGGTGTCCTGCATATACATATTCTTAAGCTGTGTAAGAACTGCTGATCTGCCATCTTTTTCACCTCATACTCAGACCCACTCGAGGGAGGTAAAATGAAGAGAGGGGAGGTTTGAATTTTGATCAGTTTATTTGCATTTTCTACATGTCAAAACCCTTAATTTATCTGCCAGTTTTGATCTCATTTAGCTGACTGTATAATAACTCACAGTAGGTCATCAAATTTTCTGAAAAGTAAGCAACAAACTGACCAAATCAAAGTTTGATTAATAGGCAGGGAGGTGTAGACAGCATTGTTCTGGTGACAGCTGCGTCAACAGGAAGCCCAGAGAGCTTTCTAGCTGTATATTTTCTGATAGAGCAGACTGTAAAAATATACGCAGCAGGGCAGAAGTTCACTTTCATGTTGCATTTCTAAAACAGACTAAACTGCAAACAGGCAAATGCTGTGATTTACATTCATGGCACGCTGCAGAGGCGTGAAGAACTCTATTTGGTTCCATACATAGAGTGAAAGCCCCCCCCCCCAAAAAAAAACACATTTTATATTCTCAAAAGAGCATGAAGTGTCAGTCAGTGACTTCCCACAGTTAAAGTCCCAGAAAACTCACCAGATCCTTGTTATCATCCAGGTACAAATGCTTCAGTCTGCATTTCACCTTCTCCCAGTAATAATCCTGCTGTGGACTCTACTGAGCTCTAAATTATTCAGGCAAAATGCAAAATACATAGAGGTGTAAGTGTCAAACAGGACAAACACATCATACCATAGTAAACTCAAATGTACTATATTTTAAATTTATTTAGAAAATGTAAGCATGTAAAAAGTAATAAGGTTACCCTGCTATAAAGAGGACCCATGTCTGTGTTGGAGAAAAGAGTCTGCACTATATTATGGATGTATTGCATTATGGACTACTGAGGCTGTTCTTGCAGGAGAATGGGTATCTCTGTATCATCTGTGACGAATTTATCCCTTTGAAATTGATAAATGTCAATTTCGGATTAGAAACCGTTGTTTTTCATTTGGTGTTGATGCTGTGGATGTGTTTTAGAAAGATGATTGGATGGTTAAATTGAACTGTTTTGCACACCCAACCTATTTTCTATTATTTTTTGTTGAAAAAAACATAAACCATGTATTCTATACATTGAGAGTAGTGCTGGGCAACGATTAACATTTTTAATCGTGATTAATCGCATGATTTTTTAGCGATTAATCACATTGTTATGCGCAAAGTTCAATAATGAATTCAAAAGTAGTGTATTGCGTACTTTTATTTTAAAAGTACTGCTATATGAACAAAAGTGCAATAACATTTGGTTTGCAAACACTTTAAACAAATAAGGTTATTTTTAACAGCAGTATTCCCTTTACACAGTAGCAGTTAAAATACAGTTATAATGATTCTGATAATAGATATTCAGCCGGTGTTCATAACTTTATTTTCATGTGTGTAATAGATTCAATTTGAAATATACACCTTGAAAACTGCAAACCTATCTACGTCATGTTTTTATGTTTGTTAAATTCTCAGTAGCGATAACTAAATGATATGCTTATTATACATATTCCAAACAAAAACACTTTAAAAACTCGACAATATGTATTTTAATATTGCCACTGTTGTAAATTGTTTGATTGCATGATTTACTCTTATTGTGAAGAGCATGACAACGGAAGTGCTTTTACTTTGAAGAGACATGAAGTAGAATGGTACGTGTTCTTGACGCTAACAATGTTGATGATACATAGAAAACCACATGTCGGGTGCAAGAGCGCGTTCTGTTCACTGTAACACTGTTGTAATACTGCAGTTCAGACAGTAAAGTATTCCGTGTCTTGGTCCTCACTAGAAGCTCCACTTCACAACAGTCACGTTTGATCCTGTAACGAGACGATCACGCGTGTGTGTGTTTGTGAGAGTGTGAACGACGGTGAACACACAAACACAGCTGTTCACTGCTTGCTGCCTGGTTCTTGTGTTAAAAATGTCTGCTTTATAATAAAAAAAACACCTGCGTTAACGCGCGATAATATAATTGTCGGCGTTAATTAATTAATGCGTTGACATGATAATAACGCGTTAACTTACCCAGCACTAATTGAGAGTAATTTAGAGCAGCTTGGAAACGTCTATAAAGGTACATTATAATTCAAAAGGATTGCCGTATTGACAGCACAATATCCGATAAAAAAGATCTGCTTCTTACTTTTGACAGCAACTTTTGACTATTCTATCATTTTATCTTTTAAAATACTTTGATAGTTTGAAATGTTGACTGTTACAAATACGTGATTTGTTTTATTATGACACTGGTGAAAGAACCCGATAAGAAAGTGCTTGTACTTTAAACATCATAGAGTCACCATATATTTTGACATCCAAAATGGATATATTATATATATATATATATATATATATATATATACCTATTTATTAACAAGACCAAGCCAAAACATCAAACACATTGTCACTTCAAATTTGTTGTATTTGGAGCTCTCAATGAAAAATCATACAAGTGTTTGACATTTCATATGCTCAGAAGCCCAGAGCAGTAAACACACTGTTTTTTGGAAACCCCTGTAATTTATGCCAGACCTGACCACACTGTGTATGGTGCCATTACTGTTAACAATAACAAATATAGTTTAATTTGACATCTGTTACCGTGACAGATTGTAAACCTTTTTTCCTAAATATGCCAACAACATAAAGCTGTTTGGTTCAGTAGCATGTATTTATGTGACACAACATCATACTTGATGTACCGCCTGAAGACGTAAACATTTTGGTGGAAACACTGACTGTGCTTCAGCAACAGTCAACATTCATTCACTTCAAGGAACATATGATGTATGTATAAACATACAAAAATACATCTGGCTATAAAATGTGCCCGTGTGAAGTGATTCAGTCAGAAGGGTTAGGTTAAGATTTGTAATATTACACTCACATGCCTATATGTAAATTGAAGAATATATTTGTCGCTATCGGCGCTGGGCAAGAAGAGTTCTCTTTCCAGCATTAGGGAGCAAAATCCACAGGACTGGGGATCCCATCACGTGTGGACAAGACGAATGGTTACAGACAATATTTTTTTCAATATGAGGCCTTTGAGTATTCACCGTAGTTGACTGATCCTGTAAGAAGTTAATTTTTGTCGCCCCTAAAATTTGATTTTTACACCACAAACAAGACATTGTGTGTTATTAGTGAGCTTTAGAGGTGGTGGTGGGCAGATCTTTGTGACGTCGCCCTAAAAAACATTCTTCAAACAAAATGTTTGATTTGAATGAATTGATTGAGCAGATTAAATGAGTCAGTCTATTTTTGTTAAATCAACTTTCTTTAATGAGTATCGCTCTTTGGAGTTTGCCTCCCTTTGTTTGCGGCAAGCACAAGAGCAATCAGATTTTTGACCACAGTGTTAATGTTGTTTTTGAAAGGCGAACAAATATGGATTGAAGCTGAATATTTTTGTTTGATTTTTATTTGATAAAAACAATTTGTGCATTTTCCCAACTATTGTTTTGGAGGCGGCCTTATAGGAAAATGTATTTCTTGGAGGGCATTTTTCCAACATTATTTTTTTCATTAAATAGATATGGTGATATATGTAATTGAATTAAGAACAAGACCTTTAGAATACTATATAACAAGGACAACAGAGTTAAAAGGCTGGGTGCAAGCACTCTAAAAAGCGGTGGCTGTCCTGACTCTTAAAAAAACCAAACAGTTAATTACACGATGCATCATAACCTCTTCTCTCTGAGGGGGCAGAACGAACCCCCACACTGGCAATTTAAACATTTCCTTATAAGCTACTTTTCACCTCCATTGAAACATCGATGCTCACACATTGTAATAACTTTCCACACACACTCGGTGAACACAGTATGATACTCACACACAGGTTATGGCTTTCCAAGCAGTTTGAGCTTGTTTAATCTCATCCCTGTATACATTCTTTGTGATCAAACCTTTATCGACAAATATAAACGCAGATAATGAAGACCGACCATTAGTACCAATACAGAGTCATCTTAGCGTACAGTCATGTCCATTCAAGGTACCGTAGATATCATTTGGTTGAATGAAAGAAAAAAAAAGTGTTTATTATATACATAGAGACAGAAATATACACATGTGCAGGTGGACCTATGGTGCACACCTGCAGTCATTAACAACATTTCAAATGACCAAAGGACCGTTAACTGGTGACGTCGCCATCTTTTGTTCTTTTTAGCCGCCTGCTAAAAAAAAGTATACTGTAACACCCAAATGAAAGAGCTTTACGGTAGATTGATTATGGTCACGGATACTATACCAACACTTAGAACACTGAGTAGGCTTTACAGTTTAGAGTTTAGACGAGTGTTGAAGAGACAGAATGTAATCATCCCCCATCCCCGCCCCTAAATTTGTGGTCTGTTCATCCAAGAGAAGATTAAGTTGAGAACCAATTCAGGACAAAAAAGTGTGACTGATAGCAGAAATATGTCTCTTTCTCTCTCTCTTTGTCCTTTCGCTTTAACTCTACCCCATTTACCTCCTGCTCATTCCTTTTCTCTCTGCAACAATTTATTTTCTCTCAATCCTGTCTTCTTTTAATTATCTTGTTCATTCCCTCTCTCCCTCCTCTGGTGAGAAAAGCGCAAGCGTTGAAAATTATCAGCTTCAGTCCTCCAGGATTTTGTGTCTCAGTCTGAGGGAGAGTCGTTCCCAAAAAAAATGGCCTTCATGGCCTCTCCTACCAAGGGTCCTTTTTCAGGCCATGTGCTTTATCACAGTTGTGGTCCGCCCAAACATTACATCAAATAAACAACAAATTCACAATTGTAAAATTTCCATATTTTCCATTCCATTTTTTTTTTTTGCTTTCATAAATACCATTTTTGTCAACTGCCCAGAGATTCAGCCTTCTTAATATCAGTCTCAGAAATAACACCTTCTGCTTTTGGGATCAGCTTGTGGGTGGATGACCTCTTTTTCTCCTCCTGGCACTTCTATAAGGCATGCTGGGCCAGGACCAGAGCCAACACCAGGCTGGGAAGCAGTGCCCAGACATTGGCACACAGACAGGCAGAGTGATCCTCTGGCAGGCCTCGGGTTTTGCCCAGGTTACCGTCTCCTGGTTCAGTATACTGGGCAGATAGAGGGACACACAAGGGGAGAGAGACGTGTAAAGGTTAGACATGACTCAGACACTTGTGTTGCTTCTTGTTCTGGCATTTGATGTAGGAGTAGGAGGCGACAGGAGCGAGGTGAGACAGACAGGGTCAGAGCTGAGGAGAAGACGAGAAACAAAGAGTCAGAAAGTCAGAAAGTCAGAGTAAGAGTGAGACATTACATGGATCCATGGCAGACCCACTTTGGCAGGAACATTAAGTGTTTGGTACACCAAATGTTTTGATATGTGAAGTATATTTCAATCCCCTGCTTAGAATGCTCTCTGCTTCTTAAACAAGTTGGCAACAAAGGAAAGCTTCTTGCGAGGACTTTTTCTTTTTTCTTAGACTCTTTTAGGTTGTGCCAGCAAGTCTCTAAACAGTTTTTAAAGCTATCATTACAGACTTTATTTACAAGAACAACATGCTACGAAGCCAAACACACTCTACAAAAGCCAACAGCAGCTGTAGATTTCTTTCAATTTTTCATAAGGCAAAAATTACAGCAAGCAGAAGCCGAACAAAACATTTGCAAGACCCCTTGTACCGAGTTTGACTGTGCACAATCAAAACACAACAGTGTTTATTCTTATGCACCAGAGAAAATAAACTGATGTACAGAGTGCAAACAGAGAGGGAGAAATGCAGAGAGCAGGGGCAACACAACAGTCCAGATATTAAACTCCATGGCCTCCAGAGTTCCACTGTCACATACACACTGCAATTGCCTCATTATGTGCTTTTACATAAAATTGTTAGCATTTTGAATACTTTTAAAATTTTCTCAGATTTGTTGTTACACAAAGCATAACCCTTTGCCTCGAAGTTAAAGAAGTCTCGCTCAATTTGCGGAGGCAGCACAGCAATACAGAGGCACATCACAAAGAACATGAAACATTTCTCCTCCTCCTCCTCCTCCTCCTCCTCCTCCACCACCATCCCCTCAACTCATCTTTACTTTGCAGAGATTGCACTTTGGTCCATTTCCCTGTACACAGGAAACACATTTACTCCAATGTTATCCACCAGCATCTCATTTTCCAATAGAACAAGGCAACATATGAACAAGAAAATAAAAAATGAAACCAGAAAATTGTGTTGGATTGTATTTACAGGATGCCATAATTTTCCTGTTAAGAGGATGAAGGAAGAAGGAGGGAGGGAAAAGAGGGGTATCCAAAAATAGCTGCAGTTATCACAGTACCTGGGCTGGTGAATTCCCGCTCTACAAAGAAATGGTTAAATGACATTTGCCAAAAAAAGGGGGGAAAAAAAGCCATGGGTAGCTTGACAATGCACCAAACACATCCGCGACTAAAAGCCAATTAATTAGCAAGGGCAGTGATGTGTGACAGCAGCCTGTTGACATGAGTCCAGATCTCCGGCTGCAGCCAATATCCACACACACTCGGGCTTGTGAGAAGGTACACACACACATAAACACACGTTTAAAAGCACAAACACATGCATACGAATGCATACACCGTGACGGAACACAGACAATGTCAAAACACGCACTTATTTACTGATGCTTTAACACATGCACGAGAGAGAGAGAGGATGGAAACCGCCAGGAGTATTTATTGAAACTGTTAATAAGAAAGTTTCCCCACTTGTCAATGAACAGGTTAGTACACATGTAGGCAGCGAGAGTTTTCATTATCAATCAGCACATTGTCAAATTTACAGTGCAGGGCTGCATTTCCTGAGGCAAGTAACCGAGTAACACTCAGCATGCGCGGTTTCTGTCCACAATCAATTTCATTCAATCTAGCTGAAAATCAACACATGGCAGTGACAGTGTGGGAACACGGACGACAGGGGGGTGTTACACATACAGAGGTTGGTTTGTATTACATGTTAAACTAAACTTGAAATGCAGTAAAAAATTAACAACTTAAACAATTCCTTGTTCAAGAATCTGCTTTAAATGTCCTTGAAATTCAAACTAGGATTACAAAAGACACACAAAATCCATCTTATCTGTGAGACACCGGCCCATTGGGGGTTTACAATATCCCTCATTAATCTCTTCAGAAACATGTTAGTGTACGGCAAACATGTTGTTTTTCTCCATATAAACGCCCCTCTGACTTACAATGCTCAAAGGACCAAGCTTCAGCTCACATGTTTACTCACTGAGCATGGGATAAAAGCCCACAACCACTGGCAGTGACATTTATAATAATTATGCATCTAAATTAGGCGAAAATACTCGATACACTATGAGAGAGCAGTATGACTGACATGAACAGGCTTAGTCACGGACCGCAGATTCTCCTATGCCAGCTCTTCTCTAACTGTGCTTCATATTATAGGTTATCCTTTAGTGTCACGGTCGATCATCCATCCGTCTATCACAAACATGATGTTCTATTACCTAGGCTATACTTGTACACATGTGTGCATGTAAGTGTGCGTGTGTGCTAGTGTGGGGCCATAACGCTGGCTGCCATGAGATTTACGGCCATTGGACAGACAGTCTTCTGCCAAGAGGACTCCATACATAACAACACTCCTCCAATTCATCTGCCATGGAAGTTTGACAAGTTTTAATTGCCAGGCATAGTTGTCTGAGAGCGCAGAGCGGCCCAAAATGTCCCTACCAGCTCCCTCTCTAATTATAAACTTCCTGCTTGAATAATCACACGTCTTATTGTTTCCTAATTACCATTTTTACAATAAATTAAACACCACGCTGCAGTGAGACAGGCACAGAGCGGCGCATCAATACTGACATACACACACAACACCTTTGGAGAAATCCACCATCTATTCCCTCCCCGCCAACCTCTCTCTCTCTCTCTCTCTCTCTCTCTCTCTCTCTCTCTCTCTCCAACACCTTTCCCAAACATACACTGTTATTGTTATCAGAGGTGCTTATTCATTAATTCTCCTCTTCGCAAAATGTTTAAGGTTTTAATTTGCTGTCTTCACAACAATGAGGGTTTCCGCGTAAATACAATACTGCATGTCTTGGGTGCAGTGTGACTATTTAATGTCTGTGAAAGCCCCTGGAATTACTAAAAATAGATGTCTTAATGGGAGTCATTCATTCAGCATGCAAATTTGCATTCATAAACACTGCACGCTGCTTTGATTTTGTGTGTATATCTGTAATAGTCACTGAAAAATGACATTAACATCAGCAGCAGCAGAAGGTTTTTACAAAGGACAGTTTTAGTGTCTACTTCAGCTTAGCTTGCTAACTCTCCTGCAAAGGTGAAAAACATAATTAGTCCTACACCAGCAGGCTGCACGGCACTTCTAAAATACATCTGTAAAAACAGAACAATATTGTGAAAACTAATCAAACTCAACAGCAAGATTAAAAAAAAAGTGCAGTGAAAACTTCTGACCTGTTCAAGAGAGACAGAGAGACAGAGAGACAGAGAGACAGAGAGACAGAGAGACAGAGAGACAGAGAGACAGAGAGACAGAGAGACAGAGAGACAGAGAGACAGAGAGACAGAGAGACAGAGGGAGTCTTTGGTGGACAATACGGTCCAGTCATTTCCACATTTTATTTAAGGGTTATTTAAGGAAAGTTCTAAAGACAAATGCGTGTGCATTCTTGCAGCACAGCAAAGAATGATGTTTTTTTCTCATCTTGACGGTGAACCCAGTTATAGTGGAGTTCACTGCAGTCTTCAGAGGAGTCGGCATTGAGCAGAGTACAGGCCCTGGGCCAGTATTTTAGAACCTCTAATCCAGATTAAAACCTCCACCTCCCATTTAGTTCACTATTTCATTGTATGAGAGAGAAATATATATTTCAACCAAATGTCATCATCTTGGGGTGTAGCATAAACTGTCTTATCATACAGGGTCTCTTCTGATGTGCCAATTGCCTTAACAAGCATAGAGATTGAATGTGATGTAAATGTGAATGGTGCAGTGTGTTGAGCTTTGTGGTTTTGCCTCTGTACAAAATCCTCCTTTCATGGAAGCAGAGAGGAGGAGTGTTTTTGTGGTGCTTCTTGTCTTCTTGTTCATTTTAACAAATGTATGCAAGGAAGTTGCTGTAAACCTTTGGCAAATGTATGAATACATTTGTGCTGCAACAACAACAACAACAACAACAACAACAAATAAAATATGCATATGAATTGAAAGGTGCTAAACAAGTTTGGGAGCATTTGTATTGCCGGCTCTATATACATGGCGACAGCTAAGCCGGCAGGTTGCAGCTAACGATGCTGACAGCGATAACAGTGCAAACTGCGGCAAAAGTGCTGGTCAGAGCCAACAGTGTCACCTTAGAGGGAACTAGAGGGTGGGAGCTAAGCTTCCACAATGACAATGTCAGTTGGGATGGCGTTATGAGCTATAACCGCTGTATCAGTGCAGTGCAGTGCGGCCACGAGCTAACCAGTGGGGCACGCTCACATACATGAACATGCACCAACAGCACGCGTGGGGCCCTGCTAGTCAACAAAGCAAGGAGAATATCAGATTACAACACACACACACACACACACACACACAGAATCTCTTCATTATCTGCTAAGGTAGACTTTACTTCACTATATATTTACATATAAAATAGTTGTTTGCTGCTATAACAATGCTCTGAATTTCAAAAAGAGCACCTCTGGCATTTGCAATATCCCAGAAATCAACAATCAATGCAAACCTATTACCTTTGGGATGGTGTTAAAGGGCGGTTCTGAGGTGCCTGTTGACCAGTCCGACCCCGTTTTCGTAGTTGCTGAGGGACCAGGGACGGACACATTTTTGTTCTGCATGTTGTCTATCCCGTAACCGAAGGCCTGAATAGCATTTCCTGCAGGGACAGAGAATATGAAGTTATTTGTTTTGCACTGGCGTCCCAGCAAGAAGCCAGCTAGCAGACAGCTCCAAGTCAACCTCTTGGTCCCCTGCCCAATCTTTGGCAACCGAGGGAGTGAGGTTAGGCATAGTGTGATTGAGGAAGGAAGGAGTAAAAAGAGTAAGGAGAACCAGTCTGTTTGCTTCGTCAGTAAGCTTAACATTACATACATTACATTACAGTCATTTAGAAGACGCTTTTATCCAAAGCGACTTACGATTGAGATTCTATCACATTTCTACACCGTAGGCACAGCTATGGGAGCAATTTTGGGGTTAAGTGTCTTGCTCAAGGACACATCGACATGCTTCTAGCGGAGCCGGGGATCAAACCGCCGATCCTCTGATTGAAGGATGACCCTGCTCTCCACTTAGCCACAGTCGCCCTTTTAAGAGTTGAACTAATCAAAAACAGCAATCAGAGGTTTTTCCGTCACTGTGGAGGCAGCTCAGGATTGTAATGTCTCACAATATACCAATATTGTCTTATGTTTAATATCTTAAGTTGTGCTTTTTTTGAATGCCTACTGTTTATATTTATCAATAAAGTAATTATCCTTCTATGAGCAAATCCTGCGGAGACACAATGGACACATTTATCGAATACAACAACACTACTCCATGTCCTGGGCTCATTACAAAAACAGTTTATGTCACAACAGCCATTCTCAAATTGCAACATGCCGACCAAATAGTGACAAAATGTCCGCACTTGAGATGATGAAGCCCAATTTGTTTGCCGACAGTTGTACACTCAAAAATGGAATCTGCTAAAAGTAGCAAATCAATCAACTCTAACAAGAGGACAGCAGCCTGTGTATGTATACGAGTGCTTTTGTATTTCCCTGCAGATGTACTGTATGCATGCGTGTCATTTTGTGTCTAAGTGCATGTGTGAGTCTCTGCAAAAATGTGATAAATCCCAGTTCAGTCAGCTTTCCAGCTAGATATGGCAAAATATGGGCTGAGTACCTTTTCACTGCTCATCCGTTTAAAACACGAGGCTTGTTTCCCTTTGTTCAGCCTGAGAGAAGGCAAGGCATGTAATTGCTTGGCAACCACCTCCATTATAAGGTCAGTATGCAGAGATGACTTTGAATAGATTCATGTGACTGATCAAATTCAAAACATTCTCAAACAAAGGAGAAATGGCATTTCCCCACCACCACCACACAGAGAACAAACAGGATACAACACACATGCATACTCTGATGGACACAAACACAGTTCTTAGTACTCCTCATGGCCACAGAGATTTGTCTGTCACATCCTCTGTCTTGTGTTGCAATCCAGCACACCTACTGTACCGCAACACACACACACATAGGCCCACATATATACCTGCACACTTAACACACACAAAAGCCCCCTTTATGTTTCTCATTCTGTTCTACACAGGCAATTTGGGCTGCTGCTAGAAAATAAAAGCACAGAAGAGGAACAGAGCTCACCAGTGAAGCCTAACAACTTAAAATGCTAGCAGTGAAGAGATAGTGTAGTACTGCTGAGACATGCGATGTTACGCATCTGTTTGTCAGGGTCGTCTATCGCTAGCTATCCCCCTACAGATGCTGTACGATGGGGGGAAAAAAGTCATAAATCAAACTAGTTGGCTGGAGGGCCTCCACACAGGATGTTTTACTGCACCCAAATGTTTCACTGAGTGATTAAGCTCATTGCCAATAGCAATTCAATTTTTTAATGACTCTGGATAACTTTTCCTTTCACCCCTGGGCATAGCATGCATTACCCTACCTGCAGGGACAGATGGAGTAAGAGAAAAGGGAGGAAAGTACAAGAAGAGCAGAAACAGAGGGAGGTCCGGACTGTGTTTGAACTATTTTAATATCCTTTCAGCTGGAATGTTTTATGTCGGCCTCCACACACATATGACTAAGAGTTGAAATTATTCTTCTGTTTGACTATTCCCTTGCTTTGATGGGAATGCTGATGGGAAGAGGGAGTGGATAATAAATGATTTGTCTAACACATGGTTTTAATTGCAATGTGCTTTGTTTTGTCTATCAATGTAAAAAAAAAGGATTTAATCTGCAGAAACAATGACAGTTAAAAGATAGGTGAAGGAAGATTTTACACACACACACACACACACACACACACACACACACACACACACACACACACACACACACACACACACACACACACACACACACACACACACACACACGTGTCGAAGTTTATCGCTTGTTCCCCTTGACTGCATAGAGGAGATGCTGCATTTTGTGTTATTTTTCAAGACGCCTCCTCAGCTCCCAGCCTCATCCCTCATCCTGCACACTCAGCTAAAACGGTACCCCAGCAATCTATTGAAATGGTCTGAAAGCATTATCCACACAATGGAACATGTTAAAGGCAATGGCGTCTTGTAGCGCTGTTGACACTGCTCGCTCCACCATAGCAAGGACGGAGCAAGCTGTATTTTTTTCTTCACAGTGAAAAAAAGCATAAAGATGTTTGAAGTAACCACTCTGTCCTGTTGCCCCGTGTGTTATGCATTAGATGTGCAGATATGTATTTTAGCCTCCTGCAATTATTTAATTTGTGCTAGATCTGTTCCTTTTCATGACATTTTTCTCCTGCAAGGGATAAGCCCTTTAACTCTCTTAGATTGAATATGAAAATGACATGCAAATGGTTTCTTTTGTATTAAAGTCCGGGCAGATCTTGCTCAAAGGGGGGGGGGGGTGAGAAGTGATAAGAAATGACTAGTTTCTGAGAAACTAAGAACATTTAATTCCAACTTAATCAGTGAGCAAAGGAGTGTCAGTGGATGAGTTATATCAAACTATGATGCTGACAAATTTTCATTAGTACTTCAAGAAGTTCCCTGCATCCATAAATATTTTCCAGTTTTGTTTCCTATTTTGACATAACCTAGTACCAGAAATCATTTCTTATTTTCTGTTTAATTTAAATTAAATTAATTTCTGAAAATGTAAATCAACGTACCGGTAATTGTCTTTTGACATTTTAATACCTGGATATCTGAAGGGTATCCAGCCCCACCTCTCATTATTTCCATATTCACCATTGTTTCCTGAACAACATCACATCTAAAGTTATATCACTGAAGAGCTTTATGACGTTGAAAAAACAGAATGTGCTCCGAGACCATTAAAGTTGCATTAGATTGAAGTTCATGGCTCACTCTAATCTCACATGGCGGCAAGAGTAACTACTGCATCACACACTTGTGCTCTTATCAATATTATATGACTGCTGGATCCCTATCAGTTACAAAAACCCATTTCATATGCATGCAGCGTATCCGTGTATTGGGATGGCTCACTTAGGCATGTGTTATCGCTGAAGTACCGCAGGAAGTTCATACAGTCCTCTTCTTGGTTTCCACTGCCCTTACAGGTGCACCACGGGGAGATGGTCCAGTTGGAGAAGCTGTTGTCGACATAGTTGGGAGTCATGTCTGTTCCTGTGAGAGTATTCACACACAAACACAAATTACACAAATTGGGACAAACAGTTATGGGTCACTAATGGACTATAATGGACTACATTCATTGCAAATAGTATATAAAATGGACAACAAGATGTTAGTCATAGGAATGGGTTTGCACAATTTGGTTTATGGGAAGGTGAAGCATTCTGTAATGCTTTGTTTTAGATGTAAAGAGGCCATTATGTTATGAATATTTTGCAAAGTAGGTGCTTTAGGAAGTGTGTGTGCAGCTTGAATATAGCACTGCTGTACCAAAGCATTTTACTTTTCAAATGCCTCTCTGTGTTGATGCTTTCAGCTGGAGTCAGGGGTGTTGGATGCACTCCGTGTAGCATTTTCCAGAGAAATCCAAGAAGCACCATCGCATATTATCACTTCATACTGTGCCAGTTATGACATGGTGGGGAGGAAGTGACTGCTACTGAAATATGGACAATATGAAAAAGATATAAATTTGCATTTGGAACTCTTCACGAACCTTCGTGATGCACCCAAGGTGCTGTTATCAAATGTTGGCTGGGGTTGAAAAATGTGCAGGTGCCAGTCCAGGCACACAAACATTTACTATGCGCAAACAGATGGTCATCGAGTGTTTTAATTAAGTAAACACTCTCTCTGTGCCTTTACTGCCTAATTACTTCTAGTAGTGACCTGATGTCCAGTGTGCTGGGGGAGATGTCAGGCCAGGAGGGGAAAAAAAACAAGAGTCTCACTTGCTCTGCCTGCTAATCATGATAAAAGTGAAGGTAGATTAGACTGCTGTCACTCTAACTATAACCATTACTCTTTATCTCACTCATCTATCTGTATCTGAAATTGATGTGGGATTTGGAGGTGAATGTGCATTTGTGTATGTCTCCCCGCCATTTCAACCCCCGCCCAATTTCTCTCTCAAACACAAAAAAAACCCTCTCACTCCATCACAGAGTCACCCACAGCCCCGGCTGTACTGACCGATGAGCCTTGCGTAGGAAGCCAAGCAGGCTTGGTGATTGTCTTGGTTGGGGCAGGTGCTCACTGTGTGCGGAGTCACCCAGCAGTTCACCATATAATCAGCCAGCCTAGACCTGCACAACAAACATGAAGCACAGCACAGAGAGAAAAAGAGAGGCAGGCGCTCAGTCACGAGCATATGACAGATGAACACACATACACAAATTCAAAGCACAGCGCCTAATTTTTTTGGCACCATTTCTACTCTGGAGCGTCTGCCAATTGAGACCGGCATCAAACTGGGAAAGTACATGCAACATCTGTTTTCCGGGCTCCTACAACAGGTGTCCTGAATAGTAAACCAGGTCTCACTCACGCCTCAGTACCAACAAGCTATTTACTATCTTCACAGAATGCAATATAAACCCTGTGGTAGTTCATTTTTATTATGGATGAGAAAGATATCATGTGCTTTATTTGGCCTGTTGCTTATCCTAGACATCTCGACTGTCTCCCAAACTCACTTTCCCAACAAACCGAGGGAACAGATAAAAATAGTATGTTTTGTTTCGGTGTGTGTTTGTGATAAGAGCTTTAAGTCTGTGGAGAGCCCCAGGGTGGCATTGCTAATCCACTTAAGTAGGTTTATTGGGAGTAACGTGTGCAAACTTGCTATGTCTGTACTGCTTACATCACAGCTGCCCACTAAGTGAATCACAATCCATTGCAAATCTCTCTCTCTCTCTCTCTCTCTCTCTGCCATGACACATTCTTTCTGACCTGGCCTGACCATTTTTTGCAACCTTAATTAAGTTCAAAGGTGCTGTAACGTTCCTCAGGCTGTCTTGTCACAAACAAACATGCGCACAGACACACGCACATGCAAAAATACAGAAACAGGTTTATTATGGGCAGTTGACTGAAAGCATTTTCTGGCTGGTATGCAATTGGTTGCAAATTTTTGGGCAACTTATAAACAACGGTTGATTTGTCGCATTCATGATAGCTGCTCTGACAGCCTCCTCTTCTTTTCTCAGTTTGTTACTCTGTATAACCATGCGTTGCCATCCAGATGCCATCCACAGTCTTTATCTCCAGCCAGTGCTTGGTACTGCTTGTTTCTCATAATTAAGGAATTGCTCAATAGCCTTCTTGATACCACGTGCACCATATGTAGCATTGCATAAAGACTGGAAACATTGGAGTCAGCTAGCCTTGTTCTGATATGATGTTTTAATAAGTGAGCTTTAGGGGTGCTCATATTCTATACATTTGTATACATTTTTTTCAGATTCTTTTTTACCTTTGGACAAAGTCAAGTGCATAGTTTATTTTCAAAATAAACGTCTGTCTTCAAAGAAAGTTAGGATTACGCAACAAAATCACTTAGCTAGGTCTAGGAAAAGGTTTCTCTTTGACTTTACAGAGAAAATTGTTTTCATTGAATTTGTAAGTGTTATTCTGACAACCTATCTCAGCTGGAGTCAGACAACAAAACACCTTTAGGTGCCTATTTTCTCACAGAATAACAAACTGTACTTGACAACCTTGAATATAGTATTTGCATGTATTTTCACAAGTTGATGTGATGTTAAAAAACCATGTTAAAAACCAACAAAGTACTGATGGTGCAAACCACTGCATGCCACAGTAACTTAAACAGGTGTAATGTTAATGTCACAGAAATGTACATACTGCCTTGTCGTTAAATATGCATTGCAGCTGTATCACATATTTGACCTTATAAAGTGGCGACACTTGATCACTCATTGCCTTCTTCTTAAAGTTCTAAAGTAATTGGATTAGATCAGATGTGTAGTAACGATATTGAGTATTGACCTGTGTGTTACCTGCAAACACTTAATCTATCTTTTGGCAGGAGGGACATTGCCATTCAGGAAACTCAAGAGAGGAGGGTACAGCTGGCCATTATACAGTCTATCAGATAGAATGTGAATGAGAGTTATTCTGTTGTTGCAAGAAGTTAAAGACCAATGT
This sequence comes from Leptoclinus maculatus, assembly GCA_032191485.1. NCBI lineage: Eukaryota > Metazoa > Chordata > Actinopteri > Perciformes > Stichaeidae > Leptoclinus > Leptoclinus maculatus. Next base: position 22,158,876 of record JAVDOI010000005.1, read on the forward strand.
GCAAACAGATATGCTGCATCTCAACTCTGTGAGCAAAGAGAGCGGAGACAAGCAGATTTGGCTGAGGGGGAATAAGGGTGAAAAGGTTACAATCTCTCTGTCTCCCTGTCTGTCTGTGTCTCTCTCTCTGTCTTTCACCACAGCAGAGATGCAGCCAGTGTGGTGTGATGGGCTTTGGGCCTCCAGCAGCAAACTCCACTCAGACTCACTTCATTACTCCAACTCCATCTCCATCCGCCCTGCTATCAAATCAGCCGGAGAGTCTCTCGATGTGACATACTGCTAACATCACATCTAAAGCCACGCTTCAGAAAGCGGGACGTGCATGGTTGCTCTTTCATGGCTGCAAAAGACTGATACAGCATGCACACACATGCACACCCAAATAGTGATACACAGTACACAATGTTAAATCACAGAAAAGAAAGAACACATACACACAAATACAAACATATCCCTCTCCACACCTGTCCTCCTGAAAGCCCTCTCTCATCCATTCCTGCTCTGAGTGAAAGAAGGCACTTGTACCCACAATCATGCCACAGCTGATAAAAAAGACACAACAGACAGAGAGAGAGAGAGAGAGAGAGAGAGAGAGAGAGAGAGAGAGAGAGAGAGAGAGAGAGAGAGAGAGAGAGAACAACTTGTGCCTACACGGTCGACCATAACATACTACTAGAAAGACTAAAACTCTGGGTGGGACTCTCTGGCACAGCACTTAACTGGTTTGAATCCTACTTGAAGGACCGAGAATACTTTGTGTCTGTAGCTAATTACACATCAGAACTGACTAAAATGACATGTGGTGTTCCCCAAGGTTCAATACTGGGGCCTCTTCTGTTCAACATCTACATGCTTCCACTAGCTCAGATTATGGAAAACAACAAAGTCTGTTATCATAATTATGCAGACGACACACAAATCTACATAACTATATCACCAGGGGACTATAATCCCATACAAGGGCTGGGTAAATGCATTGAACAAATCAACAACTGGATGTGCCAGAACTTTCTTCAATTAAACAAAGAAAAAACAGAAGTAATTGTTTTTGGTACCAAGGACGAACGATTGAAAGTCAGCGCTCAGCTTCAATCACTGATGTTAAAAACCTCAAACCAAGCCAGAAATCTAGGTGTAGTTATGGATTCAGACCTCAACCTGAACAGCCATATCAAGACAATTACAAAATCAGCCTACTATCACCTGAAGAATATATCAAGGGTTAGAGGACTTATGTCTCAACAGGATTTGGAAAAACTTGTCCATGCATTTATCTTCAGTAGACTGGACTACTGTAACGGTGTGTTTACAGGTCTCTGTAAAAAGTCAATCAGAAAGCTGCAGCTGATTCAGAACGCTGCAGCTCGAGTCCTCACTAAGACAAAGAAAGTGGATCACATCACTCCAGTTCTGAGGTCTTTACACTGGCTTCCTGTCCAACAAAGAATTGACTTTAAAATCCTGCTGTTGGTTTATAAAGCACTGAATGGTTTAGGGCCAAAATACATTTGTGATCTGCTGCTACCTTATGAACCATCCCGACCCCTTAGGTCGTCTGGGACTGGTCTACTTTCTGTTCCCAGAGTCAGAACTAAACATGGAGAAGCAGCGTTCAGTTTTTCTGCCCCAAATATCTGGAACAAAGTCCCAGAAAGCTGCAGGTCTGCTGAGACCCTCAGCTCCTTTAAATCAAGATTGAAGACTTTTCTGTTTGCTGCTGCCTTTAATTGAACCAGATTCAAGGATATTAATCAATCAGCTGCATTTCTGCATTTTACCACTGTATTTTATTTCTTACACTGCTTTTTAATGTTTTAATGACTGTTTTTAATGTTCAATGAATGTTCTTAATTGTTTTTAAATCTCCTTTTCTTATGCCTTATGTTTTGATGCTTTTAATGGTTTTATGTGAAGCACTTTGAATTACCTTGTCGTTGAAATGTGCTATACAAATAAACTTGCCTTGCCTTGCCTTGCCTACACAATGCAACCTTTAGAACCACATTTTCCATTTGTCTATTTCTTACGGGCTAACTTATACGGGATTTTTTTGTAGGAAAGGGAAAGACTGCGGAAGAATAAAGAAACTGAACAAGCACTGTGTTTCTTTTTAGATGCTGAGCTCTTTCAGACAATGATGGCTTAAAAACAGTAATTTAAAGTTTAGAGAGGTGTCCTGAGTGTTCAGACAATGGTGTTCCAACACCGGGATTCAGCAAATTTCATGGCTTCCACTGGCTTTCCATTATACCTCGGCAAAGCACCACTCGCTGCTGAAATTACAGGCTGTCTAGCTCAACAGAGTTTTATGGTCATTTTAGCCACTCAGCCCCCAGGGAAGTGGCAGGGGAGCCCCCACAGAGGTAGACTTCTTTCAACCAACCTGACACTTTAAACACAGTGATTCAGCTGAGCGTTGAGTGCCTGTCCATCCAGCTTGGCAGTAATAGAAAACTAATGGCTTTTCATATGGATTCCTATTCCTATCATTTGATGTCCGTGACAAACAATGTGACTAAAATCAGATGAGTGTCGGTCTTGGAATCCATTTCCTTATGAAGGAGGAAGGGCGGGAGGAAAACAGTTATCAGACTCAGAAGACTCTAATAGCTTCCATTCTTCATTAAAAACAACAGTCTTTTGAAAGCCCTATCTGGTTTAGAGACTTCCTCTCTGTGCTCTGTCTACAAATATGAGTTCTTCTACGGATGATAATTTCTGTTAAATGGTACTCCTCTTCACTCTTATCACTTCCCCCAGTCTTCAGCCTAGAGAGGCTTTAGAAACCGTATCTTTCACTCGTCTACAGAAAGCACAACAACAACCATGACACAATAGCTGCCAACATAATTTCAGTTACATGAAGCAAATGAGAAAAACAAAAGATGTTTCTCTATGCAATGCTCTCCCCCCCTCCCCCTGTCTTCTCCTCTGTTGTGTTCCTCTGACCGTATCTCTCCTCTCCTCTCATTAATGTCCTGTTGTCACTATCGTATTGTATAAACTGATTCAACATTGCAGCCTTAAGTGCTCATGTGTAAACTTACGGCGAGGGATATTTGACTCTGCTTCAATCAATAGCCTTGCGTGTCCTTTTGTCCCTTGAAGTTAAATGACAAAGCAAACACCAAATCTGAGATCTGACTGTTACTCTCTTTTGACAATTTTCTGCATTGTGCAACACGGTTTATTTCATAATGACAATTCACATGCATAGCCTAACAATACAGCACTTGTGTGACCTTGTGCCTGGAGTGCTACGAATATATTTTTATTAAAAAGGACACAACATATACGGCAGTAATACTTTTCTTTTCGCTAAAAGACACTTTTACGATTTGTACCACTGCATTTTGCTCCTGTTTTCACACTTTCTGCTGGTGACCCAGAGACAGTCTCTTTGTCTCTCTCTGGTCAGAGCTGATTGTCCATTTTACCCACAGCTATTTTCTCTTTAATATGCCTAGACAGAGGCCTGCCTTTTTTTGGCAGCACTGTACTCATTGGGATTCCCAGTCAATACTCTAAAAGGGCAATGTGGACAGATGGCATTCAGTCAAAATACAAGGCAGTTTAGCTTAGCTGTCACATGACACAACCTTTCGCCCCCGTACTCTGCAGAGAATTGAAACCAACAAAAACTGCCTATTGACACAACCTCCCCTGAATTCTAAAGCAGAAAATCCAAAGTAAAAAAAACACAAGCGCTGATGTGAACTTTTCATCGAATTAACCAAGTATTTTGTTTTATTTTGAAACGCTTACTTATGCATGATTGCAGTGTTCCTTGTTCGGTGACCCAAAAATGTTCTTGCAAGTTACTTCCTAATTTTCTCTCACTTCTGTCTTCGCGACCCCTGCAGATGTCTTACAACCCCATACTGAATGTTATATCATTGGGATGAATGCTAAATCCAGAGGGCAACACACAAAACCCAATACTGACTGTTTGGTAAGGGGCTAGTAGATTATTCAAGGTTTTCTGAACTCCCTAAATGCTCTCCGAACAAGGCAAACAGCCTGTGCCTCAGAAAAAGTCAAACAAATGGATGAGCTGTCTCTAAAAAAATGACAGAGTCAGCAGTAATCTGTAGTTACTAGCAGTAATTACATAGCTGCTAGCCACATATCAAACAATTGTGTTGGAAAGGTTTTTAAGAAAACTACATGCTGCAGCCATCAATGAGACTTATTAAATACAAAAAGGAGTTCAGAGTCAGAATGATGAAGACTGAAAGAGCAGGCCCTAATTGACACAGTTGAAGCCGCACATTGACCATTCTGTAGATACGGTTGAAGTCCTATTGATAATGTTTGCATTAATAATAGATACAATACCGCTGGCGGAAGAGATTGTGAAGGAAAGCACGAAGCCTAGTAATGGCTGCAGTTTTCCGCTACACCAATATTCCCTTCGAGTTTACGGTTAGGGAAGTAAGTGGGCATATACTACCGTAATCCATGTATTGGAATTAAATGCACAACCCTTTCTTTCCAGCTCTCATGTGTAGCCAGCAAGCTAAGCACGTCTCCACTGAAGTTAAAGCCTGATTAAAGCCGCACACTGCAGCAAACTGTACTATGTATGAGGGAAAAGGTCACCAGTTGACACATGCTTTGCTTGCAAAATCAGAAGAGACACTTCACTTTGATAACTTGTATTGTAACCAACTTGAGCACAGACTTTTAAAGGTAGCCTAAATAGGAGGAAAGGGTATGCTTTTATACTCTTGTCAGATAGTGGTGCAGAAATGAGTCATAAAACCTGGACATTTCAGCACTTCTGGTTCCCAGTATCAAAGTCAATGGGTTTTTTTAATGTTTTTTTGTTTAGATATCTGAAATAAGGTCTGTGATTATCACAAGCTTAAGAGATTTTAATGTTTTTTTTTACAATATAAAATGTGTCAGTAAATACCCCATTCCTGAATTTTGAAGCTTTATGTCTCTTTAAAAAGATGGCGTAGTTCATTTATAGCCTACATTAACGTTAGCTTTTTACTTCTGCCGATTGCATTCACGCTTCAAAAATAATTTGTAAAGATTATCTTTTGGAATCTTTTTTTTTGTTTGGCGTCTTCAAAAGTCAAGACTTGGTTTTAGAATAAGAGGTTTAAATCTGTGCTAATCAGTCAATACTATTATCATAACAATGGATCAATCGACTGTAAAGGATGGTCTACATAGAAGGTGTTTCAGCCTCATTTCTCAGTCATTAATATCACGTGTCTGTCGTGTCGGAAAACAGATACGCGTCTATTTTAATCAATCAACAGCTGTCTACACAATAGTGTTTATTGTGTAAACAGCTGTATTTACAGTTACAGATTTTTAAAGCGCTGAATTCAGAACACTAAAGCAGCTAACATCTATTTGCTATGTAGAGATTGAGTGGAGTTGCAGAAAAGTAGCACCCCCCACCCCCAGGTTAACACTGTCAGCACTTTTAGCCGCTAGCTACTAGCCGCTGGCTCAGCTGTGGCCATGCTGAGAGCCGTTTGGAGTCAATTCATCAATCATCGATTTGCTCTGAATTTCAAATTGAGCACTTTGGGTATCAGGCTGTCTGTTGTTGTTGAGTCTATAGCTTCGGGCATATTTGGATTGAGAATGTAATTTACATACCCAGCGCCGATTATGCACTTATTTGTTGATTCATTTCCTGGAAAATCTGTTTCCACACAGTCAAGCTTCGGTTGCTCATTAAAATTACAGTTCATCGTAGAGAACTGGCCGTATGTGTGAACGTGAGGTTAGCTTGGTGTGAGTGGCTTGGGAATACACTACAGCTCCTCACAAGTACAGGAGCACAAATGTGTGTGTGTGTGTGTGTGTGTGTGCGTGAATGTGAGAAAGAGAAAGTGAGAGAGTGAGAGAGTGAGAGAAAGTGATGATAAAAGTGCAACATGATTTATTTCGGCTACAGAGTAATGCCATCTGGGCCAGTCAGTCTCCCCACACTGTTCCCCCTCGGTGAAGGGTTGAGTTGTCAGATACAGCAGAGCATACTGTTGATTTAGGGCAGTGTGTGTGTGTGTGTGTGTTTGTTTGTGTGTGTGTGAGAAAGAGAGAGAGTGGTGTCCTGCAAGTTTTCTGTGAGCAAAGGCGGCCTTGTACAGATCTAGCATCTCCCAAACTGGGTCAGGTTACCTGTATAGTGATCGATTGGCTCTCAGCTCTGCACTTTGATAACCAGTGGCCAAAGAACTCAATCAAAGAGCACCCGGTGAGCCCGGAGACCAGGGGATATTAATCAAAGACAGAAGTGTTGCATTGATCCTCAGACAATCAATACAGTACACATATACAACTCAATGCTCTTTGGATTTGGCTTCATTGGGCTGGTGTTGCATTAAATGCCATAGAAATGGTTAATTTATCTGCTTGCATATATGCATGCAGACACACGCACACACACGCACACACACACACACACACACACACACACACACACACACACACACACACACACACACACACGCACACACACACACACACTCACACTCACATGCTCACTACCCCAAAACAGCCCATCCAAATATAGCCCTATTGTCACTCTGTAGACTCAGCAGTCCCAAAAGAATAGATGTTGGATCCATTGGAAGGATGGTGAGTACACAGAGTGGAGAACCTGAGAGGAGAGGGAAATAGCAGTAACAAATATGAGTTTATTGTCTGTTGTTTTTCTTGGATTATGGAAGGATATAACGTAATAACTGCAGCAGAAGTACAACCACGTGTAAAAAATAAGAGCTTCTCTATTTCATGCTTGTTCTCCGTCCATATACAGGCCCTAGATCTCCACAGTATGTCACAATTGACTCCACAGAGACCAGGGAGAGAATGAAATCTTCCAGTGCAATATGCCACTGAAGCCCAAGCCAAAATGATATATTTGAAATCCTTTCAAATATAAATTGTTTTGCTTGTTTGAGCTATGGGCTCCACCTGAAACAATCTGAACAGCCTCCAAAGGTGAAATCCCAGTGAATCTGGCATCCAATATGCTCCAGGTAAAATTCAAAAATGAAAGTATCTCAAGGTATTTTTTCTGAGGTAGAGCAAGAAACTTCTGGTCAATCAAAGTCTAAATAATAAGAAATGTATGACTATACATTTTTTAATTCGTTTTGAGCCGTGACCCTTTCTTCATCAGAGTATGTTGGCGGGAGCTAAGCTTGTCTTTGGCCTGCAGAGTCTGCTGCAGAGATCTATAGCTGTGTGACCAAACCCCTGACCTCCAACCCACTGCAGTAGCTTTACGGGCCAGATCGATTCTGCGACCCTCCCTCCCTCTCTCTCTCTCTCTCTCTGTCTCGTTATCTCTCCTTCCCTTTCTCCCTCCTCCCATTCCCTCTCCCCCTCTCGATCAGTCCCTTGTGTTAAAATGTAATAGGCTTGGACTAGCTATGCATCCCCGTTTGGAGTCAGACAGGCGTCCACAGGGAAGCCACGCCTGTCGTTGAATGATCTTCCCCTGCTTTTATCAACACATCTCTGAGAGGGGAAAACAGAGCCAAGGAAAGTTTCCTCTGGTGTTGTACTTGAGTGTGCTGTTTGAAAAGTTTGGGGACAGCTTTTTCTTGGTTTGTTCAATTTGGTTTTGCACAAAACAAACTCTAATTTGGGGACTTTGTGGCCATTATCATGACAAATAAATTTTTTATTAAATTAGCTTGAACAACAAACTGAAGGTGCAGAACCAATTAAGAACATAACGTGTTGCTTAGTGTAATATCTCGATAAATGATCAGGTTAAATATAATGACAACATGACATCAACCTGTCCTGTGATGATGCCTGACATCATGTAACAGATAGAGGACATTGAGACAGATCGAGGACACGGATGGTGGTCATTGTGGACCCCACAAGGCTGGATAAAATCACCAATCAGAGAACACTGTCAAGCCAGCACCTCATCCCACTTTAATTAAATCGTAGGGACATTCTCTTGCATGGCAGCACTTATTCACTGTTGGAGAATGCAGCACCCAAACAGCAGATTATTAGAGTCACGTTCAAGCTCAAAGTGGTTGTGTATGAGTGTGTTGTTTTGTGTTACTGCTCAATGATTGTTGGTCTGTTGGTGCACACAGGCCAGCGTGTGTCCATACTGTATGAGTGTGTGTGTGCTCATCGAGCTGTTGACCTCAGTGGGGGCATTACCCAGCCACAGATAATGAGCTTTAACGTTCTATTTCATCTTTCTCAATAAGCCGGTGCACAGCAGACACCTGAGGGCCTAAAGGTCAAAGAAAGCAACTCAGCCTGAAAACAGATTACACAATGCAGGCAAGCAGGTAATTATCAAGACAATCATAAATTGGATAGGAGGCAATAGAGTTCCCCTACTTTAGCAGTGTTGTGGTTGGATTTAGTGTTGGTGGAGAGGAATTGGGTTTTCGCCATTAACACTCAGGCTGCTCAGGCTGCTAACCTCTATAGAAACAGGATAAATGTAATGTGCCATAGATATACTTCTCACAATGAATGGTTGTGCATGGCTAGCATGACTAATTTGTATTTCATGAGACTGTAAAACATTCTTACTTCTATCAGAAGCAAACAATTCTGGCTAGTTATCCAAATGAGAGCGAAAAAAAAGGAGTAATCGAAAAGGGGAACAAAATGTTTTTTATCACCACCTTTCATGTTGTGCAACCTAATATTCATTTCAGTGCATGAATGCAATGAGATGATAAATGTTCTGCAAAGCGCGCTATTGGTGGTTGTGTCAAGACCCGTTACTTATTGTCACTAAATTGTAGCTGCCTAATCATCTGTCACACTGGGGCATGAAAAAGTAGCCAACAGTTTTCCCTTCTTATAATTCACGTGAGTATTGTTTTTGGTAGTGAGCTTTCAAGGGTCTGACACTTGGTTGAACTCCATTAGGCTCGTAAATGAGCTTTTAAATGCTTACAATTATTCAAATGCCCCACATGTTTATGCTATTAGACTAATGAACGCAAAGCATATTTTATTTATTTTATTTTATTATTTTTTATTTATTAGTTTATTTGTATCGATTGGTTTCATTGTTTCATCTATTGTACTGTTTTATCAGGTTTTTTGCTTTGTTGGGCCTCACTGTTGAGCTTTTTGTTCTTTTATTGCCTTGCTTTGCTGCTTTGTCTGTCAAAGCACTTTGAAAACTCAAGTTTTTAAAGGTGCTATATAAATACAGTTATTATTATTATTATTATTATTATCATTATTACATCTCCTTCAACCGGCTGGATGTGTAGACTGTTGATGGCCAGACACAGCACATGGTTCTGGGGGATATAAAGATCGTGACGGCTGATTTGGCTGATGTTGTGAATGCTGGATCTAAATGCTGTGTTTCACCTGCTCTCAGCAGCACTAACACAAGGAAACATGTCACGGCTGGGTAGGTGTGAATTGAATCCGGCTGCTTGAATCCAATAGAGGCCCCATGCAGCTAACGTGATCCACTAATGTTTTGTTCGGCTTAATTGAGCGTTGTCCCTTCAACTTAGCTTCACATCTTCATCCTGCACTTAATAGTCACAGCTTCCCTGAATGACAAATTATTTCACTGACAAAGTTACAGCAGAGAAATATACAATTGTAGGATGTCATGGGAGGTAGGAATTTACTGTCAAACAGGAACTCTCTCCAACACATGGATTCAATTTCTTATTTTCCATGAATATAAACAGACGTTAATGAATCTTTAGATGTGTTTGCTCGTCTCATACGCACAGCACTAAAATCAGTCCATCAAACCAACAAAACAAAATGCAATAACAAAAACGCAGACATTCAAGCACATGAAATGAATGTCTGCCCTGCCACTCCTCGAAATACACACATATAGTAGAGGAAACTCTTCTTTTGCCATTAAGATCCCAAAGCCTTCCACCCCCACTATTTCCCTTTCTTTCACCTGCAGAGAGAGTCCTGGCGGCAGACCCTCCGTAGCTCCAGACAGTTGGGTTTCTCCTTATCTTTATAGGAGCAATCAGGCACGATTGTCTGCCTGCGTCGTTCGGCACAGCCCACACTCTGACAGGGGCAGAAGAGCAGTCGGTGGCTGAACTCAGGGGGCACACGATCCAGGAACAGCCTCAGCGCTTTGTGGCAGCGCTTCTTGCTGCAGGCTTCACCCTTGTTGGGGTCCTCCTTTCTGCAGGTAGCGATGTAGGCGGAGCGTTGCCTCTTGCAGCCGCTGTTGAGGTTGCAAGCTTTGGCCGCATCAAGACAGGGGTTGCAGTTTATTTCGGCGTCGACACAGTGGAAACCTTTTGGGGCCACTGTGAGCATCCCTGTGTCAATGTATGCAAAGAAGAGAGAAAACTCAGTGACTTTAGTGAACCTTTAAATGAAAAAGAGATGTCAGACATGTATTTCCAAAGAGGAATGAGCTGTTTATAATGACTTTATCATGCTTTCTTTCTTTCTGATTGGTGGTATTTAAGCAAACACAACCTGTATGAAATACAATGCCAACAGTTTGATAAAGATCTTTCCATTAATCCTCTAACCCAACATCATTGTTCTGATATAGTTTACAGTCGGTTCAGCTGCAACGTACGATCAACAAATAAAACAATAATCCGTGCATTTCTACCCGTCAGGGAGTTCATTGCAAATGTTAGACTTGAACGCTGAAGCAGACTCCTCAATATCATCCAACAGAAAGCCACAGGAGGAATGCCTGCAGCTAGCCCACATCCACTCTGACTGAATAATTGATTCAGTTTCAAACCTTGAGTGAAGTATGAATGAATTAAGCAATGATTTCAAATTGGATGTTAATACATTATTCACTTCCAGGTAATATTATGATGTGATTATAATATTAGTACATTATCAAGTTGTCGTAGAGAGTTGCCTTGATTTTATACATATAATAATTATTGTAACTTTTTTTGCTATACTTAAAATGTAAGTAAAACACAATAAACAATCAAATAAGATATTTGAATTGGTTAAATGGGACGGTTGTAAAATGAACAGGAGTCCTTGTGAAAATATTGACAAGAGCCCTTATTGATGTGAACACTGGTTGGTGGGAAACAACATTAATACTGTAACATCTGCCCAAAAAGGTGCTAAGCTCAAGGACTATAGGCAAAGACTCCACGCTGTGCTGTATTGGATGGTTCAAGTACAAGATTAAGTTCTCTTTTCTTCTGTGCAATCACAAAGTGAAGTTGCAATTACCCCATAGGCTACACATCATATTTGTGGCAAACAGATTACGTCATTAGGTGTTCTGAGATACTGCATATACCACAGTGGCAGTAAGATAACACACTATTCCTGAGATATACCGGTAATAAAGCAGGATCATGTTCACTTGTGGCACCCCTCTCTTGTATTCAGGCTATATTAGAGAAGTTAACCTCCCTCCCCTGTAGATAATGATATTTCAGAGGTCGTAGCGCTATGGTGACACCCAGAGAGATTCATCTCTTATTCAACAGAACCAATCTCCCTCTGTGTCTATCAGACAGCAGGGAGCAGGAAAAAGACCATTTATTTGAGAGATGCTGGGCTGTTTCCAAGTGGTGCATTTCACGTTATCAATCCTAGAAATGGGGATACATAGAACAGATCACATCACAACTGGGGGATAAAAAATAAGCAAACCCACAAAATTAATGACTTTGTGGTTTTAGATCACGTCAGATAAAATGAAACTCACAGCCACTGAAGAACAGCCGAAGTAGAATATCGGGACTTCATCACAAAGAGACGAAAGCACACTCACACTTTGCTTTACATTAAGTTTCACTTAAATGTATAAAGGAGGTAAAATGTAGCAGGCGCTCTCATAAACAGGCAGGGTGTTATGATACATCCTGAGTTCAACAGATGCAGGTGTTCAAAATAGTGCTGTCTTTTTTTTTATGTTTGGCACAGGCCACCACGGGAGAACTTTTCCTTCTTTGTTCGAAGAATAAGAGCATTAACTTTCATGACTCCTATCAGAATAAGACATCATTGTATCATTAATTGAACTTGTTAATCGTTGCACTCTGAGGGGAGCAGATAAATGATCCACAGCCGATGTTTGGCAGCATTGCAAACTCAGTCTTGTTAGTGTAAGTGACTGACTGAAAAGGCAGACAGAATTGTGCTCAGATCATGTACATATGCGACAGTAACAAACATCAAACCTTAAAGGCAATGATGTGAGACAATTAGTCGACCTCGTCAAGAAGGAGCAGCTTGGTTGATGTTGGTTCAACGAGAATCAAATAAAGAACTGACTTTGGCGCTGAGCATGAAGAGGCCGAAGCGGGGCCAAAGTTTTACTAAAATGGGCCAAGCTTGGCTGAAACGGTCATGAAGGGGGCCGGTGCGGTCCAGCTGGAGGAGAGGTTAGCGGAGCGGCTGTCCAGTGGTTCAGGCTACATTACATTGATGGATTGCAGATCCTAAATCTCCCCTGGCCATCTGCAGGCTCTAATGTGGGCCACTGGGGGGTCCAAGATGAAAAGAAAATAGGAGAAGGATGAGCTACAAAGATTTATCTGACCAAGCAGGGCTGAAGCCGCTTTTGAGGCTGCAGCGACGGACAGGTTTTTACTACCTCTGATTGGAGAGCTGAGATTGAATTTGGTGCTCAACCCAAAAAGATGTCCTGGGGTGAACATAACACACAAAGCCCACTCGATGGCTCTGACGTGCTTACACACAAACAGGATGATAGCAAGAGTGTGTGGAGAAGAGGAAGGAAGCAAAGAAGTGGAGATGGAAGGGGAAATGTGCAGTATTGTGTTGCAGAGTTATAATTGATTTTTCCAAGTGCATTACAATGAAGGTTTTCAGCAAACATATTCTGCTATAATGCGAGGAGAAAAGGGGTTGATAAGCTAATGATACGAGACATATAAAAATGGAAAAAGCTTTAAGAGTGGAGAGGAGACTTGAGCAGTTGATTGCAGCAGCTGATCATGACGGATGGAGAGATGAAATGAGAGGACACAGACTAACAGATTGGACAGCCACTTAGAGAGACATGCTGGGGAGCTTTCAATTAATATAGCCTAATTCAGGAAAGCCTCGGAAGAATTAACCCAGCCCATCAGCAGTGCAATCATAAACTCATAGTATCACAATAGTTGTGATCAGTGGCGGCTGGTGGAACATTTTCTAGGTAGGGCCATCCAATCAATTTCAGCAAACATCCCAGTATGATTTAATGCAAACAAAATTAAGGTATCAAACACGCATTACTACTTTGCAGTTAAATATTTAACATTTATTCCAACACGAAAAAAAGTAAATAACACTTTGATAAACACGTCAGGACATCTTTGTCACCCTCACAGGGAATTTGGTATAATATATATATATACAGTATAATATATATCATATAATAATATTCAGTATAATATAAAACACACACATACATATATAGATATATATATATATATATATATATATATATATAGATATAAGCTATGATGAGTTTTCACTGTTAATTTACCATCTCAATTAAATGTTGATGCCTCCATGACCAAGTTAAGCAGATGAGACTGAGGACAACTATGTAGAAGAGCACATGTTCACTTTGCCTAATATGGTAGCTTGACAGAGTTCTACATGTGTGCTCTGGTGTCTCCTTACCTCCTCATCCCTCACTCCCCTAACTGTCCGTACTGGATCTGTCCCCGTTGTTTTAAAAAGCTAAATACGTTATTAGCATGACTGCATCCAGCTAGCCAAACCTGTCTGGTGTACAGCTACTAGAGAAGCTTCGCATGTACTGCTTCCCTTTCCCGCTAGTCTGCTGTCTGAGTGCTCGCGCTGGCGCTCGCGCTCGCCTGTAGAGACTTCTCCTGACGAGAACGCGCAGCTTTGGGCCAAACGACTTTGGCCCAAAGCTGAATCTATTTGAGGACGCTGATTGGCTAAATTATATGTCACTCATTTATATCTTTAATCAGCAATTGGCTAAACTGCTTCATAGACCCGCCTCTTTTAGGCCAAATTCGTTTGGTCCCACTAGCTGCGCGTTCTGAGACGTGTCGTGCACACAGGCGGGTAGGACGAGCAGACGAGCACACAGGCGGAGAGGGCGAGCATGAAAAGCATATATTTTGTGCAGATATCATATTTTACACATATTACTGGGTACATTCCATAGTTCAAAAACACAAATATTGACAATTTGTATAATTTATTATTATTATAATTTTAATATATATAATATATTATTTTTTTTGTGTGGCTCAAGGTGGCCCTCTATTGACCAGCCGCCACTGGTTGTGATGCTATGAGCATGACTATCACCTTACCTTGCTGGCTGTTGCACTATACATTAATGAGCCAGCGAGGCACTGAGTGAATGAATGAACGGATAAAGAGGCTGCATTGATTGATTCATGGATGTATTAAACACAGCACATCAGTTGAGGGCACGAAAACTCATTAATAATGTTTTTCCTGTTATATTTTGGCAGTTGTTTGCTGCTGAGTAAACTAATATGAATGTTCGCAGAGATGTTTTGTGTGCATGAAGCACAATGCGACATATTCATTTGGGGAATACATAACAGGAATTCACAAAAACAGTTTCAAATGGTGGTCTTAAGTTGTTTACTCTCAACTGCCTCATGTGCCTCAGAAAAAAAATGCGATCTCATAACTGTTTAGTCGATGTCAACAACAGTTAAAGCATCGCATTTGGTGATCCTGTCGTTTGACTGTAAATAGGCTTTTAATAGGGCTCTCTACTCTATGGGTATCATAAATTAGACCCCACTGATGGCAATGTAAAGGAAATAACTATTTATTCTTTCCTCACATACAACACACACAGGGAGAGAAAGAAAGAAAGGGAAAGGAATAGAGAGAGTGAAAAGAAAAAGAAACAGAGAGGTAAAATGTGAGATAGAGGACACCTAGACAGACGGAGATAAACAGAAAATTACATAAGACCTGTGTTCCAGTGAGAAAAGAGAAAGAGGGATGATAACGAGAAGGAGATAGGTGAGGGAGGTGGACAGAGCACGTATGAATGAGAGGAAGTGGATAAAAACGTTCATGTACACTGTATCTGGATTTTGATGCTTTTTTCCCAAAGAGTAAGGGATCTTCTTTCCCCGGTAATTGCTCTCTGTCAGCCTAATTTGAATTCTGCATTTCATATATCATCCCATACTCAGGGGACACTGCGCTGCAGAGGGGAGTTCAGCCCAGGTTAGGAAGAGGCTCTTGGCTCTGGGTATGTTCTCAGTAATTAGGAAAGGTGCCAAAGTTTGGATTTAATACGGCCCTGGGTGAGCGTGCAAGAGCTTGTTAGGGACGTGTTTAGTCCGGACCCCGAGGAGCATGTCAAGCATTTCCGTGTCAAAGGGCTCATCAGTCATTAGCTCTGTACTCTATGTTGCTGTGGGGTGTCCAGAGGGGAGAAAGACGGTGCACTGGATCTACAAAATCATCTCGCTAAGCTTTATTGAGCAAATGTATAGACGTCATCAGAGGAAGACCGGCGGAGTTTGTGAAGTCTTCTGTTCTGAGCGATCAACTGAGCATTAAATTATTGCTGCAAAATGAACCAGTGTAGCAGATGAAAGAGAGTGAGGGCAGATGTAAATGTTTGTATGTGAGAATAAATGTGTGTGCGGAGGTGGGAGAGGGCTGTCCAAAGGAATTTTAAATCATTGTAAACACACTTCTAAATACTTGAGCTGTTTATGAACATTTGCCTTCAAGTTGAGCTTCCTCTGGTGAAATTCAAAGCATGAGCATCCTCAGTGGCCCCCTCAGTCTTAATATGCATGCTGTTTAGCTCCTTCAACCGTTACTGGCAATAATGCGGAATGTAGTGAAATAATCTAACAGGATGTGTGTGTGTCTGGTAAACCCACACAATATTAACAAACTGCTTCTGTGTTCATTATCAACGTGCAAGTAGAGAGTAACTAAAAATACTAACAAACATGTTCTGTGGATTATTCCCTCTTGTTTAATGCAAACTTGTTAGAAAAACGCTGACTACAACAAAGAGTCTCTGATGAGTGAGCTTCGTACAACAACTCTCATTACTGACCCACAGAGAGACAAGCAAGGGCTGGAAACTGATTAGAAAATTCACACGGAATAATGAAGCATATAAACAAAGTAGTATAAATACACACAGCCACAATCAAAAGAATACACAAAACCAATTTTGCACAAACAAGCACAGGCACAGATACACTCATGGAAAAAAAGATCTTAGTGTTTGCCTAAGTAATAGTAATTGTTATGAGGGCAATGTCAAAATGTCAAACGCACCAACAGCATGCTGAGCACGGCTGTTTCACTGGTCCTTTTTTCCCCCAGCTGTAGAAACAGCTTTTTGGGTTTAATTGGATGGTGGGCACACTGAGCTAAGAGGTGAGAGGCTTAGTGCTGAGAGTTAGAAGGTCTAACTGGGATGTTAAACTTAATTCCTGGAGGGACCCTTGAATGCAGGATTCTATGCTGCCCTCTGTTCCTAATAAGTCAATTAGCTCAGCGCTGGGTCAAGAGAACAGAATATATTTCATGTGGAGCATATTAACAATTACAGTTAATGATATCTTGGCATGCTGTATGTAATATATAACTCATCTGGGCTTCAATTCTTTGGGTCCTGGCACATTGTGGAGGAAGGATTTCCCCCCACATCCTTCATACATGTCTTTTTGATTATGCTATTGATTGTACAGCATCCCTGCCTTGAAACCATGAAAACAACGGTTATGCCTTGTTTCCAGCTTTTAAGTGCGATGCTTTGCTGCTTTTTTGTTTTCCATCATAGTAAACTGAATACCTTTGACTTTTGGACTTTATGTAAGTCAAAACAAGCAATTTGAAGATATCACCTTGCAATTGTGTGGAGCACTATTCTCTGATAATTCATAGGCCAAAATCAATTAATCGATTAATACAGAAAAGAAGTTGCAGAAAAATAAACAAACTAGCATGAGCACATCATCCACCAGATGGGATTAATATTCTGAACTATAAACTTGGTGGGGTGAGGAGGTGTCTGCCATTGGCAGGTGTGGGACTGTAAACAAGACAAATGTGCCTTCCTGTAGCATCTCCGAGCTTCATCTTTTTGTTTGATTTTGTTAGATTCCCACTGGCGTTTAGTCCAATTTCATTAGAGCAGGGAAAATATGCATTAATATTACTTATTGTGCTCAATTATTATAGCAACTAAAGGGGTTTTGGGTAGAGAACTGTTTATCAATAGATTTCTTTTGGGAAATACTTACTCAGCACTCCCTATCATTTGATGATGAAGATTGTTCAACTTGAATTAGTGTGTATTTCTTTTTGCAAGTGTAAATATACCCTATTTAAATGTACCTAAGCTTTCCATTGAAAACAATACAGTTGCTGTATGTGTCCCTCAATGTCAAGTGAAGAGGTAGTCGGGCTGGATTGGGGAGTTTACGCTTGATAATGCTTGGGTGTTTTTATGAACATGTAAGAGCATGCTAGAATACATTTGTGTGTCTCTCTTTTGACAAGATTAATGCAGAAACTGGAAAGAGAATACATTTTGCACTAAATGATTGACTGATACAGTCTTGATGCTCTGGATTGGACCTGCTGCAGGCATAAATACCAAGAAAAAAAAAGTATAGATAAGTTGATTAATAGTGGTAAAGGGCAACAGTAAGGTAAAATAAATAAATAAATAGAACAATATTGTACTGAGCTGCTCATGTCGGAAACAATACTTTTATTGCTCATCCTGGGATCACTACAGAGCACCTGTGAAGCGCATTTTACATGCATCCTTTGGTGTAATAATACAACTGCAACTGTTCAGACACTGATAATAATCTGTTCTTTCTCTTTCTCTTGATCGATCACTCTCTACAATGACTGAAAGGCATATTTTGTGCATGAATCTTTTAATTTCTGAGGTGTTTAAGATTACATATAGTGCCTTCTGTGTTTCCGTGGAGCAGAGGTGGCACCCTTTGGTTGTTTTCATACTCATAGTAAGGCAGTGGTGGGCCGTCAGGGCCAGCTAAGCCTTCTCTGCTGGCCTAAACAGAATCACAAAGTTATAGCTATTTTATAATTTAATATTTTTTGATAAATACACTACATATATTATAATTTTTTTCCCCATTAGCTTATTTTATCATTGCACAGCTCCTGTCCTCCTCTGTTGCTCTGCTTCCAGCCTGCAGCGCTGCTTTCAGCACAGCTTGTTTTAAGTAGAGCTTTTATCCAATCAGATTCAGCCCCTATGTCTCTATGTAAGGAGAGAGGTCCGAGGTCCACTAGGTAGACTTTGCAGATTAAAGTATATGGGGATGATATTGTTGACTGTCATAGTCTTCAACCAATCAGATCTTTAGTTTGACATGTTGGGCGTATTCTTTGACGTGCCACTAAGTACGTCTGCATTAACGTGCGCCATGATTGGTCAGTGGGCCAGCGTGACTTTTGTCAAACAGAAAGCTAGCTAGCAGATGTTAGTATTTAGTAAGAGTTCAGGTTGAAACATATGTAAGAGAAGTTATGACATTTTTAGCGTTTTGCTTGGTGTAGATTCTTTTTTGTTTTTTGCCTAGCTTTGTTTTTTTTAACACTCAATGGCTCAAGGAGGAGGAGCAATGGATTTGGGAGTTACGGACTTTGTTAACAAAGAAAGGAGGATGGACTTTGTCTTTAAGTGAAGGCAGATTTGGTAAGTCAACTGCTTTTGTTTTTTTACATCTGCAGTAGCGTTACTACTACTGTTCATTTGTCTATCGTGTCGTTTTTATGAATAATATGAATGGCTCGTGCTCTAGCGCTGCAGTGTTGGTGGATTTATTTGTTTCTTTGTTGCTTTGTTGCCATATATATGTGACTAGTTCTTGTGAGTTTGTTCTTGTCATTGTGTTAATTACATTGATTTGGACTATATGCATTGTCTGTTAATTACGAAGCATCCCGTCATGCGCGGGGTTATTGTCCGGACAATTGAATCCGTTCGGGCTGTTGTTTTCTTTTTACAAAGCAAGCATGATGGTCTGGAAAAATGGGGATTATGTGGCGATTGCTTTAGCCCTGTCTGAATCAGTAGGGAACAGCTAAACGCTGCGGGGAGAGTTCGTAGATTGTGTGCCGCAGTTGTTTCCCCGCTAAACTAGATTAGCTTAGCCTCCCTGAAGTGCGGGGCCACAGCTGTTTTTTGTTATTGTTCCGGGTTCAAAAGGTCACAGCCCGTTGTCTGTTACGTGAGCGCAGTCCACCGAAAACATTATATTTCCCACAATTTAAGCTTCTGCATTTTCCAAATACACTAGTATTATTCAAACGTATTGTTCGGTTCGTAAGCCTCGTACCGAACAGTTTAATACGAATACGTGTAGTTACACCCCTAGAAACAAATAACCGTAGCTTGCATAATGAGATTATTAGGAGCTGGCTCAAGTGTAGTAGGACAGCTCAGAAGGCCCAGGTATAAAATGCATGGCCCGCCACTGTAGTAAGGTAGCTCTTACCAAAATGTTGACGATAATTACATTCCCCAAGTCTTGGACAATTTAGAAGAATTTAGATCAACTGGTCTAAGTCATTGGTGAAGTCCTTTAGATATGTGGATGTTGTCCCCTCCCTGTAGTCCACTACAATTAAATACTTACAGGGCATCTTAAGTAGGTTGGAAGCTGACATGAAAAGTTTACTTTTCCCAATTTCCCCAAAAGCATGGATATTTTACGAAGGGTCATTTTTTACTGCAGCATCCACGGTCTCATCTCAAAATGAATTTGGAGGGCCAAGCGTCCTCGCCTCAAACTGTCAACCCTGCAACATGGCAGACAGGAAGGAAGACTTGCTGTCCCCAATTTCAAGATGAAATTTCAGTCACATGTGCCCGTTACCAATCTGGTTTTACTCCAATGCATCAGTTTCATGGCCCCAATGCATCAGTTCCATTTTCAGAGGAAAATGTAGCCTCTCCTCATTGTTTACAAGACCTAGTATTACTTTAATCTGTCTCCTAAACGCTCCAAATCTAAACCGTCTACCATCTACAATCTGTCATCTGTGTACCCTTGGCCTTGTGGTCTCATTTACGTATATGTATAAACAATTGATAACTAGAGACCCCACCCATCTTCATTTTGATCTCAACTACACACCTGCATCTTAACCCCAGTTTTGTGACACTATCGTGGTGACAAAAAAAGACAGACTAACAGAAACATTTTGAATCGTTGTTTTTTAATTGTTTTCATGTTTTAATTGTTTTGTGGTTTTTCTTTTTTTCTTTTAAATAGTTTTTTATTCATGTAAAGCATTTTGTGAATCATGTTCTATTAAAGGTGTTTTACTAAATAAAACATAGATAAAACACCTGCCACAGTATTCAAAACTGTTATAGTTCTCGCTCCAGCAGGTGTCTCCAGGACTCACACACAGAGTCACAAGGTGAAAACATTACCAGCGTCGTCAACGCTGATGAAAAAGTAATTTGCACATTATCTTTCTTTCTCTCTTTGTTTCTCCATGTCTCACTCACTTTTTATCTGATGTCTGTAACAGGTATGTTTGCAGTGACAGCTAGTATATTGCTCTTTCAGAATTATGGATTATGGCAGCTGTAAATTTGGATGACTTGCTATAAAGCCCTGCCTACATGTGTTAAGAGAGCTATAGGTTAACAACATGTAACCATCATCATATTTCAGGCTTAGTCTCACTAGTTGTGGGTGCTGATTATATTATCATTGCTGGAGCTGTCAACAGCAATCCCGAAAGACATCACAAGTGTTTTTCACAGCATTCCCACTTGCTGGTAACCAGAACTCCCTTCCAGCTAGCTTTCAGTATTTTCCTATTCACATGTTTGCTTCCCGATATAACCTTTACTCTATTTCCATCTATCATCTCCATCATCTATCAGATAGCCATGCCCTCTGCCCTGACACTGACAGCATGACATAGCGATTAAGAGTCACAGGTCACAGGAGAATAAAGCACCCAGCAATAACCAGACTGCTAAAGCAGGTGGGCAGGTGTGCAGCATCAAATCTTGTGACAGTGGGCCAAAAGGTGGAAGAATCTTTCTGACACTGCACTTCTTGGATAAGATGAGGAACAAGTTTCTTCCTGTTCATAGCCAAGCCTATTGGGCCCTTCACAAACAACAGCACAACTGCTCTGAAAGCCATTATTTAAATGGTTTGCGACTTTTTAAAATCTGGTTAAACTTTGATCGCAGAGTGCAACAATGTGCGCTGAATCCAGTGGCGAGCCCAGCGCAAATCGCGTCCTATGTGTATCCGTTTGAAGCAGTAATATGCTACACAAACTGCACCTCACCCTCACCCTTTAGTGGTGAGAGATGTGGCACGAGAGACTGTGCCTCACTGCCATTACAGCAAAGAAGCCAATGGAAATTATGTCGACGAGGACACTCCAGTCAGCCCTGGATGCAACTGACTGTGCTGAGCATTGAGGTGAGGAAACACTGCTGATGCAGGTGCACAGTGCCAGCAAAGCCGGGACAGGACGAAGCAGATATTGTCGTCATGGAGGAGCAGCCTCTGCCCTTATTTAAGGGAGGGACCACACTGGGTTAAATGTGCTCATTGTCTTTTTTTTATCTGTGTGTACAGCGCATGCTAATTTTCAGTTTGAAGATATGCAAAAATGAGCGACAATAGTACACAGTCCCATTAGAAGGAGAAGCCTGTGTGAAATAGTTTTGCAGGTATCCCCTAGGGCAATGCAGAAGCTGAGTCTCCATATGTTTTATTTAATTTAAACTTTGAGCGAGAATGCGTGAGTGCATGCAGTAGTATATAATTCTTTTTCATTTCTATCACAACTTCTGTCCCTTATCTTCCTCCCAGACAAAAACTTTTAAAGTAGCAGAGATTATTTTTCAATTTCCGACCTTTCCTCTTGGAGAGTATACATTCCCTTGTCTTCATCAACCAACCAGATATCATATATTCCCCAGGTCTCTATGCAGTTTAACATTTGTAGATGAGATTATTAATACTTTTATGTGGTTTAGTTATCAAAATAAGAATTATTTTCATAAAACAAGTGTGTAATTACTTATGTGTTTGCCTGTGGTTTTCTCTCAGTGCCACAATCAATTAATCTGTCCTCAGAATTGATAAATAATGAGGAAAGCTTGCGGCTAAACAGATTTCAGAGAGCAAATCCAATGTTTCACCTTGGAGAGAATGCAAGAAACAGCTGAAGCAAAATGGATGCAGTAATGAGTCCCCTGTTGTATCTTAATATGTCGAGGTACACTGTGCTGCGCTCCTAGTTTTACCAGGGCAATTGCACCCTTACACTGGCTCAAGATAGTGTCTATACTTTGATTATTATCTTGCTTGAATGTTTGTTAGCAGGGAATCTCAAAAGTAATAAACATACACCAATAACACCATTTAGAAAGTACTTTACATTTCCACTCACTAATCCTGAACTGGATTATATCAATGCATATTACACCGATTTTCCAACATTTCAAATATCGTTGTGCTTTTTCAACCACAAATGTCATCCAGTCTCTACCAAATTAGGCTCATAACACAATTTAGATGTGAAAATGTATTTCCTGTGTTTTGATATTGCATACTTGTTTTTAATAACTGGTTGCTTAATCATTAAAGGTCTATTTGAAATATGGCCATATTTCTTGAGCACATGGTACGACTGCAGCTATATTTAAATGATGGGAGCACATACTGTTTCAGTTCTGAATTGTTTTTGCAATATTTAATGGCATTTCAACTATATTTGTCGCTACAGCAACAGGATAGATTGAAATGGTCATAACTCAGTGGTCATGAGTCGTACTAACTTGAAAGCCCTAAAAACCCTAATCATTAATCCGCATGATCATCAACTATAAATATTTTGGTGCAGATCTCAAATCCAGATGCAGCTTCTAAACAGCTAAAATAAAAAATGTTAAGGATTTTGCAGCCTTGGGGGACGCGCGATCTGAATGCTTTCTCGATGAATATGCACTTAAATCAGGGACTGTGGTTTGCCATAATTTCTTAAAAATTCAAAAAATAATGAAAGCCTGCACTTTGTAATATTCATCCTGGTACTCTCTTTTTCTTTCAAAATATCAAACAGTTGCATTTTCAAAAACAAGTGATACATTGCTGATTTCAAGCTAAGGGGATTATACATAAAGCTTGTCGTTCTTGTACCTCCCAGTTATAAAACAAAGAAAGATACATCAGCCAAAAGAAAAGGAAATGAGTTGGCTTCAGTGTTTGTAGATTGCTTTTGGCGAAAAAATTAAATAACAAATAGAAAAGAACATCCTCTAAAAATTTCTGTCAGAACTGGATGAAAAAAAACGATTGAATTTCAAGTGACTGTAGCCTGTAGCTCTGGCAATGGACAGGCGTAGTCCCTGTGTCCCATCACACCTATAGTATAACTTGCTTCTCAGCACTGCATTAACCATTGCAGCTGTGTTTTATAATAAGATCTGCATTGATTATTGATAGCATGACGGCAATAACCAGTCAATTAAATAGCAGGCTATAGCTCCCTTGATGGGTGCTGGGCTGTTTAATTAGTAAACCAAATAGGAAATCAAACTGAAAGCTAAATCAATAGCTGGGAAAATGTGGGGTAACACTAAAAGTATATAACAATTGTCGTAGGTCACAAGAAAGATTAAACCAAAAGCACCCAATTCATTCAGGACAGTCGACTGGAGGAATGCCAGTGCGGAAAGATCAACACAGGCTCTTTAGCCTCTACACTGTTATTTATCACAAAATAACCTTCATTTCCCCATCTCCAGAATGCATAGTTACATCATACTTCCACTCATATGATAAACCACAAACAGTTGAGTTCAAATCAAACCTGTGGTACCTGAAGAGATGGAGGCCAAGCGGAACGCATCAGGGTGTCGGTTTGGTGCTACAGGTTCATACGGGGATGAGTCATCCATGTCTCCACCTGAAACAAAAGTAAAGATGAATTATCAATCAGAGCATTTGAGCATTTCCAAAGAACAGGAAATGGAGTGCATTCTAGCCAGTGTCGGCTTTCGAAGGTCATGCCCCATCAAATGAATTACTGTGCCCAACCACCCACCTGCATGCCAAGCCCTTGGCGCCAAACTTTGCGTTTCATTAATCTATTCATACATAGCAAATTTAGCAATGTGTGAGAATTCATTCTCCACTCTAAGCATCCCCCCCTGAAAGAAAACACTCAAACAGAATTCAATACATGTTCCAAATGGAAACACTGTATTAAATGAGATTTTTATGATGTAATTTCCATGTATTGGACTGGCTGACCAACTGACTCCCGCTATGAGCGTTTAGTTGTTTTTTTTCATATGGAAAACAGAATGTTCATCGTGAGTTTTTATTCTTGCTGTGGTTGGATTGGGGCGTTAAAGCACAAGCAATGCATCTTCCCTGCTAACAATGTTGCCAGAGCTGTTTTAAAAAATTAAAATCAAATTAGCACTCAACTGACTGAGTCTCTCCCATGTGCCTGCTTCTCTGTGGGCCCTAATCCCGCATTTAAAATTCATAGCCATTCGGTGTGATTGAGACAAACCCTCCAGTGTGTAATAGCTTTGCATTCCTATCCCAACAGAAACACAGCGAGGGTGTTGTGAGGAAGGTTTGGAGGCCCGCTGCTACAAATGAGAAAATCTGAAACCTGTCGGTGGATGACTGCGCTTCTCAGTAGATCCAATAAATAGATATAGTACATTTTGTTTATCGACATCTTTCTTGGATGCTTACTAAAAGGATGAAGCAAGAAAATGTTGTCTTGTGTGTGTGTTGTGTGGTGTGTGTGTGTGTGTGTGTGTGTGTGTGTGTGTGTGTGTATTTGGCAGGACATACAGTTCAGTATTATCCATGTATCCGGTGAACATATTTAATCATCAAATATTCTGTAATAGCATCAGATATTTGTTGATACCTCAGTAAAAGTTGAATGTGTCCATTAAAACTGATCAAAAGCACAGGAAGATATGTACACACTGGCACACGGTAAAAAGGAATGACTAAAGTTAGATAATTAAGGGAAAAGGGAATGACTAAAGGGAATTTTCTATCATAATTTGTCCCCAGAGCAAACCAACCACAGACTTGTGTACAAGAGTTATTTCTTTAAAACTTGATCTACATCTCTCCTTTCAATCAATATTGACAATCATAACAAGATGAAACAGCTCAGCTGGCCATTCTCTGACCACATAGCTATTGATATCTGGCACAGTTGAGAATTGTATGTGTGTTTGAAAAAGAAAAAACAGAGCAGACCAGAGACACAAAGGAGAGAAAGATGGAGACAGGACAATGACGGAGTGGAGAAAGGAGAAACACATAAAGGGTGACAGAGAGGCTTAGAGAAAATGACCTAAATCCTCCAAGTTTTGAGTGTACTACTTGTGCCTTCCTTGTTTGTTTTTTTTGTTTGTGTATTGAAAGATGAATTTATTTTAAAGTGTATCTCAGTCTTTTTTTTTTTTTCAGTTGCCTTTGCATCGTCCACATCTACGTTCATGTTACATTTCTGTTTCCAGAGTGAGGGAATAGAGATGCTTCCGGACTTGAGATCCCTCAGTGATTCTAATTGCAACAATTACCTACAAAAGCTATAGTACTTTAGAAGCCTTTCACGAGTTCAAGACTACCACTTACTCAGCAAACAACCACCTTAACCCCTCTTCCATGTCTATTTCAGCAAAAGTCATTGTATATATTTAAAAGAAGAGGCAAATATTCCTCAGAAAAATGTAATGCTTCTTCCATTACACAAAGAACAGTTTATACTGTACAGAGCAACATGGAATAAAGGATGTCCTATCTTTAAAACAAATGAGGTTGCTTAGCATTTTGATCAGGCAGCTCCTTCCAGTGTTGGGAAGCTTCACTGCACCATCAGCCTGGGATCAAACAGTGCTAAGGCACATTCAATTTCAAAAGTACAACTGTACAGTGGTGATCCTATAAACCATTAACGTCAAACCACAGCAGTAGTTAATGAATATTAAAAGCTTATTTACATGAATGTTACAAGCCGTGCAGAGTCATGAAACTGCAAAACACACTATAATCACACACACCCTGAGGATGTGAAAAACTCCACAGCAGGAGGCCTTGTTGTACTTTAAAAAAAATAGTGCTCTTTGACAGTCATCCTGGACCCAATTATGTATTCATAATAGAGAATTCTTCCCAGCTGTTTAGAGATAGGATGTTTTTAGCCCCAGGGCAACAACTTATCGCTGTAATTAAGCCTCCGTTTGACTTAATTTGCTCTGACAGTATGGAGCATGACCGGCACAGCTCAGACAGACATGCAGACCTTTCCCTAGTCACAGCAATAGAGGAATACTGCTTGGATTCACAGTCCTCTCCTTTGACATCAGGGGTTTTATGAAGCCGCTGGGCGCCATCACTCATCCTTTTCATATGCATTATCAATGAAGCTAAACTCTTGGGGTGATGGAAACCGTCCTATGGATTCTTTAGCAACTTTCTTGGCAAACCGTTTATGGTTGGAAGCCAAGTCAATTTGAATAACCATCATTCACCTTGTTTTGTTTTTTAAAGGTGCCCTATACTGATTTTGTTCCTGTTTAATATTGATTTCATGTTGTTACCTTTTTTGCTGCAGGAAATGTTGGGAAAATATTACTTCTTATTTAAATAATAACAATATATTGCAACAGTTTTGTTCTTATATTAATCACATACAAAGAAAGCTTAGCACTGCCTGAGCAGTCTGGAGCACAGCCGGAGGTCCTCTGCAGAGCCCTGCTGGTTGTTGCACAAACTCGGCTGGCAACAAAAGGTGACCGAGCCTTTGCTGTCAGAACTCCCAAAGTCTGCAAATGAGCTGTCAGTGGAGATCAAGCTAGCCAGAACACTTTCCTCTTTAAAGAACTTCTCAAAGCACACTTGTATTCTACAGAAATGTATCAGAGAGAACACTGGAATATGGAAATTCACAATTTTATTACATTAAGATAAACCCATTCATTGGGGGCTGAGAGGACTGAGCAGAACCGAGCTGGTTCCGAAGAAGCCATTTTTCATTAACAAATATATTATTTCCACAACCATGCAGCATACCGTTTGAACGAAGAATTTCTCATGAACCGAAGCATGTGTAACACTTTACACACTCAAAACACAATAGAACACGATATACCACAACGTTGCTAGCCTCGTGCGATATTTCGTCACTTTTTCTCGTTCATTTGGCCGAGACACGCATCAGAAATAGTCCCACAAAAGACGCTCCTCAACCGTCCACGCTAAAGCTACATACTTAGCAACAATAGCATCCAACCACGCTTCGAACGTACATTTCGGATTTCCTCTCCGGTAAACACTTCAAAAGTTACCCGGCGAATAGCACCCCCGAGCAGCCATCACACTGCCGAAGAATTCTGGGTTGGTAGTCACAATTTTAAAATCTGTTAACATCCAGACACGTGCATAGACGTTTCGTATGAAGAAATTGACCAACCAGGGGCTCTACAACGGCCCAATACACAACCGCTATGGCGCAATTCTCCCGTAGCTCGCCGGCCTGGAGAGGCTTTGGAGACGGTTCCAGCTCTCCAAAATGATTTCTAACTGCTGTATGTGATATATTGTGCATGTAGAAGGATAAAGGAAGTTAAATATATAGTTATTTAGGTTGTAAAGGTACAATGGAACAGCTGGAGAGGCATGTGAGAACATGACGACCTCTCGGGACCTCTCGTAACGTTTATGTCTCTTTCTCTGGCCTACTTCACTCTATTCACTCCAATTCTTTTGTGGGTGACTACTGCCATCGTTTGCTATGATGGTAGGCTTTACTGAGCCTCATTTAATATAGTATTATGAATAATAGTGCTTTTTCACCATACGAACCTGACATTTTCAAAGTGGAGCTGTGTTCCATCTTCATCTGCTATTAACCAGTAACATATACATAATATTTACTCAATTCATATGAGAAAACCCTTCTTACTGTTATTAATCCTTTGAAATTATTAAAAAATACCTTGTAGTTAGAGAGTAAGGCCCCTTTGAGTATGGGTGTAGTATTTTCGAGAATAAGCCAAAAAAACGGCTAGGGTTCAAATTAAAAAAAGACAAGATAAAGTAAAGTGATACTACAAATGCATCTTTCTTCAAATTGTGCTAAACAGAACACGAGTTGAAGCATACATGTAGTTAACGGCTCAGCGTTTGAAGTGATATTGACATTTTAAACTCAATTCCAAACCATACAAAGAGCATGTTGGATTAGCTCAGAATAATATTTCAAGTCACAATTCCCATCCAGTGAGGCGTGGTGGGCAAACACAGCTGAGAAAATGAGTGCTGTAATTTTTATTCATGCCTTTGGCTATGTGAATGTAATGTTAATATTAATAGTTACACATGCGCTTACCTAAATCAGCATTTTAATACCTGGTGTCAGGTACTAAATGTTAAATATAGTGTAAATCCTGCAAAACTTATGGCATAGGAGCATATTGGGGAGAACATTAAAAACAGGCAGCAGAGGTGCAGCCCAATATATCAGCCTCTGCACACCATCTTACATTTTATATCAAGGAGTGAAAAGAAAATGCCATACATTTGGATTTTGTAAATGTACCACATCAATAGTCAAGTTAAGCATCTCAGTATTAAATGTAAACATGATTAGTGCTGCTGTCTTCATCTAAATATACAAAAATGTTCTTTGGCTAGGTGTGCTTTGAAAAACTTGGCTGACTTATTGCAAAAAGCTGCTTAAATTAATGATGCAGAGAGTGAAAACCAGAGAGACAGGGAGAGTTCGGGAGCAAGAGAAATAGAAGTAACCATGCTGTGATGACAGCCGCCGGGCCTGGTAGTTGACTTCTGCAACACATATTCACTCAGCACCGCTGTGTACCTTCCAGCCAGGAGTGAGTCTTAATGCCCACATCATGACAGCATTCACTGAGCAGAATGGGCCGTCACTCACTCTCCCTTCCGATAGAGAGCCTGAGAACTCACTCCACTATAAAAGGCTAATCTAAACCCCGCTACCTACTCCGCATTTCTGTCGCACTGTCACACTATACAGCCTCATAGTGAATGGGAGTCATCTTGGGCACTTCACCTTACAGGGTAGAAAATCATTAGACAGATTTACGAGGACAAACTGTGCCTCTTTTGTCATCATATTTTACTGATCCTTTTCACATTTTGGGATGAAAGATAACTGGGGAGAAGAAGGGATGAAAACGGCGAGGAAGGGAAAGCTCTGAAAGACTTTATTGATCCCATCCAGAAGCTATCGACAGGTCCCTTCCTCTGATGATGAAGTAGCCACCTAGCGAGTGCCGGCTGGGTCTCCAGCGATGGGAGGGAGAAAGCAGAGAGGACATATTCAGCATGCAGGAGCCTGCTTCCCCTATCCCCTGACATGCGGGGCAGGCTGGAAAAATGTTCTGCTTATGACAGTGGATGGCTAAGGTAATGGCCGGTGACTGCTACCATTGCTCATAGTAATGATGGTTTCACCCAAGAATACTGTGTACCTTTGTAGCTCCCCCTCCTCTATGTTTTCCCCCATGACTCTCTCTTTCTTCCTCTCGCTCACCATTCTATGGTTTTCTCTGTCTCTCTCTTACATTTCTTCCCCTTATCATTTATCTACCATCCTCTCCTCGCCCGCTGTGCTCTCTCCCACACTCTCTCCATTTCTCTTCCTCCCTGCCTAAATCTATCATGATGTGCACATCATTCTTACACTGTCCATTTCATGTAACTTCCCACGGCAGTAGGGGTCAACTTGTGCTGTTAGCATGATGTGGTGACATATTCAGAGGGTGACCTTTGCAACGTTGACATTCATGAAAATGTAGAAAATGAATCAAGCCGCAAAATTGTCTGGTATTCTCGTCATTGAATGTAAAGATATAGTCTTCTCTCTCTCACAATGAACTGGAACATATTGGTGTGGAGCACTGGTGGAGCTTTCCTTTCTCTCTCTGCAGTGAACGTTGGCTCAGCTAATTAAACTGCTCTGAAAGGTCCCCACAAAAGATCTTCGATTCCTACTTTGAGACCTAAGCTGTGGTTTCATAGCTGAGTCTATGAAATAATGTATGTTAGAGGTGTGGAACCTATCGTTTAAATTACTTATTCTCCTGCAATACCGCAAGGCTATAGCCACATGAGACCCAGGGCACAATTGAAAGAGAACCGCAGGCGCCTATACAATATCGCTGTGTGTAGCAGCCAATGTTTCTTTCTTAGTAATTACTTCTTTTATAGATTCAAACTGCTAGACCTCATTGCCTCACACCAACTGAGTCCCATTCAGAGCAGAAACCCCCCCATTATCCAACAAGGACGGCTGCATTGACGCATTGGAATTAGCTGCCATTTTCAGTTAGAAAACACAATTAACAGGTCATCATTAGCACCGTTACTGATGGCTCAAAGACAGCGCGAGATGGCATTATAACACCTTTTAGCCTAGGGTTTTTAAGCCAATCAGGGTAGTACAGTATAGCCTAAAGGCAGGCAATAATGATAAGTATAGCGATCTAGAGGAAATCTAACCTCACATCATAGCTGTGGAGTCACACCGGTGTATAATGTGTTTCGATGCAACACTCGATGACGGTATTGAGTCAGGTTGTTGTCATACTCTGTACTGTAAAGGGTTTTCTCAGCAGCAATGCATTGTTTCACCACACAAAGTGTCATTGTTGAAACACCTTTCAAAGATTCAGGCCTCTCACTGGAATTGTGTAACTGGAGACTCATGCTGCTCCTAAGTGTCCGGACCTGGTTTACTATAACTAATGATATTTACAGTTACATATCATGGACACAGGACACACTGCAGCTTGAGGACTTTTCCACCAGGGTATTTTATGGTGAGTATGGTTTGACTTGGCTTAAGAAAGATTCTCTCTCAGTCTCATGGTAGACTTTTCAGTTTGCTTTCAAATTTAAAGTTATCAATCACACTGCAGGAGGAATGAACTCTCACAAGAAGGGAGAGGTGCATGCTGCTCAGTTTAACACAATGGTCTAAAGCCTGTGAACAATATTTACTTTAATCTGAAATACATACATATATACATTTGATAGCACAGAACTTTCTACTGGCAATCGTCACACCTGCTGACGTCACACCATCTGAGTGGGGGGAACAAGTGATGCGGATGTCTGATGGTGTTCTGGTTTAGCAATGATTAACAAACATCTTACATACAAGGTGAGATCCCTCCTGCCCTTCAGCATTCTGAACCATTGTTTAATTACCTTCCTGTCTTGAGCCTATTATCTATTCTGTATGGATCATTATTATCATATTATTATTATTTTCCATTTCAAACCTCAACCCCACTGCTTCACCACTGTTTCATCACAAATACAAAAACAATGCATGAGATAAAACAAATCATGAGTAATCATTTAGTATTTAGTTCTTACTGTTGCTTTAGTTTAAAGTGCTTATGTAACCATTTTGCAGCTGAATGACATACATATCAGTGGAATGAGAAAGAAACAGAGTACCAAAATAAAGAAATTTGAAGTACATCTTTCCAAGGTTGTTTTGAGCCTTTGCTATTCTTTACATGCCTTAAAGCACAGTCACCAAACTGATTCACATGGTGAGTACTTCTGTGTGTTGATAAAGTGAGTTGATATGGTGGTCCAAGCTCAGCTGTATGTTTTTTTAACATTTGACATTCATAAGGCCAAAACAGTCAAAAACATAAATGCCCTTGTTCACAGGTGCACATTTTAACTGTTTACTAGATTAACTTGGTTTTTAGAAGTAAAGAATATGAATATACACACTAAATAAGGTAACCTTGCCTGAGGCAGTAGAGTATCTGTGTGCCGTTTGCGTAGGGTTGATCTGGGAGGAGCAGGGCATTGTTTTAAATCCCAGTCCATCCCTGGTCAACATCAGCTTTTTCTTCACAAACACAATGTTTTAGCCCTCAAGCTTGCAGGCCAACTTCCTGCCCCTGGTCAACATGTGTCATAAGAAGCAGCCCATAGGTGAGGCCTTCTAGATGGCTTTCTACACCTTATAATGGCCTTAGGTTGCAGCAAAATGACCATATGTGCCAATTGGCTAAATATGTTTGTCTATAAAGCACCAGACATTGCTTTTCATAAAGAGTTCATCACATTAGTTCATTTCCACAGGTCTTTAACAATCTCTGCCCTCGTCTGTTTGTAATTTAGTCATCTTTGTCCTTTCACCTTTAGCTCTACTCCTCTTTTTTTTAATCCCTAGCTCCTCGCTTTTCTTATCTTTCTCTCTCACATACTCTTCATCTCTCCACATTAACATGAGAAAAATAAGACTTTCAAAGCTACATTACACACGATCTAACCCGACAATTGCATCGAAACCTTCCTGATTTGTCCACAAATTATTTTTAAAGTGGCTTAGCAGCATTTCGAGAGGGTGTGTTGGGATTCGGCCCTTCGTGTTTGTTTCCAGAGATGGATGTTGTACATAGATTGTTTCCAGTTAACAAAAGCCTGCTTGACTGCACAATGGATCGTGATTAGATTAAAGCTGCACTATAAGAGCTTTTCGTTTGTGTTAAAGCGGGTTTTTATCTCCGAGGGCGACAGGGCCAAAAACGGGACAGAGCTGAGAGGCATTTGTTCATTAAGAAACACAAGCTCTGTGAAGGGCATGCTGCAGGCACAGGAGGTCTCTATCCCTGACAGCAAGACAACTTGCATGATGCATTCAAACATAAATACTTTGACCGATGTGGCTTGTTTGTTTGGGAAGAGGAGCAAGAGAGGGAGAAAGAGACATAGAGGGAGAGCAGAGAGATCATTACAAAGGGTAAAGAGTTTGAAACGAACAGAAAGACAGGGAGGGAGACAGAAGGCCCGGGGAGCATGCATGTCATTACATTTCCCTTGAACTCATGTCAGGGACCCTCTGCTGCCATCAGTCTGATGAAGTGTAGCTGGTGCTATGAGCAGTCAGCCTGGCGAATCACTTCACGGATCACAACACAAAAGACCAGAATGCTCAGAGCTCTGAGACTTTGCAACACTACCACCATTACCCCACGTGTCAAAACAGCTGAGCATATTATGTCCTCAGTGTTTACATGGCATGCCACTTGATGTAAGTCACAGAAACGTCGGCCACATGTACAAGCATGGAGAAATGTTGGCCTGATCCCCAGGGCACTGAATCTCTTTCAGCTACGTGCTTTTGACCCTTAAGGATGGGACGAGAGTCATGTCAGCTCAGGAGGCTGCTTTATGCTCTCTAAATGTATTGCAATGTGAAAAACCAGAGGGTTACAATGTTACAACAAGAGTGCTATTTTACGTCCTGCATAAGTGGACACATAAGGGCCACTGAGCTATACGATTGTAACCTAATTACATCTTAATATGGAACACTTTAGGCAAAAACCAATAAGTCTACCATAACAGGTCTACCTAATGTAATCCCATTATAGCTCCATTACCTTTGAGAGGGTGAGGAAAGTAGGAAAGCATATATTTTTCATCATGGGCTTCTGGGTATCACTATAAGAGGGCATCAGGGAATAGAGCATAAACAATGGGTGTGGTGTACATCCTTCTTGTCTTTACCCGGAAAGTACACTGTTGCTTGAGATCGTAATATTAATTTAAAATAGATGTTATAATCGTAAAGAATGCACTAAGTCTTATACATTAATATCAATAGAGGTGTGTTGAACATCCACAGCTAGACTACTGCAGCAATGCATGTGCATCCTCTGGTAAGCATGTATTGTAAATTAGTAATAAATGAACTAAACATGGTCAAAGAGGGAATACAGAAGGAAACAAATAGCTGACTGGTGAACAAATGAAAGAAGCAAGTGCTAATTTCAAGTGAATACATTTGTAGTTGTATAACTGCAAGACTTAAAGAGGTGTCATTCTATTACAGGCCCTGAAATTGCCACACAGTTAAACATGATGCGATGTGAATTTTGTGAGATAGTGAATCGTAAAACCATCTGCCTCCTACCTTCAGTGAGTCCCATGTGGATGGTCCAGTAGTTCTGCAGACACTGCAGCTCCTTCTTCATGCCCCTCTTGCAGCGGCAGTCATACAGGGGACTAACTAGCAGCACTTCCAAGGCCGCCTGGCACTCCCTGTTGTTGTCCAGCATGGCTTCCTTCTCCTTGCCCACAAGACACTGGCGCATCACCCGGTACCGAGAGCTGCAGTAAGGGTTCTGGTTGCACATGTCACTGGCCTGGATGCAGTCCACCCATTCTGGCTGAGCTCCGGGCCCAGACCCTGTACCTGGAGATCCTGGAGAATCATTGGCCACGGAAATGGACAAAGCTGAGGGACCATCCCAGGAACTTGCTGCCTTATCTAGGTAGAGGTGGGGGGGGGACAAGAGACAACTGGGCTCAGAAATTGCAATTGAATGTGTGAGAGATTTTGTGTTGGCATATGTGTGTGCAAGTGCAAGCACATATCAGAAACCTGCTTTCATTTTTGTTTCAGATGTGGGACATATGAACAGGTTTGATGGCCTATGACATGCCCAAACATGCCAAGGTATCTTTTAGCAAAACAGTTTACATTCTTCATGGTTCACATTAGTCCTTAACATCTCTACATGGGGTTTGGTTATGTCTCGTTTAATTAATATTCAGTGATTTAGCTGTGCTTATCTGTCCTTAATTTAGTGCATCTAAAGCCTCCAAAACAAGTTAGGCAGCAGCTTTCAGTTTCCCATTAAACGTAATTAAAGGAAGACTTAATCATTGAAGTGTATCTAATTATCTCACCTAAAAAAAATTGAACAACACTTGATTCACATTTAGGTAGCCAGAAAATTACAGCTTGCGATGAGTAAACAGTGATCCACAGAGCAGAAACTCAGGTGCTGCCGTTTGACAGGATTCAAGATTCGGACGCGCCTTCAGACCAAAGTAGACACAGTTCTGGTGAAATGACAAGAGAGACCCCTTGTGGTGATGTTGAGCATTGAGCTCAGAGAGGAGGGGATACTGCATCAATATCAGAGAGCAACGGGTAAGAAGACAAGAGTAACATGAAGTTTAAATATTTCATCAGTCAGATGATTTTATCTGAAGCACTGTCGTATCGTTTGTGGACGACACTTATAATGGTAATTGTGCTGATGATGAAGATAGCGGTGGTGGTGACGATGATGATGACAATGATGATTATGATGATGATGATGATGATGATGATGGAATTTGTCATAGTGGATCAAACACAAGTGTGTAACTGAAATCACCTAGAGATGTTCCCTTTACTGACTAAATAATGTTACAATAATGAGGTTTGTATTCCTACTGTGGAAGCTGTGGTTGTTGAATGCATACAATATAAGTGATGCACTCGCATAGATCAACTTCGGTTAGTAGCAATGGGTAACAATTAAACATAATCCGGGTATAACATGAACGCTGTCGGTATTTTACCACAAATATTGAAGAAAAATCAGAATGAACCCCGTGCCCTCAAACAACTCATGCATGAGAAAAGTGGACCCATACCAGAAAATGCTCCTTGGCAATAATTACTGATGTCAAAATGTATCTCTATAACCCAAACAATTCACATTTACAGACAATTGTTCATATTATTTCCATATTTCACTTCTCACCTAAGAGCAGGAGAAAGACGTAAGCGCACATCCACACAGTGACAGACTTCATATTGGACTCAGCGGGAAGAGAGATGAGTTAGGGTCCAATACGACTAATATTTCCACCTTATGAAAGGTTTAATTCCCCTCTTCGGATCCTTGGCCCAGGAGTATGCTAAGTGTAAAAAATATATATAAATATCCTCATTAAAGACGCACCTCCGAAAAAATCCTCGACTCCCAATAATAATCCACGATTTTGTTTGGGGTTTTCTAAATAATAGACTAACCCCGACGCAGAAGAATCCTCTGATGTTGAGAAAAAAAAAATCAGTGCCAATCAATCAATCAATCAGTCAATCCATGAAAGCAGATTATCAGGGTCCGTCTGCGCTGCGTTCATACCGACAAACTACTGAGACTTGATCTCTCCGCATTATAAGGGCTCAGACTGTCCGCTCCAATTGCCCCTTGGAGACAATTTGTCCCTAAAATATTCCTTAAACTGGCGTAAAATTATCTGTCAAGTATGCCAATATATCTAACGAGTTGGAAGAACTCATCTGAAAGTGCTACAAAACGCTGACTGGATTGTTTTCTTCCCACCACTGGCTCCTTCTAAAAAGCTGTGCGCTCCTCTGGAGGGAGTGAACGCTTCTTTTGCAGTGACTGCATGTGTCGAGGCTTCACGGCACTTTATACAGAGGAGTTTCAGTGAACCAGCAGAGGGCGCTGCCGGGGGTTGCTCTCATTGGGAAACGTCGAACTCGGTCACATCGAGGCCCAATAATAAATGTTACCCTAAAGAAAAACCACCACGATTTTCCTATAATCTCCCTGCAGGGAGCTGAGCAAAGATGCACCTGTGCTACTCAGCAGTGAAATTACAGTGACCTCACTTGGCCTGTGTGGCAATTTCCTGATCTCCTGGGATATTACCACAGGATTTTTGAAACATTTTGTGAAACAATTTATGTGATTCATGTATAATATCCTTCTTATAAGATTTCTTTCACTTCCATAAGGGAGTCTTTACAGTCTTGCAAAGAGAGTTGAAGCCACAACTGCAACACATCAACAAAGAATTAGGAAGAAACCATTAGTGTGTTGGCTTTTTTTCACTCATAGCAAGAATATCTGGTCTTCTAACTCATAGTAAAGATTTTTATTGAAGTATTTAGCAATGCCACTACACGCAATTTCTGGTTGACATTAGAGCTTCATACCCACAACTCTTAGGGACAGGGTTCAAGGGTGGACTCAACAATGATGATGACAATGTCATCATTCATTTCAGCAATACCCCAACATTTCTCGTGACATCTGTGGTTCCTCTGATTGAAAGAAAGATAAAAAAAAGAAAAAAAAGAAATGGGCACAAAGCCTTGTATTATATTTGTGCTCGGAGGAAATAAGCCCACAACCCGCAGAATCTGCCATTTTTCAAAGTGGCTTCGCATTAAACAAAATGACTTTGTTGTGCATCACCGCTTAAATAGTGCCCGGAATGTCATAAATCTTTACAAATCTTGAAAACAAAGTCTCTATTTAGAGGGACTGACAGTGACAAACTGCAAGGCCACTGGCTCATAATGACGTTTGACTGTCAGCCCAGGCTCCCATCCAAGAGGGAAAAGAGCTTGCCGCTATAATGGCAAAATCAGCCTCATTCTGCCTATATTGGCCGGGGCTTATTCTCGTCTCCCCCCAGATTTTGAAGTCTCTGTCATTATGAGGACACTGAAAAGCATCATTCTCCACCATGAATGTATCCTGCATCTGTCCTGCATTAGTGCTGCAGTGACTGATGCAGCCTGTTCTTCAATTCTTTGCAGAAATTCATATTTTAAAACAGAATGGCAAACTTGTGGCTTTATTTCCATAACCAAACCAATTTTCTTCTTTCATTTTAGCAGATAACAAAGAAGGCATTTTGTTATTCAAGTAATTTCTCACTGAAGAGCAATTGCATGAATTAAGTTTGCTTGAGCAGTAGGCTCAGAAGGAAGAAGACATTTCTAATAACACCAAAAGGCATGAAATCAGGAGAGAAACATTAGCGGCAAACACAGTGAATAAAACAGCTAAATTTGCATTGTAGATTCTTATTCGGGCATCACATTATTTCCATTCATGATTGTGCAATATGGATAAATCCTTTACACATTTTTTTTTCTTGAGCCAGGCTGTCAAGTCCATGGTGGGACATTATTCTTGTTGACACTGCACGATTCACCCCCTCCTTGGGTATTTAATTGCTCCATTCTGACTTCATAAAGCATCTGCAGTTTTTTCACGGGTAAAATTAGAGAGAGCCCAGAGAGAAGCACACACACATGCATAGCTTTCATAAATAAGCATATCCATATGTGCGTTTGCAGATATACACACGCACACACACACACGCAGATGCACATAATCTGTATGTCAGATAACAGGATGGCTCAGGACCGTGACGATAGGGAATGACAAATCTGGATATAGAGGACGTTGTTCTTACCATTGAATGTGCCTGCCTCTGAGAGGTGTGTCTAATACAGTGAATATAGATGATACCATTATGAATTCATGGGATATGAAATAATGATACAGATAGCAGTCAAAGTTAAGACTCTGTGCAATAACTTGTGCTTAGTGAGACACCAGGGGGGGTTGTGAGTGGGCTCATATAGCTAACGGGTTAAATAAGAGATAGTCAGTCTGAAGCTGTCACCTTAAAAACAGGACAGACAAACTTGCATATAAATGTTGCATATGGCAGTTTATTTGTGTTACAGTGTCTATAGGTGCCTGCACAAGTGTTTTCAGAATGACTGTAGTTAGTGTGCTTGGCTATTATTCAAACATTAAACCATGACAATGTTAATTTTCTAGAACACAATTAATGCACCATTGACCCTCGTGATATAATACTTTGAATTAAAACGGTGTTTGGCAACATTGATAAGGGTTTGCTTCGCCTCACAGATTTGCAGAAACAAAATTTTGTTTGAGATTTATCTGAGGGCAAAGGTCGCTGTATCTCTCTCGTTGCAGAGACTAATAATGAACTGAGCAAATGAGTAAATGCGCATACACAAGCACACACACGCAAGCACACAGAGGTTAAGCATGACTGATTAGATTAGGAATTATGGGCTAATTAATGTGTATCTTGGGAGACATGTACAGCATGCTTATCAGGAGACACAACCTGAGTTTGAGCAAGGAACATGACAAAACATAAGCAGTGTTAATTCCCAGTGTTAAATTAATTACATTAAATCAAATAACAAACAGTACACTATAGTTATATTCCCTCTTGTTTTATCCCATATATATGGGTTGTAATAGTTTTGAAATGTCTCAGTTTTCACACAGCCATCAGTGCCTGTATCAGGTTTAGAGCCCGAAATCAGTTTAAATAATCTGTTCAAATCCATGTGAGAGGGAAAATAGCCGATGAAATAAGCATCAGCAAAGTCAATTGTGGAGACGGTGGAGTAACCAGTGCAGCTCTACATTCTGGGTAGGGTTTGCATGTTTCACTCCAACTCGCAGTTTAATACAAAGAAACAACAAACTGCTCCCATTTGCTCACAAGGTCCTACATGTCAATGTTTGTGTTCATGTCAACTTTGTTTTGGGTTGTGTGGAGCGTTTAAACAGCACTACATTTTTGATGTGACCTCTGCTAGACTCTCTGGAGGCTATCGACCAGTTAGATCCATTTGTTTTCCAGGCATTTCAGACGTTGTCCATTTCTATCACATTACTTTGACAGAAATTGAATTTCCTCTGATGCATTTTTATGTATCCTAAGTGCTGTTCTGTTCTCACAGGGAGTATAGCGTTTCCAGTGGCGTGATG
This sequence comes from Leptoclinus maculatus, assembly GCA_032191485.1. Classification (NCBI taxonomy): domain Eukaryota; kingdom Metazoa; phylum Chordata; class Actinopteri; order Perciformes; family Stichaeidae; genus Leptoclinus; species Leptoclinus maculatus. Next base: position 22,198,339 of record JAVDOI010000005.1, read on the forward strand.
ATGCAAAAACAATTTGGGTTTAAACTGATTTTATTTCAATGTGTGTATTTACTGTCATGTTTTGTTTTGTTTTTTTCCTGAGGTTTTCCATGTAAAGTATTATTTCTTCCAAGTAAGGGCCGTCTGCATGGGAGTCTGGTCATTATCTAAAGGCAGCTTCAAAATCTTACAAGAGCACATGAGAACACTTAGAGGACAAACTTTATCAGTGTGCTGATGCCATGCTGGGCTTTCTGTCTTGTTAGTTTGCAAAAAGATTGCCATCTTTCTGATGGTTTAGGTACAAACAAATAGCATGAGTCTGCAGTTTTTTCCCCAGCTCTCATTTCTTTTACAGTTCAGGAATTTGACATGCAATGACATCAACAGAGAGAATCACATTCTGTGGATAAAGGTTGCTGATAAAATTTCAGGAATTTGCCAGAGTTGCAAACAGTGGCACATCTAGCCCATCTTGTTAAACACGCCGTGGGTCCCGTATGGGATATTGACAGGGACCTCTGCTCTTCCCAGCTCAGTGAAGGTCTTCGCATCTAGAACAAGTAGGAAAGTACTTTTCTCCTGGAAACAGAAAAGATTAAATAGGTTATGTAAAAAAAACACCGTTCTCACAATAACGATGGTGAAAGTACTAGAACGTTTGTCTTCTCCATGCATAGTAAAGAATACATGTATGATCAGGTCACACAACAATGTATACAGTCTACTTTGGAAGCTGTGGTTATGTATCTGTTTTCTTTATATATCTTAAAGTACTGTGTCAAACTGCACTGTTGCAAACAAATAGCATGAGAAATTATTCAAGTTAACAATGCCTGCTGCTGCTCTTGTAGATTGTTTTTTGTTGTTAACTTACTTCTCTGGGTGTGATGATGACAGACAAAACCACTCCATCATCTTCCTCAGTAGCTTTGGGCGATGCAACAAAGACAGGCTCAGACGGATACAAGCCGGGATAACGCCACACCTAGACAGGGAAGATTACATTACCATCCCCTTCACTCTAAGCTGTTTCATGTTATAAAACCTACTCTCAACCTCCTGCTCTCGGTGATAGAGAAGCAGCAGTAGAAGTAACTTTGATGATAACAGTTAACAATGAGGTCTCCCTAAGTACTCTCTGATTGATAGAGACCTTAAGCTCCTTGGTGTGGACATCCATTTTGAGCAGGGAGTCACTGAAGACGTGTCCAAAGCCACAGGAGTAGAAGTAGCGGTAGGGTCTGCCATTGTACTGGTCATAGTTGATGTGAGGGAACTCAAGGCCACCGTATTGCAGCAGCTCGTCATCGTGAAGTTCCTCGTGGGTCATGTAAACCTGGAGCGTCCCAGGAGAAAGTGAAGATTTTACTTTCAGTGCAACTTATACATTTCAGCCAAAGAAATGTGCCCACATAATGCACACCAACCGACCTGCTTTACTGTACATTGATGTGAGCTGGAATCAATACGGCATTATTCTCTAAAACACGTAAATGGATACCTGCACAAGATCCTCTAACTTGAGTTGAGAATAAATCAATTTCTTTTATTTTTACTCTGGAATTTATGTACCTCCTATTGCAATTACAAACCCGTGTTTGTCTTCAATGACAAATGGTGGCCAGCAGCACTTTCACAGCTGTTTTTCAACTTGTTACATGTACATAGCATCACAGAGGACAGAGGACAATGTCACTCAGGTAGTCATGACAACTAAAACATCAATTTGCTTTCAACGTTTCAGCTCTATTCTACCAGAAGAAAACTGTGTGTGTGTGTGTGTGTGTGTGTGTGTGTGTGTGTGTGTGTGTGTGTGTGTGTGTGTGTGTGTGTGTGTGGGCCACACACAAGCTGGCAATTGTTCAGGCAATTGTTCAGCCGCATGATGGATTCCCATTTTGAAAACACTTTTATTTGCTGTAAGTCATGAAATTACTATCTTGCAGGAAGTACCTTCAGTGTCTCATCATGCCCAATAATTACAGTGTGTGGGAGTGAATTGGCTGTATTCATCATGATTATAGACCTACATTTTTACTTGATTCCAGCAAAACCAAATTGAGTGTAATGCTCAGGTAAACATATTGCATTGTTGACCGTACTGCACTCTGTTTAATCCTACCTCTCTTGGTTTTGTCTTCTTTGCTGTGGCTTTATAGAAATGCAGAGTGACGAGGTTTTGATCCAAAGGAGTTTGTTCGTCCAAAGTCAGGGGTAGGACGTATCTCCTTGGGAGGTTTCTGCACAACGAGTTGTAAAACTGCCAAACGAAATCAGACAAACATGAAAAAACTGTGAGCGTGGCTCCTTTGACTGAAAGGTGCAATGGTAACCTCAGGGACAGTACGACCCGAAAACATACAAAATACTGACAAAAAATCCTGCTTTTTATATGGATTTAAATTGTTTGGAGGAAATCTAATATTCTTTTTTGTTATTGTAGGTTTTGATTTAAGTAAAAAACGTCACTACATTTGAAATTGCAGAGATTTTAAAAGTTCATTGTACCAAAAACTTTGATCTATGAATGACTAGAACCAGAAAAACCTCTAAGTCATTTCTGAATCATGTTTTAAATATTTTTTGGGGGGATTTCTTTTTTATTAAAGTAAGTAAACACTTGGTGGATGGATAACTTAATTGTAATGTTAAGAATGCAACCAATATATTAGCTGAACAATAGTGTAAATACATGTGTAAAAAACTGTTGAAATAATTTATTAAAAGCCAGAACCTCAATCTGAGCTGCTCACCGATGACAAACTGATCAAACCTGTTAGGCATTTTTAATTATGTGTGTGTTTGAATATGATTCAGAGTCAAACTGTATGAATTAACCTTGTCCATTTCCTCTCCCGAGCCTCTCCGGAGGTTCTCCAGTGTAAAGTCTCCAATGACTTCACCATTGTCCCCACAGCACATGTCCATCACCAAGAACCCGTTGTCCTCAAAAGCATTGATCTGATGCAGTGTGAACATGGCTGCTGCACGGTACTTCACTTCACTCACCTGTTGGCCCAGTCAAAGCAAGCAATCGGGGACGTATTAATACCATGATAAAGGATTACAACGGCTTTTGAAGAAACAAGAAGAGCTTCTGTGTTGGTTTTAACATTTGAGGACAATAAACAGCTGGCATTGCTGTTATTGTGGTGTACCTTCACATTATGAAAGTTTGATATGGAATGCTTAATGGGTATGCTGTGTAATGAGATGAGGAAATTGAGAGTAACAATGTATGAGAAAAGGCTCTATCAGAGTGTGACTTTATCAAAATAAATAGGGGAAAAGCTCCACCATGCGTGAATAGATTAGCTGGCAGCTTTCCTCTTTTGTTCTGACTATTCAGCAAACGGATCTATGTTTCCTACCTGGCACTTTTCTGTGTGTCTGCTGCTGTGCAGTAAACTAACCCACCTTGCCAGTGTGCCTGTTGACCAAGTGGAAGATGGTGTCATACTGAGGTTCCCAGGTCATGGCTTTATTAAAGCTCTTTCCCTGGATTTTGTACAGCATGAACTTCAGCAGGTCCAGCTTGATTGGCTGCTCAATGAACACAATGTAGTTCTCTGACATGACTGGAGAGGGAGGGCACGCACAGGATGAAATACATGAATAAAAAAAAACCACATGATTGACACATCTTATTCATCATAATTTCATCATGTATCATATATCATGATGTCTAACTTATCGGTGAAATACTGATTCTGTAGAATAGTTTCATGACAGAGTTCATCCTTTTTTTCATTACCCCACTTTTACAAACACATAAAATGGGTCACGGTTAATTATTGCAAGGCCATGTGACCAGCATGATGACAGTGGTGTCTTGGGGGTAAATGGTTGGACATTCATGTCTGTATGTAAACTGAAAATGTGTTTCCAATACTACTCTGCTTTTGGCCGGTCAGTTTGCAAGATAAAACTTTATTGCCTCAGTACCAACCTTTGAGACAAAAATAGTGTGCAAGCATGAAATTGGGGCTAAACATAACCCCCCATCTACTGTAACTCTACTGCCAGAAGTAATTATGTGGTGCCTTGTATAAACGTACACTGTTCCCACCCTTGTGAGATTTCTTGGTGCCAGACAGTCTGGCAAATCAAGGGTGGTCTGCCGGAAATGTGGACTGAGATATTATCAGGGAACTGGTGCAGTACTATAACCAAATGGAGCAACATTGTTGTAGATCTGCTTGCATTAGCTGATTGGCATCGGCTTAATGCTTTACTATCAGTGGATTCTTCATCAACTGCTTGGCTATCAGCTGACCAGTAACATCCAATCATATTCATACAGGTGTACCACAGTATGTGGCCATTATAACCTAGCTTTTATCTTCCTTCGTCCTAATAAACAAGTTAATTAAATTAGAAAATAATCCTTGTTCCTGCTGGGTTTCCTTAAGAGCAGAGCCTATTCCACCAAATCCAATAGTATAACTGACTGAAATATAGACATAAAACAGTAAAAGCTGATCTACAACAAACACTATAACACAAATCTTGTGTATGTTGGTAACAGTGCTCTCAGAATTAAGCCCTGGAGAGAACTACATTAATGAGTTGATTTTTATTAATTTTTTTGAGACACAGAGTGTAAGAGAGAGTGTGTACACACACACTTACTCGTGTGAGTCAAAGGCAGACTTATAGACAGAGAAAGATAGTGAAAGCTGAATGGAAAGACAAAGGAGCTGTGATTGTCAGAAAGAAGCAGGGCTAGACTAGAATTCAAATGAGTAATTAATAAGAGCAAGGAGAAACTGTGACGCTCTCTTTCAGTGAGACTCACCCTGTCAGTGCAGGCAAAAAACTAAATCTCTCATAGAACTCATTAATTCAGGGTACATCCAGCATGCAGACAACTTACAGAAGGTGTTTGTTATACTGTGGTGTGAATCTCACCAAAGCTGTGATAATAGGAAGGCTTCCTGGGTTCAGAAGCACGGATGGAGCAGATCACCGTGGCTCCATTCAGGTCTGCAGAGTCCTCCACTGCTGCTTTCTCCTCAGGAGGAGGCACACGAAGGATATTGTAGAAGAAACCTGAGGAAGCCCATAAACAAATGATGTTCAGAATTTGTTAAGATGGATACCATAAGGATATCTACATAAACATATGTTTTAGTAGGCAGACAGGTGGGAAGAAAGGAATGAAGTGAACGAAGGTTACCACTTTTTCCGTAGGAGTTGCCCATGTTGTACGTGGCTCCCTCACGGTCATAGTGTGGGTGAGCTGTGGCTGAGTTGACAGCAATGTATTGACTCCAGTCCACCTTAAAAGGACAGCATCATCGTCTTTGTTTTCCTCATCATCATTATCAACATTCGCCCATCTTTCTCGTCTTTGCTCTCCAACTGTTTTTCAGCATCCGCATTCAAAAGTGACTATTATGTTAATTATACTGACTCACCTTCTCCTTCGTCTCCAGGCTCTGCGGATCTACTCGTCTCATGTAGTTGGTTTCTGTGCTGACATAATAGTCTCCCTTGTACTTGACAAAGTTCACACTGGCGTTATCCGTGGCCTCTGTTCACACATGCAGATGTCAGTTTCATATTAAACACCTCAGCAAAGCACATCTTTCTGACAGATAAGACTGGAAACTACTTTGTCCTTCAGTTTGCATCCTTAGTTTTTATGTTTTTATGTCAAGAGATAGGTCAAGCGTTAGGCCTTTACCTTAATAAAAACACAATCTGATGTAAAACTAACTCTCCCGGGCTGCAAAACCAATAAGTAACACAGCACATACAGAAAAAAAAAGAAGAATCAAATTATTTTTCTCTCTATTTGTTTGACTTCTACTTTGACTCTAGTAATCTGGAACAGCTGTCTTTTTACATTCATGCAAAAATCCAACATCAAAAAATGGATCGAATACTTCAATAATGCATTTGGCACTGCTGGTGCTACATTACGGTGCATTGAAGTGGATTACACATGGGAATATGCAAAATATAAAGAAGACACACTAACTGGGAGTCTGAAAGCGCGAAAAGAAGCGTGCAAAGATGTTCTTGCAGGGATCAGGCATGGCTAATGTCCCAAACTCTGACACCACGATGCGGTTCTTCTCTGAGTTGCCGACGAATGAGTCACTTCGCAGGAATCGGCTACTGTAGGTGACATTGCCCTCACAGATGTGGAACCGGTGCATCATGGCCATGCCGTCAAACCAGTGGGTGTATCTGAGACAATAAAGAAAAGTAAATATACCCAGGGTATGTGTGTAAGACACAGTTAGAGCGAGTGAGCTCTGTAAGACAATGGCTAATGAGAAATACACAAATACCCAAAAAAGTATTTGGGGAATCAAACTTTTGTTAAACATCAGCAAAGGAAACCTTAATGTCATCATCCACATGAGAACAAGAAGTTTGAGGATTTGTCATGGGTGAAGGAAAAATAACCCTGTGTGTGACTCAGTGTGACAGTTTAAACTACATGTTTTAATGTCTCTGTGGCTTCTTCAGATAATTCTCTAACTATCTCCAAACTGTGCATCCTGAACAACCCTGTTACATTCATAGATACACAGATACAGGCACAAATCATGGGCCGTCTTAAGACTACTGTAGACTGTTGAAGTTTAGCCGGCTGACTCATTTTCCTATGTTGCAGGTATCAATACTGTTATTGGTATTTTATAAGGCATTGTAATGTTTTTGGGTTGTATTTCCTTTTGTTTGTATACTGTTAACTACTTTTTTTAAGTTGTTAAATTCTATAGTATTTCTCGAATACCTGTCTTTTCCAAATTCAAACTTCCCAGGACCATTTCTCAGGAAGCTCCCATTGATCCAGTTTGGAATAGTTCCCGTGATGGTGGTGGAGATGGGATCAGGGGTTTCCTCCACAGAACGCACCAGAGGCTCTATGTTCTCCAGCCCCTTGCCCTGCGGACATCGCTGACTGCTGGACACTGAGGAGAGGAGAGGAGAGGAGAGGAGAGGAGAGGAGAGGAGAGGAGAGGAGAGGAGAGGAAAGGAGAGGAGAGGAGAGGAGATGAGAGGAGAGGAGAGGAGAGGAGAGGAGAGGAGAGGAGAGGAGAGGAGAGAGTCGCTTTGGCTGATTTCTGATTAAAGTGCACTGTAAAAATCTATGGAGATAGAGCAGAGTGGAAATAGAATGCAGTACTTGAACAGCAGCTGAACTTTTGGCCCCACAACCTCACACCTACCTACCTCTCTCTCTCTCTCTCTCTCTCTCTCTCTCTCTCTCTCTCTCACACACACACGCACAAACACTCAGGTATATCACCAATTGCAATAATGGGTGTGGTGCTGTGAACTGCTTGGGACTTTGAACGAGTGTGAAAGAGGAAGTGTAAGTGTGTGTGTGTGTGTATGCTGCAGAAAAACACTTGTTAACTCTTGCAGGCTGCCATTGTCAGCGAGATCTACTAATATCAACACAATCGTATAACAAGAAGGTCTTTAGGAACTTTTAACTTAAATTCAGTTGAATATATTTTATGTGACACAACTGTGTTATAACTTTCAGAATGTAATACTTTCACAACTTCGTACCTCTGCTGCTGTATTTTTAAGCTATAGACACTCAACATTTTTAGTGAGAAAATCAATATCTCTTCTGTGGTAGGAGACATTACGTGCTGTAACAGCTCATGCTTGAATGTTTTTATGACTCTCTGGGCTCTTGCACTGTGAATGACACCTGCACTATCTACTGTGTCATCTGTTATCCAATAACCAATTCTCGTTCCATCACCTCATATCGCCACACATAACGAAGATTGTAAAATACGTATGAGAGTTACGTGATTAGCAAAAACAAATCATTGCGGTTCAATACGGCGCCCCGTGCTGTGTTGAGGTTACAATATCAGAGTTTTTTGACGGCGTGAATTGTTATTGTGACCAATCAGCAGAACCAGAATTCGTTTCATTCCCATGACACTACTACTGCAGACAATAAAAACGAGAATGTGCAATAGAGAGATAACCGCTGTAGGCTTTAACAATCTCTCACAATGTAGAGTTTGTGAGTTTTGATTGTGATTACTGCAGCATTGCAAAGATGCCTGAATGTGGGCTGTCATTTTCTAGGGGGGGTATTTCATGTAACTTTCCTACTGCTGCCTTCAAAATCGAGCCTCTTGAAAACAAAACAGCGACACTTTACGAGGCCAGAACTGTTGCGGATAATAGATTCAGGTATTGCTTTTTTTATCTCTCATTTTTGTATAATCACAATTGCAACAGTAGTTTATTTAACAGCTATTACTTTAGCGAACTGTTTTCTTCACAGCACCAACAGTATTTCTGTGTTCATGAAAATGACCTTGTTGCACATCTTTTTTAAAATTTCTGTTCTTTTCATTTTTACTCTGCAGGGACCTGACAGCCAGTTTTCTTCTTTTAGTTAACAGCTGAGAATGACTAAAAGCTAATTATTAGACACTGTGCACATTCTCTCACCAGCTCTGATTCAACAGGAGACCTTGGAGCAGAAACAATAGAACATGACAACATGTCCTATTGTACCGTAAAACTGCAGCTCTGCAAAAACATTAAGACTGAACCACATTGAGCATGTGTGTGTTTCTGTGTGGATTTCTATAGAAGGGATTTTATATAAGATACTTTCGTTATTGTCCTTGCTTTAAAATGGGATGAAATGAATGTCTGCACTTTGTTTTTTTAGTTATAATTGAAATGTTGATTTAGTCCGTCGTGCACTTCCGCAATAATCAATGATAAAAAAACAACCTCTTGTAGAGGCTGATTAGAGTTTTGAGATTCAAGTAGCACTAGTGAAGTCAACCAGATACTTAAATACTCAAAGGAATAATCTCTTTTGGTTATTATATAATAATAAATAGCATGACAAGCAAAAGGTACGGCTCTTTTAAGAATTATTACCAGAACTTTCTGTGTTGTTATTTTCAAAAAATATCCCAAATACAACAAACCAAATATCTTTACTTCTACCTCACATTCATATTTAGAAATACATGATCAATTAAATCAATCTGCTAGAATATGGCTACACTGCTGTAAGTGGTGTCTACTTACTGCTGTTTGCCTGGGGCTCTGTGGTCTTGGACATCTTCTGGTTGTTCTGCAGATTTGATCAGACAAACAGAGGATATACGAGCCAGGAGGAAAACCTTTGAACCATTGGTTCCTTGCCAAGTTCAAGTCCAACAGTAAGGTGCAGTGATGACTATCATTAAACCATGTCTTAAAAGTGACAAGAACAGCAGTGTCCATTGCTTCATGATGCAGGTCTCTGTTTGCATAATGTGACATAATTCATTAGTTTCTTAAGGATAGCAAACAAAAAAAGTTGTTTAGTATATTTTTCCAATTAATTGTTTGCTGGAAGAATGAATTGTTTGAATCATTATGCCTAACACAAAAGCCCAACGTAATGTTGTTATTGTTATTATTAGTAGCAGTAGTAGTTGTAGTATTAGTAGTAGAAATATTGTCACTAGTTATAGTGATGTAGTTATTGCTATTGTTGTATACTGTAAACAATAATGTATGTGAAAATGACCTTTAGATTATATATAACACTTAGTCCACATAGTCTGCGTGTTTGCTACTTTATCTAATACTATACATTGTTTAGCTTCGTTCAGTTTAAAGATGCATGTGTCCCACTGCAATCAGGGTTCCTACACATATTTGCTGAGTCAAATTATGTAAAATGTCTATAATTACAATAAATATTACAACATGTAGCAGCAGAATTGTCATGCCAAACCTGTTGCATGTCTTAAACCCAGATACAGCAGTATCCTCAGTCCTGTGTAGTTTAAATGCGTTATACACATAAACAAGGTATTGAGGATTTTTGGTTCATTCCAATCCTGATTAGAACTGTTTTAAGTTCTAGGACATTGCATGCTATCCTACCCTGCAAGCAGGTCTCTCATATCTGAAATAGTTGTGGTGGTTCCAAAACCACAGAATAACTCTTCATATGTGTGTGTATCACTGTGAGACATGTGTTAATGAAGAAGAACAATACTCAAATGGAGAACACTCAATTGTTGATACACACAGAATAAACACTTTTTTAAATACAAAACATAAAAATAACAACTGTAGACAAGACAGTTTATAAAGTAGATGATAATAAGATGTGGATCTTGATAATATATTATTATAAAAAATACTTTATGATACATAGAATTAAGGCTAAAAACATAGGAGAGTGAATACAAAATTCAGGTAATTGATAGGTTATTTCTTTGTTACATAAAAGGGCAAAAAGGATATTATCCAGTGAAAATCGAAGAAAAAGTAAACAATTAGCACATGAGCATAAGAGACATAAATGCCAAATCAAATAAATACTACATTCAAGCAGTAAGCGGTTCCTCACACGCTATAGCACTATATGTGGTGAGAAGCTGCACCCAGTCCCACTACTCCGCTGCTACTCTCTCCCACTCAACATGTGCAAGTATGCACAGGACCTGTAAACCAGTTGGGTCATGATGTGCTTTAATTAAATTAGTAGTTGCAAACATGGGAGTCTATTCAAGATGATAAGACAAAAATGTTGGTAAGCGCTGAAGTGAAACCGCAGCAAACAAAGACATCTAAATGAAATAAACACATGTGCCAGCAATCGAAAGTGAAGCCAGGGACGACCGTCTGTTAACATCAGGGAGGATCATGATAAAAGCAAATCAGCAGCAGACAGCCGATGTTTGGATTTACTTCAGCCCTACAGCTCAAAACACACGCCTGTGGCAAATAAGACGACCACTGGAAAATTACAGCTGTCTATTTTTCAAAGGAAAAAAGCTTAACAATATTGACGTGAGGGGGCTCAGAATGGGCTAAACTATTAGACTATTGCCACAAATCAAAAATCTCCTGCACACTGTGCATAGGCATGCTACATACAGTGGTAGTGTTGTTGGATACAAAGAGGAATGCAAGGGAAATTACAGCAGCAGCATCCTGCCATAATAATAATAATTATACATTATTGCAAAATCTTTCTCTTTTACTCTACGTGGGGAATGGCAATGGCCAAGTACAATGTTTACTGCCCCAAAATAATATAAAGCAATACCATAAACCTCATAGGTGTCATTCAGAGTTCAGCTGCTGTTCTGATAGGGAAAACAGGCTGAAGTGTACCTGTTACAAACCCCTGAGGGGCTTTCAGTTGATGAGGTGTTCTGCTTTGCTCAGCCATGAAACTATTAAGCCTCATCTCAGAACATGACAGGCTGCATCTTACTGCATATAAACATATTTTCAGTTCAGTTGTAAGGAGACGATTTTGGAGATCAGCGGTTTTGAACTCTATTGGAAGGGTTGGTGATATTTCAGGTCAGTTTGATGGTTTTTTTCACAGCATTAACTGAGATCATTAAAATGTTCTGTTTATTATCTTTTTTTTTCTGAGGAATGTAGTTATATTGATATAGAACACACCTAAGTTTATTATCTTGTGTCATCTGTCCACTAACAAATTAATGAATACTGGGAGTTTAATCAGAAAATGAGAGAGGGAGGCATCTCTTCTGGACACCGGCCTGTAATACGGTGTCTGTGTTTTACAGATTTGAAGTCATTTTAATTAGCTTGCAATTAATTGCATATCCTAGAAGTTCACACGCACGACATGCTTTCACACACACAAGTACATTTAGACACACAAATATGCACAAACACCCCCACAAACAAGCCAAGTATGTCTAAGCTTGTTTTTGTTGCTGTGGTTGACTTTCAAGTGTTTTTTTCTTCCTGTCAAGTATTTTCTTCAATCTGTAAACTAGCGCTAAACAAACTTTGAAACAACATTGTTGTTTTGTAGATTCAGCTGTCATTTTGTAAGGTATTCTCTGTGGTGTATGAGTCTCTCACTATCACTGTCAACGTTTTTTCTCCTTTTAGGATGCAAAAACACAGTTAGATTGAGAACTGATTTTCTCAATGATTGATGTTGTTTCTTGCAGCAAACAGACACAAAATGCAGTATTTAATTGTTTCTCTTTTGTAAAAGAATTCAACTTAGGTTGGTCTCTAAACAGATAAATTGTCCCATCTAGTGGTGAATTGGGAAACTAAATGATTCATGATCAAAGAGTCCAGTCTGCCGTCTGAGAAAAAAGCTTTTTTTAATGAAATGCTTTGTATTACAGCACAACAGTTGTTTAAAGGGGTCACAGACCAGTGATCAAGCTCCTGTAACTTGTCAAAGCTGATTTCAGGCTCTCTCATCAGAAACACCTTGAAGGTCATTACATGACAATCATTTGTGTTCTAACACTGACTATTCCTCACCATCTTTTCTACTTACACCACCTGTTTACTGCACCATAACACCTAATCTTCATTTTGCCATGTCATATCACCCAAACAGCTTTTGACAGATTTACAAAGTCTGCATGCTGAGTCACTTCAGGTCTGCACACTCTGTCACTTTCATACCTCAGGAACTGTGTCAGTGTCCTCCAAGTCTCATAACTTATTCAAGTTATCAGAACAACCTCAGGATATAGTCCACATTTTACTTTACAGCAACAAATTTACTGCATAGAAAATTGCTACGGATGTTTGAATATATTGAGTGATGTGTTTGGTCATACATATGGTCATACAATATGTCTCACATTCCTGGCACTGCAGAATTCACTGCAGAACTGTGTGCGCTGTAAGGTGTCAAAAGATTGTGGTGTAGCTGTCGATATTTTCTGCACCAGTGACACCATCTGCTCCTCATTGTCCTGGTTATTTATCATAGTAATGCCCCCGAGTTTGATTTTTGTTTTGCAGTTCGCAGAAAACAGGTCAATACCAGTAATCCAGATGTTGCCTTCCCATGCTGTTATGCAAGCGTTTAATTCCAGGTTTCAGAAAAGAGCCTTTGACATTGAAAGGAATAACGGTGAGTTCAAAAACTGAATATGATGCAAAGGTTGTCTGGTATGTGTCGCCAACATTTACAGACATACACGTCATATGTATGTATGGAAACCCTTGTGAATACACATATGCTTACAGAGCGCACTCTGTAGCTCTACATCAAGGTCATGTGAATTGTTCCAGAAAACACACCTGTGTGTTTTATCAGACACCTAGTTGCTCTGACCCTCACTGCCATTGGTCCATCTTCATCCCCGTGGGCCATGACAAACCAATAGGAGTGTTTGTTGCCACATTCGGCCTGGGTGTTGCCTGTGGTGAAAAGTTTAAAAGAGAGTGTTGGTCCTGCTGTGCCTCAGCGGAAGCATCAATCAACATGATCCCCATTGTGCTGGCCGCAGTGCTCATTGCTAGCGGTAAGAACATCTGGTATTCCCTAATTCTGTCTGTAATTGTTTCTGTATGGTTGCAAGTTTGTGTGAGTGAGTGAGTGTGCGAGCCTATTACCACACAGGAAGCTAGCAAAGTGCAATTCTTTATTGAAAAGAAAAATGATGAAGTTGTACCTAATGTAAGAATCAAAAGTAATTTCAATGTTCTCTTACCTCCTGAACACTCTCTATCTCATCATACATCACACTCATGTCTATCTCCTCCTCGTCTAGCCCTTGGGTGTGGCACCCCACCCATCGAGCCCCTGACTTCCCGTGTGGTCAATGGAGTAGATGCCAAGCCCCACAGCTGGCCCTGGCAGGTATGCTAATATCTACACATCTGTCAATGTTTTTAGATTTACCGGCAAACTTTTTGGTTCGACATCTGCTTATTAGATTCCAAACCCAGGAATTTTTGTATTTAAATGTTGCTTTTGAATCTAAGTCAGCAAACTATGCCACCCCATCTATACATCCGCAACTTACTGTATCCTTTATGTTGTCCTGTTTCGTGTCCAGATCTCTCTGCAGTATGAGAGGGATGGTGTGTGGAGGCACACGTGTGGGGGATCTCTGATTGCTGCCAACTGGGTCATGACTGCTGCTCACTGCATCAAGTATGAACAGCAGAGGGACACAGAAATATAAAAAACAAAAACGCCAATGCTGACCACTACAAGTCACATACTCACAGATCTTCTGTTAAATACTGTACTCATTCTGTTCTTATTAATCCTACTTAACCCTGATTGAAATGAGGATCAGACAAGTCATGAATTACAAAAGTTGTTCTCTCCCCCCAGCAACAAGCTCTCCTACAGGGTGTTCGTGGGCAAATACAACCTGGTGGAGGAAGAGACCGGCTCCAAGGCTATCCTGCCTGAGAAGATTATTGTCCATGAGAAATGGAACCAGATCTTTGTGGCCTTCGGGTAAGACAAGCACCACCGTACAGTGCAAAGCGCAGTCTGAGTGCCTGAGTGTACTGCCGCAACATGCAGTAAATCATAATCTCATCTATTATGTGTTGAGGTGACAAAGTGGGCTGAGGCTCAAATTCCATTTATTCACTTTGTTCCAGCGCATTCCTTTGACACAAGTTCTCCATCTTCATGCATCTCATATTTCTCCACAGGCAATAAAAAGTGTAAGAAAACACGAATAAGAGTGGCCCACTTTAACCATAGATAGTAATGTACCCAAGTATGCAGCTGGACTTTTCCCACAGTGGGAAATTAAATTAGCCATTGAGGTGATTCATTTTCCTCTTTCTGTCTTTCTTGCAGAAACGATATTGCCCTGATCAAGCTGTCAGAGTCTGTGACTTTGAGCGACCAGGTGCAGCTGGCATGTATCCCTGCTGCTGGCACTGTGCTGTCCAACCTCTACCCCTGCTACATCACCGGATGGGGCAGGCTCTACAGTAAGTCACTGTTTGTGGAAGGCTGGGCTGTGTTTAGTGAGCGTGATCTTGGTTACCCGTGGAAACCTCCAAAGTTGGGATGAAAATCACATGCCTGAGATTTTAGATGAAACTTTTCTGGGGGTAGGATTACTCTTAAATTGAAAATTTTGGGTCGGACTGTGAATTTTGCGCTGGGGGAAATGTTGTATAGCAGATTTAAAGATGGCGAGTGAATGTGGATGCTGGTACAGTAATAGACTCTGCCCGTATGTTTTAGCCGGAGGCCCCATAGCTGATAAGCTGCAGCAGGCTTTGATGCCTGTGGCTGACCATGCTACCTGCTCTAAGCCTGACTGGTGGGGTATTGCTGTCAGGACTACCATGGTGTGTGCCGGTGGCGATGGAATCGTGGCTGGATGCAATGTAAGTGTGTGTGTTTGTGTGTTTGTGTGTGTGTGTGTGTGTGTGTGTGTGTGTGTGTGTGTGTGTGTGTGAAGCAATTTTGAATTGGAATGCAATGATTGCATTCAAATAAAAATGTCCAAGGGAAAAAAATCATAGGGAAAGATTACACTCAAGTGTTGTCTAGCTGCCAAGGAATGTGACAAATGTTTCTTGTGTCCCCATTATACTTGGTGAAACAATGATTCTGATTGTGATTCTCATAGTTGTGCCTTGCCAGTCCCCCAGCAACTACACCAAATGCATATAACATAAGCCCTCCTCTCTCTCTCTCTCTGTGTCCAGGGCGACTCTGGTGGCCCTCTGAACTGTAAGAACACAGAGGGATCATGGGAAGTCCATGGCATTGCCAGCTTTGTCTCTGGCCTTGGCTGCAACTATGAAAAGAAACCCACTGTCTTCACCAGAGTCTCAGCTTTCAACGACTGGATCGACCAGGTAAGAGAGACACACAAATGGATTTTAATTATTTTGTGGAAGAAGCACCTCCACTTGGCATACAGCAAAGGCTGTTTCCTTGTTTCAATTTGACTCTAATGAATGAATATTTGTGTTTTCAGGTTATGATGAACAACTAAAAAGGAGGAAGTGGCAATAAAAGATACCCAGCAATCTGTATTTTTCTTGTGTGTGTTTGGATACCCACCAGCTTTAGCAGACTCTCACATCTGATAAACCCCATAGCGAATGAATCCTAAACATTATTATTAAGCCACATTTACTGAAACTGTGTCATATGTGGCTGGCAAGAAAAAGAAACAGTGTCAACAAATATCCAGCAGGTGTCCTCATACACTTATCATAGGAAATTGGTTCTGGCAGCTTTTCAAATCCGGATACTGTGCAGGATAGCCAATGTTTCTGCCTGCAAATACAGCACCAACAAACGTGATACACTGTGAATAGCTTACATAAAACAAGCAGGTGATTCAAACAAAATTGTCACAACATGTCAAATAGCACCAAGTTGCATATTGGATTATTAGAGTAAACGGTGTGCGCTGTTACGAAATAGGCACTTCATATGAAATATGAATCTAATATCCCAGCTGGAACCTGACCAGGTTTGTCCCTGTGCCCTCTCAACGGGAGGGCTTTATGAAAGCCATTCTACTGAATCTATCTTTCCTCGTGATACTATCGCTCTGAAAAGAACTACGGTTAGAATGGAAAAGTTTAGATTTTTCTTCTCTCGCTGTGATGAGAGATGAGGATGAGAGAATAGAGGGGAAATTAAGAAATAAATTAAATGGCCTCTTTCTTCTTTCTTTTTTTAATCTCACTGTTTTTATTCTTTCTGTCACATTTGTAAGATTCTCACACAGACACAGATCAGTTTTGAGAGGGTAAGGTGTGCAAGCGTCCTCAATGACATGTGAGGCAGTGATCAGACATGATATGTCCTGTGCAAGAATAATAAGTACTGTGTGTGTGTGTGTGTGTGTGTGTGTGTGTGCGTGTATTAAGAGGGAGACACAGGGAGTTTTCATCGTGTGTCTGTGATTCTCTCAGGCTATATGTGAGTGCATTTCTCTGATATGATGAATCACTCTTCTGAAGCATCGGCCTCTGGAGTATCCGTCTGTGATCAGTGATAACTATCCCATCTAAACTCTCATGAAGGCTACAGCACAAGTGCAGCTCCCTGACTAATTCAGTCTGATTTGGATGAAAATGAAGGTATCCACGGATATTGCCTGTCTCCATTTGAAATGCAATCAGAAGCCGATACCGTTTTGACAAGCACTTTGCATTGTTACAGTGCACAGTACTGATGGTGGAGCACTGCATTCATATGGAATGATTCAATACTGACTGAAGTAATTCATCCAAATTAAATTAAATAACAATGCTAAAAGTATTAAATAAAACTTTAAATATGTCTGACTATGTCATGATATCATCCCGTTCATGATTTTAATTAATTTTGTTTAGTTACATATATAAAGCTACTATCATCTGGCACTTAACATTGCCAGTCACTACATTCATTTTAATTTAAACATTGTACTTCTTAAATTATTGGTAATATGTGCACCAGTACAGCACTTTAACTAAACAGATGATCTCTGGATCTGTTCCCCTGCAAAAGGTTTTTCTGAAGCCAGTGGTGAGGGGGGAAATGAGGCCTCAAAAGAAGGCTTTGTTTCTTCCTGAACTTTTTAGGTCATGGTGCCCCACTCCCATCACACACACACACACACACCTACACACACACTCACACACACACACAGACAAAGGAAGGGAGACAGAGAGAGAGCCCAGCAGAATCCCCCAGGGGAACCCTGCTGTTGTGCTGAATACCAATAAGGAAAAGAGGAGGCAACAAGTTCTGAGTTCATGCAACTGCTGCTCAAGTTCGTGCAACTTCTTTCAAGGGAATAGCAGTGAAGAGGGTGCGCGTCATCCACTGCAGCTCTGACTGCAGTGCCAAAATACTCTGTTCTATTCTGGAAAATAGGTCCTTCTGCACAATAAGATTCACAGTGCACCCTGCATCTCTTTTTTCCTTGCTTTCATTTTCTTCTTCTTTGTTTTTCCAGGTTGTTTTTTTTGCATTATGTTACATCTCTTTTACTTTGCATGCACTGACTGGTTGGGTTGTTGCAACGACCTTTTGTGTAAAAGTGTTGACCGTGTGCTCTCCACAGAGGTGTGAGAGCAAAAGCCCTTGATGGGATGTTCCAAGAGCGCCTTTGTATAAATAGCTCAGTAGTAACAGACTCGGAGAGGGAGAGAGGGAGGGAGAGATGGAGGAGGGGGGAGGGACTTGGGGATGATGAGCAGCTACACTGACACCAGCATCTCCGCTCCGGTCAGGACTCCACCAGCTTGACTGCACTAACGGTTCGATGCGGTACAGCCATTTCGCCAAACGGTCAGGCAGAGTTCGGTGACGTACTTTGAAGAAAAAGTTCCCGCCTTACAAACAATTAGTTGAAGATTCGTGTCCATTTTCAACATTTTATATGGACGCGTTTGGCAGCTGAGGCGTGCGTGGAGGAGAGGACAACAAAAGTAGCTACAAACACATGGACACCGGACACCAGAGGGAAGGACTAGGCAGGCTGGTGAGATGTTTATGTGCTTAAAGTGATACTGCAAGCAGGCAACAAACAACAAGCAAAATATTGAAATATAAACGAATGACATTTTATCTTGAGTCTACACAAAAGTATTTTACAAAATGTTTTTGAAAATGAAATCGTTGGATGTTTTCTGTAATAGAGTAACAACAGTAGTGCATTAACTGCCTTCCTAAAGTTCTGCCTAAACGTTCTTGAAAGTATTTCAAAATGATATGCGATATAATACTTGCGTAAAATATCCACAATCAAAACAGTAATAGACCACTATAGTTTGTCCCCTTTAAGAACAACTAATAATTAAATGTCTGATTATGCCCTTGTCTACAAATCAACAACTAGTTGGCTTTACTTTGTTATGTTATAAATAGTGTCACTGTCAGCACTAAACAGTGTTTATTCCCCCGATTTAAGTTGTAGGCCATGCAGCTGGTGTTTTCTAATGAGCTGGGGAGGAAGGGAGCCAGTTCAGTCACATGAGACGGAGGTCACTCATTCTGATCCACTGCAAGGTGATACATTATGCACAAACATTGGCCTGTTTTTCATGTAGTCACTGCAAGCAAAAGTGTGATTGCCTGTGTGCAGAACCAATTTGGCCGCCTCTGTGGGAAGCAGCCTTTGGTGCATGTAGACTACATTTGCATGCATTTAAATGAGATTGTTTGCATTTGTACACAAAAGGCCTTTATGTCAATCAATGGCACCATTCACACACACACACGCATGCATCCACAAGCATCCACTCGTGCTGTATTTTGCTGTTACATGACACCCGTATCAACCTAAAGCTTAACTACTTCCTGCTACAGCCACAGAGCTCAGAGCCATTACGCAACAGATAGACTGTCTGTGGATTGATTGTGGCCTCAGGAAGTGTGTGGCTGTGTGTTTTTGTTTTTGTGTGTGGCGGGCCAGTCATGCGCTGATCTTTGAACCTTTGGATCTACCAAAACAAACATTAGATCAATCCATTTTCTGAAACTTATTCAAACTAAATTTGAACTTACTGACACATTATTTTACTATGTGTGCGATTGGGCCTCCAATGGAGTTGGAGTTATATTAGCATCCAAACACATTTGCTCTGCTCCAGTGTGGCCACCAGCTAAAACAGAGCTATCTTGTATTCAGAGGACATTTATTTATCTTGCAAATGAAAACAAATGATCCTTGTAGTCATTAAAACCTGAACCACGATCATTTACTTTGGGAAGTACATGTTATGAAATATAATTGGTGATAATGAATAACTGCTGCGACTGCTGTGTTTTCTTCTTTTACGCACCACTGATTGTCTGATATCAATATGAGCATGCAAACATCCCTCATTGCTCACACTAATTTCTCTAACACACACACAGACTCTTCTCTGTCACGTCTCTCTGTCATCTCATACACATTCCTCGCTTTTGCTCTAATTGAAATTGTAAACTTGATACGCTACATTTAGTGTCACCTGACTTCTGCGAAAAGGTTCCTCAGGCTGTTTTGGAAATATTCTGCAAAGCAGTGAGGGCAGTTTTATTGACAGTAATCCCAGTTAGAGATTATGTGGGTTCATTCCCTACAGTGATGCCACCAGCATCCTGAGAGGGACCCATCTGGTTCAAACAGAAACCAACTTCTTGCATTGGAGAGCAGTTTAAATGCATCACTGACACCTACTCTGACTTGGAGCTATCCATCTTTATTTGGCGTGGTCATAAAATGCCTATAAAGGGAAAGATAACTTTGAAATGAGTTCTCAACAGCAAGCTTGGACTGTTGCAGAATTGCCCGCAGTTGGAGAGAGGAGGAAATATGTGGTCTCATTAGAAATGTATTAGAGGGAAGGGAGGGAGATATAGAAGCAAGGAAATGAGCTTGAGTTTTTATCTCTTAAACTCTGAGAGGTAAAAATATTCACACTCTCCTAACTTATGCTTGTCAGTCTCTCTTTCTTTCTCTCTCTCTCTCAAACACACACACACACACCAGCACACCTCAGTGACCCATTTAATATCAGCCACAAAACTGGCAACTATATTCCCACACGTTCCTCCTGAAAACACATTACTGCTGAAACTCATTCAAAATAATTCAGCAAGGTAAAGTGCTTACTGGCACCTTCTTTATCAGTTTAATAACTTCATCACTCTCTGCCTGTGTAAAGGAAACAAGTCTAAAAAAGGATGTTTCAACACAGCACCGCAGCCGAAAGGCACTTTCTTGTCCTGTAATACTCTCCTATCATCCACAGATTATTATACACAACAAATGAATTATTTTCTGCACCTGCCTGACAATTTTGTCATACATTACAAGTACCGAGATAATATAATACAATGCATTGTGCAGCTTTATTAGACACGCTCATAATGCACTTATTGCCTCTCAAAAAATCTTGAGAATAAAACCCTTGTACAAAGAAAAGCACAGGAATAGGCAAGTTATTCCATATGAATAGTGTGTGAAGGGATAAAGCCACTTTATGCTGGTGACTACCCTGTCAGGGGGAAAGTAATCTTTACTGAGATGACCTCTAGCAGACTCAGCTGGCCCACGTGACAGGCAGGTTAACTGTTGCCAAGAATGCCAACGTGTGTGTGTGTGTGTGTGCGCGTGTGTGTGTGGGTGCACGTGTGTGGGTGCACGGTGCATGTGTACATCTGCTGGGAAAAAAACTCATGCGATGCATTTTCTTTCTTTCCAGGGAGAATCTGTGGAGTTGTGGACCTGGCACCAGTTGTAGACCTCAGACCCATCTCTGAAGTGGGATGTGTCCTTAATGGGTCTGGAGGCGACAGTTCAGTCGACCATGGAGCATGAGCTGAGGATGGGCCTGTCTGTGTGGGCCATTATAGCCATCGTTTGTAACTCTGTGGTGGGCGTCCTCATCCTCATCCTCTTCGCCATCCTCTACAAGGCCTGCAAGGTGCCTTCACACCAAGAGAAAGTTCCAGATTTCACAGCAATGCCGGAGAAGAGGAAGAAGATTCCTGAACAGAAATACCTGCTGACTGCAGCCTGAGCATGAAGGACATAGACTTGAAATGTAGATATAATTCAACTTTGTCCATCTCGTAGAGACCAAAAGTTGAGTTACAGTGTTAGGAGGCTAGCTGGACTAGCAACTTTAAGTGCTCTTCTACATTTTGTTTGGCTTCAACTACTCATCACATATACTCATATGTACTACTCGTTATTTCCATTCATTAACTCCTTGTGTTTTACATGAACATACATGTTCACATTTCTCCATCAGCCTCTCATCACGCCATTCAGTGGAGCTCAGAGTGAGCTAACTGCAATAAGAGTTGTGGCAAGGCCAACAACAACATACAAGCGGGCCCAATCCTCTTATCTCTGCTGTGCGTCGCAGGGACTGTCCATCTGTCAGTTTGCTTTGCTCTACGCAGGCAGACCATGAGCTCCTCCTCTACTCCAGCCATCTTCATCCCTCCATATCACACAACTGAGAGGATGTGGAGGAGAAACTGCAAAGACACAATGGATTGTATGGGGATATTTTGGGTTGATGGGGTTGGTTGAGCGTGACAATAACATGTTAGCGGTAAAGAGAAGAAGTACAAGTAGCTCACGAGCAGCTTAGTGTTTGCCAGCTGCATCCCTAATAACGGCAACGACTAGAGCTGCCAAAACCAAAAGCCTAAAAGTCAGGATGGAGAGAGATGCAGCTGGAGAAAGTGTGTGAGAGTCACAACAGGTCAGAGAGGGAGACAGACGGAGAAAAAAGGACAGATTTTTTTGTGGGAATGATGAAGTTCAAGTGAAGAATCGAAGAGGGGATGCTTTGATGTGTTGTTTACAGAGAGGGAGCTCGAGGCCCCTGTTTGATAGTCTCCCTATTTGACACACAAGCTTTCACCGATCCAACTCCCATGGGATTTGCAGCAGCAAAAATGTTACTGGTGTCCCAGCGTGCCTCTCTTTCATTTTATGATCTCCCAAAGACTGAATAAGATATTTATATACAGCCTTCACCATAAATGACACTTACTGAATACTCACAGTCTCATACGAGTGACTTTTGTATTTATTGGAGTGAATGTACTGCAGCTAACACACTAACTGCGTGATATCAATATTCTCTAATGGATGGAAGAGAGGCAGTCATACATGTATCTCTGCATCATCAGAGTAAAGAGCTGTATACCTCTATATGTTGTTGTCTTGACTAGTATATCCAATGTTTATTGATGAAAGGGCTCTTCACGGAGATCAGGGTTTTTTTTGTGTTCGAGAAACAAAAATCTAATCTCAGGTATAAGTTAACTTGCTAAAATAATAATATGCTGATTTGATTTTCTGTGCAGCACTTTCTGTTCTATTACATGATATATTTCTGTGCAGATTACATGTAGCCCTAATGATGAACAGTAATGAACAGTAATTTGTACTGAAATGACTCGTTTGGTATTTGATAAATCATTTAAATCACAATTGAGTTGCAGCTTCTTGTGTGAACTTTTACCTTCATAAAAATGTATTTTGAATTTAACTTGGATTTTTTTAACTCTGACAAAAAACAGAACTTTGATCAATCAAAGACTAAGGAACAAAATAACTCCTCAAAAACTCTTTGGTAATTGTCGTAGAGCTCTATGCCTTGTGGTACGGATGAGAGTTTATCTTTAACTGACATAATAAAATCATTTACTGTTGTTTATAATTAATGTGGTCCACAATTAATGTTTCTAGGCCCCCTTTGTGTGTATTAGCATTAATAGCCCTCCAAGTTTGGGAAACAAAAACATGAGAGCTTGAATAAAAATAATATTCAGCTTCCTGCACTGAAGTTATCATTGAGGAACATATTGAACTCAACAGTGACCCACATCCTGTTGTTGGTCAACTACACCCATGTAATCCTTATCTTAACCACGATCCAGCATTATCATAGCAGAGGGAACTTCTGAGTGTTAACCAGCAACTTGATTATACAAAGTTTAATTCATTTCAGTCATTATTTATCTCTGTCTATTTTCAGCACATAAAAGGCAGCAGTGGAATGTAACTTTTTTACAAGTACTGTACTTACAGTGAGTGCAATATTTAGGAACTTAAGTATTTGCATTTAATGCAAAACTTTGTACTTTTACTGAATTACATTTCAGAGGAATTAGTTTGACAGCTATGTATCCCCTACACTGCGGTAGATTCAACTATAGCATATAAAACGAATAAGAGTAGTGTACATTTTAAAAAATGCATCAATAATCATTTGTTGTAATAATGATTATACAAGAAGAATAAGAAGATGGGACCATTCTGCGTGCATAGTGTGTACTTTTACTTTTGATACTTTAAGTATAATTTGCTAATAGTAAATACTAATACTTAAATAATTTAAATGCAGAATGCTCACTCGCAATTAAATATTTGTAATTCAGGGTAATTTTATATATGGAGCATCTGAAAACCTTTTTTATCACTCAATAAAGGAAGGAGATTGTTTTTTACTGATTCAATTTATTTTAGGTTCCCATAGGTGAACTATTAAGATAACAGACGACATGTGATGAAGAACAGTGTAATGTTATTTGTTTATTTGCATGTATATATATATATGTGTGTAAAACAGTGGTTTATAGCAACTATGAGACAGATGGTTGGGGCCTTTGGTTGGCTTTTGATTTGAAGCTGATCATCTGAAAGGCAGCTCTACATCTGTCTAGTGTTTATCTGCTTCCCTTCTATTGATCTGCCTGCCAGTTCCTTTCTCTCTCTCTTTGGCTCTCTTTCTCTCACTTGTTTCTCTATTCCCATCTAACCAGACTGGTGCCAGACCCTTGCAAGCTGCCCAGCGCAGATCCAGTGATCTACTCCACAGTGGGTTGAACGTTAAGGTCAGCATGTTCTGACACACACTGTTTTTGAACTACTGCACTCCTCCCCTACCTTGTTTTTCAAATCAGATCTTCTACTCAAGAAAGGAGTTCATAAATTGATCATGTGTGATACCAGTGAGAGAAAACAATTGAATAAGCATCCATCTTGTCATCCATCTGTTCTCCTGCCCATCACACTTCCATTGATCCTTCCACCGCAGGTTTAGTGCTCAGACATGGAGAATGAACTCTGCATCAGTCACTCTATCCCTCAATTTCTGGGAATGCATTACACAGCACAAAAGCAATTATCACAGATCTTCCAATGGCAGTTGAGATGGAAGAGTGACACTGAACTCAGCATGGTGTTATAGAATGATCAGGACAACTTACTAATAAACAAATGAGGGGCCAGTAATCTGCAGCTCCATCTGCACAGCTGGAGGGGTTGCGTAACCCACATCAGCAAAGACTGAGTCATGGGCAGTATTTGTGTGTGTGTGTGTGTGTGTGTGTGTGTGTGTGTGTGTGTGTGTGTGTGTGTGTGTGTGTGTGTGTGTGTGTGTGTGTGTGTGTGTGTGTCTGTGGTATAACGTAATTACCAAGTCTCTGTTTTGGACACCGCATGCCATAAAAATAGTGTGTGTTTTTTTTTACTATTTACATCTTATGCAATCTAAAATTTAATTTAGTGGCTCCAAATAAAACATTGTGTGTGTGTGTGTGTGTGTGTGTGTGTGTGTGTGTGTGTGTGTGTGTGTGTGTGTGTGTGTGTGTGTGCGCGTGTGTGTGTGTGTGTGTGCGTGTGCGTGTGTGTGCATGTGTGTGTGTGTGTGTGTGTGTGTGTGTGTGTGTGTGTGTGTTAGAAAGAGACAAAGAGTGAATCACACATAACTGTTGCTTTGAGACTGTCTATGGTTGAATATGATATTAAGTATTAGGTATTATGCTCAAGAGCAATGCAAAGATGTGCAGGGACGGCTAAAAGTGTATGTGTGCTGGCATCTTACTGTTCTGGCGTATGAATAATTAATGAGAACATTCTAATCATACTTAATAAGATCTTCATAGCAGGACTCATGTGGAGTCATGAACACTAATCACAATTACATTCACAGAGACTTACAGTCATTGAATCGATTTTGACAACACTGCAGCTCTGATATCTAAATCAGTATTATCCAGTAATTGAATTAATATGAATGTTTATTCTGTCAACAGAGGTTAAATCATGCATGAAAGCTGGAATAATGCCTGTGATAGGAAAAGCATGAGCAGCATGCATGACATGGTGGGGGGAAAGGAAACATTGTGAGTGTGCATGAGATGAGTAACAGGAGAGTGAGGAAATTAAAGAAAGTGAATGTATTATTATCTATTTTTCACATATGTGTAGTGTCTCACAAAAGAACAGCGTCTCACCTTTCCCAAAGTACAACAAATTGACCACCAGATAGTCAAATCTAATTCATATGCATGAGCAGAAATGTGGACCTCAAACTGTTTGCATTTAGACTAAAATACGACGACCTACTTGACCCTCCACACACTTCATTGTCATTCATCCTCCGTCCAGCTTGTGTACCTCCTCTCCTGTAGAATGAGACTGCCACCTGCTGGTTAAACGTTTAATGTGTGCTGCCTCGAGCTGTAACCACCTGCTGTTGGGTGCAGCAGTGGCTGATTGCTGCCAAGACCCGTCTCCATTATTGTGCAGCAGAAAAATGCTACTGCTGCTCTCTGCTGGCATTTCCAGGTAAGGACAATGTGCAATCAGATGTGTCAAGGATTTTCAATGCGAACGAGTCACAACATTCCGGATGTTCTGCTTGTGGGCCATCATTAGCCAGAGGTTATGTTATTTTCCCCAGAATGTATAATTAATGTGTCCATGATGGTCTTTTTTCTTTTTGATTCAATGTTTGTATATGACTTGGAGCAAACTGTTCAGAGGGCAATTGTTACCAACCCTAAAGGGACACAGAGGGAATAGACAGAATAATGCAATAGTCCTGGAATAAATCATATTTTTGTGAAGTTAATAATGTTTATTTGTTGTTGTTTTTTAATATACACCTCCATAGAGGTGCCAAATCAACTCTGTGGTTATTTTCCAGGCAGTACTTGCTGCGGTTCAGTGGTTGAAGAACTATTACCACAGTGTATAAATACACCGTCAGAAAACATTGTATTAAAGATAATATATTGTACTTGATAATACACAGTGTATTATTAAGTACAATATATTTGATTGTACAAAATCTTCGGCTACTGTTCATAGCAGTAACTGTTCGTTGCTGAGTGATGAGGCAGAAAGCTGTCATGGTTGTGCTGCAGTTTCTCGAATGGTGACAGAGGTTGATCAATGTTATTTCAACTCAGTGATTCTAATTGTTTAGTAGGAAACCAAAGATATTCAACCTCAATAATATACTATAATTTAGAATAAATTGAAGATTACACAACAGTAATTTGACCTATATTCACCACAGGTTATGAATCAATTCCTCAGGTTTTCCATTAGACATGTGTTTTGTCTCTGGCGCTACAATTAATTGGTTCCAAGCTGTTCATTTAATTGAGTCATTTATTCCGTTTTAATTTAAATCCCTGAATGAAGCCGGTTGTTAATTGACTTTCCGAATGATGCGTTGTTAAACTGTCTGCCTCTGATCTTTCTAGTATTTTTGTAATAAATAAATGTCTTGAGTGAGTTCAACTGGAGTAGCCTATAAACACTGCATTTCAAGACTGATAGAACAGAGACTCCTTTTAAAGATTTATTTTGTTTTTGAGGATTAAAAAAATGGAAATTTTAAATCCTCTGATCCTCTGACTACATTCATTCACTTAACTTTAATTTTAGATTCAGATTTAGGCTTATCTGTTACTCCAGACGTGCAAAAGAGAAAGAAACAAAAAGAATAAGCTGACTTGCTTAAACCCTACATAGCCATACCATATTATAGTGATTCTCTCACATCATATCTTCCAATTACACATCACACTGACATTAATCTATTACCACGGTGGAAGGAGTATAGACCTTTTATCTAAAATAAGCAATGCCAAAGGGTATATTCTGTTGTAAGCAGTAATTGCAGGTGGGTTTTTGGATCTCACTTCCCAGAGTTCGGTACTTTAAACTTTTCCTGTGTTGCCACCAACACTCAGTTTGTAATAATGCAAATGCCAGTGGGCTTTAGGCTCCATCACCGTTATATTACCTCATTTGGCGATAGATGGTAAAAAATGATATATTTAGATATAACCAGATGTTTTTGTTTTAAATATTCAAATAAATAAACTAACATTATCAACAGAATGTGAAGAGGTTACAGTCTATGTATTGTGTCCCAGAGATATATATTGAAATGAGCATGCTATTACCACTTGTACCTCGAGGGGCAATGGTGAGTCACCGTAGCGTCAGTCTGACTCAGTGCAGAAAACGAAGACGTAGAGCTGCACCTAGGGCTTGACAAAAGCATTTGTGACTTGAATATTTAAAAATATTTCCATTTACTGAGCAAACCCTTTGATGTGATTCATAACCACACGTATTTTATTCTGTGATGTATTATTTTACTTTAGCTCAGAGGCACAGACAGAGGTCTAACTTTGCATCAGTGAGTGTTCTATCCCAACAAATAAGCTCATTGGTTCAAATTGAAATAATGTATTGCTATTAGTGTAAAACAACAAGTCCCGCCTATTTTACCCAAACTAAGAGGACGGGTCCTGGTGTATATGAGTGCAACCTGGTGTGACTTATGACCTTTTGCGGACGCCAGTGGAACAAAGTAAGAGAGCAGCAGAGACACTGAAACTAAGGGGTGACAATATATTACTTGAAACTTATACTTAATGTAAAAACTATTCGAGCAAGTACGGGTTCCGTCAACCATTGAAGCGCCCATGAGAACTCCGGATTTTATTTTTTCCGATGAGTTACGAACATCAAAGCACCTGCTGCAAAAGGCGCGTTAGCCAAATTGTAATGTAGGCTACGTTATTATATTTTTGTATTTATCAAATGATAGAGGCGAATGGAAATATTGGTCTGTAATATGAGTTTGCACGTCTGTGTTATTTGCTTTGTGTGAACATAGAAGGGAATAACTTCATGGGCTATAAAACGAGCTTGATTCTGTACAATACTGTGCTGCTGTTGTGCTGTAAGCACAAGGTGTCAGTATTGTGACAAGGAAATATATGTTCACATTGTATTTCTTAACATTATTCAAATGTAGTGGACATTAAATGATTAAACTAAGTGGTTTTCATAATCTACAATTGAAAGCTTTTCACAATTTAATATGAATTTAATAGTTACATTAACTCTTAGCAATTAAGTGGTCTATGATAACAGTGAATTAACATTTCATAGATTAACAATATAATGCAAGAAATAAAGAAAATTCATTGGTTAAGCATTGAAAAGTTGTATGTTTATTGACAAAATTAAATGTATTTAATTTAATTATAACCGAGTTGTGTTATACAGGCTTGGTCTTCAAATACCCTTGGATTCTGGATCTGGATTTGATTCTCTCCCTGACAAGGGGTATGGCGATCTACCCATGTGGGCACCTGGATAAAAGAATGATTTCAATCCCGCATCGTAGAACTCAGGGGAAAGCCCTCAAAGAAAGATTGAACTAACATTTTTCTTTTTTTGGGGGGAGGGGTATTTTATTTTATAAAAAGTTACTGTGAGGAACTTTTAACGGGTTATGAAACGGTCTCAAATTAGCACTGATGCTGATGATATTATGTTGAACTTTATTAAAATATATTAATATTTGTGTAACTTGGAACTGATTCAAACATAACAGTAATAAAACCTTAGTTTAAATACAAAACAGTATTCTGCACCAAATAAATAATAATAATAATAAATAATTAAATAAAAAACGTTCTGCTAAAATGCCAATATACAGTAACAGTATATTCTATATCCACAATATATATAAAAAACTTGTCCCAGTTGTGCAGCCAAAAAAGACAAAAAAACGTTCAATAATGAATTAAAAAGTAGTGTATTGCCCACTTTTATTTTAAAAGTACTGCTATATGAACAAAAGGGCAATAACATTTGGTTTGCAAACACGTATTAAAACAAATAAGGTTCTTTTTAACAGCAGTATTCCCTTTACACAGTAGAGATCATATCTCTTCACTATCTGTGCTCAGTGTGCTGACTGTATTTGAAACATTCCACTGCTGTGCAACAGGAATAAAATGTTTCAGCACGTTTCAGCAAAAATGTCTGTCTTCATGACAGTCAGAGCATGTGAATGCTGCTCTACTGTTCATCAATAATGCTGTAACTCCGAGGTGATGGTTACCCAGCGATCAAAGAATAAAGACACTTTACGCACAATTTAGGTGTATTTTCCCTTTAACTCACGAGATGCAGGTAGCATGTTTTATACTTAATGTGAATATAATTCATACTTTGTTGGCATCTTATTCTGAAAACCGGATGTTCTTCTGAAGAAACCGGATGTTGTCTCACGTTAATCTTTCCCCTAACTTTCAAAGTCCTTCGCTCGCTCCCGATCTGTGCCGTTTGAATGCGTTTACCGTGAATTTCAGCATATAGGTGCACCAACATGTAAGTGTCTGCTGAGTTGACCACGGAGATCTGAGTGTTTGCTGACTTTACCGCAGCGATGTCCAGTAGTCTCCATTCCTCCACCGCTGCCAGTGAGCAACGGACTTTCAAAATAAAAAAACGCGATATAAAATAATTGTCGGCGTTAATTAATGAATGTCTTAACGCGATAATAACGAGCTAACTTGCCCAGGGTCCGTGTACGCTTTAGTCATCTGTTTTACCGTTCATTCGATAAAACGAAAATACGGAAATACCATGGTATTCTCGTTTTTCGTTTCAAACCAGAAAACGGAAATGGGTGGTCGTATTTCCGTTTTTGGTTCTAAATTCAAAAATGGGAAAACCACAGAACCAAAGGCAAATAACGAGCCGTATTTCGTTTTTGCAAATCCCTTTTTTGTTTTTTCCTGCACAGAACCCGTTACGCGTGGAACTCGTTACATATGGAACCCGTTACGCACGAAACCCGTTACGCGTGGAACCCGTTACGCGTGGAACTCGTTACATATGGAATCCATGATGCGTGGAACCCGTTACGCACGAAACCCGTTACGCGTGGAACTCGTTACATATGGAATCCGTGATGCGTGGAACCCGTTACGCGTGGAACCCGTTACGCGTGGTTTCCGTTACGCGTGGAACTTGTTACATATGGAACCCGTTATGCGTGGAACTCGTTACATATAGAATCCATGATGCGCGGAACCCGTTACGCGTGGAACCCGTTATGCGTGGTTCCCATTACGCATGGAGCTCGTTACATATGGAACCCATGATGCGTGGAACCCGTTACGCACGAAACCTGTTACGCACGAAACCCGTTACGCGTGGAACCCGTTACGCGTGGAACCCGTTACGCGTGGAACTCGTTACATATGGAATCCATGATGCGTGGAACCCGTTACGCACGAAACCCGTTACGCGTGGAACCCGTTACGCGTGGAACTCGTTACATATGGAATCCATGATGCGTGGAACCCGTTATGCGTGGAACCCGTTATGCGTGGTTCCCGTTACGCATGGAACTCGTTACATATGGAACCCGTTACGCACAAAACCCGTTACGCGTGGAACCCGTTACCCATGGAACTCGTTACATATGGAATCCGTGACGCATGGAACCCGTTACGCACAAAACCCGTTACGCACAAAACCCGTTACGCGTGGAACCCGTTACCCGTGGAACTCGTTACATATGGAATCCGTGACGCGTGGAACCCGTTACGCGCGGAACCCGTTACGCACGGAACCCGTTACGCGTGGAACCCGTTACGCGTGGAACTCATTACATATGGAACCCGTGACGTGTGGAACCCGTTACGCACAGAACCCGTTACGCGTGGAACTCGTTACATATGGAACCCGTTACGCACGAAACCCGTTACGCGTGGAACCTGTTACGCGTGGAACCTGTTACGCGTGGAACCCGTTACGCGTGAAACCCGTTACGCGTGAAACCCGTTATGCGTGGAACCCGTTAGGCATGGAACCCGTTACGCGTGGAACTCGTTACATATGGAATCCGTGACGCACGGAACCCGTTACGCACAGAACCCGTTACGAGTGGAACCCATTACACGTGGAAGACAATTGTGTCTTTCTCAAACTTTGGTCGTGACTAGTCCCTATGGACCCTATGCAAACCTACGCCCTTGCATCAGACAGAAGATTGGCTATTTCTACATAGTTTCTAAATTTTTTTAAGCAACATCAGATGAAATCATTCAGGTTCACAAGAAACTCCTTCAGCCCAGACTCCAGCAGGGCCTCTAACACAAGCCCACCACTGACAGACCCAGATCGGGTTTTGCAGCAGCCTTTGATCTGCAGTCGCAAACTCCAGCAGGAGGATGAGAGCTCAGCGCACGGTAGCAGCATTTCCTCCTCCGGCAAAAAACTGAGCTTCGCCTTGCTTTGCTGCTCTGCCGGTCCTCGCTGGGAGCCAACAGTGACACCCTACTGCTGGAGACCCCGGCCATATTGTTGGGCCCACTGGAGGGAAAGGAGGCACAAGAGAATCAGAATAAGGACTTACTTGAGCAGACTGTTGGACAACTGCTGCACTTAAATTAGAGGTTTTCTCAAGGGAATCTGGTGCTCAGAAACACAGCTGCTTTCATCCATAGGAACCGACTAAATCAACACAAAATGAAAGTTTCCTGCAGTTACTTAAAGATGCACCCAGTTCAAAAGACATTTCAAGAGAGAATAAGATTAAAGGCTGACAGTTGAAAAAATCTACTAAATGTGTGTCTATACAATGATTTTGCTTTAAATTTGAGGTTTTAGGTGTTCTGTTTACTCATTTTGGTGTCGGATAAATGTTCATTCCCCCTCCCGAATCTAGATTATACAGTGTTCACTTACCTCTCAGGTGTGTTACACAACCATTGTCTGTGTGTGCTTGGATAGTTTGTCTTTTGGATTCAATCCAAAGTGGCAGAAAAGAGAAATTACATTTAGTCCAATAAACTATCAAAGTGTACACAGACCATACAGCCCTCGGTTAGTGGCACAAACACACAGATGACTAACGTAAACTATAGGATTTATAATATAGCAGTGCTACAGTTCTCAGAGTTTCAGCAGTTTGGTTACATTCTGCATAGTCTTGCTCTGCTGTGAGTTTTAGTAGTTGGCTTTTTTCCCCCTCTTAAACTGATGACTGTAAATTTAGATTGTGTGGACTCCGATATCTTTGGAGTGTGTGGCCAGATCTTACACATTGGACATTTTTTAATTCAAGTAAAAGTAGTCATTATGTAGAATGGTCCAATTCAGAATAATAATCTATTTTGTTAATTGATTATAATTGTTGATGCACTAATGTGTACGCATTATTTTAATGCTTGTACAATTGGGGATCATTTTGATTATTTACTTATGGGTAGCTTGTGAATTTTCCCCAGAGGTTCGATGAAATATCTTAATACAGTATAATTTATTTAATTACATTTTGTATCATTAATCAGAATCTGCAAAGTACTAGCCTAACTAACTTCAACTAATGTCATTGATTTAATAAATAAAATAAAATGTTTGCCTCTGAAATATATTGAAGTAGAAGTAGCCTAAGTAAAGTAAAAGTATATCTAAATGTACTTTCCACCACTGTGTCATTTTCCTGGGGACCGCGTTGGTCCTCTTCAAAGGGCCGCTTCTGGATCAACGGACCCTATTTTGTGATACCCTACCCGGAAGTGGGTGGTAGAGTCACCGTCACCCAACTGGTCACACCACCGTCGACATAGCCTGCTGGGATGAAGCTCGCCACCGAGGAACTAAAGAGATTGTTACAAATCTGAGATCACTGAACTCACAACCTCGGCGACAACTCGTCGAAACGACCAGTTACCAATAAATAGTGTTTAGAAGAAGGGAGGAAAATGATGGAAGAAATAGATAGATTTCAAGTGCCGAGTGCCGTGCAGGAGGCGGAGATGCAGGCTGAGATGCAGCCGCTGGTAAGTTATATTTGTAGACAGTTGTGGGAGACAATCAATCAATGCTTGGGTATTGTATTCTAATTCAATGTCACTGTTATTCTCGGATGTTTAGGGTATGAGGCCTTCTATTCATGATGTTGTGCTTTTGGATCCCGACAGATCCATCACCTGCCATGCGTAATACTGGCTGTTGTATCGTTTGGCATTTTTCATCAAGTTATTTTTCGACTACATTAAAATGTAAAAATGCCAGTGTAACGTGTCAGATGATAATTGATTTGCTCATAGACAGACGTTTTTGTTTCACTGTGTAATGCAAGCAGCGTCCGGTCTGCTGCGTAGTCGGCTGCATCCGTCATGTCTGGCGAAAACAAGCATCCCATCCCATCGCTGCTGCTACATCATCAGCATCCATGCAGCAAGTTGTTTCGGCTAAACGCCGCTTGTGACGCCTTGACGAGGTTTACTGAGCGGTCTTTAATCGCAAATATGTGCGTGCATGGAACGTTAAAGCAATGTATTTTGATTCAAAATCAGTGTAAATGATTTGGCGGTGAGGCTCCGTGGGCCGTAGCGGGGCCCTGGGTTACTGCAGCCTGCAGGGCGGCCTCTTCTGCCCACGGCCGGGGCCGCTAGACCCGAAGTAGTCTGACCTGAAGTCTCCAAGCGTCCCCGTACCTCAATTCATTCCCGTGCGTGAAGTAGCCCCTCATTGATAGTCTGTTTTATCCTTATCTTTGCCCTGTGGATATAAGATGTGACTGTTTAGGAATGTTTCCCAAACTTGGATTTAGGGACTTGGAGTCCTCCAAACGGACCTAGAGCAGCCTGAACAAATCAAGGATCACTTTTTAATTTCAGTATTTTGCATTCACTTTAAATAAGTTAAAATGAGATAGTGTAATATCTATTTTGAATCCCCGTTTCAATCTCCACCTTGTCAGTTGGAGGTAGCTATGACAAAACCTATGCCTACAACAGTTAACAGTATCTATTTCTTGAGAAGTACATGTATAGATTTGAAACAAGCTGTCTATATGTCTATATGTCTTAGATAGAGAGACTCTTGCTTGTGTTTTATCTATTCATGAACTGTTTTATTCACATTGTCTGTGCATAGTAGGGTGTATTATGCATTACAAAAATACATTAATTATTCATCAATGCATCAGTAATGCACATTTCTGCTCATCTTTCTGTCCATGCCAATGTCTCGTTTGTCTCCAGGACCCGGCCTCTTCCACAGCCTCAGAGGCGGACTCTGACACCAGAGAGGGGGAACCTGTCACTATCAACTACAAGCCCTCACCCCTGCAGATGAAAATTGGTGAGTAAGAGCTACAGTATTTGTAGGCTTGATGTCTGCCTGTGGGAATAACCATATCCTGTAATCAACTGTATATCCTGGAAAGCGTAACCTACTGTTATGTGCAGATGTGGCATCGTCTCTAGACAAGAAAGAGACACTAATAAATAAAATAAATCTTCTCATTTTATAACTGGAGCTAGCAACGGTTCGGCTTTCAGGTTTGCCAGAAAAGTAACTTTAACAATGACTAGATTAGCACTGTTTTCTAATCCATTAATAATACAAATGTTTCAGCTCTCATCCATTTTATTGTTTGGCGTATGAATAGATACCGATGGCAAAAAAATATTAACTAGTCTGGCCTGTTTTATGTTTGATAATTTGAGTCTCTCTAGTGCCACAGTCCTTAAAGGCTCTTTTCAGCACCTTGGACAGAGTCCAGTGGTGCGCAGTAGTGCCTCTTTTTTTTACTTCTACTGTAGCCTAATACTTTCTTAGATAAAGCCTTGAAGAAACAAGAATATTAAGTAGTAAACTATTCACTGACACCAATGTTTGAAAAAGGATCCTTTTTGAGAACCCTAGCATCTACATGTGAAGTACGTCAGCCGCTGTAGAAGTTCATTTCATTCTACATCTATCCGACATGTTGAAAGTGAGTCCACAATGATGGCTCTAGTCGTATTTTTATGTTATTCTGCTTAAACTCATTTGGGTGTTTAGTAGGGCTGCAACTAACGATTATTTTAATAATCGATTAATCTGTCGATTATTTTTACGATTAATCGATGAATCGGATAAAAAAAAAAAAAGCATTAATTTCCAACCCTTTATTCAAAAACAGTATGCTTTATGCTTTCGGGTTTTTTTTAAATAAAGTGCACAAAAATATGTATTTTTTTGTTTAAAGGGACCTGAGCTGTCAGAACAATAAATCATTTATAAAAAATAAAGAAAAATACAAATCAGAAAACTTAACAGGATTTGTTTGAACGTCAGAACTTGTTCTCTACACTACACTCACAGATGCACACACGCACTCAAGTTCACTTGAAGCTTATTCATTAAATTATTACCATCATTGTAGTAAGTGCAAGTTAAGTTAATTTATACACCACATTTAAACACAGTTTAAGATGACCAAGTGCTGTAAAAAAAATTAAAAAGTACAACACACACACATATATTTGTCAACAATAACCGATATGGGACAAAGCACAGAATATATATACATGACAACAGATTGAAAAATGAATGGGCCAAAAAAGGCGAGTGAATAAAAGCGTGTCTTTAGTCCTGCTTTACTACTGTTATTAACGAGCTAACGCTAACTTGTCATGCTTGTCAAACTGGATAACGAGTAAACACCAGCACCAGTAGAGCTACTGGAGGGACGTTACGTCCCTGATAACAGTCGACTCCGGGGCGGCTGATCTGTCGCACTCGGTTCGGCCATGCACGCCGGATATGCCCCGCCTACGGATCGCGCACCGTCAAACATCGTTACGGGTCTCCGGTGGTCTTTCCTCTACCTCCGCTCTGCTCCGCGCTCAACTCAACTTTTTTTTTTATACTCAAACATCTCCGCGACTTATTGAGTGGCGTAATAATCGCGCGACACAACGAATCGATAATGAAATTCGTTGCCAACTCTTTTAATAATCGAATTTTATCGATTTTATCGATTCGTTGTTGCAGCCCTAGTGTTTAGAGTATTTTTACAACATGTAAACACCGCCGTAAAATATCCGGTCTATGAAATACAAAGTCACTTTGCCTTTGAGACCTTGAGATGGAAAATCCTCTAATACACATTTGGTGGACTTTTAAAACTATTCTGTATTAAAAGTGTAATGCCATTAACTGGTGACACAGCATCAATTAGATAGAACATTTTATAGTGTCACTGATGTATTCAGAGTAGACTAATAGCATTAGTTTAGTTATTTGTCATCTGGTCTGTAACAAGGATCAAAAAAGGGAGAAAAGGGGAGTCAGTTGTTTCTGAATGTATTGTTTCATGCTTTGTGAATTTTGTATTGTATTACATACATTAAACAACCCCCTCAGCCATAACAGCAGTGATCGTTACTTCCCGGTCAGCTGATCACTGAAGAAAATCCTTCCAGTGAACAGAAACCGATCTGCCATGATGTCACGTCTTGTACTGTGCCGCAAAGCCTATAGTCATCATGTTCAGGAAGAAGAGATTTCACAGTCAAGAAGAATTCAAACCAATTGCCTTTCATGATAATCGGACTTCCTGATGAGTGTGTGTTTAAATTATACAGATTTCTTCTCGTCTAATCTGGGAACCTTTTTTTAAAGTAAACTTCCAGAGTTATTTAATGCCAAGATTGAGATTGATGCCTGTGCGTGTTTTTTTCTTCTCTTGTGCAGAGAAACAGAGAGAGCTGGCTAGGAAGGGATCATTGAAGAACGGCAACACTGTAGGTAGTCCAGTCAACCAGCAGCCCAAGAAGAACAACAACGTTATGGCCAGAACACGGTAAGAAGTGAGCGCTGTGATTTTGTGGAGAATATAAGATGGTAGCTGGTGTCTTTCTTAGCTAATACAGTCATTAAAATGTCTTTTGTTTTAGCGATAAACTCAACTTAAGTCCTTATTCTGGTGTAGTATTGCACTGTTTTGTTTTTCTACCAACAGCTGACCACATACAAGTTAATTTACTAAAATAAGGTAAAAATGAAGTTGTTGTCCCACTCTGTACTAGATGTAAGTGTACAAATACTGTAGAAAATGTAATGATGTATTTTGAGAAACAACATACAAAAGCCACAACACAATACAATTTAAAATTAAAGTCTATTTTGATTCCAGCATTTGTTTCACACGCAGACATTATCACAAATGAATTGCCCACTGATTCAATTCAATTTATTTTTGTATAGCCCAAAATCACAAATTACAAATTAGCCTCAGAGGGTTTTACAATATGTACACATTTGACATCCTCTTGTCCCGGAACCCTCACATCGGAACAGAAAAAACTCCCCCAAAAAAAACCTTTAACGGGGAAAAAAGAGGAAGAGACCTGTGGGAGAGCAACAGAGGAGGGATCCCTCTCCCATGGTGATTCTGTTTACATCATAGTGTGTACTGTTTGTGCAAGATCAGAAACATGTTCTCCTGGGCTAGACCAGATAGATTTTATTCTCATGTCAATTATCTCTGTCTGTCAGTGGGGTTGGCAAGAACATAGTTTTATTGATTTAGGGTTTGTAAGATGTCAGAGTTACAAATTAGACCTCTTTCATGCTTCTGTTGTTACTGTAGTTACAGCTGTAACTGTAGTTCAATTGTGATGTCGCCTCCGGGCCCGCCTTCCATTTCTTTCACCATCTTTGTCAATCTTACTCGGTTCTTCCTGTTTGTGAATTCATTTAACCTCTTCCACTCTTTCCTGTCGTATTCTGTTACACCCTATTTCTGCTCCTCCGATCATTTATCCCCCCCCCCCCCCCTCTCTCCCTCACTCTCACTCTCACTCTTTTTCTCTGTTCCCTCCCTGCAGGTTGGTAGTGCCCAATAAAGGCTATTCCTCTTTAGACCAGAGCCCAGATGAGAAGCCCTTGGTGGCCCTAGACACAGACAGGTAAACACACACATGCACAAACACACACATTAATACAGTTATTGTCACATTAACACCGTAAACACAGAAATTCTAAGCTAATTTGTGTTGTTTGTTTGTTTCAGCGATGACGATTTTGACATGTCTAGATACTCATCGTCGGGATACTCCTCTGCTGAGGTGAATATTGTATATTGTATGTTATATGAAAAAGCCCAGAGGTGTGCAGATCGTAAGTCCACCATGTTGTCTGAAATAATAAGCTAATATTCAGTAAATGTACAAACCCAATTTAGCCATTGTCTCCTCTTTCTTAGTATTGGCTAACAACAGCAAGTTCTGAGCAAGCAATACACCGTGGCTGCAGTATGATTGTACTGTAGCTAACAAAGTAAAGAATTATGGTTGCTGTTTATACAGTATAGTAGGCCTCAGTGTAGTCGTACTGAAGATTGGTCTTACTTTTTGAAGGTCTTGTTTTTGTCTCCGCATTGACCGCATTTTTACTTGGTTTGTCTCGGTCTCACACAAAGAAAAATAAATGCCTGTGCATTGTCTGATTTATGTGTTAGCATCATTACTGTAGTTGCTCGTAGACAACAGAGGAAAATCTCACACATAAAAATCACCCCTACATTGCCTTTTGATTACTTTATCAAGGCATTTCTCATGGTACACATATACATATAGAGTATAATACGTGGGAATAAAAGAGGCGAATGAGGAGAAGTCTTTTCTCTAGGTGTTTTTATGGGAATGTGGATCTTTCAAAACAATGTTAGGAGTGCCTATGGTTTGCATGTTCTACATTTCATCGCATGTCATGCAGTGTGTGGCTCGCTCTGGTCTGGTCTTCGTCTTGAATTGGTCATGCCCTGCTTTGGTCTTGGTCTTGACTTGGTCTCTAACCCTCAAAGTTTTAGTGTTGTCTTGGTCTCGATACACTGCTCTTAGTCATGACTATGTCTTGGTTTAGGTGGTCTTGAATTGAATACAACACTGGTAGGCCTACAGTATACAGGTTATCTAGTAGACTAGACCGTTAATACATAAACAAAGTAAATGCTGGGATCTTGATTAAAGACATTGCTTCAGTTTTGCATGCAAACAATGGCATTATTTTACTAAATAAAAAATCCCAGCAGGACAGTAGTAGTCATCACATTCATGACAAAGCTCCAAGTGATGATTCTTACAGCCATCTGTGAAAGTGCCCTAATTCAGTTTGCCATGGTTACCACTGTACATTTTACCCAGCTTAGTTCACAAGCTCAACAAAATTTGAGGTTTGTAAATTGTGTATTATCAAAATCTGATAAAGCCAGAGGAAGATTTTGTTAGCGCAAAACCCCTTTAAAATGTTGAAATATCTATGTTTAATATTTGGATATATAAATATATATAAAACAAGATATAACTGATCAATTAGTGAGTTTTTGAGGTGTTTGTAGGAAGGTCTTGTTACATTTGGACAGAACCAGACCATTTCCAGTCTTTGTGCTAAGCTAACCATCTGCTGGCTGTAGCGTCTGAGACCCGAATTTGAGCCGAAACCCAAAGTTTTATTATTGATATTTTTCATCCCTAATTGACTGCTAGCTAACCTTA
Source organism: Leptoclinus maculatus (assembly GCA_032191485.1). Lineage (NCBI taxonomy): Eukaryota > Metazoa > Chordata > Actinopteri > Perciformes > Stichaeidae > Leptoclinus > Leptoclinus maculatus. The sequence goes on from JAVDOI010000005.1 coordinate 22,237,997, forward strand.
ACTACACTCTGTCTCCTCTTTTGCTCTTCCCACTGGGCATTGTGCATCTTCTTGCAACGCTCCGCTAGTCCATGTCAATGCCTCCTTGGGCAAAACAAGTAACCTCAAAATTGCTCCCGAATGCTGTGCGTTTGGGTATGAATGGTTAGATAGTTCTGATGGGCAGGTGGCACCTTGCCTGGTAGCCCCTGCCATCAGTGTATGAATGGGTGTGAATGGGTTAATGACATGTAGTGTAAAAGCGCTTTGAGTGGTCGAAAGAGAAGCGCTATAGAAGCACAACTCCATTTAACATTTAGCATCAATTTAACATTGACTTGACAGACGTGGAAGCAGACAATCAGAATAGAGACATTTTATTTAAAAATGTTATTTGAAAATAATCAAATCTGAACCCAAACTGAGCCCAAAGCTTAATGCAACAAAATGTCTGGACCAGTCGGATTAGAATCTGGCAGAAGAAATCTACACACCACATGCAGATAGAGCTAATGATGATATCCTACTTTAGTTTAGAATCAGTTGTTGTGGGAGTAACAGGGCGTGGCTCACTAGAAAAGTGTGACTAGTGGTGCTAGTGGTTGGGAAACGTTACTCAAATTCATCAACCTCTTCTGTCTATCTTCCCTTCTTCAGCAAATCAATCAGGATCTGAACATACAGCTGCTGAAAGATGGTTACCGTCTAGACGAGATCCCAGACGACGAGGACCTGGATCTGATCCCGCCCAAATCAGTCAATCCCACCTGCATGTGCTGCCAGGCAACCTCCTCCACCACCTGTCAAATACAGTAACCTCACCCCCACTGACCTTCTTCCCCTTTCCACACAATATAACCCCCAATCTTCATCTGCTGTGAGTTTACTTTGCCGCCACAGTGGTGACAGTGAAGCATTGGTAGAGTATTGTAATGACAGTTAAGTGCTATGATGATAATGGCAATGAGAAATAATCAAATTAACACATAGAGTATTTGGTTTCAAATCTAAAGGAACACATTTAAAAATATTAAATATGTATTTAGAATATGAGAACAAGTGGTGGTTTCCTCCTGTGGTAGGACGTGCACTTGTGTTTGAAAGCCCTTCTTCTGGTGAACGTGATGTAACACTCTGATATTAGAGGACATGAAACAGAAGGTCAATTGATGCTATAAAGTGAACTCCATTTCCCTGAAGAATAAGAACCATCATAACTGCTGACTCAACGGTTCTGCTTACCTTACTGAATTCTGGGTTGCATTTTTCTAGTTTTTTTTATTTGTTAATTTTTATTTAAATGGTTACTTTTATAGGCTTGAGGGATACGTATGATTGTGTGTGTTGACGTGGGGATATTTTAGAAGTGTGGACTGCGGTCTTGGTATCCCTAAATAGAGAATATCTAGTACCGTATTCATTGTACTGTACAGGGTTGTTAAGTTGCACAGGCCAGGTTGTTGCACTCATTCACACCTCCCTTAATACTTTTGCATTCTCTCCAATACCGAGTTTAGTGATGAATGTATGAACATGAATGGCTGAGGAACAAATTGCATGAGAGCACTGGACTGAATAATAGAAAGGAAAATAATAACAAATTGGCTAGTTGCACACTTGATTTTTGCCCCATTTCTATTGTGCAATCACATGCTACTGTTGCACTACAAGTGGCACTGTTGTGGACTTGTTTTGAATTTGCACATTTTTTTATTTATTTTTTTATTTGGGCCCATATCTGTTTACACTTTCCTGCATAGCAATGCCAGTGTCTTATCTGATATGAACTGTGTCAAAAAGGGAAGATTATATATTGTTGCAACAACCCTCTAACACATGATGCTCACATGATTGATATATTATCAAGGCCAAAGGGACGGTGGGAGCCTCTAGATTGATTTTTCAGCACACTCTGCTGTGATCCCCCCTAAATCTTTTCTTGATCAGTGGACACTCCTTCCTTCTCATTTCTGTTGTGATGCCACAAATCATCAAGCAAGCACACGTTTCAGACAGTAGAAAGATTTACCCTTTCTCATCTTTCACACAAACACACACACACATATATGCATGCATACAGACGTACAATGCCAACATACAGAGTGAGATACCATCTTGTAATCTCTTTTGACTAACGGGTTGGAAATAGTTTTATTATTGTAACATCGAGGATCATTGACTTGGAGCACTAATACCTTTCATGTACGACCGATCCCTCCCTTAAACCAGCTGAGAATTTGCAATTAGATTATGCCTTAAGTACAGAGAAATTTGAAATATGTGTGTATTTATTGCCATCTTGATCATTTAGTTTACTTGAAGAGCTGTCTATGAAGTTATTCTTTTTTTTTTTTTTTTACGTAGACACGGGTGATACTTGTTTTTCTTTGGTTTTCCTTTTTTAAATGAATTTCTTGTAATGTAAACACTTCCATTACAGTATTTAACAATGTTATTAAGTGCGGTGTATGAAAACAATAAATAAACACGAAGCTAATGGAGCACTCCTGGTTCTAACTTAATAGGTTGATGTACCTTTTTTGCAATATTTCATCAGCATTAAAGAAGAGCACTTATTAACAAATGGTGTAAAGTACAGTGTGGGATGAGAGACGGAAATAATGAGGACATTTTTAGAAAGTAAACTATTTTAATGATAAAACTTTTGAGCAGTAATCATTACCCAGCTAAGTCTATTGCAATAACGTTGACAGTCCCTGATTACAGTGCAGTAGCATCAGGAGTGAGGGCTCAACCTGAAAGGCACCAACATCTAATCACAGTTGTCATACTGCCAGCAAAGAAATACAGCATTTCACTTTATAAATGTATGTAGTTTGTGTTCTACAAGCTTACTCTATCTATGTGGACGTTTTAAGTATAAAAAGAAAAGGAATCACTGTTTATAGCTCCTCTAGTGGATGAATAAGACCTCTCATACCATTATTAATATTCTAAAAGATTAACAGTCAAATAAAAAATACATTGTATTAAATACATACATACAAACAAGCTACATGGAATTAATTGATTTACCATCAAACTAATCAACAGAGCCTGCCTCAAATTGTGAGGACATCAAATAAAATGTGTTTTTTGGACTATTTGTGAGAAATGTTGTGCTTCCATATTACCACTAGGGGGTGTAGCATTGACTGACATTACCATGCATCACATTATTCCCTGATAAAATGCAGTCCAGATACAGAGTAAACAAAAGCAAGTTTCAATGTACAGCAACTGGCACTGTTGGCATAAAAGACAATCATTGATATTCAAAATAATCTGTCGATGTTCATTCAGGTAGTATTTCCAAAGGTTGAAAATGTAGAAATTCCTCTCTGCTGCAAAACCCTTCAAAAAGGCACAGAGCTCCTTGTCAACAGTTTACAAACTTTAACTAAACATGAGTCGCCATGGTCTTAACATCGAAAAAAGTCTTTCCAATGCAAGTATCAGGTTATCTTTTAAAGGCTTTACCCTGTTTTGTTTACTCCTGCACTATTGACATAGTTTAAGCCTGAAAAAGCAACGATGGGGGGGGGGGGGGGAGGCAATGTATTAAACTGCAATTTGCTTATGGCTTATGGTCAATTATATGCAACTATATCATGATGCGACACCATTTCAACACAGGAAACAACTGTACAAACGATACCTACAAGCTCACAGTATACCTCATTTACTAAGTCCATAGCCAAATATACAAAATGAAATACTCAAGCTCTTTGTCTTATAACTCTCCAATAACTACAGTATATCATCCATCTGAAAGTTAATCTGTTTAATCTATTTACATGATAACACTGCTATACTGTACATTTACGGAGTGGCGAGTAACTGTTCATAGTATGTATACGTGAAATACTATTTACTAAAAGACTATTCCCAAAAACCTAATCTTAACCCACTAGGAATATCTAAGTAATGATTTGTTTTATGCAAATTAAGTCTGTGATGGAAAGTGAACTCATGAAGTGTTAATGAAAACTATATATGTACACAAATGCCTCCTGGATTTCAGATTCTTCCAGTGGGAAAAAAAACACAAAGTTAAATAATCACAAAATGGTAAGCAACTAGAACCTGTGTGTCAGATGAAGTAAACCCCTAATGAATTCCAATCACGTTAGGGAATAAGAGAGCTCTAGTTCTAGGTTGATTACATTCAAGTTCAAGTGTGTTTTTGTTTGCTGTTGCACATTGTTACATGCATAGAAAACCTGATTAAATAGTGGTCTGGCTGGTTGAGTTGATAAAGGTGCAGACACCACATGTATCATGGGTGTGTCTATGTTTATGTATATCCTGTATGTATAGTGGTGTGAGTGGGTGTGTCTCACACCCCAACAGGGCTTTGGTCTCCAGAGTCACATGAGGACAGGGACACAGAGTAGCGACATCTTTTGGCCACACTGGAGCCCTGAAGCATGCTGGGATGGAAGCCTGCGTGTCGCCGGGCATGTTTAGTCAGATGGTCGCTCCTGATGAAGCACTTGTCACACATCGGACAGTTGAAGCGCTTCTCACCGGTGTGTGTGCGGTAGTGACGCGTCAGCTCGTCTGATCTGGAGAACTTCTTATCACATGCTGACCAGGTACACTCGAAGGGGCGCTCACCTGGGGAAACACACACACACATACATTGTGGATTACCACTTTTAACTGCATATATTTCCAACTTTAAGCCCTGTGGTTTGCTGATTTTGGCTTTTCGATCTCATTGTTTGGGGACCCATAAACCACATTGCTGTGTGTAAAAAAAAAAAAAAGAATTGCAAAATCCATTATATTTACAAATGTTTAAAGCAGGTTCTCTAAGACCCAAAAGTGACGTAATGCTTTTTTCCCCTGAAAATCTGTATGACACATTTTCTGAATCATCTCATTTCAAAAGTATCAAGGTGACAAAACAAAATGTTGGAAGGAGAAAGAGAGGAGGAAGTACAAAGTACAAGCTTTACAAAAGCTTTTTGTCCTACAATTTTTGGAAAGGCCTGAATAAACAACATTTTCTAGCAACAATATACTCAACACAAATATTAATTTAGAAATGATGCGTCATGATACGAGCCTCGTGAATAAGAGCCTCGTGAATAACAAAATTAAGATTGTTGCCCCCTCCTCCTCCTCCAACATGTGCTCCGTTGAACCACATGTCTACCCATGTTTACAACCCGACATTAGGGGAGTGGAGGAGGATGACGTATGAGGAAATGCTGGTGCAGGGAGGGTTACCATCGGACAAGAACATGAGGAGTCAACAGTGTCGCAGTGACCTGCATGTGAATCAAAATCCAGTTAAAGACACACATTACGCGCTACTATTACAATAATTGTGATGCCCCAAAACATATGTAAATACACATTGAGGCATTATTTTGAAAACATAATCATTGTGTACCAGGAGGATTTATCGCACTTCAACAATCTACCATGCATCACAAATATGGGCGGCAGCACGTGGTGTTCCCAGATCGCATTCGTGTGTGACACACAAGCCTCTTACCAACCCCCTTCATTCCGTTATGGGCCGGTCAGTCACATCTCCAGGGGTGGCAAATCCATGCGACCACCTTCCCCATAGTGGGTTATTCATTTGCAGGAACACGTGGTGTCTCACTTACACTCCTTATGTCACATCACACAGACACAGCATGGACTGCGGGCTCAGTCTATAACATTAGACACCATTCGTTGTTAATGATATCATTATATTTTATCTTGCTAAATTGTTCACAGACTGTTCTGTAACTTTTCTTTTCCTGCTAACTTGAAGTGCTAGAAATTGCATCACAGATTTAACAGTGATGTCAAAGTTGCGTCTGAAAAAAATTCACGGCAGAAGTGACGCAGAGCGGTTTCGCTGTCGTCAACAGAATCGAGCCCATAATTGTCAGCCTCCAGTAGAGCCTCCACTTACCGGTATGGACCCTTAAGTGGGCTTTGAGGTGGGACGACTTGCCGTACATCTTCCCACAGCCAGTAAAAGGACAGCAGTGTCTCTTCTCAGGAAACTCCTGTCTCGCCACCGCCTTCTTGCTCCGGGACTGTTTGGGTACACCGGCAGCGCTAGACCGGCAGCTTCCCCGCTCCACCTTCTCCAGCGCACCCGAGTCGCTGCCCCCGAGACATATGCTGTCTCCAGGGCTGACAGCGTTTGGCTTGCATTTGTTTAAGTCCAATAAAATCATTGCCACCATCATTAAAGTCCTGTTCTCCTGATTCTCTTTCAACATGTCCTCTGCCCGCCCCGGTGGTCGGCTGAGGTCACAGTCCGCAGACACATCAACCTCTGACATCACTATACAGCAGGTCCGGGTGGAGAAAAGGAACAATGCAGGATACAGTAGCTATAGAGGCTATTCAAAAACAATCAGACAATGTGGATGCCATTAAGTAATCAGACCGCAGCTATCCAAGGGTAAATGTGGTTAAGCATCCACACGTGTCGTCTTCAATGCGACTATTCCGCAAGGGCTGCGTTTTCTTGTTGAGGTTGCAGGGCGGATAAATAAACACCCCTACAGCAAAGATATCAGTTTGAATTTCTTCCTCTCTCCTTCTCCATCTAGATCCCTTTTTTCCAAAAGCCAGATCAATAAAACACACCGTTAATCGACTGAGCTACAGACGTTTATTCCGTCCTTCTGTGCGCTCCAACACATGCGTCAAGTTGTCCTATTATACTGTGGGCTGCAATTCTCTCAACTCCAAGAAACTATTTCGCGGAATCCCACGGTGTCATCACAATACGGTGCTGCGATTGGCTGAGAGGAAACATGACTCGCGTAAGGAGTTGTCCATTCACTGGAGTGAGTGATGAAACTCTGGATCAATCACAGGCTGGGATTGCTGAAAAGAGGGCAGGACCGGACTGAAGTTGCGTTCAGGTACTGCAGGTTTCCAATACAACTCATAGACCTTTTGGAGAGGCACTTGAATGCAACATCACAACGGGGTAGCTGAGTTCAAAACTTCCTCATGGCACGCCCCCAGAGAGCATGTTATTGCAAAACATATCATTGTTATATTTAAACAAGTACGCCACTGTCATATTTGTAAAGCTACTTGCTGGCTGAATAATGAATAGAGTCACATTCATTTTGATGCAACAATATCACGGGGATTTGCTCGAAATAGACATGCATTGTATGCAAGAAAACAAGAAAAAAGACAGACTTTCAGATTTCTAAAGGGCCGGTCAACGTATGAAGCCACTATTTACATTTTTCAGGAGGAGAAATTAGATGCACGGCAACATCATATCACGGGCTGCACCGACTTTTGGAAGTAGCTAATTGTTGCTTTGTATTTGGAGACTGCAGTTCGATGTTTGGTTGTTTCTAAGGAAGCCAGTGGTGGTTGGTGTTGTTGGATGCCCCGCCTACAGCTGCAAAGCTAATTGCTCTGCCGTTATCAATCAGTGAAGGTCAAACCATGTAAGCAGTTTAGATATGAGGCATACATTAATGCAGCTGTTGTCACCAGTCGGTCTATTTGTAAGAAATTGTGTAAGATTATCTGTGATCCACCAATTCATAGACTTAGTCGTGATTTCTTACTTGTTTCTAGCACTTGTATGAATCCTTATGTATAATCTGGCCGTCATAACATTCCCAGGTCCATTGTTAGGTTACCATAGTCTACTGTGTAGTGAAATAAATAAGTAGAGGTTGATTATGCCTGTCTATTTGGGGAAAAAATGGAACAGCGTGGTAAAGGTTGACGACTGATTATGCTTGGGTAACATAGCAGCTGCACTGGCATCCAACCAGAGCTCAGTATATAAATGTGTGTAATAAATGTTTTTCGTTTTCTTGGATGTAATGCGACTTTTTCCTTGGATGTAATGCGACCCAGCCACTGTGCCATAATGTTATAGCTGTGGACAGGTCTCACTTTGTCTCCCAGTTACACAACCATGGTCTGATCCTAAATTAGTGCAGTCCTCCCTCGAAGCTTTACACTTGCACTATTCAATGCCATGAACTCACATGACTCTGTGCACATAGTCCGTTCATGCTGTCAGTGTGTAATAGAGTTTTTTGTCTTTCTTGCAAGAGATAAGAGAAACAGATGTGAGAAAATGTTATGACGGAAACCGATGTAAGACATTTTAATGTAACATTAGATAAACTGTGTAACCTGCAGTCAGCTGGTATTGTAATTAATGCATTCCCTTCATTTCTCTCATAGAGACACTGTCAATTTGCTTTTGTGTGAAGTTGCCCAAGTCAAACTGTCAATTTAGATAAGAGCTAATTTAAAATACATTTCATTAGCACTTTTTTTGCATAATGTGCAGACATGTGTAGTGTAGATACCTGCATAACACACTATAACACTTCCATCCTCATTGTATAGGTTCTTTGTTAAAAATGATGTTTAATATCAACAGTCATAGACAAGCATGAATGTAACAACAGATAACTATATAATGACATATATTATGATTACTAACAGTCGCTCTACCCATTCCACATGAAAGGTTATCAGGTTTTATAAGCAGAATAGATTATGTACTGGTTGAAAACGTGCTCACGGCTTGCAATAATGCCCTTGTAACTACTCTGTGTCTGCGTCACAGTCTGCACTGTTCCTCAGCACTTCTAGTCTGTGTTGTTGCATACATCCATCCAACCATACATACATTCAAACAAACAAACAAACAAACATACATACTATGTGTATACTCTGCAAGAGAGTAATGTACAAAGTCCAGTCGAAAGTGTAACATGACTCAGCTTCAAAAGAAAAAAAAGAGTGCATCCAGTGCAGTGGGTGGTCCATTCATGAGTAAAGTTCCTTGAAAATCACACTGAGCCTTGGGCTTGCTGGCATTGAGAAACACTGCCTCTGAACAGTTTTTCCCTGGCATGATCTGCTATTTGGAAACAGGCTATTCCCTAGGGCTGTTTACATCAGAATGGAGTAACTCAGACATGACACTGAGGTGTTTTCCTGCACTTCTCTCCTCGTATGCCTGGGCCCCTGTGCTTCTCTCAAAGGTAAATCATGATGTTTGTTGATGTGGCCTCGATACTGTTGGTGTAACATTTCACAACAGGCAGACAACAGTGCCACACCTCTCTTAAATTGCAAAAATAGGCTATCCCCTTCAGCTGAGAATAAATCTTGTCTGTGATGCAGCAGTGACTCATTGCTTGAAAACTAGTTCATCGTGAATACTTAATTCATATTATGTCCAATGATCGCACGATATGAGAAACAACATGTTCAGAAGGAAAAGTTCAAGAAGACTGCAAGAGTAATAACACAAAGTCCTTTTTTTGAGCACAACAGATGCTATATAAGCCAAAACACTGCAGGAAGGTTTTGCCCTGTCCCCAGATCGCCAATGGAACTCCGCCTCCACATTGCTCGATTCGTTGGCAGAACATCCACATTTCCAGGAAAAAAAAAACTGTTGAAAAAAGCAACTTGGCCGGACACGTTTATCCTGCAGCCGCCCTCCAGCTCCTCCTTCAGCGGAGCTGTAAACAATTCCACAGAAGAGGAGGTGCCTCTGCGGCTGCTGCTTCCCTTCTCAGTCTTAGAGTTCAAGAGTGCACGGCGTTTTGTGGGTCATGTTGATATGTTGACATGATATGGTGATTGTGTCAAAGCTGAAGTTTATTTTTGTTTTTTGTCTGTGCCTGCGTGTGATGTAACAGAGAGGAGGGGGCGTGTGCATTATCTAAGTACAGAATGTTCCCTTCCACGTGCGGAGTATGAAATTAGTCTGACGCACCATTGACCTGCTCCATTATATTTATATCTCCACCCTCTTTGTATGGCACTGCCCCCACGAGCTCACAGGCCAGACTGGAAGTCCTAGTTTCCTCCTCTGTCAGGGGTCTGTAAGTCTGTTGATAGTTTTTTTAACTTCTCACGTTTCTGTAAAACTATTTTCGGGACTCAAAAGTAGCCCTTGATTTGTCCCCGATCTGTTCGGTTGGAACAGCCGTAAACAGCGCAAACCATAAGCATTATTGCTGCACTATTGAACCTGTATTATTCAGTTACCTGCCCTCCATCTGGAAAGCACGCCGATGTGTGACGTCATCTGCAAATAACCTAGTCTATGGTAAGGCTACAAAGTATGGAAGCCCATTTTTGCCAGCAAAAAATAAATAAATAAGATCACCAAAAAAAAAAAAAATAAATGAATACACAAAAAAAATAAAATGTAATTCACAAAAAAAAAAATATATATATATATATATATATATATATATATATATATATATTTTACTTTTTCTTTGTCAGCAAAAAAAAAAAAAAAAAAAAGATGTTTCCAATTGCTGTTTATTGGTCGCCACCTCAGCCACATTGGTTTCATTCTTTATACTCCAGAGCTGCTTCTTGCTTAACATTCTATTCAAGGGTGCATTTGCTCATTACAATCCATGTGAAATATCATCTGTATTTCATGTGTTGTAAAGCCACGTTTTAAAGAAGTCTTCAATGTACTCACAATCCATTTATATGTCAAATGTAGAGTAACCTATGAAGAGCTGCTTCTATGACTTAGAAGCAGTTAAAGTATCTCATAATTTCGACTTTCTATCTCATAATTTCGACTTTATATAGCAACTGGAAAAATCTGGTCAGTGTTATGGTTACTATGGAAGCCCATTCCCGGAGCAAAAAAAAAAAAAAAATATCACTAAAAAAAAAAAAAAAAAAAATAGCAACTTAAAAAAAAAATCCACCCACAAAATAAATAATAATAATTCTAATATTTTTTTATTTTACTTTTTTTCCACCAGCAAAAAAAAAAAAAAACTTTTGGTGCATCCATCTGTAACCATAACACTGACCAGATTTTTCCAGTTGCTATAGAAAGTCGAAATGATGAGATACTTTAACACAACAGTCATAGAAGCAGCTATGACATATGAATGGATTGTGAGTACATTGAAGACTTCTTTAAAACACGGCTTTACAACACATGAAATACAGATGATGTTTCACATGGATTGTAATGAGCAAACGCACCCTTGAATAGAATGTTAAGCAAGAAGCAGCTCTGGAGTATAAAGAATGAAACCAATGTGGCTGAGGTGGCGACCAATAAACAGCAACTGGAAACATTTTTTTTTTTTTTTTTTTGTGAATTCATTTTTATTTATTTTTTTGGTGATCTCATTTATTTAATTTTTTTGCTGGCGGGAATGGGCTTCCATTGTATTTCATGTGTTGTAAAGCCGCGTTTTAAAGAAGTCTTCAATGTACTCACAATCCATTCATATGTCATAGCTGCTTCTATGACTGTTGTGTTAAAGTATCTCATAATTTCGACTTTCTATAGCAACTGGAAAAATCTGGTCAGTGTTATGGTTACAGATGGATGCACCAAAAGTTTTTTTTTTTTTTTTTGCTGGTGGAAAAAAAGTAAAATAAAAAATTATTAGAATTATTATTATTTATTTTGTGGGTGGATTTTTTTTTTTTCTTTTTTTTTTTTGTGAATTACATAATTTTTTATTTTTTTTAAGTTACTATTTTTTTTTTTTTTGCTTGCGGGAATTGGCTTCCATAGGTTACAGATGGATGCACCAACAGTTGTTTTTTTTTTGCTGGTGGAAAAAAAGTAAAATTAAATAAAAAAAATAAAAAAATGATTAGAATTATTATTATGTATTTTGTGGGTGGATTTTTTTTTAAGTTACTATTTTTTTTTTTTTTTTTTTTTTTGCTGTTGGGAATGGGCTTCCATAACAAAGTGGACAAAATTACATAAAAAAAGAGGGTAGTCACGTGACCCAAAACATACAGGAAGCGATCCACAAATGTGCAAAAGTCATTTCACATGTACAAATGGATCCACAAATACGTATGTATCACTTTACCTGTAAACCATGACATTTGTATGCATAATATGTATTTACAGAGTAAATTATGCATATTTTCAAATCGCTCTGTATTTGTATGTATATAAATTTACACAAATTAAAAAATACACCTTGTGGATATTTAAATATTTGTTGATCATAGTACATATTTGTGGATTTTTTTCTGTGCTACAAATATTACAGTCCAATTATAAATAATATATTTTTCTATTTGTTTAAGGCTGTTCTGACCTGACATTGTTGAGATTGAGATCTTTGCTGTTTGGTCCACTCTACTGGACATTTAAGTCAAAACCTTTCAAATTTTCTTTTTTTACATGTGTATAAACAATCATTTCCAAACGATATATAAAAAAGTGACAATTGTTTAGATAAAATGTTAAATATAAATTATACAAATTGCACATTTTACAACACATCACATTAAGAGTTTCTTTCTCATGGGAGTTATTCAAAGCAGTGGTTGTGACTCATGGCAGGGGGACAAGTTTTAAACTACAATTACTGGTTTGCGGATATATGCCTCAGCCAACACACTCATGTTGGCGTTTACATCCATGTCTGTCTAAAATGTCATCACTTCATCGTTTTATCCTTTTAGACATCTGAGATAAATTATCATAATTAGCAAATCAATTTCTGAGTCATTGCCATTAACATGTTTTGTAAGGTCACAGTGAACTTTGATCACCAAATTCTGATTAGTTCATCCTTGAGTCCAGATAGACATTTGTGCCAAATTTGAAGAAATTTCGTCCAGACCGGACGACAACACAAAAAACACAAAGCCTCGGGCCACGGCTGGTGCCGCCGCGGAGGCATAAAAATGACAGACCACATGCCAGCACACGACACACTCATCTCACCAACAGTCAGGGGGGATCCTGGTGTTCTGCCTTAACTGCAGAACAACTAATGTGATGTGCCTCATTACTCGATGGTTGAGACACTGTATGCTTTTGATGTTTTATACATTTTACAATGACGAGGTTGACAGCACTCGGAGTCAAATAAATGCAGATGTTTCTGTTCCATTAAGAAGCATAATTAGACTTTTTCTATCTACCTCTTCCTCTGCTTGTCTTTTTGTCAAAACTGTAACCTGCTAAAACTGACACGACTGCACTAGACATCTGACCTACACATGATAAGCATCAGTCTTGTTGTCATCTGAGTGGTTAAAGATCATGGTGAAGTAAAAACAGGCAAGACACGGAGTACCAATCTATTTAATTTTTTATTTAACAATGCATGCCAGACATGATCCTATTCACATTGAAGAATACAGATTTGTATTTGCATCCAAATACTCACTACTTTGATTTCATATTATAATCTCTCTCTATCGTTCTTTCGATCATCTTTACAGGTCGTCTCTGTACACTCTGAGTGGAAGAACTGCATGCATTTGAAGGACATTAAAGAAAGTGTGACCAGTAGGGGGATAAGTCCCTTTTAATTGTAGAAGCACATCAGCAATTATTGCAGAAAAAACGTGCGTGAAATTCTCTTTAGCTTACGAGTCATAATGATTAACCTTCTAACTTAACACCAGGCCTTGGTATGTGGTTGACAGGTAAGGGATTGGACAGTCTTTTACCAACGAAAAGGTAAAGGAATGTCCAATCATAGTCATAGGAGGGAAGCAGATCTGTTGATTACCATCATATGCTCATGAGATACAGTATAGGAAAATATTTAAAAAATACTGTACACTGAGATTATGTTGGGTTGTGTTGTGTTGGCATGCCTCCCTGTTACTGGTGTCATTTATATCTCCGGGTTCACGCGCAGTTAATGTACAAGCACGCAAGCACCAACACATGCACACACCTCCTATCAACCTCCCAGCCATGTCAACATACCATAAAACGAATAATAGTATCATGTGCACACAAGTTTAGTGGTGCCATGAAAGGATATGTTGTCTCGTATTCCTTAGTGCAAGGATAAAGAAATTTTAAAATATTATTTTGATTCCCTATCACAGTAGGTCAAATAGGAGGGCCTACACTTTTCAGTCTGACGCAGTCTGTTTTCATCGTTAGCCATGTATAACTGAGTTGAGCTGTACGACTGTCTGCCACAGCTGTGTAGACAACAGGTCAGTGGAGCGCGACTCAGCTCCTTTCCATTTGGTTTGGCAAAGTTTGGTTTGGTTCAGCTTGTGAGGGACCAAAGCCCTCGCTAACGATACGCAAATCTATAGTTGTTTGGATTTTTAGGAACTTAAACTCCTGTGAGTGAACAAAGTTAGTCGATATAGTATGAAGGCATTCCTTCATGTTGTATTGCCATTTCTGAAGACATAAGACACAAAAAATATTGATGTCCCGAAGACGTAAAGCACAGTGATTATATAAGAAGCTTTCTGCTGCAGACAAATCCAAATCTCTCTATTTCTCTTTTTGTTTCCATCTTTCATTCCAGCATGATAATCTTACTATCTTGCATCACTGGGGTAATGTTGTCCCTGAGCATTGACTTGGGGTCAACCTTTCACCTCTTAAACATACTGCATACTATGTATTCGTTGAGGAAATTGCTAATCTTATCCTTTGTATGTACCGACGGACTACAACATCCCATTTGCCATTTTATAGGTATTTCAAGTGTGTTACTCCCCGATCTGTCCAACCCACATGAATGTAATTTATGTGGGTGTTGTAATTGCTGGGTTAAAGGGGCACTCCACCAATTTGACAAATAAAGGTCAGTTTACTGGTCACGGATGTTTACCGTTCAGCCTATGAACACAGTGTGTATGTCGTTTGTAGCTCTAAAGGGAGCTTTCTGAAGTCTAAGAAAATAACTCTGACGATGCCATCAGGGTTATGTTATGTTCAGTCAAGCTTGACACATACCAAATATTTCACAGACAACTTGTGTTATTAACTGGGAGCAAGGGGTTTGAAAGATGAGATGATTTAACAGTCACGGAAGGTCTGTCAATAGATGCTTTTGAGTTGCACCATGGGAATTGTAGGATTCAGTGTTTTTGAAACTTGATCCATACTGGGGACTAAACGTCTGTTTCTAGAAAGCCCCCCAACTGTGAGCAGGTGCAGTGCTAAATCACTGGAGTACCCCTTTTAAGGTTTAGGGTTTGGTTCAGGGTTAGTAGGCGTATGAACAGTGTGGATCATCAAACAGATTTGGTTATAATACAGAGATAAGTCAAATTATACAAATTCATGCTATATTCAAACCCTTATGTCTCAGATTTATGTGCAAATAGACTTTTTTCTTCAGCTATGAAACTATAATTCTCAATGATATCTTTTTATGTTTTTCAGTGGATTTAAACGTCCACACAAGCAATGATACAGTCTACCAATATCAACATTCCCCCCAATCTGTACATCAGATGTGTTTAAAGAGAGCAACAAAGGTCTACGAGTGGATTTAAAAGCCACATGTTGAAAATAATCACAGATATTAGGGGCTCCATGATTAGGGAAAAAAACAAAAAAATGAGAAATTTCACAGATTTCTGATTCACTTCAGTCCCCACATAGTCCATCCATGCCCAAAAGGCACCCTTAGTTTGGTATACTGGCAACTGTGTATTGCCATGTCGACTTTACATTAGAAAATTCTCATAAGCTGCTTGATAAAACATACAATAAAACTACTTTAAATACTTTAAATATGATTTAAATTTACAGTATATCTGACAATTCTATATTTAATAAATAATATAATACATCAGCATTTAGTGCATGTCGATGGTCATCTTTTTATTAAATTTAAAAGCTTAATTAGAAAATACTTAAAATTTGACAAAAATATCACTGAGAAGATATAAATATTGATTTTGTAATTCAAACAGGCATTTACTGTAATCATCATTAATGAGCAAGAAAATGTCAATAAATAGAATCAATCTCAAAATATATTCAACATGATTAAACTGAATTGTAATAGTGAGGAAATATAAAACAAACATAAAAAAATCTGTAAGAATTCTATTCATTTCACTTATCTTAAAAAGCCAACAGAGAAGGGCATCTTCCTCCTCCGAGACTTTTTCCATTACAATAAAAAAATGAGAACTTTCTAAAACACTGATCTGGCTTTCATCTTTTAATAATAATGTACCCATGTTTCCTCCTCCATGTCACTTAAAATGCACATCTTTCTTATATTTCAACTAGAATGCATATACGTAACAGCTTATTTCAAGCTTCTTTTTTTGTTAAAGATAAATTCATCAATGAGCTCTTTCTTTAGGAACTCTTCTTGACCTGTATATGATTTATAATGGGCTTAATCATCGGGATTTCTATTACAGTCTCCTTTTGCAGTGTCTGGATTCGAATGCAATTAATTAAATAAAGGAGAAAAGCAAATGAATGACAGTTATGGAGAACATGAAGGACGGATCCATTAGGTGTAGGTGGATGTAAAACCATTGCAACATAATGCCAAATGTCAAAACCTGAAGGAGGGCTGGGCTACAATAGAGCAATGATTTGTTGAGTGTAAGGATTTTTGGTGTCAGGTGCAGGCAAAGAAGGTTCTTATCAGGTTCACCTAGCAAGCATTGCTTCTGAAATAGGCTCATAGCGCCCTCTTGTCCCCATTTCATTTTTTGCAATTGCACTTGTTAAAGCTCTCAGGGATCAGGACTGAACTAGACTATATTTTCTAGTGTCATGTAAGATTTCACTGACAGTGTGTGTGTGTGTGTGTGTGTCAACATGTAAATATGCTCGTTGCTGTAAAACACTGGACGCTGTCACCGGCTAATCTCAGTCTTCCTGTCACATTCTTTCTCACTTTTTCCTGATACTTCTACCTTCTCACTCTTATCACATGGCTAATAAAACCCAGTTTTTATTGCAGGTATAGACTGCTGACACTTGACAGCCATAGCTGAAGACATGTGATAGGTTAATGACCTTCTGACTGGAGTATGTTCAAACACTGCTTTCTTTTTCTAGCTAGACTGACAAAAGATAGATTATGCTACAAAACGCAAAACAATGAATGGCAAATTTGATATACCTTTGAAAAAAGAGATAAATATATTGATTATTTGAAAGGTGTATTTGTGTATCTAGAGGTAAGTTGTTGCCATGTTACAGCAATCATTTCCAGTGCAACCCAGAGAAGAAATAGTTCTGGATGGTTCCAAAACACTTCACTGATTCTTTTATGAAGCAGCCAAAAAATGTTAGCTAGTTTGCTTGTGCTGGGGTCGTACAGAGTGGAGTTAGGATAATATGAAGAGAGGATAATGTATTTAAAGCGAAGGTTTTGTGACTCCGTGCCAAGACAAAGCGACAAACTGAGGTGGCTGTTTTTTCTGTTTTTTACTCCTCTCTCTTTGTTTCTCACACTTGACAGTTTCTACCATATAATGCAGCTAGGAGTAACAGTATACTTTCTCTGACTTACGTGATTGATATGTGATGTAACACAGTGATGTGATGTCTACGTGACGTAAAGGTGGTGGTGGGTTGAAGACATACAGTACAAATACACCTTCCATTGCCATAACACCCCACTGAGAGTTACTGAGCTACAAGAGGAGGTAAAAACTACTCTAGATTCATAGCTCTTTGTTTTTGACTGGTGTACAGGAGGACGCCTACATCTTCCATCCTGTTCCACCTGACACCGAATCCAGGGTAAAGTTGCCCTCCAGCACTGACTATGATTAAACTTTTACCACCTTTTCTAACCTAAAACGTAAGTGAAAAAACAGTAGATCTGGTCCAGATCAGCATCTATGGGCAACTTCACCCTGCTTTCACTTTTGCCCTTTCAGCTTTCCTCCCTGGTCCTATCGGTGTGTGAGTGTGCCGACCAGTGTTCTTGTCACGTGTAGTTTTGTCTATCAAAGCTGCGGAAAGCTGACGGAGTGGCCAGCTTTCTCATTGAGAGGCTGTCAGTCTTGGCTGCGTCAGGCCGTGTGCCAGACTTGCTCCTGAGGAAGGGGTTTCTGGTTCCTGCCAGACCCCGGCCCCCTGGCCCAGGCCCCCTGTCTGCCCCCAGACCCGGTCCCCTCTCCATCCTTTCACTCACCGACAGGCTCTTCCGGTGCGGAGGGGCCAGCGTGAGGGAAGGATGGGAGTCATCTGAGGAGCAGCTGTTTGCTCGCTCCAGCCTGGAGAAGGGAGAGCAGAGAGGGGCCCCACTGGGCCCACCTAGGCCTCCCAGGCGAGGGGTATCAGGGGCTGGAATCAGGTCGTCGGGGTCCTCTGGATCAGACTCTGTGTGGCTAAGCTCTGCCTCTCTCTCTGGATGAGCGGAAGCAATGTCTGATGGCTTATCAAAAGGGAATGAGGTGGATCCTCCGGGGGAGTGTGAGCGTTCTGCAGGAGTGTACGGAGCTGAGACACAGCGTGTATCGATGCAGTCAGTGATGCTGGTGTACTCTGCAGCTTTTACCTGGACTCCTGCCCCCAGTCCACTGTAGCAGCCTCTTGGTGTGAACATGAGGCTGTGTGACTTAACCAGAGGGGGCTCATCCAGGAATGCTGTGCCTGTCGTAGAGAGGTAGCGGCTGCTCTTAGAGCGCTCGAGCAGCCCTGCTGAGGGAGGCGGGGATGGATCCATGTCCCAAGGAGGTAAAGTGGTGTCTGGTAAGAGGTGGCCCGAGCACAAGGACAAATCAGCAGCTGCACTGTCGTCAAACATGGCTCCAGCTGTTCCGCTGCTGCCTAAACCGCCCTCCGAGTGCCTATCGCCCATACCGCTGGTGGCAGCGCTGCCGAAGTCCCGGCCTCCCGGCAGCACCGTCTCCATGATATCTGACTGCAGCGAGCAGTCTCTGTTGAGCGGCGGGACCATTCGGAGAGGATTCAGAAAGACCTCCGCAGGCCCTACCTCCTCAGAAGTTGAGACATAGATATCAATGCATGATGATGGACGGTGTTGCTGGGAGACCGACAGCGTCGCCAGGGGGAGGGGCTTAGACTCCTTGGTGGCGGCACCTGAGGACACTGATTGTGAGCTGTTGGCTCGATGGAGACTGAGCGAGCGTTCTTTGAAGAAGCTCTCAGCTCGTTCAGCTCCACTTGCACGTTCACTACCTCGACCGACATAAAATGAGTGACTCCTTGTCCGTGCAGCCATGCCTGTAGGAGAAGGAGGGGACATGGAGCCCTCAGCTGCTCCCTCCAGCGCCTCCTGCAGACGGTAGGTATTCCCTTCTGTGCTGTTAAAGCTGCTTTGACGGAGGATGTATGCTGCTTCGGGGCACTCGCCCTGGCGGAATATATATGCAGAGTCTGTGCAGTCAGATGAAGTCCGGGAACGTACTTTGTTGACCTCCCCACGCTCAACACCTGTCACACGCTCCAGTGCTACAGCAATTCTTCCAATCAGCTCCTCCATTTGGGCCAAACGAACGTCAACGGTCTGCAGCGAGGCCTTCATGAAGTGTTCCCTTTCATTGACTTCCTCCAGACGCATTGCCATATTTTCCACCCTGGTGGAGTAGAGCAGAAAGAAAATAAGACATTAAAAGCACTGGAGGGAGCGGAGTAAACAGGGACAATGGTGGAGAAAAAAGGTGTCCCTAAAAGCATTTTTTTTGTATCTTAGTTCCATTGTGCTGTGTGCATATTGCAGGACGTATATTTGCTTTTGTTTGAAATGTGCACTATAACATCTGTAGGCCAGGTTTCTGTTTCTTCACATCCTCTATCAACTGGCAGACAGCACATTGGACTTATTTGTAAACCAATTTGCCATAGGCTGGAGGTTTAACATAGAATACAGAGAGAGGTTTTCTGTGCAGCCATGTCCGACCTTTCAGAAGTGACTCTGATCCTCTCATCGTTAGAGGAGTGAAATCGGTCATCTTTCTCTCTGAAGTACTCTTCTATGCATTGCTCCTCAAAGTCGTGGACTTTCTTCAGCTCATCCTCTGTGATGAAAAGTTCTGCGGATGAAAGAGTGATAATGCTTCAGTATCATATATCATTTTTTGATTCACAGTATAATAATATCTAAAGTTCAATCCAAAATATATATACAGTAGTTGCCAGCACTAAATGTTGATTGCTAATGCTTGCTAATGTTTATTGCCACTCACTCAGTCCATAGTCCCTCTCGTCGTCGTCATGCTTGCGCCAGCGACAACACAGATGCTTAAGGACCATAGTTATGTGACTGAAGATGATGAGGGGTGGAGGAAGGACTGGGCGCTCATGGAAGGTCATAATGAGCTGGTAGCGCTGGAATTTCCAAACCTGGTTGGAGATGGACTTCACCTCGAAGAATGTATTGCTATGATGATGGACAACACACAGAAATGCCACACCAACCAAGAAATGTCAAATCCACTGAAAGCTAAAATGAACTAAATCAAGTCATCAGTGGCACAACAAAGATCACAACCAGTACAGATAGTATACAGCTTGATTGGTCGACTCCTTCACTTAGCATGCTGCTGGACTGCAGAGCCAAGTTTGGACACAAAGAATATTTGGAGATAGAAAAAAATGCGACAGCCAACACAATAAATGGCTGCCTAATGTGTAATGAGATTAAACCTTCAATTAAAAAAAAAAAATGTCCCCATTGTGCACTTTTTGGTAATTACCCTGACAAATGTGTAGAAAAGGATGATCATTCTTTCAATATGGATTATTCAGAGGCACAACAGATCATTAGCATAATGCCTCTGCAAACGAAGCACCATCCCATTCTGTTAATACAATTTGCTACCAGCCTCAAATGACTTAAACAGCAGCTCAAACACAAATTACTGTCAAAATTGTCTCTCTCTCACACACACACACACACACACACACACACACACACACACACACACACACACACACACACACACACACACACACACACACACACACACACACACACACACACACACACTCAAATGAAGTCTAAAAGACACTTCGCCCATATCTATTTTGTTTAAAACAGTATTAGTTTGATACTTCTATGAGTAAAATCCATGTCTCAGTGATACTGTTTTTGCATTAATGTTATTTCTATCATCATGCAGCCAAAGTGTGGAAAAGCTAAAATGATTGTTTACGTACTTGAACACAGCTATGAGTAGGTTGACGAGCAGTATGTTGGCCACCAGCAGGTAGCAGGCCATGATGGCTGGGACAATCCAGGCACCGGTCTTACAGGGAGGCAGGGCCACCACCCCCCCATCCTCTGTAGTGATGTTCTGCCCACAGGGGGCTGCACAACGCCACAAAACAAATACACACACATAAGTTAATGCAAGTTAAACTATGACATAGAGACTTGAAGCCATCATGAAAATTTCTGTAGAAATTTGTATATGAACAACAAATTAGAAAGACATGCTGAGACGCAACACAAAATAAAGACAAATTATATAGTAAAAAAAAAAAAAACTTTAGCAAATTAAAATAAAGAAAACATAATACATTCAAGCACATACTGCACAATACCTTACAAGACAATAATAAAAAAAAGAGACAAGCAGACCTAAAATACCAAATAAAATGCATATTATTTTGCAAAAAAAACAAGAAGCATAATTTGTCTTTATGCTTCTAATAGAGGGGACTGGAAAGAGTGGACACTATAATGGTAGAGGCTCATGTTTGAAAATGTGCATCTGAAAACAAAATACACACCAAAACAATGCATTAATCATGTCTCATCACAAGTTGTGTTCCCAATATATTCAACCATGCAGGAGATGTTT
The DNA here is from genome assembly GCA_032191485.1 of Leptoclinus maculatus. Lineage (NCBI taxonomy): Eukaryota > Metazoa > Chordata > Actinopteri > Perciformes > Stichaeidae > Leptoclinus > Leptoclinus maculatus. The sequence continues at coordinate 22,259,507 of JAVDOI010000005.1, forward strand.
AAAATATATTGTCACATATGTGTGCCATAGCTTCATTCAGTAATGATTGATTGTTTTGAATCAATGTATTTAAGGTACACAGTATGTTTTTTCCATCTGTGATGGTTCAGTTGCTGTGGCTTATCTGGGGAACATTCAGCATTTGTTCTTGGTTTGTTTGCCTTTGAGATTCATTCTAGTCATGCTCATCATTGCTTGATGTTCAATTGTTTCACACAATGCAGCCCAAAGACAGAGAACTGAAGTAATTTTATTCTATAATTCAAATTTTCACCCTCAAAAATTTTGATAAAAAACTCTGACAACTGAACCACGTGAAAAAACAGATTACAGATGATGAAAGGTGGCTGATAGATATATTATGGTGTCTGTGTTTTATATGTTTATGGTGTGGTATTCATATGTAAATGTCAATGTTCTTATTAAATGTTGCCTATATTAGTATAAATATTTTTGCAATGTTATAATTGCTCCAGTGAGAAGCTGAGCCAGCGTAAAAAAAGGGGGAGGGTGATATGTTTATGTCACAGACGGCGTTAACATGGCAGGGTCACTTCTTCAAATGAAACTAATTGAAAGTCAAGGAACAAAATGAGTGGAAGAAAGATCAAGGGAATATCATACTTTCCTCTTGATGTAATAACTGACCAAAAACAAAGAGTATAAAATATTAGAAAACATTTGAAAAGTGCTATTGCCACGAAACAGTGCCATTTGTCAGCCAGTGCCAAAATTAGTAAGGGTAAAGTTGCTTACAAAGCATAGCCTTAGGTCAAGCTACTAGTTGGTCAATCCAAGATTTGGAGAAGAAAGGCAGCCTCATTCAACCTGTCATACACTTTAAATTGTCTTAAACAAGCTTCTGGTATTTAAATAATATGCTGTTTAGATTTAGTAGCTGACCCAAGATACCAAACACATGAGGGCAACTTTAACCTCAGAGCATGTGGAGCCGCATGCACACTTTTGTCTCAAGTGGCCTCTAGTGGTAGGGGTGGGCATGACATGGTGGTAACGTGAGGATGATGAAGGAGAGGTGGGTTAGGTAGATGTGATTAAATTGAGGTTTATATCTATTGATTTACTGGGGGTTTGACTGCACTGGGCATTGTGGGATGGAGCACTACTACGCCAGGTTCCGTAAGTTCGTAAGTAATTGTCGGCCAGCCAGAGTTTTTCATTCACCCTTTGCCTTAACTTCCTACTATCTGAAACAAAGAATGAAAACATTATTTCAGATCTCTTCTCTTTGGGCCACTCCTCACATTCTGTACACACCATCATATATACAACCATAGAAAAAGACAACAGAAGAGCACGCAAACGCACTCTCAAGACATTTTCTCACAGACACTTTATTGAGTCAAATGTCACTTTGTCTACATGATATAAAATAATGTAGAGACGAAAAAGATCAGGACAAACTCACAATAAAAAGTAATGCCCTCGTGTAAGAAGTTCAGCAACTTGACAAAAAAATTCCACCGATATGGTGTAAATTTGTCAAGTATTTCCCAGTTATCAATTTGATGTTATTTGTCTTGTAGTACAGTATTTTAATATGTATGTGTTATAAAAGGAAAACTTCTGGTAATATGCTAACGATGGTGTGTATTTGGTCACATTGCTTACATCTCTCTTCAGAGTCAGCAACTATTTTCCCCTGAATTAACAAAAATGAAGTTTATTGAAAAGCTCTGACACTCTGGCCCTAAACTTACGGTCAATCTGGTCGGCAAACACCTCTCCGTAGATCATCCAGTAAGGCATGAAGAAGATGTTCCTAGCTAGCATCCAGGATGGGTCTTCATTAGGGTTGAGGATGGCCTGACGCGCCACCCCAAAACTCATCAGTATCACCAACATGATGATCACAAAATACATCATGTCGATCATCTGACAGAGGGAGGGGGGGGGGGTAGAGGAGGACCGTCAAAGAGAGAAGGGAAAAAGTGAGTGGTTTAAGAAGAGAAACACATGGGGAGCAGCTGATGAAAAAAGAAGGAATGGATAAAGTGAAGAGAGCAGTCCACTAGCCTCTGTTACATTATCCTTAATATATTTTTTGATTAAATGTGATATGCATTGTCTTTCAAAAAGCTGATACACATCTAATAAATAGTCACACTTGTAGGCCAAATTATCACGTTATTCAAATCACGAGGTGCACACGAATTTGGCAGAATACCAGCATTGTGATATTTCAGACTTTGAAAGTATGGCGGTATTTCATTTTTACATTAACATTGTTCTCTGAACTGCTCCTACTTCAAATCTGTTTTTGGTACTGCAACGTCACATATGCCAAATATCTGACTAAGTCATTGAATCCAAAACCACCCACCTCCATTAACCGTCCACCGCAGCCCAACCCCCTCATCTTTAGCTGATTTTCATATCAAAAAGGCATTTGTGTTCTGTAGCGTACAGCCAATGTCAAAGACAGTTGATCATCAGACAAATTTGGGCTTTTGATCCCTACTCTAGTTTTGTCCTCATGTATGCATCAGAGGCTCTGATCTTGTGCTCTTTGAGATCAGACAATGAGGTTTAGAGGCACAGAAGCTCTATTAGGACCAAGCCTGTACACCACACATTAAAATTAAACCCTTGCAATCATGGGACTCAGTGAACTCTTATAATTAGTATGGTTCATGCAGAGTAGTGGTCAGAAAGTAGAAAAATCTGACATAAATGAAGAACACATAATGGGGAAAGGAAAAATGAGAAATGCTGGAGTAGAAAAGACAGAAAGACAGACAGACAGACAGACACACACACACACACACACACACACACACACACACACACACACACACACACACACACATACAATACGCCACCCCTGCCTCCTCTCACCATCTTGCCAATCATCATCACATAGGGACCCAGGTACTTGTTGACCCCAAAGATGTCCAGCAGCCGGATGTACCAATAGATGATGTTGACGCAATAGATGACCCGCCCGTAGCTCATAAGCGGCGGCTCCTGGAGACGCAGAACCATGCCGATGGAGAATATGAGAATGGCCATGAGGTCTGTGATGTTCCAGTACTCCTGAAGCCACACCTTCACCTTCTGTAACAACTTCCCCGGCTCTGACATCAGGATCTGGGAGAGGGTTGGAGGGAAATTATTTGAGAAAAGAGAGCAAGATGAGGATGCTCGCATACAGGAACGATGAAAGGTGTGTTCATAAATCCAGAAATTGAAGTGAGCCCCAAAAGTGATTGAAATAGAAGAATAGAAATACAATACATCATGTCCACCATAGGAGGGCAGTATAAGTTCACCTATCGGGGCATCTAGCAGATGTCTGGGGAGGCATTGTTGTGCAGCTGAGAATGATGTGCCATAATGATTAATGTGTTTCATACACTTACAGTACAAACACAGCCACAGAGTGAGGCTGAACTGGTCCCATATGGCCACATACCTGTATTTTCTATTTACTGTTTTTTTGGGGGGTTTTCCCATCTGTGTGTCTTGCCTTCATTTCGACCCCCCTTCCTTCTCTCTCCCCATGACTCTTTCTTTTGCTTCCACTTCAATGGTTGCAACACAGTTCCCCCTATTAATCATGAGCTGTTTGATGGCATGGACATGATGCTTAGCTTCTCCACCACAAAACTCACTGAATTTAAGCGTAGTCGACATTATGGGGACAAGCGTTGTGTCTATAGTTCACTCGGTAGTTAGTGGTGAAGAACTGATTAGTGTGTTTAAAATAGTTATGGATGCTGGTGCACAGGATCTGTCGTACCTCTCTCATTTTCTCAATGCCGTTGGTGAAGATGTAAGCGATGACGATCCACTCTTGAGGACAGGGCCACAGGTCCATCTTTACCAGGACAATGTAGTTGAACAACATCAGGTAGCCCACGTAGGCCAACTATGTAAAAACAACACAGCAGAGGGCAATCAGCAGGGACACATTTATGGCTATGCGCTAGTTGTTTCTGGCTTTTCCCACAATAGCAAACTGTACATCAATAAAGTTCAGACAAATAAACTGACTTGAAGGGCTTTTGTGTGCAACTGCTCAAATTAAATGGTTATTTAGTAAATGATTGACCCTCATTATACCTCTCTTTAATGCGTTTTTTCAAATGTGATGATCGAGATTTGATGTCAAGACGCCTGATTGCTATACCTCCAAACTTGGCCTGAACATGTCCATTATGTGTCTCCTGTCGCTGTATCTATTTAAATCCATGTGGCTTATCATGAGACTAGTTCAAAAAATTCTGATCACAATACAAACCAAACCATCTAAAAAAAACAGACCTGGACAACCTGACATAAATGTATTCAAAATCCATTTTATATGTTTTCTTCATTCAAAGGTCCTGACGTTACTGGATTTCAATCAGATATTTGACATTTTTGATTCAGCGACTGGTGATCTAGTATCCTCCGAGATCATTTAAATGGCATGAATACATTCAGCAGAGATTTTAACAGCCATGCAAAACTGTTAGTACTTTTAAATTTGGTACCAAAACAAGAAGGTTTGACATATTTGAATTATAAAGTAACTACAAACAATGGTGTATTCTTCAGTCTAAATCAAGTATTCCAGTGAAGTTTGAAGGTAAAGAGGTTTTAATAATTTGTGACCGGGACTGTCAATCCCTCCCACATGCACAGCGTGATAAGTTTGACTAATTGTACTTCAATGGGGCAGCCCTCTACTGCGATGACGAGTTTAAATACAAATCTGGTAATGAGGTAAAGACCACATTTTGACCCTGAGAAAACCCAGCATCTGTTCTACGAGTGCAGCTGCAGTGATGACATTTACAGTCCAATATTATTCTTTAACCTGAAGGGCAGGAGGGAGAAGTGAGGGATGAGAAGAGGAGGGGAGTAAATAGCCACAGAAGAGAAAATTGGATGAAACAAAAGGCAGTCAAAATATTTTCTCAGCATAAATAAACAGTGAAATCCCTGCTGGTGATGTTAAGAGCCGTTTTCACTGGGCGAGCAAATTGAAGGAGCCCAAGACGGGATATGAGAGACAAAAGATCAGCTTACATCGAACATTACACATGCGCTCACAGGCAGATACTTGTACAAAACACAAGCTATACACAGACTTCAAAGACATCTTACAGAATCCAGATAAACATTGTTGTACAGAAAGATGTTAAGACAACCATGCAAACCCTCTAAATCTCAACTTCAAATTAAGTAATATTTACTTATTGTAAAACTTCATTCAAAGGCAATATGCCATGACTCAAGAGATTTCTGTGTGTCTTTACACTGTTAATACAAAACCTCCTTGTTTGATCTTCAATCCCTTTCACTGGCCTGTACTTTTCTCACTGTGTTGCTTCCATCAGTCTCCCCATCTCTCTCACACTAAACCTTCTCACCCCAGTAAAGGTGTGTAATGACAGGCTGGAAGAGGAGGATAATAAAAATACAGGCACTGTGGCAGGAGAAGCTAACAGCAGGGAACCAGGAATTGATGCCGTTGCAGAATTACAGTGAGCACTGACACTGCCAACAGAAAGCTGAGCACGTAGGTGGTGTTGCAGAAGCCGCCACTGACCGTATGGAACCAGAACTTGACAATTGGAGCGTTGTAGAACTCGTATATCTTGCGTCCCAAGGGGATGAGGCGGTGGCGTTTCTGAACCTCCTCAACATCCTTCTTTCTGGATGTCTCTGTGGCTACCTTACCCAGCATTGCCTGGGGGAATGCGAACCCCACATGGAGCGAGGCAGTAAGGAGTGAAAGGTGTGAGGGATAAAGGGAATCAAAGAGTGGGAAGAGGGACGTGTGATGGATTGGAAAGACCGAGTAGGATGAGCGGGGGAAGATGCAGAGAGAGGACGGAGATGAAGAAGAGTATGTGGAAGGTGGGATGGGAAGAGTCGAATAACAAAGAAAAAAGGAGAAAGGGGAGAGGGTTACATTATGGCTACTGCACAGTTTTAATATCATAATAAAAGAAGCAAGCACAGCCAATGTCATCATTCCAAAATGTGAAATGTGTGTTTGAGGTGGAGTGTTGGGTGAAGGCTGGTAACACAGTATGACGCAGACACAGACACTCATGGATTGTGTCTCAGACAACAATTAAGAGACAGAAGAGAGACAAGGTAATGACAGAAAGAAGACAGAAAAAGAAAAAGATAAGACATAGATATTTAATTTCAATCTGTGACACATTTCTTTATCCATGAGAGAGGGTTCGGAGCCCACTGTTTTTATGGGTCATGGTCTTAATGTCAAAGCAACACCAGACCTGTGAGGGAGTTCATTCAGGGAATTGTATTGTATATCAGGGGGTGGATCTATATATATATATACTGCTCTAAAAAGGCAGAATGCAGTAATTACCTATTACCTAACTTCAAAGCGGACCTAAAAACACAATATCTGAACTTTGGCTGTGTAGTTACAGCCTTTGCCTGTGGCTATACTGTCCAACTTGCAGTTACTGCACTCTGGATTGATAATCTGTGTGCTGGTAGGACTCGTTGCAGCATTTACTGCACTCTCTGCCATGGAAAGAGTGCTAACTAGACAGCTTAACTGAAGTACGAGGGCTTCATAAAGTGAAAGCTAGCTTGTGGGGCAGCCGCAGCTAGCAAAGCAAAAACTAAGTTTAGTTATGGATTATTTTCCCCCAAGTTGCTATCTGTATGAAATGAAAAATATACATTTTGATTAACTGACATTTTGGTTACTTAGTATGTTATTCCACACAATTAAGACTGCAGCACAAAAAACAGCTAAACCCCTGCTAAAGCTAGCTAGCTTAGCAGATCTCCGTAGCTGCCATGTAATGTTTGACTCTAGTCAATTTTATGTGATTTAGTGTAGTTAAGCTATCTTGAAATCACATATTTATATCTAATACATTATTGTATTATATTGATTTAAACATATCATATACATAATATAAGTCTTGAAAGTACTCAGACAGATAGAAACTTGGCCAAACACTGAAATATTTGATTATATTCTCTATATGATAGAGTGCTGCAAGGATGACATGTTTTGTAAGTCAACCCCGGAAGTTAGCATTTCACAAAAAAATTGCTCATTCAAGCAGCACTCTACAATAAAACTAAAGGTAATCAAACTAGTTAAAATGGATAAGAAAGCTGAGAGAACATATTTTATTAGTACGTTTTTAGGTATTGAATAGTTTCTAGGCAATGTTTTTTGGGGTAAAATAATCAACCCAAAAAGCGTAAAATGAAAGCATTACAAACCTTTTATCTGTTTGCCATCCAGTCTGAACACTTTTAACCCTTTCTCAACTTCCCTGTGTTGTTACTGCACTCTGCCTTTGTAGGGCAGTCACAGACCTGGGCAAAGATAAAATGTTTGAAACTCTGTCAAAATATTTGAAATTTATGACGAGGAGTTGGTTGAAGTTCCCAGGCCACTGAATAGGTACAATAGTGATAAAACCATCACTAAGAAATCAAAGAAGAAATCACCATCAGTAAGGAATTAATGGATTTCTATTTTTTTCCAAATAAGAAAAACATATCCAGCTTCAAGTTTTGTCTAAGGCACACACAGACAGGGTGTAAATCACACCATGCCTTTACTGTACCGAACATGCACATTATCCAATCAGCAAGTGGACAAAAGCTATCACACAAGCTATAGCATTCATCACAGTGGGGTTTATCTAAAGCATCTGAGGATAAAACAATACAATCTCCCTCTGTGGTGTAGCAGTCTGTGTATATCTGTATGAATCTTTGTGTGATTCATAAGCATCTGAAGGTGCATTTGTACAGTCAGAAGCCAGGGCAATAGGAAGGGGCTCATTGCAAATGCATTCTCTGGCAGCAAGGTCTTTTGTTTAACACCACTGTGCCTCAAGGACTGCATGTGTAAAATCGCCCATTTGCGCTGGCTTGCTGGTTGTGCTTAATGCAGATGGAGAGTATGTACAGGGGTGCTGAGGGACGTTCAACTTCAGTTCAATCATTTAATGGAACAACCTTAGGTCCAGTTTATGTCTTAAAATTGTGTTAAAATTCCAGTCTTCCTTTAACACACAAATTGGATCTTGGTATCATCTCCAGAATTGATTGGATTGAAATGCAACGCGTCCTAAACCTGCTGTACATCCATGTCTATGCAGATGGAACTCTTCCACTGTGAGCCGGGAGAAGGTGCTCAGACTCTGCATGATTTAAGCTCTGCAGCAGCAGGCGGACATGGTTATATAATGCAAAAGCCTGGGCCTCCCATGCTCAGCAGCCGACATGCTGAGTGGTATGCTGCAGCAAGCCATCATCATGATGGGAGAGAAGTGAGGGGCAGCAATCGGCTAGCATACAGTACTGTACCTCAATCAGAACTGAGCTTGGAGAGAGGGAGAAAGAGAGAAGGAACTAGAGAGAGAGGGAGCTGAAAGCTAAAGAAATAAAGGAGCAAAGAGAGCGCTGGGCAGAGAACAAGAGGGACCATAGGAAAGGCAGAGAGAAATAGAGGAGATAGATGGAAGAAGAAACATACACGAGGGAACCCACAAGCGGCGACAGACTGAGACGCTACAACTCCACGACCATGTCTTTGCTGAGACGACGAGAAACAGGAAAGGTCTATTTGGCTGGAATGGGTCCAGCTGGCCCGAATAGAGAAACAAGTATGTGTGTGTAGAGAACTGTGTGCGTATTTGTGTGCGTATCGACATGTCATTGTGGACATAAAACTGGTCCACGAGAGATATTTACAAAGGACACAGTATCTGGGCTATGTATTCAATGATCAGTTTTATAGTCTTAACAAAGCAAGTGTGTATTGTCTAAAGTTTGAATATGTGTATAAATTCTGAGATGCAGGGCTGAGGTGGGTTCTCTCACCACGGAGTTGTACTGCGCCTCACAGTAAGATCTTACTGTGAACTCCATGTCTTCCTCCTCCTTCTCCTTGACTGGTTTCTCAGGCTCCTCCTCCTCCTTCTCCTGCAGGTAGGCCTCCTGATCCTGGGGCATGTAGGACATCTCATCTTTGTTCTTGAACTCCAGACTGAGGATGAATGGCGGCAGAAGCAGCCCTAAGATTACCTGGGTGATGAGAAAGACAGAAAGTGAAGGAGGAGGAGGATGGAAAGTTAGGGAGAGGAGCTGGAAGCGACAAATCACAGATGTGATGAAGGTGTACAGTTTTCTGAGTTCTGCTGTGGAAATTAGGACACACGGAGTCTCGAACAAACCAACCTTCATAATTGGTCTGCGACACACTTTTGAAACTCGCATAGTGAAAATGTACCCACATGAACACCTCTCCATAATGCCGCGGCTGAAAGCTTTGGTATGTTGTTAACCAACCAAGCAAGTGTTCTCATTGCTGAAGTCAATTACAAAAGCATTAGTCCAGACAGGAAGCAAGGTTGCTTCGCTGCCACGATGTATGAGAGGGACACACACTTCAAACACAAACCAGGCAACCATGAAAAGCAATAGAGAGGCTTTTAATGCAGAGGGAAGGTGAAGAACAAGGGAAAGAGAAGTAGATGTATAGCTGTGTAATCGAGTGACTTCTTATCACTGGAAGCAGCTGTTTGAATAATTTAAGAGTGAAATTGAGCTGTTTTCATTCCATCGACTACTGGCTCAAACTTGAACGGAAATGTAAGCAATTTAAGTTTACATGAATTTCTGAGGTATGAAAATCGAGACAGTTCATTTCATGATTTAATAACAAAGCTGTCAGTAAAGTCAGATGGCAAAATGATTAAATATATGAAAAGGATAGTTTCGGGGTGAAGGAACAGGATTAGTGACAAGTGAGAAATACAATTACAACCACAGCACAGAAACTGATGTCTCAGCTTCTCTTGTCAACAGGAGTGTCAAGGAGTCAAAAGCAAAGATGTCAGTAATTTGTCATACTTGTTGATGTGAGAAGTAATCAATATACTCATCTTTGCAATTCATAGTCCATCTGTAGCCTTCAGTCACCATGTTCTGATATGAGTTAGCGTGTTGGAGGGTAACACATGGCTGCCCTTACAACTATAGCAACTCAGAAATGTGCACACATATTATCGTGACAACATTTTGACAACGTTATTTGCTGTATATCATGAACTCCTGGGGCCACCGAATCTTGTTTGTTCCACTCGTGGTTTCCTTTCTGTCTTTCTGCTTCAATGAGCTTGCTTTAGCAGCGCCCTCTCTCCCTCCCTCCTGCAAAGGCCAAACCACACTTAAAGCACTGTGTCTGCCCTGCTCCATGAAGCTAGCCAGCGAGACCCATCATCCTATCTCACTCTATGTATGAATGAGTGTGACCCCAGGCTTCCCTTCAGCAACTCCCAGGGCAACTCTTTATTATAAATAACTCTAACCTCTCTGATCTGAGCATGCTGCCTCCTATCACCCTCCTGCCAGACGTCTGGAAGACCCACATGAGCAAAAATTGCTCAAAAGTCAACCACCAGTCTTCACCGAAACCTCTCCCCTCGTCTCAAAGGGATGTTTACCACACAAGCCTCCATATGAAATATGTGGGAATCTTTTTGAGTAATTAAGGTCAGTTCTTCTGTCCCCTTTGGCTTGAGAAAATACTTTTTAGGATTATAAATTAAGTTGTGGTGGAAGTTCAACCAGGAGGGCAACCGCGCCCGACACACTCCTAAAGTTTCTCTCTCCTCTGGCGAATCCTCCTCCTCTTCACTGTCGTCTCAAGATAACTTGACTGTATCACAAGACACTTGAGGTATCACAGTTGAACTTATCTTACCTCTATAAAAACACCTGCATTTATCTGTTATCAACATTACTCTGTTGGTCTCTTTGATTGAACTGAACTGCGTACCATGTACTGGTTGAAAATTCTGCTGCCAGGCCTTTAATGGGCAACAAAAGCATCACAGTTAATTTCAATGTTGTACTATTCACTCTTAAAGCACAACTTGCCCCAGAGTATACAATAGATCATATATGTGTATGTGTGTGTATATATATATATATATTTGATCGTACATGGCATAATAGGCATTTCTCTATACTATCAGCCAACATATGTACTTATACATTTGTACTAAGCTGATACTGGGTGGCCTCTGCTTTTAATATAGGCACATTATGTCCAAAGCAATGTACAGTTTTTCATAAATGTTCAACAGAAAGGTAAACATCAACTCTCTCCTCTAGCTTCACATCCGCACATTTCCACACATCACACCTGGTAGTTGTCATGTACAACCACTCTCCACTTTTCTGTGAGCCTGAGTGATTTGGGCTGCCTCTATGGTAGTTTCTCAGGGAGGTAAGCGGGTTTCTCATTACTTTCCCTTCCCAACTTCTCTTAGGCAGATTCAAGAATTACGATACAACTCTGCCTCTCTAACATCGAAGCCTTAAGTCACTGTGAAGCGCACAGCCCATTTATATAATGTAATGTGTTTCTTTACCCGCAGGTTATCCCAAACATCTGTCTCACTTCTATTACCTTCAGGCCTGAGTTCTTGCGCATGCGCAGGCGTCCCATCCACATGTCAGTCAGAAGCATCTGACTGCAGGTGTGAGCGATGAAATCTCTGTGTTTGGCCGCTACCGCCAGCTGCAGGCAGGTGGCGTTGCTCCAGTTCTTCAGCTCGTACGTCAGCAGCTTCATGGCCATCTGCTCATCCTGTTTATAGGACTGGTCTAGGAGTTCCACTGCCAGCTGGGCAAACTCTCTGGGAAATTATAGGCAGGACATATACAGGCACACTGAGACATGAACAGAGACAATGACACACTTTGTCTAAACATGTAAAAATGTAATGAATCTGGTCAAAGAATCAGTGACCATCTGGCCAAATTTTGAAGGAGATTAGATAATTTGCATACAAATACTTGCACACACACACACACACCAATACAACACTTTGCATATTAACACAGCACATGGTCAAGGCCTTACATGACAAGCATATCTAATTCCTTTAGTTGATGCAGACACATGTTTACAGCAAAGACGGCCAAAATTCTCCCTGGTAATTATGCCTCTATCTTTTCCAAGGTGAAATGGGGTTGTTCAAGTTTATAATGTGTGTATACTGCATGCTGAACAGAGGAAGCTGTGTGCAGATTTCAAAGTTACGATTACAGAACTACAGAGATAATATGACATAATTATTTTGGAAAAATCTGAATATGGGGCTGTAATGTGGCCATCACACACATATACATATACACAAACTCGCACTATCACATTTTCAAAACTGCAAAGCACCACCCCACCAGCATTTTAATACATCCCCTTCCAGACTATAAAAACCTAAATCAGTGCTCTGAGATCAAGTTTCACCCTAATTTCAGCCTCTGAAAAACACACAGCACAATATTGCACACTACACTGGAAAGCAATCTGTTCTGTGTAGTTTAATGTGTATAACAAGTCACTAACATGGCTGGGGTTTGGGAGATTTACAAAACAAGGGCTCACAATGTCTTGATGCACAGCACATGACACAGTTCAGCAGAGTTGTATGAACGACTGAAGATGTTTCTGTTTCTCTGAGAGGCTTTTCAAATGACTTGTATGATATATCAAGAAACATGAAGGTGAATATTCCAAACGTATATACAGTTTGTTTGCAAGTGCCTCGGAAGACCAACTCCCTACAGCATGTAGGAATTACTGTATGGACTTCCACACATTTTACTTTTCACACGGTCACACAAATATCCCTCGAGTTTATCCAAACACACACAGAAATGCGTTTACAAACACTGCATATGTAAAGATTACATGAAGATATAAAAATGTATGTAGATAAATTAGCTCTGCTAAGGAAGCCTGACAAATTCTCTTTGGAAAGTAAACTCAAAATATGACGCTGTTCTTTGAAAATGTGTGTAAGTATGCGTGTGCTTGGGGAGTTTTGGTTGGTGTGGCTGTGCTTCATTTCCAGTATCTAAAAGATTTCCCCCCTAATTAACAGTCATTTCCATAGCCAGCATTTGTATCTCGAGGTGATTGCCTTCATCTCAAATGCATATCCTAAACCTACGAAGATGCATGTTCCAAGATTTTAGTATTTATGCCACTAACATCCCATAGGAGCCTAGAGTAGTCTGAAACAGGTTAGTTTAGAGGGAAGAAGGCATGTTAGTGTGTTTGTGTGTGTAACTACACATAGGTGATGGAGTGTGAAGGTATACATTCCCGTCTAGACTCACCACTCGACTTCGCATGAATCATTTAGTGCAGAAATGTTTCTGTGAGAGAATTCGTGCTCAGGACTACAAAATCACGCGTAAATTGAAATATCGCGACAGATGGCACATATTTCGTTTCACCCACCTGGAGTTGTGGTTTAATTCCTGGGAGATGTCATCCACCATGTCGTTCTCTGAGGCTTCGTGTGCCATGGCTTTACAAAGCTTACATGCTACCAAGGCCTTGGCCATGGCCTCTTCCCCATGCTGCCAAAAGAACAGCGCCATCTTCTGACGTTTCATAAGCACGGCCCACACCATGAGCTCATGGAAGGGGAAAGGGAAGTGGTTGATTTCGGGGTCGTCCAAATCGATGTCTACTTCCTCCTCTCGTTTGCGTGTCGTCTTCTGGCGGCCTCTGCGGATGGGCATGTCATCCTGCAGATCCAGAGCAAGTTAGTTGGGTGGGAAAGAGAAAGAGAAGGAGACGGCTATGTTGATATACATATTTTGTAGTGACTTGTTACGGATGATGTTTATTACCAGAACAAGATTAGGAGTGTTTTAAATTGATGTTGAACTATTTATGTATGTAATTATTTATGTAGCCTTGGGTTCTGAATTCGAAAAGAAACCCAAGAATGTGGATCGAAGCCTTGACTTTATCTCTGAAGGACTGGCCCTGTGTTTGGCCACATAGGTCTCATGTCTAGAGGGGTCATGTCACCCGGCCAACATTTTCATCTTGTATTTTTGAAAATGGCTCGCCCTCCACATGATGAAAGTTAGTTGAATGCAGAAGCAAAATCAGACTTTGGTGGACTAAGGTGGAAGGACAAAGTGCTACACACAAAATATACATAACAGGCATGGTCTTATACACTTTTTAATCAAATCTTCTTGTAGGATTTTACTTTTTAAGTCTCCAGGTTGACTCCGTGTCTCTGGAGAGATTGACACTGCCAGTTAGTGTCTTAATGGCATGTCAGCAGGGCGACATTGATTAAAAATTCACATTTTAATTAACAGTTGAGGACTACCGACAGTTGATCAATTACAGAGGTCTGAGAAATGACCTTCAGTGGTTTTTACAATTGCTGCTTGCTTTCAGACAGATTACCTGGATATGATAACAGTGTAGTAAATTACACAGTAATACTAGAAAGCGACACTCCGTTTATAGCAGTTTGGGATTTTATGGATATTTAGAAATTATTGCAGAGTCATTTATGTATGGCTACTATGTCCAAGTTGCCATACTGATTAAATGAAAAACTGGATTACAAAAAGAGAGCAGGGCATTGAGGTAATGACTTTGACAGACACGAGACGGATTTCAAAAAGGCAGACATACAAAGGAATGGACAGCCATGCACATTAGATATAAGTACCTCTGAGAAAACTGTAGACACATACTGTGATAAAAGCTTTATGATTTAGATACTCCATGGTTTGTACACCATGGATACACGGTAATACACAAGCAATGTATTATGTAAACCCATTTAGGTCAGCCATTACCAATTCAGTTCAATGTAACTGGGCTGCTCTGACATGTGTTATAAGAGTTATGTATACATGTATACTGTCTGGAACCATGAAGCAGTTATGTAGGCATACATTTTTGTTTAGTTTTTTTTTCACATCATAAATCTGAGAAAAAAGGAAATTGAAAATATATTTGTACAAGGTAGTGTGAAATGTATGAATAATGTTATCTGACGACGAGCCTTCAACTGGCTCAAACGTGTATACAGATTGCCAGCAAAATAAATTAAATACGCCTCAAGGTCTTCCTTTCAAAGACAGTAAGGCACACAGCACACACTTGACGGCTACTTTTGCAGAAAAGGTCCTGCAGAATGACTATACAATCAACACGTTATGAGGGAAAAGAGTGTGTTTTAAACGAGGGAGAGGAATAGTGAAGAAATGACTGAATAACAATCTCCATGAGATCAACACTCACCTCCATCCCCAGCAGTTTCAGGGCTTTGGGCTAGAAAAGCAACAAAAACATAAACAAGCAGAACAAGACCTTGTCTAATGTATTTTATAGAGTCATTTACTCTATAAGCACAACACAGCACAGATTGACAGACAGACTCACTCACATGAGACCAGAAATCTTCTATCATACGGTAAGTCACTCACTTTAAGTTTAATGGTGTTCTTTAAGAATAGCAGTTTGGTTCTGTTGTGATTCACAGTATGCTATACATACAGCAACAATCTCTTACGGTTAAATGTTTGCATGTATTAAAAGCAGAATGTATTTGTGCATTTGGTACAGTACTATGTAGCTGTATTAAAGCAGGGCATCTCTGAATTATGCATTCGTGAGCCATCATTTGAGTTGGTAAAAATAGCTTAGGTCTCCTGTGGGGATTTTGATATCTGCATAAAAAAAACAAGGCTTTGTGCTTAGTTAACGTGTGTGTGTGTGTGTGTGTGTGTGTGAGAGTGTGTGTGTGTGTGTGTGTGTGTGTGTGTGTGTGTGTGTGAGTGTGTGAGTGTGTGTGCGCACGTGGCTATGTGATCGCACGTTTATTTCATCTACAAAATCACAGTAAATTGGAACTCTCTCTCTCTCTCTCTCTCTCTTTTGCTTTATCTGCGTCTGTCCAGCTGCTTTGTTGCTGTCATTGCAGACATACAATGTGATAAACAGGCACATGAATACTCACATACACACACTCACAAACACACATCCTCAAACATACAAACACAAAGGTGCACAATCAAGCAGAATTATGGTGTTTCAGACACAGCTGTGTATACTTCTATTTTCATCACACCTGTGGTGGTGTGTGAGGTATTGAGGCAGAATGAGAGAATTATACATCAGAACATGAACATAGACTAAATAATGTGCAGTTTGTGTGTTGTAAAAACACGCAACTTCCAAATACTACAGCACATGATTTCAGTGATCAGTTCCTCCACTTTTGGTTGAAGGTGTGCTAATCAGTGAGATGAATACTGTAGTAACTGATATGAAGTGTGTATATTATTGGGGTTATGATGGCACACGATGAAGAGCCACTGCTATGGATGAATGATTTGTTGCATCGTGTGTCTACTTGATGACAAAATGGAGAATAACAGGAGGACGACTTTTATGTTCGACCTCTGCTGATGAACACCACCTTGATTGGAGGTGATCATAATTTGTGTGGTTTTAGTGACAAAAAACGTAACGTTTTCAATGCGATCTTTTGTAATGGTGTAATTTTGGACTGTCAGGCTGAGATATATAGATTCATATTCCATCCTAATGCTACATTAGCTAGCAGTTGCACCTTGAAGATAAGCTAACCAAAATAGTAGCAGTCAGTTGATGTTCATTTCTTCCTAGAGAAAATATTTCTTGCCATTTCAGTCAAAGAATTTCCTGATATTTATAAAAACCTCATCTTCTAAACAAAACAAAGCTCAGAATCCACTTGCAGTATAAAAAAACAAATCCCATTACAGTGTGTAGTTTACTCACTTTTGCCATCCCTCCTCCAAAACATCAAGTATCACTTGTTCAGGTCTCCCACTCATTCGGTCAGGTCACAACTAACGTGCACACATGCTAATTTATTACTCGCATCAGCAAGGTCTGTCCTTGAGTACACGGTCCCTGATTAGTAGTTCATTCATTTCATTATAAAACATAATTTGGCCGTATTATTCATCTTGCTCTTATCAGGGCTAATTTGATCATGAGGCTCATTTCACTGATACTGGTCCTTTGAATAATGACATAAAAATAAATCCCAGGCAGATCATCAGTGTTGAAATGCATTAAATGATGAGATGAGGATCATTCACTCACCCTCTTGGGTCCAAAGAGGTTGTGGTACAGAGTTCTGAATCTCTTCCTGGTGTAGTTACACCGATATGCCCCGCCCATGAGGTATTCTATGACCAGTCCAATGTCGATGAGGCTGATGCGGTAGTCCGGGGGCAGATTTCCCTAGAAAACCATACAGTGTTAACAGGCAACAACCCAAGCCACTTGATTAATAAAGGAGGATAAACAAGAGGGATAAAGTGTACAAAACATACACACTCACTTCACAAAATCCATATCAAAGTGTTTTTGGCTATGAAAGAAAAACATGATTATCTGATTCACCTTGAAGTAGATCCAACTGAACCCTGGATATTCTCGCTTGGAAAGAACACACAATGTCAGTGAGCAAGAGCAGGGGAAATGAGACACACAGAAACTCTCAGGCAAGATCTCTCTTCCAACCTCTTTAATAAATTGTCATCTCAACCAGACTGTGGTTCAGTTTATGTTTTTTGCACTTTGCATTCTTTAAAACCATTTGTATCCTGGTTTGAATCTAGAAATCTGGAGCTATTCCTCCAGTCTTGTGATTGGTTCAACCAAAAACTGGTTACAGTCTCAGGTGGGGTATTATTCCTGAAAGCTCTCTTGAACATGAATCAGTAAAGCACCAAGCTGTAACTTGTTCTCTTACAGGGGAGTAGAAAGTGAGAAGAGAATCAAAACTCAGGTGCAATTTGATTCATAGAGACAATATAAAGACAATTAAAAAGATTTGTTATAATTGCATTTAGGGAAATAATGAGATCTTCTCAGGGAGGTTCAATGCAGTCTTGAAGAAAGGAAAAGAAAGAGAGAGTAGTTATGTCTCATTAGCCTGGAAGAGAGGGGCAATAGCATGGAAAGACAGACAGCTATTAACGCTGCAAGCTAGAATCATTATTGAAATAGAAGCTCTTTCACCTGAGGACGAATAACTATGTCAACTCTCGCGGCTCCTCCTTGTGCCCTCAACATCAACCCCAGATGCTGCAGTTATTATTCTGAACCCCACTGTTCCTTTGAGATATACCAATTACCTTACATATCTTTACACCTCTCTCGCTACCTCCACTACTCTCCAATGAGATGTGAGATCCCAGAAAACTGTCCTACTCATCCCTATCCTGTCGTCACATCCAAAGACTTATCATTTCATTGGTGGTAAAGCCCTGTACGCCATCTGATACACTTTGAAGTAAGGGAGCCCCAGATACTGTTTGTCTTCTCATACATCCGTGGTTCAAAGTGAACACAAAGCTTCACCTCCTCACACTATATTTAATATAGTTCAAAAGCACTAGTCTGCGGTCAGCCAAGCCCTCTTTAATTCCCTGTGGTAGTGAAGCTCAAGCTAATAACCGTTTGTTTACACCTTGTGTGAGTGCACACTGAGAGCTTAGAGCGCTGCTGTTTTTAATTCTGCAGTGCAGTTAAGTTCAAGTTGCTCTCCTGAAAAGTTCTCTACAACATAGCCACTGCATTAACGGCCAGTACTTAAAGGTGCTCAATACAGAATTCAGACAGTATAATTGCCTCCACATGTCTCTCAACATGGAGACAACTGAGCTGGCAGCTAGCAGCTAACCAGCGGGATACAACAGAACGTCTCACATGCACTAAAAGCACACACAAGCATGGCCTGTCTATGAAACTCAGGTTACAACACACAGAGGGAGAGTGACTTCATTCTTTCCTCAGGTAGACAATACTCCACAATATTTTTACACTGCAAATAGTTGTGCAAACTGTTGCTATTTCTGAATATCAAATTTAGCACCTGTCTTTTTGCCAAACGTACCGAAATCTCACCAGATTATCACAAGAATGCTCCAATAAAATGTATAATGCAATATATATTAAGTTAGTGTTCCCATGCATCAATCGTTCAGGCCCATTTCTACTTTCAATTAGCAAAGAGAGCTAAGAAGAAAAACCACCTGTTACATTCAGAGTTTCACCTAATATCCTGAGACACAAAGTGTATTGCTACCAACCTTGGTCCACAAAACTGCATTGTTCATTTACTCCGTAGGAAAACCAATTTCTGCTTTGGCAGCTTTAGTCTACAAGCCAATCTCTGTGATTTTCTGTTTTCTGACTCAGCTTTCACACAATCTAATGAATGAACTAGATTAAACCTGAGAGCGGCCTTCACCGGACCGTACAGCTGTTATTAGCACAACATCTGCATTCGAATCGAAACACTACCTGTGAAGAGTATGACAAAACAATCCACAGAGAAGAATGAGAAAGAAAGCAGCGATGACATGGTGACTCAATCCGAGAAACGGCAGTTCAATCTAATTAGCATCATACTATGAAACGACAACGAAACACTCAGCTACACTACGGCAATTACACACAGCTCTGCAAAAAGGACGAGGATGTTATGCCATGCACTACGCGGTGTATGTCTGTGTGAGTGTTTCGCCTGTGTGCAAAGTAGCGTTGTGGTAGAATATTAACTGCATATTTTCTCTGCACCAACGTGAGATCAGAATTGTGTTTAAAGACAGAAAAGAGGTAAAGAAGGAGTGATTACAACATCAAGCCTCTTCAGCGACTCCCAGAGGAGCATGCGGGGCGTTACTGTAATCAGTAACATTTTAATTAATGAACATATTTCAATGCTAATGGTGGTGTTGCTGACCTCTCAGTCATCTCTTGGTGGGATCAATCCTAATTGGCATGCAGACATGTGCTGATTTTGTGCAGCAAAAAACACTGTAACACTTGAAGTGTTTTGGCTTAAGTGCAGCCAAAACCTATACATAGAGAGAGGATTCCACCATTTCAGCGTCTTAAACATGTAAAATACACAGTCCTGATGAAAAATAAAATCTATGTTATGTAAGGGAATGTGCAATATCACTATTCAAAGAATCAGATGATACCGCATGCTAAAGGAACACACTTAATACTGTTTTTTATTAAAACAAATAAAAACAGACATTAATAAATTGTGTCTACTGAGTTCTTCATTCTCAGCCTCTCAGCTGTTCCACTGCAGCCTCAGTTTGCTCAAACTTAAGTTCTGTGGATGAAGCAGTTTTTAATACATGTAGTGTTTGTGTACCATGATAGTGTGTGCCTTAGAGAAAGCACAGAGTCAATTGCTGAAAAGTCATGAGTGGGATGAGAGTCGTGCATAGCTCTACACAGCCACTGCAGCCCGCAACTCCAGCTGAAAGAGAAATGCCGGCCTCTACTTGCAGTATCAGCAACTAGGGCTACCAAAATGTAGACACACTAATTGATGCAAAACACACAACGCAAAAAAGCAACTGAAACTCAAATGTCAAGTCAAATGTGTCTTCTTTAATATACACATTCAAGCCAACATTCCCATACAATGTGCCTGAACAGCCACAGAGCTAAAGGGACGGCGGTGATGGTCTTACCTTTTTGACATCTCTGACGAGGTGGTACAGCGTGTTGGACGGTCCATGTCTCTGTTGAAAAACAAACAAACACAACACATAAGTATATTATTACCATCACCGACAGTTGACCCTGCCAGCTATATTGTTCAAAACCAGCACCATGTTTTTTTGTTTTTTTTGCATAACCTTTAACTCAATATTTTAGTTTGACACTTGTTCCCTGGTGTGTTTCTAAAAGATAACACAACTAGTATTTACAAACCATTTAATGTGCATTTTTTTATTACCGTGTTGTAGAGCTCCTCCAGTCTGGAAAGCGTGAGGAAACGGTGCATACTGACTCCATTTTCAATCAGCAGCTTGACAAAGTCCACTCTGTCCAGAACTAAGGCATCCAGCATCGCCTGCTCCAGGGAACCGACCTAAGGCACATGGGATGGAGAATACGTATGCTGACAACACCATACACAGTACGCACATTGCATACCACTGATACAAGAGCACTGCATGGAAATAAATAAAGATTGATCACCATCACTTACTTAAACTACAAAATGATTATTATAATAGGATTTCACAAAACATGTGAGTGGAGCCACACTTCATTATTGTATTTGTTTCTATACAACTCTCTTCCATAGAACAAACATCCAAAATAGAGTTGAAATAAACTTAAACTCAAATTAAACATGAAGACTGCAAGGAATGCTTACTTCTCAATTATGATCACAGATAACCAGAGCAATCCTTAAAACAAACAGCATTTCTGCTGCAGTACGTTTATTGTCATTTATATTGTTTATGGCTCTTTCTTACAGGCCACTGCTGTCCGTAGATGAAGATTTGACTGCGGGCGATGTCCACTCTGTTCCAAGCCAGAGCCAAACTCAGCTGGTCAGGAGCTGAAGCGTTGGCACCTAAGAGAGGATACAAAGTGTGTTGAGAGACAATGTCATGTTTTTGGTAAACAAGGTTTGCTTAAACACTGATACAAATTCAGAGATCCAAGTTTAGAACAATGTACAGTACTAGTATTCATTAGCTGCTGCACTTTGTTATTTTAATGTTGACAAAGACCTTAAGTCATTACTGCTCATCTTATATTCTCTTTGCCTGCTTGTATACTCATTTTCGGCTGCTGGTTGCTATTTCATATTGTTCAATGTTCATCTGGTAGACAGAATCAATATAGATTCCATATTCAAGATGGAATACTTTATTGCCACTTTAACATGAAATAGCTGATAGGAATTTGGTTTGGTTAGCTCACACTAAACTAAATCCTCACATCACATACAGTAACTGCCTTAAGGCATAAAACCAGCAGCAGCACCACATAAAACAAGTGTTCCCATGGAGATGCTATCAGCACCACAAACCAGCCGTGATGTATACCATTGTATGCATACCCTTACTGTGTCTTATACACAGGAATAATAACAGCACATCCGTTATTTAGGAGTTAAGGGCATATACTGCCTCTGGGTAAGTGCTGTTGCAAAACCTGGCTGCTCTGTATATAATACATTTCAGTCTTTAAAAGGTTGGGATGAAGTTAAAAAAAGATAATTTGGAAGGGTGACAAAAGGTCTTGGAGAATCTTTAGTCCCTTTTTCCAGTCTAATGGTGTAGGTTTCAGCAAGGAGAGGTCGATCCTTGTCTATGGTTTTTGATGCTGTGAGTATCATTTTGTCATATAGTGTTTCCATACCACACAGTTATTCTGAAGGTGACGATATGTGGATATAACATTTTCAGCTTAGTCTCTACTGAGCATTAGTCAGTACTGCTGTAGAGTTGTCTTATCACTCTAAAGAAGAGGAGATTGGTACACTTCAACATTTGTAGAACTGTACTTTGAATTTCATGACAAAAGGTTGATGGCCGCTATGGCTATTATGGGAGTCCACCAATACTTTTGTTTTGAAATATACTTCTGGGTGTGAGGTATCTGATGGTGGTTGAGCTGCAGCCTCTTCACATATGTAGAGTGACTTCAGACTCTGAACTTAAGTCACTCTGAATCAGAGAGCAGAATAACTGCAACATTCTGCAGCATGACCAAACACAAGAGGATCCTACAATCACTTTTATTTAACAACTGTGAGTATCTAACTCAAGAGATCTCACCCAGAAAATGTGTAAATGCATCTTGCATGCCCATAACAACATCACTCCATGACTAACTTAATCAACACTTATGTTGTGAAACATGTCACACCATCATTTATCTCCATTTGGTTTTGTGAATCTTATGTCTTGATAGATAAAACTAAAATACTGCGGTGAGTAATCTAGCTTGCACTCAGTCTAACGTCTAACACGCGCTATATAGAGTGCTGCAGGAATGAGTCCTAAGAACCGTAAATGAGAACACCCGCTTCCTTTGTCTCAAAGTCGAAAATTATTTTTGGTTAGATGCCTGAAATCCAGAAATATTAAAGTTTTGTTCTGCAACATAAAATATGTCAGCAAACGTACCTGAATTTGAAGCTTTTGCGTATTAAAAAGACAAGTGGCTAAATGAAACTACACAACGCCGACTAGTCTGCCTTTAAAGCCTTGTGTATACACACGCATATGCGACCGTGTGTAGATTGTTTATGGCCTAGCGTTCGCTTTTTACTTCTGCCGATTGCATTTGCGTTTAAAAATGATAGGCGTTCATTTGTAAACAAAACGGGTAAATATCATAAACTTGTGTTTGCCACAAAGCTTATTTTCTACAATAATCTGAAATCCAATGGAAAAAATCCCATTGGCTTTTTGTCGAGAGAACCAGTGCATTGTTAACTTTTGGGATTGGCCTACAAAAATCATCCCTGCAGCACTCTATATGACTCACAGTAGATTGATCACACTTTTCCCAAGCAGCTAAAAACATCAACAAAACATCTTCAGTTGGTAATCGAACAGTAATTCAGCATGGTAAGAAATATACTCCTAAATCTTTATCCAAACACGGTTCTCGGCAGTGGTGCTCTGGAAGACTCTATTTCTCTCCTATGGACATCCTTTGGCATGGCGTCCATGCTCGACAAGGTAGCTATAACCCGATTTGTTCAGGTCCTATGCCCTGACAAATGAGCTATCCTGACCCTAACTACTTAAGGTCAATGCTTTACCTTAACCAATACTCTCCGCCTCAACCAGCTACGCAGGGTGGGATTCATAATAACACATCTCTCACCTGTTCTTCTTCTGCAATTGTGCCATGGCTACAATTTTAGATGGCCCTCTACTGACCATGACAAAAAACTTAATTAGATGTCAATCTAATGTGGGTCACATTTGCATTTATTCCATTTACATTAACTAACGAGCAGGCTGGCTAGCGAGGCATTTATGCCTTATTTTTAATTCTGCGGAAAAAGCTTGCGCAGAGTTTCTGCAGAGCTGCAGAGATTGGTTTGCTGAGCTCGCAGAGAGCTGCAGGGACGCGCCGTGGACCTCCTGAAAACTGTGACTAACGCGTCAGGAACACGCAGAGCGCATAGGCACACAGCCGCAGGAGTATGAACCAGACATGCAAGATCATGATGCAGACTCATCGCGTGATCTAACTGTGTAGAGGGGAGGATGGGAATACCAGAACATTCTCACAGTGACATGACTAAGAACATCTAAAACCAAATCTAATCTGAATTTAAGACCTTTTATTAGTAGATGCTGTTTGGTAAAGGACATATTGTCGGATGTACATCTGCTTACATTCTCACAATGCAGGGCTGGTTTGTTTGTTAAGCGTTTTTTGTTAAAATGATACGTGTTAACCTGCAATTATTTTTGCACACATCTTTAGCACACCCTGCACACCCTGCAAAATGTAAGACAATTATTATGAACACTTGTGAGATACGGCCCTAGTATGTACAGTATGTCTTAAAGGAGCATAAAGAACAGTGATACAGTATTTATTGTATGTGATACGTCTCAAACACTTCATCCAATAGACAAAAAACTAAGAGGCCGTATATAACAGACAGAGGAGGGACAGAGGAGGACAATAAATATAAAACCAAACCTGTCTTTTCAGAACTGATTCGAGCTGTATGCTCCAATATAAAATAGCTTCACCGTAAAATGCTATTGAATATGCTGCAATAAAGTACTGCTTTCTATCTTAGTGGTACTTAACCAATTAGATGGAACAGAAGCACAGTCTGCTGTTCACATTAATAATTTACCTGCACACTGGGAGGAGTTAACCAAAATGAGGCAAGAATTCATCCCGGCCTTTAGAGAAATCCCCTGTTATATAAAGTATAATAATAATCCCTTGTGTTTAGGCCAGTCTGTGTCATTTTTAATAAGCACAGAAGTATCATGACTTTACACCATGCTCTCTCCATCTTAAAGCACTGCACAGCATTACTGGAGCTTAATTGTGTGAGTTCAGACAGAGCCCTGCTAATAAGATCCAGAGCCTACTAATAAGAGCTTTAGTGGAGATAACTGTATGTGTAAAGGCAGGGTGGCCTTGCTTTATTAAAGGCTTGTGGTTTCACTCAGTCTGCCTACAGGGAGGTTGAACTGTAGCCAACTGACTTTATGGACCCAATCGTCAAGCTATTGACTACTTCAGACAGCGGATCATCGAATACTCTAAACTCCCCTCTGTCACACCATGTGTCTTTTGCTGCCACTTCTCTAAATCTCTCTCTCTCTCACACAGGCTCACACACTCACTCCTTTTATTTTTTTCTTCTGCTCCTGCTCTGTTCTCCCCTCACCGTGTATCCCTGACTGTGCTGTGCCTTGTTGAGCTGCAGGCAGTAGCTTAGTTCTTCAGCGAAGGAGTCTAATCCAGTGTTTTAAAAAGCTCTTGGGCAGGATGTGACTGTTTTCATTTTACACTAAAAGCCTTAACGCGTCTCATTCACTCACTCAGATGCAGAATGAGACTTGCATGTAAAATGACCCTCATGTTGTTTACCATAAAGGACCTTTCACTTCTATGATCTCCTCCTTTTCATTTCCTTTTTCCTATTTTGCCTTTTCCTTCTTTGATTTCAATTTCTCCCTTCACTCATTCATCTACATGCCATTCCTATCACAATGTGAAATTAAATGAATAGAAAGGGGATAAAACAAAAAGTGAACAGAAAATGAAAGATGGAGACAGATGGAGTCGATAAAATACATGAAACATGTATACATAGAGGAAGTAATAGGGCTAGAGAGCAAGTGTCTGAGGTGAAGATCAGGGAGTGATGCATGGGCCACAGAAATAATACATCTTGACTGCTACACATAAATTATGTCAAAGTTTCTCGATCACTCTCTCCCTCTCCAAACTTGTTAAGTCTCTGTGGAATGAAATGTTCCTCTGATAGTTAATCAACTACATGTGCATGTGTACCTCATGTGTTCACATGTATAGGTGTGTGTTTGAGAGAAGGCACGCCTGCAAACTCCAGCGGGCGGCGTGAGCGTCATATTCCTTGAAAAGGGAAGAGCAACCGTGATCAATATAAGCTACTGCAAAATCAATCGAAAGTATCGATCTATGGATCCTGTGTGTGTGTGTATGTGTGTGTAGAGGGGTTGGGGCATGGGAAACATTGAAGTGGGAAATAGGGTAGAGGATGAGGTGGTTGGGTTCAATTGCTATGTTTGCACTTGAGGAATTTTCAATTTTGTAACTCAATTTGGTCCAATTCCTTGCCTTTATTACTTAACAATTAGTTGCAGTGTAATAATTGCAGCCACTGCTAGCTGTCTAGCTCTCTCTATAGCTTACTATGTCATACTTTAGTGCTGTGCTGCTGTTACTTTGCTGATTAATTATTTTATGTGTTGCAGTGTGATATGTGGAGGGGGAAACCAAGCTAGATATACGCCTATAAATCACTTTTTGCTTGTGTGCAACAATTGTAATGCCCCTTGACGGCTGTGTATAACATTACTTGTCTACTGCGTGTATAGATAATAAACTTGAACTTTGGGACGCTGGCCACACTGGAAGCATGAATGTAGTTCTGAGAAATGAGAAGCTGATGTGGTATAATAGCATATAGTTAAGTCATGTGTCTCATTCAAAAGGGATTGTTGACCTCAAGGGAAATTAATTTGATAAATGGAAATTAAATTGAAAGATATACTTCAAAAGAGATTAAAAGACACAATACATTTCATTAATTCATTGGCGATGGTAAGTGTCTTCCTGTAATTATTTGTCACTGGCCACACAGTTAATGAGCAGCTGTGTTCATACTCATTGATTATTCTGCAGGTGTTGTATTATATTATATATTGTATATTGGGCATATATTAGCATAAAATGTAAGAGAGCTGAAGTCATTGCAAGCTTGTCTGCAATAGCTTTAATTGCTGGTAGGCCACGAGAGCCACAACCGCCTCACATTTAAAGGAATGCGTTGATATTTTGTGAAATACACTTCTTGCTAAGAGTTAGATAAGAAGATGGCTGTACAATAAATATGTAGCTAAAACCAGCAAAATCGTCCAAAAAGCACCGCTAAAGCTCTCGAATGAAATTGATATCTTGTTTAATCCAACCGGAAAGTGGAAGTAAGTTAGTGGACCAAGCCAGTGAATACTGGACTTACAGTATATTGGGCAGGCATTGATAAGAAGACCACATACTCTTTCTCCTAAAACTGTAAGAAAGCAATTGTTTGATAAGCTAATGTAACATAAAGACTTAATGCTGCAAGTTGGCTTTCGAGTGTTCCTGCCACGCAATGATCAAAAATTGCTTAATGGAGCTTTAAAAGGGAAAAAATAAGGATAGATGTTTATGTTTTATTCCTAAGCTAAGAACTGCAAAAGTAAAAACATACTTGTGTGCTTCGAACATGCACCCAAACTGGGACAGTGAGAGGAAATGATTTCTGAAATGATATCATCCTCCATTTATGTACAGAAGCTTCCAAACAACAACATGTGGAAGCCATTTACAGTACTGTACATTCTTGCTCCAGCACACGCACATGAATGCACACACCCACCTTTTAGTAATGCTGTGAGGATGGCAAGGTCAATGTCCTGATGACCCTCCGACCCCATCCGGAAAACTGTTATCTGAGAGACAACGAGAGAAAGAGACAGACGCAGAGAGAACGAGTGAGAAAAAGGTGCATTAATTCTACACCAAGCCAAATTGTTTGAAAGCTAACTCTATTACTTCTATTGATGTTTGATTGAATGCATCAAGGCTTATAGCATACAAAATTAAGTCACTTCTTGAGAGAGAGAGCGCTCTTATTTGCTGGATTAAACGTCTTCACTGAAAAATACTGAGGTGCAGGAGGAGAAGAGAGGTATTGTATGGCTCTGATGTAATGTACTGTATCTCCTCTCCAGCATCTCTTCTCTTCTTGTCGGGAGGGAATGAAGGGATTCACTGAGAAGGCAACCGAGGGGAACGACAGTAAAAACATAACAAAGAGAGAGCTCAAATGAAATGTAACCTAGTAATGCTCTCCATTACCAAAGATCATTTTGCTCTTTTTCTTTTTCTGTGTCAAACATTTTTTTGGATAAGGCTTTCAGAAAAATATTTTACACTATGGCCACTTGAAGCTTTCGTCGGTGTAGTCTGACATGTCTTTTAGCTGCATCTTTTATATCCTGCATGAGATGAACTAATGGCGCGGTGGATGAAAGCCAAAGTCTGCTGAGAGGGAAATCTGAGAAATGGGGCAGCTTTTCTGGATTTTTTGTTTCTGTAAAATATAGCATGCGCGTGTACACCCGTGTGCATGTGTGTGTGCACACATGCTCGTATGTGTGTGCATGCGTGAAGGGCACCTTGTGGATGTCGTCAATGAGAAAATGCGTGTTCCGAATGCCTGATGAGCTATTCCTCTAATCCCTCCCTCCACCCATCCATCTCCTCCCACCTCCCTCTCTTCCCTGCAGCCCATCTCCCTTCCCATCTCCCCCCTCTAAATGGCTTCATTTCGCGGAGCTCTGGGAATCTGCGGGCTTTGCTGCTGCTTTCCCTTGGGCAATGTTGTGGGCTATAACCCTCTTTCTCCCTCTATCTCCCTCTCTATTCACACAATCTAAATGCGCGACAGTAATTCAATTTACATTGATGATTTACAGTATCTTTTATGTTAGCTCATTCATCATTTGTACACCATATGCTGATGACATTTGGGCTCCTCCCTGAGAGAGAAATGAGTGTGGCATCATGAAACGCAAGGGTAGATAACCTTGGGAAGAAGCTAGCTTGACCAATGGCACACTACAAAAAAGTGTGCAAGAGAGTTGGAAATGTGGATGTGCCCTCTCATCTGCATGCCAAATTACCTCTTACACAGCCTTTAGTTATTTAGAGGCAGTTTGGTTGATTTCCCCCCCCCCCACACACACACCTGCAGTCTGCAAAGGCCCGCCCCACTCTGCCTCTGATTGGCTAGTACTCGTTGCTTTCTTCACAGAATTTGTTAAGCTTATTGATGATGAACAAGATTGGTGGAAGTTTCAATCACTAATAGGGGGAGCATCTAAGTGTGTGTGCGCGTATGTGTGTGTGTGACGGTCACCATCAGCCTGTGTAATCAAAGGGTCTTTCTCCAGGCGAAATAGGAGTGCAATGGGATGTGAAGGTATCGATTGAGGACTTCATGAGCGGGGACACCAATGAGCCGCTGGTGCAGTGTGTAGTGTGTTCATGTGCTTCTTTGAGTTAAGTTATAGTGTGTGTGTGTGTGTGTGTGTAGTTGTTTTTGAATGCTGCAGCCAGTGGCTGGATTATTATGTGCTAGAATGCATCTTTCACCTTCACTCTAATGGATGTTAACAACACATTTAGGGAGCCATCTGCTGAACACACATGCAATACTGTGATCTAACCAATTGTGTGTGGTTGTGTGTTTAAAACAGTGTGTTTAAGACAGTGTGATTTGTTCTGTGTGCTCTTATGTAGTAAGTGTAAATCGATTGCAAAGCTGTGACTATCTAACAATATCAGTGTAAGAAATAACCATCCATCATTGTTAAGGGTGTGCTCATGAGTGAGCCTAATTTCACCTAATCAGTACAGAATCCTGTCCTGGCCACTTGTTCATTATACCCTGTAGTTATCGTTATAGCAGATAGTTCCCTTACACACACACACACACACACACACACACACACACACACACACACACACACACACACACACACACACACACACACACACACACACACACACACACACACACACGGCTCGTGCCTTCAGGACAAAAGATGGATCACAGTGTGATAGAAGAAAGATGATGATTATTGAAGACATTTGGCATTGCTTCTATTCTACCCTCTCTCTCCAGGCTTTATCTCCACTCCCTTTCTTCCACCTATTGTCTCTCTGCCCCCCACCTACTACAACTAGTCTAACATCATCCTCCCACTGGCATGCCTACCACTCCAACTCCCCCCCTCCCACATTTGCCTGCTTCCTCCTTACTGCTTCCTCCCTTTTCCCTTCCTCCAATCACACCTCCAAGGTGACCCTGTGGATATATGCTACCTGTTATCACAAAGGCTCTACAATACAGAGGCTGAGCAACACAGCCGCTATGACAATGCAAGGTTGTGAATTTAATCTCAACGATCACACTGGGTCAATAAGTGAGTGCACAAGGTAAACAGTCGGCCTCTCCCTCGTCTGTTTTCATCCTCTTGTACAAGCAAAGGTGCTCTCGAGTACTTACTGTGAGCAAACAAGTTTATTGAAAGGGTAGACACAGCTTCGTCGTATTTTTGTACTAACGGCATAAACTCACCCATCCATTGTATATTACATTTTCCATGTGTTTGGTCAAAACTGTATTCTAACATATCTTAACATTCTGAATGCATTTTGTCCTCAACACCAACAATCATCACCTCAGGGGTCAACATGCAAGGGAAAGGGCACTGACTCGTGTCTGTCGCACTCCATCCCTCTGTTGACAAGGAACGGGAACGATAAGTAGAGGGAGAAAAGTGGAGGCAGGGATCAGGAAGCAAGACGTGAGGCAGCAGGAAAGAAAAAGCATGTGTAACGCAAAGGACACAGAAGGAAGGAGATTCGGTGTTGACAAATTCAAACGGATATAAGAAATGAAAAAGGAAGAGGCAGTGCAATCTTTCTCAGTGTGACTGGGATCTGTTGGAGGATTCCCACATCTTCAGAGACGCTAAGCTACGAGCTTAGAAGAGGATCAGAAAACTGCTCTTCACGCTGCAGTGAGCCGAGCTGATTGGAAAACATTCATCTTCATTAAACAGGCAAAGACCCTGCTCGTGCTGCTACATGTACATACTGTACACGACCCCCCACACACACACACTCATATAGTCCACAAATGTTTCCAAAGCATCCTCTGTAGTCCATACATTTACAATGGTTAGTAGTTCGGATCTGTCAAAGCTCTGCTAATGGTTTCATCTGTGTGAATTTTAGCATAACATATTTAGATGAATATTTATTACCTTCTGGAATAAACCATAAACCAAAAGGGTTAAGCAGCACAGCCAAAGCAGAGAAAAGAGAGAGATACGTTTCTCTATTCATGACATTTTAAACTGATAACTGCCGTGCTGATAATCATCCAATGCATTGTCTTTCTTCAAGAATATATCTCTGTTTGTGGCTGAAACTCCCTAATGTACCTCATTTTCACATGTGCTCTCCACCCAAACTATTTGTTTCCCTTCTCTTCTTATGTCATTTCCTGCCCACTTTCCCCTCTCTCCCTAAATCTGTCCCTCCATCTCTCTCATGGTCCATTGAAGTCACTCTGTCCTTCTCCTCATCATGCTCCCACTCGTTTCTCTTGTCAGAAAGGAGGAGGTGGTTCCTCCTCAATATTTAATCTGAATTAAACATATAAGGACTATTCTACACTCAATTATTCATACCAAGCAATCATCTTGCCACCCCCCCCCCCCCCCTCCTATCACAGATGAAGTGCGAAGGGCTGAGAGTGAGAGATGGGGAGGTAGAATTAGGTACTTCTCTCTTAATTAGATCTAAAATTGGATTAACACATTTCTCGAAAAAAAAGAAAAAGAGTTACATGACAACAGGCCTTGCTGATATTTAAAGGTACTGGTTCACACGCAGCCTGTAGTCTTTTCAGTGTGCTGGTTTGACATTTATATGAAATGATTTCATCGTTATGTTAAAAAGAAACAAGATAAGTAATGTGAATACACGAGGTAGATAATTACCCTTATCATCCAGACAAGTTGATTCAAATGTGGCCTATGCTTTCTTTTAGTATTCTCTTTCAATGCAGTTTAATAACACACCATCTATAAATCTTACATCTGTTACCCTCAAGTAAAACTAAAGAGCTTGCACATCATTCATTGATTAGCTTAACAATTATTTCCCGTACCTTCCTTCTCCGACTTGGAACCTAAAATTATAACATCTATCAGAACAGATTTATTTTTTTCCTTGGTAGATAATCCAACACACTTCTAGATTAGACCAAATGAAAGCAAAAAGCAGGTAATTGGTACTATTGTTTGTAGCTGCAAAGAGCCCTTCCCAGTTTTATAATTTACTGCCTAACTGATTTCACAGCAACATATTAATGATAAAATGTATCATCTGGCATCTTGAAATGACAATATTAAGGCATATTGATGCTTGAATAAAACTGCCTGTTCCACTTTTGGTAAAACAAGGATAAAAACATAAAACACAAGAGGTACACACGTACATATACATTTCAGTGTGTACTTACAATGGATCACAAGTTTATTGCCTCTTAATACAAAGCATAAACAGCCCTCAGTACGATAAACAAAGCAGAGGCAACAGGGAAATAACTGAAGCACAAAATGTCTACATGAATAAACCAACATGCTGAAAGACACATCCACTCTTTAATCATCCTACTTCTCTTTGCTGCTTCCTGTTTAGTGCTGGAGAAATGATGATAAAACTATTAGTTGTTGACAATGTTCATGTCATTTAACTTATGATAAAATAAAACATGAACGTTTTCATAAGAAGGTCAAGATGAGAAAAATACAGATTTAAGACGGCTCGGACTAAGTTTTATGACCACCTTACAACAAATGATGTAGATACCTGGAGCGTGCCACAGCTCTAGCAAAACTTTTAAAATGTGTCTGCGACAGTAAAATCTCATGAAAAATCGTTTGGTGTAAGGCCGGCGTTAAGCAGACGCACTCTCCCTCTCACAGCCAGTCACCTTTAGTCTTTCTCTTTTCCTCCTATTCTTTCGGCTTTCCTGCTGCCAGAAAAAGGAAACCGCAGGCGCGCTGGCACACAGACAAACACACAGTCTCATTGTCTCTCTCCCTCTCACACACTTACCCCTTTCGGCCCCGCAGCACTGACCCAGGATAAACCCACATTTGCTGGCAATGAGTCAACGCAACGTTTTTGTGACCCTGCTCCTGATCTGAGTGTTAACATGGGTTTGACACTACTTGGCTTACAAGGTAAACACAGGTGTCTACAATTGTTATTGTTTTGGGATTGTAGTACTATAGAACTACTACGATTTCACTGCATCACAATAGTAGGTATTGACTGCAAAATCTAGACATCTCAAGTCTTACGTTACACTCTTACACACATACTCATACACTCATACTCTGCTGAGTAGGTTATTAAGTGATTGGCTGCAATCTGCTGTCCCTCCAGGATCCTGAGGCAGAGTTTCACCTTGAAATATGAAATAGGCTAAGCCATGTTCTGGTTTCACTAATAAAGTCAGTTGACCACACAGGGAAACATGTTTGTTCCATTTTATTTGGGTCTACAGCCGATCCATGACAAGAGTGTTTCCGGTTTTGCATGAGACAATGGGAACCCTCTCTTTTGCTCATTCTCATGTTATTCCTTCCTCCCTTACAGTTACTCCCCACCAATCACACATGCATAAACACTTCAATCAGTGGCTTTCTGAGTGCGATCAGGAGGGAACCCTGATCAGTCTAATAAATAGCAGGCTGGTGAAATGACTTCAGTGAGACAGAGAGAGAGGTGCCAGACAGCAGCGAGTTTCATCTATCTCTCTCTCTCTCTTTCTCCAACCGTTACCAAAGTTGGCTTTTTGAGACTGTGCATGGTGTATGGGCACTAATGATTGCAGTACGTGCTAACTGAGAAAAGCCTGAGTTATTATGGAAGACATACAAGGAAGAGGATTGCTTCCACTGAATACATTACCATAAAGTATGCTGTCAAAGTTTTATGTCATTGGTAAATGTTTTATGGCATTGTTAAGATTATAAACCACAAATGACACATTCATACATACTACATGATGTACAGCATCCTGATTATGATTACCCATCCCACTGTTGGATTGTCCTGCTCTTGAACTCTTCTATCTGTGATCATACAGATCTATTAATTAGACAAAGTTACACACTCTTCTTGACGAGTAGTGTAACCCCAAATGTCTGCATTTTAACTTTGGTTAGCATGTTAAAGAACACTTTCTTCCTGGCAGTAAATGGATTATGAGACAAATACCTAATTGTCCTGTAAAACACAGGAATATTAATACAAGGGTGGAACAGTTGGTGGACATATAATATTGCCAAAATCCACTTTCAGTGTTCGGTTGCAGCGGTAACAGTTCTTTAAGTTCAGAGAGAGGCAGAATCAGATTATCTGGCCTGTACAGCTGCTACTGCTGAATGATTCACACATTGTTCTGCTCTGGTGTATTGTATTCAGATGAAGCATCAGTGTGAGCATCAGACAGCCACTGGAACCCCACTGGCAACACAATCAATCCACTTACACGCTGCACAACCATGACCAATGCTGGACTGCCCGGAAAATACTCTGTGCATGTTTTTGTGAGTGCAAATGTGTATGCAAATACTTTAGATGTTGTTACTCATTTTCCTGCAATTGCTATATTAACTGAAACACAGAATAAAATGATTATTCTACAGGGCTGCACAATATTGGAATGTATATATCTGAAATATAAATATATTGTGATATGAAAAAATACAGGAATATTCACCCTAAATTTTGTACACCTTAAATTTAAATGCACCAATCTGTTGCACTTTGAGAACAACATTCAGAGGCTAGATAAACAATGTTGTCCTCTTTCAAACATGTTTGTGCTCTAGCAAACAATGCTATCATAAACACATTGGTTGTATAGATATGAATGGTGATGACACAGCAAAAAAAGTAACACCCACAAAGCAGTTTAACAAAATGGGCTCTGTGTTTCAAGACGGGTCAGGTGGGTTGGCGACGTCACTGCAGAGCGCGCACCGAGGACATTCTGCCCCGGTTGACAGTCGCGCTGCAGGAAGAGGGCGCAACACTAAAAGTCCATGGCCGAGTGGCGAGGTCAGAGCGAGGGGCGCTGTAAAGCTGAGGCAGACTGCGCCGACCCAACTCATTGAGAAGTTTGAAAATACATACGGTGCATAATGAAACTGCGGCGGGTCTAACTAGACTGTGGGTAATTAATGGAAACGCAGGATAAATCATGAAAAATGAGAAGCGTGGGAGTTTTCCTTTTGTATCAAGCAGCAAAAAAGTTGTGACATGACGAGTTCGAGTGACTATAGTGCATGCGCAAATCGCAATGTTGATGCTTAAACGATATATCGTGCAGCAGGGTATTTTTACAAACTGGGAAGATTATTGCATGGTAAATACCTGGTTAAGTCATTTTAAACATCCCAGCCATTGTGTTTCAAGATGTTAAGCTGAATTCTAGCTCAGCACTTTTACTTCTAAAAAGGTAAAAAAAAAACAAGGCTTAGGTGTGTGAATGATACTAATTACAAATGTACTAGCAAAATGCTACTGGCAACCAGCAGTCACTGATCTGGCAAATATTCCCTCCCCTTTCAAAGGTATTGTAAAGTGAGTTGAGGCGAGAGCAACCAAGTGGTAAATAAGTTAGTGATGCTGCACAACTAAGATACAGTAAAAGCTGCTAGCTGTTTGTTTTGTGGGTTGCGTGGGGGTGTTTGCATGCACTGCTGTGGTGCACACTTTCAATCACAATGTGTGTGCCATATAGAGCAATGTGGCAAGAAAGCCACACGCCCACTGCTACTGTGATCAAATGTACCATGATGAAAAGGTACACACACACACAGACATAATTGTCACCACTGCACCTACAGCAGTCAACAGCATTATCAAGAGGTCGCTTTCATGTGACTGACAGTGCTCTGAAGGGACTGGGAATTAAACACTGCCAAAGGGGAAAAACTCTCAAGGTGGAGGCCATTTGGTCCCAAACGTCATCTGAATATATTTACATCCACTTAACATTACATGTCATGCATAAAAGATGGATTAATACTTGCTTCAATACAAGTTTCATGATGAGCAAGCTTCAATTCACAAATCCATTTGTTCCTCCTTCACATATTTTTCATTTTTGGGCTTCTTTATACAGCAGAGACATCAAAATTTGAATGATTGGTGATATTACTGTTATTGGTGGTTTAACGGTGTGTGTGTGTGTGTGGGCGTGTTTTACCCATTTTTTGGGGACATAATTCTGTTAACACAGTCACATTGTGGGCACTCTCCTTCCTTATGACGTGCAAATATGTGCATGTGTGTCTGCTGGCATGTGTATGTGAACATTTATGAAAGTGACACTCACCAACTCCTTCTTCTTCATGCACTCCATGAGAATGATGAACAGATGTTGGGCCTGTGTGCGGCTGTAGGTGAAAGTCTTCTGGATGGTCACCAGCAACTGGTCTCTTAGAGACTCGTTAATTATGCTGCAGAGGTGCAGAGAGGAAAAAAAGAGTGTGTCAGGAAAGGGGTCAGATAGAGGAAGGAGAATAAAACAGTGAGGGGGAGGCAGGCAAATTAGATTTGCTTGTCAGTAAGTGAAACCAAGGTTGACTGGAGCTCTCAGTCCTACTGTCTCAGGGTCCTTGGGGAGATGTGATTCTGGAGGTGTACCAGAATATATCTGTAACTTGATATATGAAGCTATAAAATCTAATTCTCATAAAAGTCTATTCTAAATTCATGGTGTGTCTTATGATGAATACAACCAAAAAAGTCTACTGTGTTTTTTTTAAAGTAACACATTAGCACATTTCACAAAATGTATACATTTTTGCAAGTTGTTGCATCAGGTTTAACATCTTTTTCCCATAAAAGCATATCTGAAAAAATAACACTTTTGCTGTCATGTACAGTATACATGAAATTGTATACTTGTTATGTTTGATCTAAGCCACATTGTTTGATGAACACTAATAAACAAAAAATATCAGACATTCTGATAACCAACAACCTTTTCCACATTGGATAAACATTGTATTAGTAAGTGTTTGCCCTTGGATTGTAGTAATAATGTGTAACATGTGAGTGCATACCCTCCATCCTCAGAGTATTTGTGTCCGAAGGCCAAGATGTCTGAGGCTCTGCCGCTGCCATCACACACAACCACAGGGATGGGAGGTGTGTCCCTGAGGTACTCCAGCACAATGGAGATCACATTAGGGCCTCCCTCTACGATCAGAGCCACCACCGGCACACCCTGACCAATACCTGCACATGAAAACAAGTGGGTGGTTTTAGAAAGGAAAACAGGGATGAACAACACAGAAAAGAGGACAGAAATGTGAAGAAAGAAGAGGGAAGTTAAGAAGAAAAAAAACCAGAACAAATAAGTTTCATGACATCAGCAAGACTTTAGAGACTCTATCTCTAAATAGAAAAAAATATTTCCAAATGTGTTGCCAAGGTCCAAATTTGATACCTGTGATGTCTCATAACTGTATTGTCAAGACACTCTCCGCTTTCTAATTATGGTAAAAAAAGTACCGGTACCAAAAATAACCAGCACACAGTGGGTGTGCTTTGTTTTGTGGTTCTGTGGCATGGATGTGTGTGTGTGTGTGTGTGTGTGTGTGAGAGAGAGATTCAGTGATGAACCCCACGCTGTTCTACACAAAAAAGGCTCCTTGCCTGCTAATCATTGTCTATTTACGGTAACTGTGCATGTTTAGCAGGTTGGTTTTTCTGCACATGGTGAGACTATGTACAGGAGAAGGTACTGTAGATATGAAATGTATTGCCAAACTCTCAAAGGAATGTCCTGCTTGTGTTGCTCCTTTTCCTGCTTCTTGTTTCCTTTCCGTATTGTATTTCTCATCATACCACTGAACGTTGCCTTTAAGCCACAATAAACCCCAGAGTCTAATTCTCTCTTACCCCCCTATGTTCTTTACATTTGTAGTGGTCTCAGTTCAATCCATTTCCTAAACCCTCCTTCCCTCATCCTGCCCTTTCCTGATCTCTGTCTCACTTCCTGTCTTTCCAGCTGATCTTTCTATAGACACTCCGTTCTCCTTCCTCCCTCCCGTTCTGCATCATGAGGTTGTTTTCAGACGGGTGTTTTTTTTACTCTTCTAATTCAAAAGCTGTGTAACTGCTGGATCTTCCCCGCCCTGCACCCTCATCCTGGTCTGCATAATTCACACAGGAGAAAGCGTCTCTTAAACACGCAGGCAGACGAGCGCATACAGATGTGTGCTTACACACACACAAACATAAGCACACGCACACATTCAGAAGCATGCCCACCACCATTACGCTTTGCCTCACACAGCCTCGTGAGGCCTTGCAACAGGGACAGTTACATAAGGAGAATATTTTAAGGGCCTTGCCCACTTCAAAGAGGTAAAACGTCAGTGTGCCACAACACATCACACGACCATACATCAACAGAGCTGAATGTGAGAGAAGCAGACTAATAACTTGCATTTTGTATCTGATTCTTCCATTTCTTTTGGATGTCTATTTTTGCTGTTACCTGCATGTGTGTGAGCTTGCACTTGTGTCGGATAAAGCATTGATATTGATGACTAGGGAGCTTTGGAGGCAGCGCGGCAGTATCCAAAGCAGATTATTGTTCAACTAAGGAGCAGATGAGGAGGGGAAAGCACAGCTGTGTCATGGCTATAATTGGTAGCACGAAAACACACACACACACACACACACACACACACACACTCACACTCACACAAATACAGATAGAGGCACACACAAGTAAACAAACCACAGATGAAATAGAATTCTCTTCTGCCCGACTACCCCACCAAAAAAAACGAGCACATTTCCTGATGGCTTTTGACCTCTCATTCACAGTTCTTTTATTTTTCTAATTAAGAGCTTTGACTACTGTATTTATTCCTGAGGGAACTCCGATGTATCAATATGGCAGCCCGTTAATTCAAATTAAAGCTGTCCACCCAGTCCAAACGCGGACAAATGTTCCCCTGTTTACTCCTGCGAGTGCCCTTTAACTCACATAAATGGCACCAAAATAATATTTTGACGCTAAATGCCTTTAAATTTGACTGGACCTAATGGTTATAATTGTGATAATTCAATGAGAAATGTCTCTGTGAGAGAAACACTCTTTTTAGTTTTGCAGAAATATGTAGTGTAATGTATTTATTTAAAGTTTTTCTGGATTCATGGACATGACGTGACCTGAATTTCAATTGGGACTGCCACTAAAAAACTGCCAGAATCCAGTAATGTTCCTGGGAGCTTGACTGGGAATTAAATCCCTAAACATAGAAGTGTTAACACTCTGCCAACTGCTGCTTCTACTGAATTTCCCATTTTATTTTTTAAGTTAAATCCCATGATTGTTGGAAAGCTGAGAGTCCTTTGAATAATTATGTCTGTAGAGGCGGATTTTGTGGTCTGAATTTTCCCTTTATATCAAATAAAACACGAAGTAGATGAACACAGGGTGGTTGAATAAGTCGGCACTTTCAGAAGAATACCTTTTGTTCTAGATGAAAATGTGAACCCATAGCTGGAGAGCTAATCTGTTTTTAGAGTATTTAGTGAAGATGCAATCCTTCTTACTGGAGTTCACCAAGTGTTTCCTCTGCCAAAGTACAACACTGTGTTGCAGTGAACTGGCAAAAGTATATGTCTGTGTTTTATTCTCCTCATTACTCTACTTCTACATTCCATCAACTTTTCTTTATGTTTGCTAATCCAGAAGTGAGGTGGGACAGGAAAATGTACTTTAATAAATGAATTAAGAGTGGAAACAATGTGGTATCTTTTACAAACAATTGCAGAGGTTTTACTCCCGGGTGTGTCAGTACACAAAGACATCACTGTTGGGTTTAGGCACAGATGTAACTGAGACCACATCCAACTACACCAAGCTGTGATGCAGACAGAATATTCTGTTTCCTGACCTTGAAATTGTCCTTGCCCATCTGTGTTATTTTGGGTGCTCAGCGCGAAGCACACGGTGAGCGCAGACAGGTGGCAGGTTCATTCAAATGAGGCAGTGCAAAATGAGTTGTAGATATTTTGTTGGGAATGAATATTGGACCTGGAGCTGAGAATAAAAGTCGTGTCTATCTGTTGCTACTTGGGTGATTTTCACAACAAGCACTACTGCTCTTTGCATTTTTTTCTTCTTATTATGTTTTTAATAAGACAAAA
Source organism: Leptoclinus maculatus (assembly GCA_032191485.1). Taxonomy (NCBI): domain Eukaryota; kingdom Metazoa; phylum Chordata; class Actinopteri; order Perciformes; family Stichaeidae; genus Leptoclinus; species Leptoclinus maculatus. The sequence continues at coordinate 22,299,297 of JAVDOI010000005.1, forward strand.
CTGTTCTTGTTTTTAAATATCAAACAATGACAAATACACCCATTTATAGCGTGACATATTATATATGTGGGATATATATTCTGAGGAAACTTGATTCCACACAATATTCCCTATACACTCTGTACTGTCTCCCTGAACACATTCAGCCTTTCCACCAACTATTCTTGTAATGCCTGTATCCATGGACCATTCACACACTCCAACGCATCAGATAACACAATCGGTAAACCCCTACTCTCTCCCTTGTCTCTGGATCTCATACATAGTTTTAACCCAGTGCCGCAGCCCACACCTTATCTCTCAGGAGGGAAATTACTGTGAAACCGTGTGAAAAAGCAGAGGCAGAAAAAAAGGAGAGAGGTGGTCGATGAGACTCCGTGGCCACAACTTTCTATATTATCCAGCCTGGGGGACGTGGAAGTAACGAGGAAAAGAAGGAAAGAGGAGCTTGTAAGCAAGACACACATAACATGCTTAAATGGTCCTAATTAAGGATCCAGCAATGACTCATCCTCTGCGTGTGTGTCTCTGTGTGCGTGGGTGTGTGTGAGTGTCTGCGAGTTTGTCCTTGTATGTGTCAAATTTGTATCAGCATGACTGGAGGAGGTGTGTTACAGTATGTGGGTCGGTATCTTCGCACCTCTCCCCGACCCTTGCCAACACACACACACCAAAAATTTAAAAAGTACAACACTCTCCCTCACACAAACATCATTATCCTAGCGAGGACCAAAGACAGGACACATCAAATCTGTGAAGGGGACATGACTCGACAGGCAACAGAACAAAAGGTTAGGGGGTACATTAAAAGGGCAAGGTTTCTCTTAAACTTTACGTTACCTAGGCCGTGAGCCAGAGAGAATGAATCATGAATGGTGTTATTGATCAGGAAAACACATTTACAACTGGGGAATTGGGTTTAAAGGATTGATTTATGTGTTGGCGTGTGTGTGAGTCTGTGTGTATCCGCTTTTGTGAGAGCTATGTCTATGAAAAAATTAAGCCTTGATTTGTTAGTTAGCTACTGTAAATAAACAATTGTAGTTAAGGCAATGTATCATCCCACAAAGTCAAAACACGTGTAAATAAAGTGAAAGTGTATAAAATGTCATCTGGATGAATGGGGTCTTAGTTTACTTGACTTGTCCTTGCCAAAACCCTTTTGGATTCAGCTCATACGACAGCTACAAGACACAGTATATATCTCTAGTCTGCACTGACTTCAAATGATCCATAAAAGGTACAATAAACATGTCATCACGTCACAAGGGCTACAGTCAGCCTCTGAGTAGTCGTAAAAACTCTGTGAACCATTGGAAATGCAGAAAGTCAGGTTTATTGTATAACCCATAATCACAGTTAAAAATGGAGTTTGTCACAAATATGAAGAAATTGGTAAAAAAAAAATAACTGTATATGACAAAAAGAAAAATAGAGAAAAAAAAATTGCTTTTTGTCTAAACTTATTGAATTGTTAAATAGTGTGCATAAGGGACATCGCTGACCTTCTCACCACTAAGAGTTCAGTTAAGAGCCCTTTTCATCCAAAGTACTGTTTTTGAAAGAAAGGATTCAAGGATTGTTGAAAGCAAAGGTGTTAAAAGGAACGCCCACAATCCAGCCCACAGCCCCCCAAACACTGTGATTAGGAACCATGATTGTTGCGGGTTATGCTAAACCACATCAGCCCCAGCCCTTTAGGGTTCTAGATAAAATCCTTGGGTTCTTTTTCTGGGTGGAACCATTACACCAAAGAAGTGTTCTCTATAGAACCGCTCATGGGGTTTCCTAGGTAAAACTCTTTATGTTGGGGTCTGGGTAGAACCCTCTGAAAGGGTTTCAGGTGGAACCTCTATACATTATTTTTATCTAGAAGGAAGAAGGGTTCTCATATGAGGACTAGCCGAAAAACCCTATGTGTTTCTAGTTAGCACCTTTATATCTAAGATACAGTATATACAGTGGCGGCTGGTGGAAAATGTTCGTGGTAGGGCTGTGCCACATCCAATCACTTTCAGCAAACATCCCAGAATGATTTAATGCAAAAAAAATGAAGGTATCAAACGCGCATTACTACTTTGCAGTTAAATATTTATGTATTCCAACACGAAAAAAAGCAATAAATAACACTTTGACAAACACGTCAGGACATCTTATTTTTGGCACCCTCAGAGGCAATTCAGTATAATATAATAATATATATATCATATAATAATATTCAGTATAATATAATAATATAAATATCATATAATAATATTCTGTATAATATAATAATATAAATATCATATAATAATATTCAGTGTAATATAATAATATATATATATATCATATAATAATATTCACTATAATATAAAACACACACACACACACACACACACATATATATCATTATTTATTTATAACTATATATCCATTTCTCAGACAAGTGCTTCATGTCCCTCACTCCCTAACTGTCCATGCTGGTTCTGTCCCCGTTGTTTTAAAAAGCTAAATAAGTTATTAGCATGACTGCATCCAGCGAGCCAAACCTGTCTGGTGTACAGCTAGTAGAGAAGCTTCATGTACTGCTTCTCTTTCCTGCTAGTCTGCTGTCTGATTGTGAGGTCAGGCTGATCTGGGATCAGCTCTTTCAGTAGTTTCTCCTCTCAGTTCTCCTCTCAAACGGGTCTTGGAGGAGCAGTGCTCGCGCTGGCGCTCGCCTGTAGAGACTAGTCCCGACGAGAACGCACAGCTTGGGGCAGAACGAAATCTGCCCCAAGCTGAATCTATTTGAGGACGCTGATTGGCTAAATTGTATGTCACTCATTTATATCTTTAGTCAGCATTAAAGCATCATTGGCTAAACTGCTTCATAGACCCGCCTCTTTGGGGCAGTTTCTCCAGCGCCCCAGCAGCTGAGACGTGCACACATGGAGAGGACGTGCGGACAGGTGGAGAGGACGTGCAGGAAAAGCATATATTTACCACAGATATCATATTTTACACATATTACTGGGTGATTCCATGTTTCAAAAACACAAATATTGACAATTTGTATAGTTTATTATTTTTATTTTTATTATTTTTAATTATTTGTAGCTCAAGGGGGGGCGGCGCCCTAGGGCCCTCTATGGACCAGCCGCCACTGAGTATATATATATATATATATATATATATATATATATCTGGAGAAGAAGTTGTGTATCCAACCTGGCTCTGTTATCTCTCCCCCACAGGGCTGAACACTTCGTTTTGTGCACGAACACACCTTATCCCTAATGACTTTTACTGTCCCCATGCTGTCTCTGTACGCTTGTTCTCAAATGGCCGAAAATATTTTATCGGCTGAGACACTCCCACAGAGTCAGTTCATCGGTGCAGTACCACCACTGGGACCAAAACCACCAACCAGGGAACTCTATATACATTTTTATGACTCATGGTATGGATTGTCTCGAGATCTGAATAAAAAAACAAATTTCACAGCACAATTTATAAGCTTTACTAAGCTTTTCCTGCTATTTGTGCTTTTTTGGATATATCTCTGAGCCAGATTCAAACTGAAAATGCAGTTATTTGATATGTGTCAAAGAACAAGAGCCACCAAGTAATCCAGTTGGTCACGCAGTTGGAGAGAGCAAAAAAGGGGAGATATTATAAGCTATATCTGAAAATCGTGAGTTTGTTCAGGCATTTATAGTGGTTGAAAGAAGAGTACTACCACCCTATTGACTTCCCATGTACCAATAATAATAATATAATCTCTTCTGTATCCGCTGCTCCACGGTGGAGGTCACAATGTCATGGCTAATCTGCAACGCAAGACCTTATGGCTTCTGGATTCAATTACTAGAGCTACTTCATCTTTTACCTCTGCTGTGACTAATGAAAACACTGCTATAGCAGGGTAGGTGAAGGTTACACAGTAGACACAGACACACACATTCAATATACAAAGCACTTATGCGCCCATTTCAATATTTCATGGAATTTAAGTGAAATGGACAAGGGCACACTCAAGGTGCCTCATTCATTCTTGCAGACTTTATCTAAACTTGCACAAATGAATAACGTTATTTCCTCTTTGGGCCTGGCATGTACATCCAATTTAATATTTTCACATTTGCAAAAAAATACAGCAATGTGTGAGTGAATAAGATGCAGGGAATTCTATTCATTTCTTGTTCAATTTTAAGAGAGAAAAAGATTAGATGTCCTTACACCTCGAGGTAGTATGTCGTCTCACTGCCTCTATCCTCCACAGCTGCATCACACTTTCTTTGCGCTTTATATTATTCTCTTCCCCCTCGGCTCACACTCAATCCCTTTTCCGTGTCTTCATTTTCTCACTCTCCTTTCTTCCTCTTTTGCTTGTCATCTCTCTGAGGCAGGTGTGTGATTAAAAAGCATTGTAGCCACATGGAGACATGTCAAAAGAGCAGTGCGGTGGCTGAGTGAGCTGTGCTGAATGGTGCCAATCATTTTATTGATTTTCTTTATGACTTTGAAAATATCTGCTAGCTTCAAAAGATGGTAAGTAGAGGTTAAATAGGAAACATGTCTCTGTGTGTATGTGCCCTCACACTACAAAAGAGTGTGTTGGAATGAGCAAACATATTTTAAATTAACAATGCTTTGTCCCTCTGTTTACATCTGAAGCGTGCTGTGCTGCTTAAGCTGAATCCTTGTCACGGTTATCCAGGCTCATTTGCATCTGCATCTCTGATCACGTCTGGCTGAACAAGTGACGAGAGAGCCATGCATGTACGGCAGGGCAAAGCGCTGAGCATTTACTCTAGCGTCTGAATGTGCTGGCTCCAGTCCATCCACCACATGTATAGACAGCCTCCCAACCCCAGTTTCCTGTCTGAAGCCATTTATTTTGTTTACCACCAACCAGAGCTGTCCCTTCAATAGTCTTGTCCACTTTCCACTGAAGAGGGCACAAAACCCATGAGGCCACACCTTACACAACATCAAATGTACAATCATACAGGAGGTATGCAGAGGGAATACACAGGTATTGTCACCCAAGGTGGTGTTAAGAGGTTTAGGAACTGCCCAACTGTGCTCCAATGATGAGATTTGACAGGTGCCACAATGGTGCTACCATAATTTGAAATGGCAATGTGCAATGTGCAAAATGACCACAAATATCTTTTGGCAAAAGGAAATCGAAATGTAGTAAGGGATCAGTAAAATGATCATGACCTAGAAGATTTGTTAAGACATTGTTTGCAATATCAAAGCTATATCTAGAGCGTAGTCAGATCAAAACACAATCACATTTGATATTTACAATTGACTCCCACATTTAGAAACTGTGTTATATTGTGGAGCCAATTTGATTGCTACAGCATTTCCGGCACTCACATGGTGATAGCCGTTGCATGGAAAATTGCACACAGACACAGTAGGATTAGCTACAGGATTGCCCAGACATCACAAAAATACCACAGGGGGAGATTACACATATCTATCCACCACACTTCTTTCATCTTGTGTTTGTGTGCAGAGTGTGTGACTGTGTCTTAAAATAAAAAAAGAGAAGAAAAAAAAAGCTTGTGGTTACGTGTGGTCCACAGCCCACATGTTAGGCCATTCAAACTAAACTGCTTTTTTCCTCTTCACTTTCTTTATCCTTCTTTCCTTGACAGGACCTCAGGCTACTCTTGGATCCCACAGCAGCGCTGCTGTGAGGAAAATTGAAGCGCTCTTTGATTGACCGTGGACAGGTAATCGAATTAAGAAATGCTCCTTGTCTGCCAACCCTTCAGAGGTGAATGAGTAAGTGAAAAATACTTGTGTGTACGCACAAGGTACAGTAGAATAAACAGACACATACAGTAATCCCACACAGGGGCTGCTCATTTGCATGAAAACCGGTGCAACAAAAATTGTTGCGACATTCATACAACAAGAAAATGGATATGTGGCTGGTTTGTCAATAGTGTGTTTAACTCCTTCTTGTGTATGTTAACCTCTTTTGGGAGTAAAAATGTCCCTTTGTTGATATGTAGAGTTGCAGCTGTGCTAGTGGAATTTCTTCCCAGATTAAGACGCTTAAAATTAGTGTTTAGATAAATCTACCAACTACAAAATGTATGAAGTTCCTAAAAACCAATAGCTAGATTCATCACATGTTCAATATCATTTTAAAACAGTTCCAAGAAAAAAGAAGTTAGTAAACCTGCTTTGATTCAGGTCACAGATACAAAATAACATCACATTATATAAGAAAGGTTAATAGTACTATTCTGATTAATACTATGGATCCATTTTGGCTGACACAGCACTTCACCTCAAGAGGCAACTGTTGTCAACCTGACCGGCAGGTTATAAAGTTGAAGCTGGTTCTCAGCTGAGGTTAAGGTTAGTGTCAGAGTGATAGCTCTGTGCTATGATGGTCAACAGTAGATAAACAGCACACACACAGTCACCTATCAGCTTGCTTCGTTAACAGATCCCGGGCAGTATTAGTGCTGGATCTAGATATATGCTCCGATGATGGATAAAGCAGAGATGGCAGAGTACATTCCCATCATATGGATGGTTAGATGCTTGTATGACGACTGGGCGTCCCTTTGCCTTCCCAGCCCCTTTTGTATGAGTCCAGGCATAGGATGACAAAGGGAAGTCCATAGGTCACATGACTGGATGATGAACAAGGAGGAAGTACATTTGTGTATCCTAACAACCCCAGGGAGATTTCCTAAATACCCAGAGACAATGGGTCAGGAGGAATATGGTTGTGGCTGGTAAAGAAAAAAACAAACCAGTTTCATCCTGAGTGACAGTCCGTGAACATCAGTTAAAGGTCTGACAGTGAAATAAAATGGTGTTGACAAATGTAAGATTTGATTCATGATATTGCTCTCGACACTTGTAACCATGTAACCATTCCAAACATCTATCTCCTGACACCCTCAGTTTTCAAAGAAGCATTGATGTTAAAATGTTTGCATTCATGTCACCCAAACCCTGAGGAAATTATTATGAAATGCCTTTATGTTGACAACAAAAGACGGAAATAACAAATCATGGCCCCAAACAAAACTTCTCTGCCTCAGGTTTGTTCCCAGCACGTTCTACACAACGAGAGGCTATTGAGAAATGTATTTGAAGGCTTTCAGCGAGGTTTGTGTCTGCTTGTGTCGTTGTTTGTGACCGTGTGTGAGAGGGAGAGAATGAGAGAGAAAAAGACAGAGAAATGCATTTGTATTCATGCAAATCCATTTGGTTTCTAGCTAAGGTATAATGTGGAAATTGAAAACGGAGAAATACAATGTGACAAGGACTCAACGGCGCATGAACACTCCACACAAAGGCCAGTATGTGCATGTGCAGACACAAATAAACATAAATATACAATACACGCAATACATAAACACCTGCGTCTCGCACAAACAAGAATTCAAACATAGTCTTGCTGCCTTTTTATGAGCATAATATGCCTTTGATGCAATAATTTTTAAAATAAAGATGTGGAGAGGTGCACAAAAATACATAGAGAGATTCTTTCGAATTTCAACAGTAGTGTGTAATAATACCGTGTCTGTCAAAATATACAAAATACATAAAAAATGTGTCTGTCCCGACATATGTGATGTAGACCAAGTGGTTTCAAAATCATCCAGTGTACCATGTTCTGATTTGTACTATCAAGTATCAGATAAAAACATCTGATGCACCTTTCATTCCTTTAGGTGTGTTTACATAATACAACTTAGTGTAGTTGTGTCTGCAGTACAGTATATTTGTACATGTGCAGTTGTCGACCGTGTGCTGATCAGTATGTCTGTGTTTGTTACATTTGGTAGCTTTGTGCAGCACCCCAGAACAAGGAGACAAGGTGATTATCAAGCAGGTTAATTTGAGGAAAGAGTTCATCTGAGCTGTCAGGAAGCTTTGGAAGAAAAAATAAACCCCTCCTGGAGGGAGGCTGATCGAGTTATAGCACAGCTGGCTAAAAATACGCTGTCTGACACCATGTGTTCAGTATAAAGCAGGTAATGATCATTTTAGTCCGGTTGCAGCTATAAAATAGAGTTTGAACCCAATTAACCCACAGTGGTGCCATCAATAAAAACAAGGATTACAGTTGAATTATGCTATTATCACGCACTGTGACTAAAACAACCCTTCCTTTAATTTAGGGTAAGTAAGGCAGTAGCCATTACAGATTGGTACAGAATCCTGATATTAAACGGGCACCGGTGCTGAATTATTAAAGACCGGAGTATTGATAAGCTTCGACGTTATTGGTTCTTATATTGGTACGTTTAAACGTTTTGGTGTAATTTATTAGCACACTGCAGCATCTCTTCTGCTCCCTCGGCTGAGTTTCTTCAACTACACACAAACACAATAAAACACATGCAAGACACACACATGGAGTGAAGTCAGCAAACAGCAGATCGGTTCAAAGTAAACCAGTTGACTGGAAGTTTACACGAGTTGATGCCCACTATAATCGTTATCGTAAGTGTAAAACCTTTGTGAGTAAAAAGCCAATAGTTTATCAATATATACATCTGTTCAACAAGCATAAACATGTAAATAAAAGCAATACCTATTTCAATCAACTCTGTCCGCAGTCTGTTTCACACAACCACAGTGCACTAGCTTGGTTAATAGTGAATTGTTACAAACAAGCTATATCATAAGCTGTCTGTATGTAGTGTAACTGTTTGCCACAAATCTTAAAATTCCTGAAAGGTTTTCTGCTTTCTGAGACAAAGCGGCCCCGTTTCTTTACTAACGGTACCTGCAAGCAGTAAATCACATCAGCAGACGGACGAGGACAGAGGACACTGAAGTGTGTTTCCTTCTTTATGAACTTCACTCAGTATTGTGACGTCGGGGATATTATTTATTTTGTTGAGGCTATATGATTAGTTGTGTGTGTGCGGCTAATCTCGCATTCAGCTGCAGCAAACTGCATACTTTCTTGGGTAACCAGATGTGGCTTCATGCTTAAGGACCTCTTGTGGTTGCTGTGACTCACAGTTTCTCAAAACACCTTCTTTTAACTCTTTTATACTGCCATTGACTGCCTGCTAACTCCTCACTTACTACTCCTAACCGGCACCCCGGCCAGCAGGGGCCGCTAGCGATAACACAGCTGAGGGCACAGTGGGGTGGAAACAGTTTGCACCGTGTTAATGTTTTGGACGGTGTGTTTGGCTTACAGCTAATGGAACTACCAGTACACCGCTGTACTAAGCGGGCGGACAGCTTGGTGAGTTTACCTTTCTGTTTTGACCCTATTGTATGAAGTGTATCATACATCAACTTCAAGCCCATTGCTTGTATAATGGTAAATTCCACTCACGTGTGTTGATCTTCTGCAAGGAGATGTGTTTCTCAAGCTGACGTCGCAGTTTGACCTCAGCGCCGTACTTTCCCGTGGTGCCATTGTCTGCCAGGATGAAGTGGGAGTGGAGACTGTTTAGAACCGTCAACTTGCTCATGGGGTTGGACATGGTCTGGTATGGACGCACCACCTGTCCGGGAAATGTAACAGTTACACAAACATCTGGGAAGGGGTATGTGACAACTTGACAAAGGAAAATGTTTGATTTACTGATAACAAAGGCATGTTTTCTTAGCATCATTTGTTACCCAAGTATAGACAGAAAGTCATATGGGGAAAATTATAGAATGAGTTTTAACTAAAGAAGCAGATTTTAATGGCAAGCCTATGTTACAAACTAAGCCACAGTTTGAAAGGCATAAGCATCTACCAAGCAGAGAGACACTAACAAAGAGACGGTACTGGTTGAACAATGGGAAATATTGGATTCGCCCTTTCGGGGCTTGACCCATTCTTAGGACTAAAAGTCAGAATATTTCAGCCTCTTGTTTTTAAAATCAGACATCCACATTTAAGGAGAGAGATTTTATCAGGGTGATGAAAGATGTGTTTGGTACTTAACAAATAATAAAAAAAAAAATAAGAGACCAATGTATTTTCAACAGCTACTGCACATTTATTTTACTGTTACACTAAAAACTAAAAAGACCATTTATACAACATTGGAGCTTGGATTTGGTCAAGTGGAGAAACCCCAGACAAGCTGAGGTAAACTCATCTGGTCATTAGGCGTACAGTTGAGACCAATCAAGCATGGAAAAAGAGCTTCAGTACTTAATCTGCTCTGCTTGACTTGTTCTGTAGAACATTCAGATTTTTTTTTAAACTATATAATATTGATTCCAGATATTTCAATGAGTCAGCATGTGTTCTGCAGTGTTCCGCCAGCTGTGTCCAACTCACTTTGAAGGAGTGTTTATCACAGATTGGATTGGCTTACTCAGCATCTCAGTTAATAAACCGTTAACTGCAATTCACAGGCTGTGGCAACCGTGGGTTGCACGCAATGTTTTTTCACATCACGCAAACCAGCATGCAACCACCCGCTCTGAAACTGTTTCATATTGTTCCGTTTATATATTCTTAGAGACTTACATCTTTGCCAACAAGATCCTCTTGATTTTCTACGATGCCCCACGGAGCAATGCCAATGGTGCAGATCTTCCCCCTTGACTTGGAGGCGTGGTCTTTCAATGCATCACCAACATGCCGTATGACTCCTGTGTGTGTGTGGTGCAGAAATGTTTAAGAGTGTTTGTGAGAAGGACGGAGACACAGATAACAAAATCAGTTTTTATCACAATCAATACACAGTGTAAACTTAGATAATGTTACAATCTGCTGTTAAACGATAAACAAGATCTATGAGGTGCAGGGTAAGGGCAGCAGGGGTTGGTGCGGAAGCCGATTTGAATATACTCACACACACACACAAATACACACACAGCATCAAACACAGACGGGTCGTAGCTTCAGGCCTCTAGTTGTTGTCCTCGGGGGAAGCAACAGTCAGACCTGGAGGCCATCTTGTACCATCTCTCCTGCTGACATTCATTCTTTCTCTACCTCCATTATTCAGGCCTTCCTCTCCCTCTTTCTTGCCTTTGAACCCATTGTGTCACTAAATCTTACATTTTATTTATTTCTTCATTCAAGTGTGAGCCCTCTACTGCATCCAACGGTGTATCATTTATTTCCATCTGCCTCATCTCGCCTCCTATCTTTGTTCTTATTTAAAGCCTGCTATATTTAATTTAGGTAACTAAAAATGCTTTTCTTTTTGTAAACATGGAAACAATACAAGAACAATACAAACAGTGAACAAACAAAGTGACACAGCATTGAAAAGAAGTCCAAAGGTAAAACTAAGAAACAAATATGTGGTCCATTCCATTCCCAGTAGTATAAAAACATATACATTTTGCAACACGGTGGTTCATTTTAATTTCCATGTATAGTAATCATTGATATCATTAATACCATTCAAGATACTACACTTCCACTGATATGTGAAACAGGAGCAGCAAATCATTGACCAATTGTGTGACTTCCCGCAACTATCCATAGTTTACCAAACTCAGAAACATGAGAAAACTGAGTATCACTCAGGGAGACTTTCCATATGCATGATAAAGTCATATCTATGCATAAGTCATGTGCTCTCAATCTGTCAGCTAGAGAGAACCCTAAAGAGCACCCCCCCCCCCCCCCCCCCCCCCCCCCACACACATGCTGTCATTAACACTGTGCTTCTGGGGAAAAACAACTATGATCTGTTTTTTTTTTTTCCTTTTTTTGCCACTATATTCATTTCTCCCAATCGTATTTTTTTGTGTCAAACACTGTTACCCAATCATCTTGTTGCTGTCAGAAGCTGACACTGTTTCTTTCTGGACTTTATACTTCCAACCCTTCACCTAATATGCTCAAGATCCAGTCCGCTGAGCTCCTCATACAGTAAATCCTGCTCCAGGCCAAATTCATCCAGCTCCTCAGTATCTCTGAAAAGAGATATCCTGAGGCAAAAGAGGCTTAAGGTGATCTTCTCCACAACCTTGATTCTTCAATACTCTTAACAGGGAAAATCCTATGTTTCTTTAAACGGAATACCACTCATTGAAAAGTATATATTCATGATAGGCTCTTATTGTGTCATTTATGTCACACAACAAATTAAATGATAACTCTTTTAGCTTTTTGTTCAGTCTTCCCTGATATAAATACAGTTTGTGTAATGAGATACATCTTGTTGTCTAAATGTGATCTTTTTCATTGGCTTTAAGCAATAAAATAAGCAGTCTAGACTCCCTGAGAGCTATTCTTCACCTGTCTGCTCTAACTATAAGTGTCTGTAAGTATAAGTGAGTGCTCTTAATATACTTAAAATAACCCCTTGGCAGTGATCCAGTGGTTCGACGTCTTAACAGCCCTGAGGGGCTTTACAAATGGATATTTAATAGTTGATATTGTAATACACTCATCATACTCCTAGCACAAGTGCATCGCCGCTTTAAAAGTGAGGCAGCACATTGCTGATAAAATATCTTAATAAAATATGTTTTACAGGGCACAGAAATATTTGCACAAACTGTAGTACAGATTGTTCTCCAGTAATTCTCCAGACAAGCTGTAAATCCTGTACTTCACCTGTGTTGACTCCGCCGGTGAAGATCCAGGCTCCTGTTGTCATGGCAGCCTTAATGAGCCCTTTCCCAAAGACCTGTTTGAGTTTGGGCTGTAATTCAAAGTTCTGCAGGCCCCCGTGGACTGAGATGAGCAGCTTGGGCAGATCCAGCTGCCACTCCTTGGTCATCAGGTGTAGCAGCAGGTCAGGCTTGGTGTCATAAGACACTCGCACGTACTGAAAACAGTGGGGCATGTGTGAGTGACGTACAGAGCAGCGCACCGGCATCACCCTCAGGCGCATGGTGACTTGAAAGTCTGCATGTGCCTTAGACACAAACAGCAACACACGCAGACACACACACGACATGTTATAAAAGCATGCAATGTGAAACGAATCTGCGAAGGCAAAATTATGAAATGGAAAAATATCACATGAATCAGCAGACTTGCCCGAGTGTATGGCTTTCATTTTTGAGGCTACAACAGTATTGAACAGATGTTTGCTGTGATTGGAGAACCACATGCATTATAGAGCATCTGTTTATCTATCTAATCCACCCTCAGACACCCAACCTGACATGTGTCTGGATGAATTATTTAACACTGGGAATAAATCAGACATAATTCAGCAGCCGCATTCATCTGAATTCCCTGCAAGCTATGTGTGATGTGATTCTGTCTCTATGGTTAGCATAGATGGTGTAAGTATTAATAACATGCACAATCAGACTAAAGTACTTTTGGAATGGATCAATTAATCAGGAAGAATTTTATCTGCTGCAGTCTTAGACGCAATAATTACATTATAAGTGTATGTAATTACTTAATAATTACACTCATTAGATTGATTTAGTTCTGTCATGATGCATTATATTGCACATGTGTGATGCCTTTAAATTTGAGTATTACAGTGTAAGAAAAGCTTGATCAAACCGCTACACAAAGACTCAAGAGGAGTCTTCATTACAAGTATTTGCATTTGCATTTGGACTATGCATGAAACCTTGCCAATCATAAATATGAAGTAATCTCAGTCAGCCAAGCGTCTAACACTTATCTTCTCTAAACCTGTGGGCTGTCAAACTACATCAGTTTACTGCAGCCGAGGAAAATTTTACAATCCTACTCTTACAGAATACTCAGCGAGGACCACTCGGCCTACTCTATCTTTGATCACTGATACATTTCACTCAAATCACACCTCAACATTAACAAAAGGGAGAACTTCCATCTGAGGTCAAAACCTCAGAAATTTACAGAGAAAACTGGTTGTTTGGATGTGTATTGTTGTGTAAAACTGTCAGGTTGTTCTGTTCTTGTTTGCCTTGGGACAAAATGCAACACAGTAGATTTGTTATGAGAGTCACCATGGCTTTGTTGGAGTGTCCTCCTCCCTGGAACTCAATGGTGCCGAATGCATCAGTGGGGCTGAGCTGTGTGTGTTTGCAGATCGACCACTTCTCCGACAGGCTGTCATTCTTAGCCAAACGCTCTGCCTTATCATTCTGACTAGTTGATATGCCCGGGGGCAAGCCCACATGCTGACCTATCAGACGACCACAACAGCACCTGAGAGGAGAAAGTAAAAGTGCATGTAAGGCTACGTTCAAATTACAAGCTAATGTGGCAAAATACAATGTAATTAATCTCATGTGACACAGATTTAATTTTGTGATTTTGTAGATTGGAAACTGAAATAATTTTTTTTCCAATCATGTGCCTAAGAAATTAACACAAACAGAAACACAGGCATACACATACACTACATGTTATAAAAGTATTAAATGTGAGTTATCCTTAATCGGTTACATGTCTGATCACTGGCCATGCGACCGACGTGAGAAGGTTCATATCGTGATTCACGTGTGTTTTCCCACGTTATACTTCACTGTGCAGACCTGCAGAAGAAGAACCTCTCTCCCACACAACTATATGGCAGTACATCATTGGTTATCAGACACTAATTATGTGTGTTACCCGGCAGAAAATACCTTTTCTATATTACTGAGTTCTGCTGAGGAATTGGCCGTCATGTTTCACTCAGTCTAACTGTGATTCAATACATTTGCAGTTACAAAAAACGTCTTAACCGTGTCGGTAATTGCAGATGAGCATTATCTGTAAAACATGGAGCTCAAATTAATACTGAATTATGTTAAATTATGTTCGCGTTAGTGTCTGTTTATGAGTCGTAAGAAATCATAAACTATCTTTTAGAAGGAGTAGATGTTTAGCGAACAGTTGCCTCGTCATCAGTCATTTAAAATGCAAATCTAACGCACAACTTTTTGATTTATGTGAAAATCATGTGTTACAAAAATTGCATGGACGTGCTGAATGGCGGTGTTTCGTGACGTCAAACAGTAACTTCACACATCTTTAGTTTATTTAACTTTAGTTCACAGAAGAGCTGTCAAAGTTAAATATCAGCCGAAATGAAAAGTCTGCTTTAAGAGTCCCAAATTTAACCCAAATCTGTTAAATTGAGAAATATGTTAACAGAGTCTGGCACCAATAACTCCGATGTGTATTTTTGGATCAATGGGCAGTCCCCCCATGTGTGTGATATTAATTGGCTGCATGTGAGGCGTTTCAGGGCAGAGATCCGTTCACACTGATATCAGATATGGGTCACTTCAAACATTACTGTGAACAGTTTAGGCAGAAAGATCAGATCTGGGGGGGGAGTGAGCATTAAGACCTATCATGTGAACATAACGTAAGATTGGTATAAAAACATAATCCTTCACAGAAAACAGTTGAAATCTTGAGAAGCTACTGTAGTGTCAAGAGAGAGAGAGAGAAAGAGAGAGAGAGAGAGAGGTAGAGAGAGGTTGTGTGTGACCAAGAGATGGTGAGAAAAAGCTTGAGAGCTGCCATAGTCGTGTGCTTAACAGTAAGAGGTGGGCAAGGACGGAGTGACAGCTTGTCATCTGACTTTCATCTCCTGATTGGGAGGAGAGGAGGAGAAAGATCTGAAGGCCCCTGCTATCTTTTATTGGCTCTGTCTCTTTTTGTTTTCTCCTCTCCTTCTCCCTTTCAGCAACTAGAGGAGTTAGCAGAATGACAGTTATATGAATACATACTTATTCAGATGTACTGAATGCAGCTTTCATATTCTGTATTTTAACCTTAGAGGATGGAATGGGAACCCTGGGAGGAAAGGAAGTCAGGAGGCTTTGATCGTCACTTCATGTTACCGTCATGTCTTACTAAAGGTACTTTGCCTCCTTCTGCCTAATGCGTCAACACAAGTGTTTATGACTGAAAAGAGAAAAGTTGATTTGATCTTGAGGAACATCTCTTTCCCTTCCTTCTGGCTTCCACCCGCTTTCCTCAAGTTATGTTAATTCTGTTTACCTAACAAACCATTTCCTGTGTGTGTGTGTGTGTGTGTGTGTGTGTGTGTGTGTGTGTGTGTGTGTGTGTGTGTGTGTGCGTGCGTGTGTGTGTGTGTGTGTGTGTGTGTGTGTGTGTGTGTGTGTGTGTGTGTGTGTGCGTGCGTGTGCGTGTGTGTGTGAGGGCCGGTACTGCAGGAATTAGACTCGTCTCTGTGAGTTTGTCACCCAAAGCAACAACATCAGCTGTGGTAAAGATTTTGAAAACGTCAGTGTGACAGTGATTTTGTGGAGCAGAATGAGAGGAGATGTTTGAGATAATGAGCGCTGAAGTGTCTCTCTCAAAACTACATCACATTTTGTTGAAGTGCTCTTATCATTACAATCATGTTAAAGTATTATTATATATCCTCACTACTGTACTGCTAAGCAGCATACACCTGTGGGCTCGATTTTGAATGGTGCTTGAATTAATAACCTTTCAAAATGATGAAAGAATGAACTGAGTTTCATATGTGTGGTTTAAAAATGTGTCAGTATTTCAGCTCATTAGTGTAGAGCATCTAACTGTGATGCAAATAGAGGCCAGCGTGATATTACTCTGAGGCATGGTTTAAAAGGTCAGTAGTGAAACAGGGCTCCTAATATGCTATCTGTGAGGTCACATTGGCTAACCCACTCATTAAGGTCTTCTAGCTTTTATAGCAAATAAAGAAGCAGCTTAATCCCAAATACATATACTCCTTTTAGCTAAAAAAGACTTTCTTTATCCTTTGCTTCTTCCGCAATTCAAAACAAAAACAACTATGTGGAACTAAGAACAATGTCATTTACAGGTAAACACACCAAGTAATGCATTCATATTTTTTCCATTTCCTTCACATATGTTATTACTTACCTATGGGGGTCTTTGGCGCTCACTATGATATGAACACATTCTCTCTTGCTGAATGCTCTTTCTATCCACGATTTCTGTGCCTGCAGAAATGAAGACAGAAGAAATCAGTGAGTCTTTGACAAATAATGGAGCTGTGACCTGAGCCTGCAGGAGTGGCATCAGATAGACAGAAATAAACTGAAAATCATGAGCAGGCTTGTGTTTGACTCAGGAGTTCACCTGCAAAAGAAAGTGTTTTTTTTTTTTTGTTTATCCTTCTGTCATGGTCTGAGGTTTGCTATAGAAAGACTTTTCTCCCACGGTCTCTTTCTCTGCAAGCAGCAGTCCAGTTTTTGGGGGGGATGGCAAACCGAGCATGCACCATGAAATGTTGGACCTTTTTAAAGTACTTATTAAAAATGAAAAGAAAAATCAGCAATTTTACATCCAAGCCTGGTTTAGGAACAGAAATCACAGCACTGCAATGACATACATACACAAACACACATACTCAGCAGAGGCACAGTCCCTCACGTATAATTCAAACGCTGAAGACACTCTGACAGAAATGTTTTATGTTATTCAGTGACTCCAGCTCAAACTGGATGAGATGAAGAGCTGGGAAGGAGAAAGCGGATGTTAAATGCAGTCAGGCAGTAAATGATATCAGAGTTCCAGTCCTTAGTTACTCTTATGTGCCGCCGTCTGAGTGTATGTGTGTGTATATGAGCAAATGTGTGCATGTGTTTCTAAACTGTATGCATACATTGTGGTTCTTATATTCTATACAGTACTGAGACTTTCAAGGAATAATGCAGCTCGGTGAATGGTGTATTTGTGAAACGGTGACGCTCTGCAGTAGCAGCTGCTGCAGGTCTGAGTGACAGAGAGCCAATTATCCTGCATCAGACACGACAACATAGAGACAGAGCGAGCCTGAGCTATGCCACAGGATTTAACATTAATACACATCTGCATAGGTGTCTCCACAGATACATGCAACACTTGTTACGTATCAACAAGGATCAATATTTCCAGAGCTTTATGATAAATGTCTGCTTGTTTGTTTAAAGGGTCACTATACTACAAATGGCAGGAGACTTGGTAGCCTAAGTGTCCCTTCTTTGGTTTGTTTGATATATTTTAGTTGGAGCTGCTTTCTCAGACTTGTCCTTTATTGGGCAGTTAAAAATAGCAGTACACTAAAGGGCAGCAAAGTCAGTTTTAAAATGTCACCTACTGTACCGTTAAGAAACAGTTTCTTTAGGTTTGACAAGAGGAAATACATCAACTACAGTTATTTCTACAAACCATTTGAAGATGAATAGTTAAGGTACTGATACAATAAAGTGAACGGCCAGAAAAGACCACATACTAAATGACTAAGCAAATGAAAAGACAGCACACTTGAGGATTGGTAGTTAGACTATTATTAGATTTGCTTCGATAGGAAACCACCAAAATCCCGGAGAACACAAATTCTAACATGTTAATTTGGCAAAATAAAAAACGATTAATCAAAAAGACAGTTTGCTTGTGTCATTCATACTGAAATCATTGCTTATAAGCGTAACAAACACAGGAGATATTCTAAATTCAGAATGGATGGTGGATGGAGCTGTGACATTTCATCTCTCTACTGCCAATAGACCCAGACTGGAACAGACTTGGTCCAACTTGATCCATCAGTCATCACGCCTAAATCAAATGGTTTGTGTCCCTCCATAACAGTTTTTTTTCCCACTCTGTATTACGTGTCTTTTCCTGTTGTTGTATGTTCATTACCTGTGGAAATGAATTGAAGTTCATCCAAAACAGCTGTGTGTTACATAAAGTATGATGTACATTTTCTGTTTCTGTGAGTAGGAGAATGTTACTCTCTGCCATTTACAACTTTCTGGTCAGCGCTTTGTGGTTCAAAGGTTACACTTCCTGGGACGACACCACCATTCCAGGAAGTGGACTATGTCTGTGTCAGATTTTGTAGCGACGGAGCACCACACAAGGGTCCAGAATAGGACCGAATGTTACAACGGGACAGGCACAGACAACAAGGAGGACACACAGACGGAATCCCAAACCCACAGCAGAGGGAACACAACAGACATGAAAACAAAAGGACAGAGCTTTTTTTTTTTTGGCTTTTGATTATGGGAGAGCTGCCCCGGCTCTTCTCCCAGCCAGCAGAGCTGAGAGCTGCTTGTACTAGGCTTTCCCCACCGCCACGGCTACAACAACACACGCCATATCCGCCTGACTGGCCCTGTCACACCACGGCACGCCAAAACCCACCGCAACTGGTCACAAACAGGCTCGGCCTACACACAGTCACACTTACCCTAACACTAGACTTCCCACGATTAACCATTACTCTGGGGGGCTGGGGGGCTGCTTTTAGAGCTCACCCTGGCCACTATGACTCAGGGGGCCACAGAAACGCCCCCAGCCCCATTCTTTCCCCGACATGCTAGAACTGTGTATTCATCCGCCAGCTCATCCTGGGACAAAACTAGATCCACTCAATGGTAGCAACTGCAGTTTTTTAGTATTGACAGGGCTTATGGCAACACAAAAAAGTCTTTTATGTTCTCTAATCGAACCCTTAAAAGAGGGATCACAGTAGTTTCACCCAAGAAAAAATATTTACTTCACTTTACAATCAATCTTTTGTGCTGCCTCAATTCTGCTTTTCCTTCTTTTCTGTATAGATATGGTGTGCACATGTTTTCTCTCTCGCTCTTCCTCTCACGCTCTCTAGTGCTGCTTATGAGATTTGTCATGGTATGATGAGATGGCACATGGCCTGCACTCCATTGTGTAATTAAGATTTATCACTGGGACACACTCACACACACACACACACACCAGCCGTGGGGTTGTGTGCGTGTAAAGAGAGACTGTGCAGCAAGTGAGCAGCATCTGACAGCCTGTTCGGGGTCTTGACTCCATAACAATCAAATTCCTCCACCTCCTCCTTGTCCTCTCTTCCCCCTTCTTTACTGTTGTATCTCCTCCTTCTTATTGGCACTGGCAAGGAGCTGAATTGGGAACCATATCCAATCAACAGCCTAATCCCTTTGCACTCTCCTTTTTCCTCTCCCTTTTTACAAATATGATTGACTCAGCTTTATGAAGACATATAGGTAGCTTGTAGCACTTTTATATAAGAATGTTTTTTAAATATTAAAATATTAGTTTTCTTGACAATAATTTATTCAAAACTGACATTTAACATTGAACAATGGCGATATACTGTACTTACTGTCATAATCTCCATTTCATGCTCCGGTACATCTATACCAAAAAGGGATGAAATCTAAATCATCACCTTTCCTCTTGTGCTTTATCTTCCCCTCTTTGTACAACTCTTCAAGTGCATAACGTTGCATTTTGTTTTATTGCCATCTCAGTGATATAAGAGACACAACTGTTTCCCTTTTTATAGTGCATCTTGATTTCCTCTTCGTCACACATCAAGAATGATATTGTAACTCAGATTATCAAATCTTTTAACAATCAATGTCAGTAGACAGTGAACACATTCAAGATGAATTGGGATGGTCCAGGACGAGGACACTTTTTTGGGTGATTTAAATGTATCTTTTTGTAATACTTACATCAAAAAAGTTTTCATATGACAAATTTGAAATTGAAAAACAAACAACCTTCCATTTGTGGTACAATTAGATGGTATTGCATTTTTGCTGTACTTTCAAGCATTCATCTTAAAATAAACAGATGAAATAAGACAAACATAAAGACCAGAGATGGTTATGTTAGAAAATAGACATTTTCTCAGATGCAGCACTTGCATACATACATGAGTCGGAGTGTACTACCACTGACACTAACACTCTGAATAAACTCCTTTATCTTAAACACAAAACACTGCATGACATAAAAAAGTAGCAAATAAAAAGTGGTAAAGACAGATTAATTTCCACAAATGGAGAAATATTGAGTAAAATTCAAATACAAATTGAACAACTACCAAAAATCTGCTGTCGTTAAAAGGTTTATCACCAAAACTGTGACACAAGTCTGGTTTTCATGACTCACCTGTATTATGTGATGGGCTGCATTGTTGTGGCATTCCCTTCAAAAGCATGGTTAAATGTAGTGTTAGTGGCTTCAAATTAAGATCACTTAACAAAACTGATCAGAGCTACCTTGATCAGGCCACCTCTCAGTCAACTGGCAACTGGTCGTCTCTGGGACTATTAGCACTGCTGGTATGTGTGTGCTAGAGTGTGTGCGTGTGCATGAGTGTGTGTGTGTGTTCATGGTGATGAATGTACACAGCAAGAGAGCCCTGAAACACCAACAAATAGTATTATGCCTATGTCTGTGCGTACGAGCTAAGAAATTAATTAATTCTCATATCATGACACCGCTGGTTAACTATCTTTAGGTAGTGTAACAATAACGTCTGTCCCCCTCCTGAAATGTCATTAGCCTCTTCGAGAAACAATGTGCCAAGAGAATTACCCGCCGTGCTCCACTTTTCACAAGCACCTCACCTGATTTAGATTCAAATTAAAGGTGGACTGTCAGGCTCTGAGTTGGACTGTGTGTGTGTGTGTGTGTGTTTGAGAGAGAGAGAGAGAGAGAGAGAGAGAGAAAGAAAGTGATGGAGCGAGGGAGGGGGGCAGAGAGAGAGAGCTTCATCTCCTTCAGCCCCATTTCTGTCAGAGATCAAGACCAAAGAGGGAGTCTGAATGGCAAGAGAGCCTATTAGGTGGAGCGACATGTCATTCACATAGCCTGCTCACCGTCCTTATTTTGTCCTCCATGACACACACACACACACACACACACACACAAACTCGTGTACGTGAGTTTTTGCTGCTCAATTTGCAGTTTTCCTGCTGTTTTTTTTATAGCGCAAGGGCACTTTCCTATCCGTTTTCATCAAAGGGATTAACGGACCTGTTCATAATACAGACCAGGTTTAATTAGCTGGAGCAGTGGTGGAAACTGGCACATAAGACCTAATCTGAACTAAATGAAGTCTAACAATACAAAAGCTGGAAAACCACAGAAAGTTAAGAGAATGTACTTTCCAAAAAACTGTAATCCTTTTTAATTTAAAACACACATACACCAACAACAAAATGTGAATGAAAGCGAATGCCCCAGATTCAGTGTGAATGAAAGCAAATTTATTAAAAGTAATGAAAGACTCAGTGCTTAAAGGAGTGCACCTGAGTCAAGGCAGTCCAGATGCTACAAGGCACCAGAGCCAGGTGTGTGTGTGTGTGTGTGTGTGTATGCACACATTATAAACTACACACAGACAAACAAACACACACACACAAAAACAAATAAACGCATACATATGAGCAAGCAGTGAGGATGGTAAGGTCCTACATTTCTACTTATTACCTAAATTGTTGCCCGGGAGGTACACACAAAAATGCACACTAACGGACTTTGTTGCACTTGTGGTGAAATACATATATATTTTAGAGGAAACATACAAGCAGGAGGACACCTTTGTTTAGTTCATTTTACACTATATTTGCCCGATAAAATACCCTCTTCTATGTCTGCTAAAACTGTACTATCATGTTAATAGTCTCAGCTAATTCAGTTCATGGAAGCAGATTATGGTAACAGGACAACATTAGCAAATAAAATGTCTTTTTTAGCAATTCAGAAAGTGTGGACAGTACTGCTGCAAGCCTTTATTTGTCTTGCTAATGATAGCAAGCATTTCTAACAATATGTTAATGGCCAAAGCATATCAGATCCCTTGTGACCAACTGAATCTACTGTTTATTTAGAACTACTAAGCAACGTATCTTTTATGTCTACAAAAGTGCAATCAGACACAGCAGAGTGGAAGGGTATTGTTTAACACATGGCCTGCCAATGCATAAACACTGGTAGGAGAAAGTTTCTGCTGCCACATGCAAGCAAACAACACGCAATAAAATGCAGCTTCTTTATGATATTGATATGTAGTAAAGTATGTCCTTTTTTTTGCCAGAGAAGTAAAAACTTAAAAGCGTCACCTCCAAAGCAGGCTTTACTGTAACAATGGAGCCCCATTGTATGCGACCAATTTACATAAACCCACGTCCGTCCTGCCCAGACGTCCGTTTGTCCTACAATCAACGCTCCCACTGCTCTACCAGAAAATCCACTTGCTCTGTATCGCAGGTTACCCAGCATGCTTTGTGCAACGAATCAGTTGCTTCCCAAACGCAATGGGAGAGGATTTTGTTGCCAGTCGTGTACAGTGGGGTTACAACGTTAGACAAGTTAATTATTATCATAATAGCATTTGGATGAGCGACAGAAAAACACAATATATTGAGGTACAGGTTTCAGTGTAAAAGCGTCTCTTTTCTGGTGCATGCTGAACATTTTACACACAAAGATGCCGTCTGTCTTGGTGCGCGTGTTCTCTCCTTTACAACAGGATTATTAGACATCAGCGGGTTAATTGCTGTGAACTGCTGCAATTTGTAAAATTAGTATGAACTCTGACGCATATTACATTTTGTGTAAGTGATGTTCCTTGACACAAATAAACACATGTACCCCTTAATGGATGAGATGAGCATCTCAGCAGAGGTCATTTGGTCTGTCCTCTCCCATCGCCGAGGAAGTGATCGTGACGCTTTTATACAATGAACAAATCCAGATGTAACAGTTTGGGATGTTAAACAGAGAACACATGGTACTCTATCAGTTCAGACTTGAGCAAATCTGAAGCCCTACAAATGGCATTACTGACTGGTCAGTCTACAACCCAACAGGCACTCTTGGACTCAGGTTGGCGAGAGCAGACTTGACCTGAATTGGACTTAAGTGATTTCACCTTCCATCTCTATTACACTCATCTTCTCTTAATGTCACACTAAGTGCCTTTGTCCATCTCTGTTTATCCCTTCTCTCTTATTTGTCTTTCTCCTTTATCAAGTCCATTTGTAACCCCATACAACAGCAACCAGGAGCGACCCATGCACACCATGGAACCCAAGAGATGGGCAATATTATAAACAATGACCTTCACAAGGTAGCCATCTTGGGTAAGTCAATGCATTGGTAAACAACGCAAGATTGTAACTCGGTGCTTATTCCAGACCTGCAAAGGCCAATGCCAGCCCCATGTAGCTACTGCTTGCATTAAGGATGAGGTCATTGCCTTTAAATGCAATCTTGTCAAGGAGAAGAACCACTTATGCAAGTGAAATAGCACTTACTGACTTGAACACACGCAAACACTGAGTTTATCTTCCTGGAGGATAGCTGGCAGGCATGAGTATGGTCCACACACACACATTCTCTCTCTGTCTCTGTCTGTGTCTGTGTCTCTGTCTCTGTGTCTGTCTATGTCTCTTTCTCTGTCTCTTTCTCTGTCTCTGTCTCTGTCTCTGTCTCTGTGTCTCTGTGTCTGTGTGTCTGTCTATGTCTCTCTCTCTGTCTCTCTCTGACACACACATAAACACACAACATTAGGCTTCCACTTGTTTCAGATTAACTGCGCGTCGCAAGTGCCCCTCCTCGGGAGGTGAAGGGTCACAGGGTAGAAGTCAGACTCGGAGGGCGCAGTTGATAGCAGTGCTAACGTTAGCAGCAGTTAACAACGAGCAACCGTTATTATGTTCACAAGGCAAACTCTCAAAGTTATCTTTATTGTGCTCGATGCAACTAAACTGATTCTGAATGCGTTGGTTTTGTCATCCGTCGCTATGACAGCGAGTGGACTTGCAAGCTGAACTTGTAGATAAGCCATGCTGCTTCAATCAGCAAGAGAGGAATAACAGAACACCTGGGTGTATTTTCCAACTTTCTTGGCAAGGAAGGTGAGAAGGCTATTTTTTTACAGCTGTGAAATCTGTGCCGATCGTGCAAAATTGCAAAATGGCCAATACACAAGATAACCCGGTGCAAAATTGGGGTTCTCGTTTGGTGTTTTACACTGGAGAAAAGCCTCAATCCAAAACAACCTTTTCCTCTTCTATTCTGGAGGACAGCAGCAGATTGGTCAACACACAAGACAACCCCTGTGCAGCCCAAACCAATCCGTCTCACCTCTCTATTCTCCATGAAGTGTAGCATACATTCAAGGTAAGCAGCACTTTTGAAACAAGTACTAAGAATTTTCATGTTTTTAATAATACCAGTGACAGAAAGACAATTAAGAGTGAAGACTCCTGAGGCAATTGCCCACAATTTCATCATGCTCGCTATGTCGTCCGATTAGAACCACGTAACACATTTTAAATACAGCTCAGTTAAATTCAAAACATTAATACGCTCTAAAGATATTCAAGGACAATTTATTCAAATCCTTTAATTTGTTAAGTGCCACTGGGATTCTATGTTTTAAACACAATACAAAACGCACCCCGTGTAAACTTAAGCTGCTGAATAACAAGCCTGTCAATGTGTTTCTTTAGCACTTAGCAGCAGGTATTGTGTCATCGACCTGCCAACAAATTTTAAACAAAAGCATCTCAGCAGATTTACATAAATATTTAAAAAAGATATACAACAATTTTGAACAGATGAAGACTTGATAACATAAGATGCTATAAATCTGCTCCTCAATTGTAAATAGGCTTTTCAGGTTGGTGAACACACTCACTTATGTTTGGGTTTACACAATCTAACTCGATGATTACTAATCATTCTCAACATCATTAACCAGATCAGCGACTAGTTATCTGTGTCTGACCCTTCAACTTAATGGCTTTGAGGAGACCTTCACTGAAATGATCTGGAATGAGATTTCTGTTAATCTGCGTTCGTCTTCAGGGCAGTTTGCACTCAGGCTTATGGAGTGACTTGTATATAATTGATGGATTCGACTACAGCCATATATTGTCCTATAAAATAGAAAGCGTGGAGTAAAATCCTTGAGGTAGCAGTTTTATTTCATTCAGCTCTGTATGTTGTATGCTTGATTTATATGAAGTGTAATTGAAATAGTATATTCCCCTGAAAAAAATAAATAAATCCGCCACTTCAACATTTCATATATTCATGGCTTTCTATGAAATAGACCTAAGTGCACTTCGTCATACGAGTCCCGTCCTCGGCAAGTCATTGTAAATCAGAGCCCAATATAAAAAGGATAAATAGAGACTGACATAAATCCTGTGGTGAAGTTATGTGAGAATGGGGAACAGAAACTGTGAGACGGGGAGAAAAAGAACAGCATGGCTGTGTGTGGGAGTCGAACACTCAAAGAAATGGAATTATGAAAAATTTAAAAAAACAGCGACATAAAGGCATTTAATGTTGCTTTAATCAGCTGTGTGTTATTGACCTTATTAAGCAGATTGGGCCAGATTTGACCGATCCACAAAAAATACATTTCTTTGTCAAAGTCATTATAAAATTCTGAGTTTCAACTCTCAGCTCCACTAAAGTCACTAAAGTCTGTTGGCAGGCCACCGACTGACTTTAGTGCTCGTGCGATCTTCGGCCTCAATTTACCTTATTCAAATCATCCCAATGAGTTCAATGCAGTGGGCTATACAGACATAACATCTGGGAAAATGAGAGCACTGGTATCAGGAACTGTTTTGCTCAGTTACTGAAAGGGTAAACAAGACATTGAAGTTAATTGCATCACTGTAAACATATTATATTCATGCATGTGCTGTTTTGTTCTTCAAGCAAAACCAATGCTCTTCAACAGAGGGTGAGTATCCCACCGCCTTATAATTCAGCACACAACATCAAATGCAAAATGCATGAAGACAAGAAATGTTTAAGCGTTTCTTTTTACAGTGTGCTAGGGCATTTTCTCTTCATATGCGATGACTAGTGTACTAGTGCGCATGTGCGGGTGTGTTCAATGTTTGGGTGTAATGAGTGAATGCTTGCTTGTTTTAGCTCCCGTCGTTTTCAATCCATCTCCTGAGGCTAGAATAAGCAGCTCTCTTTCCCACAGGCCTCCGCTAAGCCTAGCTGAGCATCTGGCCATGCGGGCTCTAATCAACACTGGCATGGCCATTCTGTCTGTGACAGGGGGGGCGGGGGGGTAGGTTCCCACTTTGGGGGGTTGGAGGTGAAGGGCTGATGTCAGCATGAAAGGAGATGAGGAGGAGGGAAGGGGTTCGGTAGAGAGTGGAGAAGATAGAGGCAGAGGTAGATGGTGGGAGAGATAACATGTGAGGGAGAGGTGAAGTGGGGTGAGGTGGTGGTGAAAAGAAAGACAGAAGAGGGACAGACAGAGAGAAGGGGAGAAAGGGGGAAGATGTATGTTGTAAGAAAGGCAGGAGAGAGTACAAGGAACAGACAGTAATTCTGAAGTCAAGATGAAGTGGAAACAACTGAAGAGAGAAGAAAAAGAAGAAAGGGGAGAAGAACCTGTCTGTTGTAAATCAAGGACCAATCAGGAACCAGTAATAGAAAAGCAGTGGATGTACAAAGAGAGACAGAGAGGAGAGAGGAAGGGAAAAAATAGACTGACAGCGAGGAGAGAGGAAGGGAAAAAATAGACTGACAGCGAGGAGAGATAAGCTGTATCCATTTTGTCTGTGTCAAGATGAGGGCAGAGAAGTGACAAACCTTACATCAGAAGAAACGAGAAGCCAGCAGAGAAAGAGAAGTGATGAAAGAGAGAGTGAGAGGCAACTAGCCACAGTGAATGACAAGGGGAGCGACCAGCCAGTGAACCGCAGTCAGTAATAATCACAGTGTTTTAGTTAACCTCGGTTTGATTGACACCTGTCGAGTAGCCCGTAGGAAGTGAAGTCAGGGGGCAGAGGAAGGAAAGAAACAGGAAGAAGAACTAGAGAGGTTGTGTTTCGAGTGGTATTGTTGCTAGGTGTGTTAGCATTAAGATGTGCTGTGCAGTTTTGGTGTTGTTAGGTTGGCTTGTCATGGTGCGTTTCTTTTGAGTCATTGATACCCACTGTGTTTGGTAATGTTCATATTGTTTTGGGACATGTTGTTTTGTTGACTTGAATTTCATTATCTGACTAATTTGTAGCCTGCAGCTTTACAATCAAAACTATAGTTGACATTTCATTTGGCTTTTGTTTCATATTTCCTTTACCAACATCAACCAACGTTATTTCCAGTCGACATGGAAACTGTGATAGTTAGTTGGAGCAGTAAACAAAAACACTTTCATAAAGACCGAAAAAATATGTTGGTTTAGGAGTCATTCCCATTATTTACAGTTTCGTTATTCTGTCACATTGTTCGTAGAGGTAGCTTGCTAGCTATGAAGGAAGATGAAGATGAAGATGACTTCTATTTTAAATCACTTAACAAAAAAGAGACGTGGGCAACGATTCAGAAAGCTGTAACAAGGCTTTGTAACCCATTGTACTGTTACATGTGCTGGCTACATTTTGCTTCGTTTTTTTCTTTGTGTGCTTTTCAGCTTGAAACTGTATCTCCGCCTGTACAACACTGTTGCAGTCCTCATTATTCTGTTGCTTTGGCTGTTCCACAAAATTAGTTGCTGTTTACCAGACCACTGGCAATATGACTTGAACACTGCATGTTACCACCATTATCATGAAGTGCCACATTCAAGGGCACAACACGAGCTGTTGCACAACTGTGCTGAGTTGTATGTATGTGTGTGTGTGTGCAGCAGACCAGTGCCAGTGTACTGTAATGAAGTTGCAGGTGCTGAGGTAGTTCAGGCCAAGGGCTGTGAAATTGCCTCTTGTGCTTCCAGTATACTCTAGCTGATAGGGAGTCTGAATGTGTGTGTGTATTGAAAAGACAGAAAGATAAACAAAGGACATTTTGCAGATTCTGGCTGCAAGAATACGATCTGATCTGTGCCATGAAGGCTCATATTGACTGACGTTGACCCCGTCTGTTCTCCCCGTACCAGATCTCACTCAGTCATTCCAAGTTCTCACTCTTTCATCAATTTATGATGGATGTATTTCCCAGGTCAAGTGTACATGGCCAATGATTCATTTTTAATATCACACCCGGCACAGCGGTTCAGATGTGGTTTCATTAGTGCGACTCACACTCTCGCTGTGAAGTCCAGTGCTCTTCAGGCAGCAGTCGGACATGTCAAATGTTTATTCTGACATCTGTAATACATATTGTGAAGCACAGAGGCCTTTTTTCTACTGTGACAGAGTAGTTGAGATCTAATGGTGCATATAGTCTCATGATCAATAGCTCTGATGAAAGAGTTTTAATGTAATTGGAATAAATGAAGAGAAAGATGCTCTGTTCAGAATTAAATGGAGGAGAAATTACTTCTTTTGAAGAGTAGCGGAGTGATGACACATTATTTCCTCTAATCAACATCTCTTTTTGGCAACACAAGTGGAATATGAATCCCAACATAACAGGACTTATTTATGGTTACTGAGCTGAAGCAGAAATGATCAATTAAATCCATTTATCACAATCACAGTGTGGTCACACAAATATACAAGACCCAAACATGCCATATCTGTCTCTATTTCTCTCTCTGTCTGTCTCCCTGTTGTTCCCATCACAGCGGGAACAGCTGGCACGTTTCCTCTTCTGGCACACCCTCACTATCATTCCACACAAACACACACACAAAAACTAAACACATACATACAAAAAAATACAGTATCGAAACTATAGTATACTCAGACCTTCCCATTACACCAACACAAATACAACTCTCTGCTGTATTAGAACCAAATCATTAGGCCTGCATTGAATGGTAGATCCCCTCCTTCACCTGCCTCTCTCTGTGCCCTTTATTCAATCGATGAGCTGCTTGGCGGCTTGGTAAACTCAATTTGACTCCCACCATTGAGAGAGAGACAGAAAGACTGGATCCACAGATAGGTGGACAGGAAGAGAGGTGCAGAGAGGAAGGAAGTCACAGCTCTAGCCAAAATGCATAGTGCCAGTGTTGGCCCCGCTGCCACAGAAAGGGGTGTGTGTGTGTGTGTGTGTGTGTGTGTGTGTGTGTGCGTGTGTGTGTGTGTGTGTTAGGTGTGGGGGTCGGAGCATGTGGGTGGAAGACGCAGGGATGTAAGAGGCATTACATTATTGTGAAATGAACTAGCAGGTACAACTCAAGTCACTGGACATTGTCAGTTTTTCTTCTTCAATAGCCCTCCCTCGCTCCCACCTTTATCCACTGCCGACATTCACATGAACTCCATAATCTACCCCGTGTTACTTTAACCTTCCACCATTGTTGTCTTTAAATTCTCCCCCCTTTCTTTTCTCTCCCTCCCTCCATCTCCTCTGCCGCCCATTTCAGCACCACTGACACACATCCTGGCAGGGCAGGATGGTGTTACCATGGATACTGAAACTAGGAGGAACCCCCCTCTCCTTGCTTCCTGTGGCCCCCTCCCGTGGCCCCTCAGGCATAGCTGAGAACTGGAGTGGTGATCTCTGGAGCATGCCCATTTGCGTCAGCGCACGCTGATACAACACTGTGGGCAGGAGCACACACACAGGAAAAAAAAAAAGGTAACAAAGAATAACTACATATTTGCCTAAAAATATTATTATTATATATAGACAGGCTTTTGGAAAAATATGAATCCTGAATGTTAATGAAAGAAAATGAGAAACTGTGACGATGGATCAGGCCTTTTCTGTTTATCTGTTCTTCTGTCCATCAAACATGATTCTGTATGTCAGATGATATCTGACAAGCCTGGGAGGGACAGAGACGCATCACACTGTGTCCCAGCATTTAGGAAATGACACTGATTGCTATCAAGGGAGCTGGCACTAAAAGTAGAGGTTGAAACATGAAACTTGCTCGTGATATATCCAAAACCATGGTCTCTGATGACAGTTCATCTTGTTACTGACTATAGAGGCGTCTAACACATTTCTGGAAAACAACTTGGTACAAAAATAAAAAAGAGAAACTTTTGTTATAAAACTGTGTCACACAATTGGTTAACTTATTTTTTACAAGTGTCTTTTGAGTCTCATGTTTCCAGTTTCTGTTCTTGTTTTTCTATTTATTTCAAAGATTTTCCTGGGGGCTAGACTTGCTGAAGTTGTGTGGGGACTTGCAAACCTACAAAGATGCTGAGCATCTCCATCGATACATTTTTTTTGTTTTTGCTATACCACCCTAAAAGTGCAGAGTAACGCATGTATTATGACTATGAAGATAACCTATAAATAAATGATTGTAACATTTCTGAGACAAGCTCTTTTGTACAGAAGTGGCACAGGATAGTGATTTGCTATCAGCCTGTTGGTTGAGCTGTCTGACCATTAATGGGGTTGCCTGTCACAAGTGAAATATGTCTGTATCACTGCTTTATCAATGTCGTAAATGTGCTTTTTTTTTGTGAACATTAACTGAGTGCAGACTGACTATGGCTCTACCTAAAAATATATATAGCAGTTGTCTTCTTCATCTACACTCATTCTCATATGTCACGTGGAGTGTAGGGCACTGTGTGTACATGAGGCCAGGTGTTTCCAACCCTCTGGTTGGTTATATTGTGTAGCATTAAAAAAAATAAAAAATAAAAAATATTTTTCTCGCAGCTTTGGCAATTTGCCATTGCCAATGTCGGTTTGAATTTAATTAATCAATCAGCTCTAATATATACTATGTATTCATTTCAAAATACGTATAGAGCCAAAATGTATCCTTAGAGTGGTAGCAGGGCAGATAGACACAAAGAGAAACACTTACTGGAGCAGTTTAACAGCATGGAACAGAATACATTATAAACAAATGGTTCAGTACAGACAGCCTTGCTCTATTAAACTGCCATAAATCAGGAACATAAAACGAGTATGAACTAAATACGTTTTTTGTTGGTGCTATTCCCGGATCCAAACTTCTGATAACGGCTGCTCATGGTACCACATACTGTATGAATCCCAACTACATGGGAATATGGGGGATATGTTAAAATTGTCCTATTTCCTTAAAGTTGTACCACAGAAAACCCCTAAAAGAGTCATACTGTGCTTCTAGTAGCAGAAGTGCTACATTGGAGGATGTTTTTGATGAGGCTGTGACACTTTGTCCATGCTTTCAGGGTGAATATGAGCTGTGTTGATGTCTCTTGTCTTGCCCACAAAGTCAGTGCCAGTGGTACTTGGGTGAAGAGGTCCTGGTCTCACAGTTAGCTGCTAGTGACCACATGTCACATATGCTTCACTCCATTAAAATGTGGTTCTACCTAAACTGTAGCTTTCCAGTTTGTCACAATGCCGGTTATCTGCAAAGACTGAAGGTTAAATCAAGTTTGTCATACTGTAGAAGGGTATTCATGTACGTGGCAGGAGCTGGTCAAATTTGGTCAAAATAAGTGAGGAAATCCTTTTCCTTTTAACATTCATAGAAGGCCAGATGGAAGAGACACCCTGAGAGGTTGTCACTGTGAGAAGGATGGGCCAGGACAACAGGCACAAGGACATGAGAGGACGCCGGTGAGGTTGGAAAGAATATAGCAAGATGACTAACTGAGGGATAACGATGAGAAGGATGGAGGATCAAGTGATTAAGTAGTTTATAAAGGTAAGACCACTTCAAAGGCCACAGGAAGACATGGAAGTGTAAGGGGCTGATGGGGGAGAGGAAAGAATCTCTGGCATGGGCTTAGTAGAGGTTTTGTGAAAACAAGGAAGAAGAGACTTGTCAGACGGAGTGGGAGTAGAAGACTGGAGAGAGAAGGAAAGCAAAAGACTGAGGAAGACAAGGGAGGCTGGAGGTAAGATGGGTGCAGTTGGGAATGCAGTGCGATTCATTCGCACGTCAATATATTTGTTAGAATTGTTGTTTTTGTCATGATTACTGTCACATAACTCGTGAATATTGTGTGCCGTAAAAACTGCAAGTTTGATTTTTCAGAGCTTTTGCACCGCAAATAAAGGCAATAAGCCAATTACATTATGTGGGACGGACATATTCAAAATGTAACCTACAGTGTACAACAACATGGAGGCTCCGTAGTCCGAACCAAGACGGCAGACTTTATTACTCCTTTTAACCTTGACAAAGACAGAGCATACCAGATCCACTCTTTTTGTTCTTACGTTTCATAATAAAAGCCCTAGAAATATACAATGCGTAACTGTTTACCAGAGGGAACTAAAATTCACTCAGAGCATTTTGCTAAAAGGAAACTCAATGAAATACCTTACAATAGATTAGGCTATACAACAATTTGCCTCAGACAGACTGGCAGAAGCTGTTCTGGGTCAATAGGATCTCGAAAGTTGGTCCCCTGTCTGTGCAAATATATTTGAACCTTTCATGGAAAAGTGCTCACTGTATAAATAGTTTCAATGCAAATTATTCAGAGGAGAGTATTTTTAATTTGTGTGTTGTTTATTCGTCATGCCCCCAGAGTATAAAGGCCTTAAAGCTGGATTTTTACTTGATGCAAAGGGGTAGGAATTGTGTCATGGCTACCTAGATTGTAGGTTTGATAGATAGATGGATACTTTATTCATCCCCAGGGGGACATTTGTGAAAGGATTTATAGTTTAGCATTGGATGTCACTTATTGATTTCACCAGCACAACTGATGTTCCTCATGTCTACACACTGTGTGATAGGATCGACGAGCAAAGCTTTAGTAGCACACAGTTCTTTTTTTCTGAAGCCAGAGTTTTATGGGATTTGTTTTGGAGACTAATGTCCTTCCCACTAAAGGAAGAAGTATAAATAGTTGAATAGTATTCATGCTGTCAAATATAGGAAAATCTAGTATGTTTAAAATATACTCCAAACTCAGATTTGGTCAGAATTCCGACTCTGCACCATCTGATTAATAGTTGTAATGGCTGGACAAATGCCTGAAATTGTTGTGCAGCTATGACTTTTATGTAATGTGTTATGTAATTTGACATCTGCATGAGGAGGGATAGTTGCAGGGAACAGGCAGTTGCGCAATTTCAGGCCAACTTTACACCTGTGTCACCCCTGCTGTGTCTAATAAGGAGGAAGTTGGAATGGGATAAGTGCAGCTGTGCTGAGGATTGGATCAATGGGGTTGCACTCGAGTTCAGAGAGATGGGTCTCTGGGGGATGTGGAGAGTGTGTCTTAGGCAACAGAGGCCTGATTGTCTGGTTAAATGGCTGTCCTCTTAGCTGTCATACAGGAGGAGGAGGAGTGCTGAAAATGAATGACTCAGTCGATTTATGCCTCTTTCATCTCTAGGTGATACCAAACCCTCTGGTGGCTTTCTGGCACCAATCCAGAAGCAGGTGGACCAACGGCTGCACACATTGTAGCGCAGCTTTTATCTGTAGCATTCACCGAGGCAGGAAAGTTGTCTGTGTCCGACTCCATGCAGAGCAAAAACATTTTAATCCAATATGAGACAATCAGACCATCTATATGATATGTTTTTCTAGTAGAAGTGATATATGTGTGTTGTGGGCTGGAGTTAGGCGCTCGCTCCATTTCAGAAAGGCTCAACCATGATTCTGTAAAAGTCACTGTGTTGGAGGCTTACAGTGTGAATTATTGCTCCTGGCATTTATTGGCGAAAAAAAATCTGAACTTTTTAAAAACTGTCAACCACACATACAGTATATGCACAGGAAAAGTATGTGCATTTTGACAAGTGGTGTCACACACCATTAAAGTCATAGTATCTGAGCAGAGGCAAGAGGTAATCCTTCAGGGGGAATTTAAAAACTACCTGCCAGAAAAATAGGTGGTGTATTTAAATGAGGTCAACACTTTTACAGGCTGTCAAACTGGTTGAGGAGTTCTCTCACATGCATTATCCTCCCTGGTACCGTATGTCCTGAACAGCTTGTCTAAGCCTTAACCGAAAGAAAACTACTCTCCTACCTTGACCCCACCTCCGGTAACACAAGTGGTCCTTCATTAACCTGGCCACCTCAATGAGGCTTATTCGTCCATCAAGTAAAAACAGCTGTCAAAGACGTGAAGCCTTTCTACTATTAGTCATTTCCAAACCAAGTCTGACACTGTTCAACTATCATATGCCTGAATCTGACAACGAACTGAATTATGCTTTTACCCCATTCTTGACCAAAAGGGCAGGGCCCCCATTGAAAAGTTGAATGATACTAGTGACAAACACTCAATTACTGATAGTAGTGGAGGATATTTGGGACTAGGAAATGCCATACAACCATATGCAACTTTGAAAAATGTTGCCATTCTTGCCACACCTGCCAAGGTGATAAAGTTATTCTTTCTGCCATGCTATCTAATTCGAGTTGTTGGTGAACAACAGCTTGAACGTCATTATGGCAGAGAAGCTCACAAGTCATTTTTTGTCTGGTTGTAATGAGCGTTATATCATCTGCTGCATGCCATCCAGTCCGCATAGAACACTGCATATCTGTATCTAAGTAATTCAAAGCAGTTCCTGTATTATCATCACTCATTTACGTTTGCTAAAAAGAGTTCAACGCATGTAATTGGTCGGTGTGTTTCCTGCACCGCTGAACCAGTGCCGTAAAGGCTGGAAAAGCTGCGGCGGTTAAAATAGAAGCGCTCCGTCAAAATTGAATAATTCTGAATTATCTATCGGTTTTAGGTCCAGGGTTCCGGATACAACGGTGTCTGGGCCCGGATCCGGATCGCGGTCCGCCTACTAGTGACCCCTGGTCTAGGTAATTAATGTGAAGCACTGAAGGCCAAAACATGACAACGACAACCAGTAAATTATTATAACCAAAGCGAATGAGACGAGTAAAGAGAAGACAGAATCGTGAGTGAGTGTGAGGTCAGCGTGTTCGACTTAAGTGTGGCTGGAGTCCAAGTAGAAGACTCGAGTCCCCATCTCTGCATTATGGCAACCAAGACTGGACAATAATATGACCTCCCTATCCTGTGCATCCTGTGCCTGCCAAATAAATATGCAGGCTTAAAAGACTTATCATTTATCATTTAGTTACCAGTTTATCTGCACCAAGTTTATGCAATATAATACAATAGCACTACAATAAACCCTACCTCTGTAAAGCAAGATCAGAGAAGCGTTAATTCAACTCAAGGGTCATTTTTTAGGCTTAGAGATGGTGTTCAACTAGATTATTTTAGATGTAAGAGTTTCTTTTATCATTTATCAACCCAATTTACATTCTTAGCTCTCCACCACCCAAAACCTGTGGAAAACTCTGGGAGCGGTGTGTGTGTGTGTGTGTGTGTGTGTGTGTGTGTGTGTTGGGTGTGTGTGTGTGTGTGTGTGTGTGTGTGTGTAGGTGTGTGTGTGTGTGTGTGTGTGTGTGTGTATGTGTGTGTAAAAGTTGAAGAGTTTCAGGGTTATCTAGTTTCTTTCTTCCCTGTTTTGCTACGAAATATGTTTCATTAAAGAACATCAGCAGTCAGAGTCTCTATTAGCAGGTTCACAAGCTCAGTTTAGTGTACACTGTATAATCTGCGGGCGGATTTCCTCTTTCTCTGTGAATCAGTGAACCAATCGCTCTGTGCACAGCCTTTTCCACACACACACTCACAACAACAGCCTATCAGCTAAATCAAGATGAACCTTGGCTTTAAAGACAGGCGTACAAGTGGGAGGAGGAAGAACAGCACGGCTCATTAAAATGATTTGTCCCTCCTACACTTTCAGCACAAAGCCACGCAACATTTTTTTTAATTAGATAAAGGGATAAGTTAACTAAAACTAGAGACCATCCTGCGATGGGCTCACACCAGCCGCCATGCAAGTTATCCTCTTTCCCAGTTAAGGTCAAAGCTCATGTCTGCGTACAACCCAATTTTAGTGTACTCCCCTCAGTCATGTCAAGAGTAGTTGTGATATTAGACTTCAATCCAAGTCACATGCCTGAAGTCCACAATTTTGTCCTTCATATGTTCACAAAATGACGTTCAGTTAGAAGCTCAACACACTAAGATGCAAACCCTTCTGAACAGAATAACAAAAAAACAACTAACACTGGCTCCATAACACACACATACACACAAGATTGACTCGTCCCACAAATGTTCTTGCAAGAAAAAACTAGAAGAAACTAAAATCTAACTCATCAGCTCCGCAATCATCCATCCAGACCAATAGGAAATCTAATATAAAGCATTTCAGAATCAGAATCAGCTTTATTGGCCATGTATGCGTACGCATACATGGAATTTGACTCCGGTTTCCACTTTGCTCTCGCTGTACATACACGAATTTACAACAAACAAGAAAAAATATATATATATATAAAAGGGGGGCAGCAGAAAAAACAACAGATGTACCGGTAGTATAAATATTTAACAATATGTACAATATGAGTATAAATATTTAACAATATGTACAATATGAGTATAAACATATGTACGAAAAAAAGTAGATATGTATATGTATATATATATGAACATAAACCTATAAACAACAGTGGCAATGGAATGAGGTAGTAGTGCAAGTAGTGGTAATAGTGCAGTATGGCTTATTTATTGTTCATGAGAGTGACGGCCAGTGGAAAGAAGCTGTTCCTGTGTCTGGTGGTTTTGGCGTACAGAGCCCTGTAGCGCCTACCAGAGGGGAGGCGCTACAGGATTTGCCATGTCTTTATCCATGAATGCCGGTCTGCATGAAAGCATCGTGTTAATTGGACTCATTGTGATAGGTTGAAAGTTAAATTGACAACAACATTAGGAGTCAGTTTTTCAAACCTTGCAACTGGAGTTGTCACAACATCTCTTCAGTATCAGCCACAAATGACACAATTGTAATTGCCCTGAAAATAGAATCATCTCTGTTATGAATCATTATTGGCTATTTCTGTGTGAGACAAAAGAGAGGGGCCAAGTGAGTGCATGTTTTTGCATGTTTTTGTGCTGATATTATTGCTTTGCAGCTCCTGGAGGCAACTTATTATAAGCAAACACCAAAACCAATCAAGTGAGACTAGGAACAATATGTAAAGCAATATGGTAAAGCCTTGTGGTGATATTCAGATCTCTGCTCTCGGAGGGTTCACTACTTGATCAACTTTGTGTCTGCTAATGATGCCTTAAAAGGCAGCTTTTTGGAAAAAGCTAGAGGAAGGAAAAATGTCTATCCCTTCTCCTGTCATTGCTCTCTCGACTCAATTATTGTTAATGGAGTGTTGGTTCATGTGTCATTGGTGGTGTGCTGTGGGTCTAATTGGATGGGCAGGGGCAATGGTTTGTTTAACCACAGACGTGACAGGATAATGAGGACAAAAACCCTGGAACAAAATGACTGTGTAGTGGCTGTGACTGTGTAGAGAGGCATGCATACATGTCTATGATTATAATTTTTTCCCCCTCAAGTCAAGTCACGAAGTCAAGTCATGATTTTTGAGTCTTTATCTGACTGACAAACAGCCAACAATGCGCTCTGGTTAAATTCACCACACATACACCGACATTCATGCTGTCCACACACTCTCATTTGCTGAGATCAATTTGTGGATGAAGCAGAAAAGATCAGACCACACTGATTTCTACGCACACGTCAGATCCTTGTATCCCTCAAGGTTTATCTCCGTCTGTTTATCTCGCTTTGACTCGCATGACATCACTCAATAAAGATGCGTTAGTCTGGATTTTTGCAAAGTTAATCTATAATGCTATTCACAACATTTGTGTGGAAGGAAGAGAGAGTGTGGGAGGGGGTCCATGTATTTCTTCTTTTTTTTTTTTACATATGTTGTCCAGGCGTATCTTGATCTTCTTCAAACAATCACAATTTCTCAGCCAGCAGCATCTTGCCTTCTTTAGCAGATAATTACCAGTTTGTACGCTATTTGTCCTTGCTCAGCGGGGATTTGTGTCATTCCCTCTAATTGCACAAAGAGGAAGTGGATGGAACAGTAAATGGCCTGTATTTACACATCATTACTTCAGCAAGAAAAATCTCCTGCAGTGAAAACATACAAACGCCTTTTAATTAGTGAGGCAAGGCGAAAGAGAGAGAGAGAGAGAGAGAGAGAGAGAGAGAGAGAGAGAGAGAGATAACACAGAGATATAGGTTGAGACAGAGACAGGTATTGAATATAATTTGTACTTTGATTCACACACTATGAAACAAATCTACAAAGATTCAATCTGGAGTTGCAACATAATGATCTCAGGGAGCTTAATTAAATGAGTATTGGCGCTGGCCAGTGGAACACGTGATGAACAACGAGTGAGCAGTGTAATGAAGATCATTATAAGGTTGCATGTAATCAGTTATATAATACCTAGAACGGTTCTGGCTGTATAGAGGTTGTATAGAGGTTTGTCAATTAATCAAGAATAACCATCATAGCTTTAGTAACTACAAGACCTTTTAAATAGAGCAGGGTAAATACACAGAACTGATTTTACAACCTGGACCCGGATCTCATCGTCACGGATCAGTTAAGTTGTAATGAATGGATCTGCAGGTCAATAGAGAATAAAAAATAGTTTTATTTTAATCTCTTACAGTGACAGTGTGTAGGATTTAGCGGCATCTAGC
Source organism: Leptoclinus maculatus (assembly GCA_032191485.1). Taxonomy (NCBI): domain Eukaryota; kingdom Metazoa; phylum Chordata; class Actinopteri; order Perciformes; family Stichaeidae; genus Leptoclinus; species Leptoclinus maculatus. The sequence continues at coordinate 22,338,334 of JAVDOI010000005.1, forward strand.
GGTCTGGTTGCACATTGCAACCAACTGAATACCTCTCTGCTCACTCACCTTTCCAAGACTGCGGTAATGTGAGCCACTGCTCAAGTCAGTGTTTGGTTTGTCCCTTCTGGGCTACTGTAGAAAAATGGCAGTGCAACATGATGGACTCCGTGAAAAAGACACGCTCCCTGTAGATATGAAGGGTTCATTCGGAGCTCACGAAAACACAACGATTTTTAGTTTCAGGTGATTATACACCAATGAAAACATAGTTATAAACATTATATTCAATTTCTGCTAATAAATCACCCAAAATTCTACACAATGTATCTTTAAGTTAAGTGAGAAGTGATACTACTACCAGAATGCATCAAATCACATCAGTCAGATGAACAGTGAGCATCGTAGACAACTTCTGGTTTATATTTGTTTTATATGTATAATTTTTAAAACGTTAATGTAGGCTAAAAAAAAATGAGGCATTCATTTGTGTAGTATGCAAGTGCTGATTTGCTGAGATTAATGGTGTCAAGTTAACACTCTGGAGAAATGAACTGTCAGGCTAGCTGGGGCTTGGAGGACAGCGCCATTACCAACATAACCAGACAATCAGCACTGCCCCCAATCTCACACACACACACACACACACACACACACACTCTCTCTCTCTCTCTGCATATCACAGCACTCACACTTTCACTCTCTTTCTGTCTCTCGCTTTTCAGTGAACCTCACCCAGTCCGTGTCAAAAAGCAGGTGCATGTCACAGTATGATTTCACATGAAATAACTTGGCTTTACATTTTAGGTCAGCAAATACATAATTATCAAAGTGTTCACACTCGCAGTGGGAACTAAATGTCAGGAGAGATTACCTGCTCGTCTGTCAGCTGAGCGCCGTAGCACCACTCAGTCGAAACACCGCACACACACAGACACACACATACATACAGTCTCACATGTCTTATCTAAATATGTTTCACTGACAGCAGCTCTTTTTTTTAGATTAAGCATCTCATTTTCAAGCAAGACCCACTATGATACCTTTGCACCCATTCATGACATCCCACACAGATATCTCCATTAATACTGAGAGTGACCTCACTTCAAGGTCTACACCAGAGGTAACTTGCTTCGCCAGCGGGCCACTTTTGCATGAGTAGGGACCAGTTAATAAACACACATATAATATGCATCAGGTAAAAAGAATAGACATCAAAAGACTGTTGGGGCGTCCGGGGGATCCTCCCCTGTCATTTTTTTATTTTTATGAATAAGCTCTATTAGTATATGTTGATACTGTTTATGCACTCTGGCACCTTATTTACATTAAAAGTACGACACAATTTGTGTCTGTTTTATTTTCTGACTCTATTGCCACCTTGTCTGGTCAGATTAGTCGAAGCTTTATGCATTTCAACCCAATCAGTCAAATGTTCAGTCAGTCAGAAACAAAACTATTGCTCCTGCAACTTCATAGAAGACAACATTAGGTCATCGTCAAGAAAAAGTTAACTTTCTTATTAAAACCATAATAAAGTCATACACAAGTGTCATCCAAGTCGGCAGTATACTAAATAAATGAAAGGAGTTAATAAAAGGAGTAGTTTCCTACAAAATCAACATAAAACATCCAATGAATATTATTGTTATCTTCTGTTTCTCCATGATCTAAACTTTGCGTATTTAGTTGATGAACTCTATTTGTCGTGTAGTGGGGTATCAAACAGGTGTGCATGGTCAGGTCTTTGGGAACACACAGGAACATGTGGTTGGTAGGATCGACACAGGCAGATTAATCTTCAACAGATGGACAGAAGCAACAGGACATGGAGCACTCACTTGCCACAAATAGACACAATGTCACCCTGAACAAACGTCAGATTTGTGTATGCTGCAGACGAGTAAATATTTTCAATGATATGAAAGGATGGTGACGCTGAAGTCACATTGCTCCTCCTGTTATCCGTTGAGATGATTCACTTTTGCATATTGAAGATGTAGAATCTCATCTCATCTTAATGTAATTTCCATGGGGAGTTTAAAGACACTGCAGTCACACCCTTGAACACACAGTGCATAAGTCACTTTCTCGCTCCTCCCTCTCTCTCTCGCGCTCTCTGCCTTTTTCCCGCTCTCACTCCGTGCACAATACCTCATTTCAAATGGAAGAAGAATGATTCGAAAGGCTTTTATGTTGATTTTCCACGCCTGTGTCAAGTTGAAATTACATCACATAGACCACTGGCTTTTACCCTTTCCACTAAGGAACTAACCTCATCAATGTCTATCAGTGAGAGTCACACTTACTGAAACCTACCTTGATCCAACACAAAGGGTGATTTGCAAATGGAAGAAAAGAAAAAAAAACACACACACACACACACACACTGAGTGGCCTCCAGAAGTGAGGAAACTACATGTCTGACTAGTCTCTAAATGCAAATAAGGTAAGTGTGGACATTTCATTGTAAATCACGTTACTAAACTAGCCCTGTGATAAATGTAGCGGCACTAAGTATATAATGTGTGCATTTAGACAGAATGCTAAGCAGCTTCCCTCAATATTGCCAGAGGTTGTAGCTCAGTGCAGCTGAGTTCTGTTGTTGACTGACTGGTGCACATGTGTACTCATATCTGTAAGTGTCCATTCAAGCAATAACAGCAACATTTTCAAAAGCCATTTTGTCTGTACGAAAATCTCCAATTCCTCCATTGGGGATACACCGTAGTACTTCCTTTTTGCTTGAGATTGATTTATGTGAAAATTATAATTAAACAAAGAGGAAGCTTGTTTAGCACTGCCACTGCGTACACATGCATCACGGGCTGTGCGTGGAACACCGAGTGCCGGAGTGGGCACCAAACAGTCTGGCAGCCACAGTAGGGCTGATGTGATCATTTCAGAAAGAATGGCCCCAAAAAGGCAACAGGAGTCGATGGTAGAGAAAAGAAAAATAGGGAACCGTGGAGGATCTTGTGCATTGCTTGCAGGTATGTTAATTCTTTCAGGAATGAACTGGCCATCAGGAAAACTGAGATAAGTCCTGGTCACCGGTGAGCTGCTGTGTGCGTGAATCGGTTGATAGTACCGGTATATATTTTTTTTATACCATATATGTTACGTGGACTGAGAGAGTGTCAATGTCAATGTCATGATGAACAAACGGATGTTGTACCGTAGAATAAAGTGCATTATAAATGTATAATAAACTGAACTTTCATTTCGTAGCTGGATTACACCTGCATCAGTTCACAATCTGTTTGTAGTTTAGGCAACTGTACTGCACTATTAGAGCTATGTATCCATGTACATAGTTTTTATTAATAGAAGTATTCAGAAGACAATTGAAATGTTGTCTTTTCATAACAAACTTGTACATAGGTTTGTATGCATATTCATTGATCTATGTATTATCTTTTATTTAGAACAATTTGAAGGTTGGGTTTAAGTTGTGTCCCTGCTCTTTTTGACATTTCCTGTATGAATGTAAATGTAAAATATAAATTGTCATTCATATCAGGTTTAAGTAATATTAAGCATATATAGTTGTTTGATTAATGTACTAATTATATTTTGTTTTTTAACCATAAAACCATCTTTCTTTCTTTAAAGTTTGAAAACATATGTCACTCTGTAACATGCTAACTCATTTCCCTTGTATTTCTAAATGAATGCTGGGCCACTAAGCAATCATCCCCAGGGAACCCAAATGACCATGCAGCCCTGCTTGATTATAAATGGTCCACAGGACGGGTGACTATTCAACAATTCGATCTAAGGAGCCTGATTCGACTGCCAATCTCATCGTTGAATCATCACACTTAGGGGAAACAACAAATAACAACATGGCTATTACAAAATCAAAGCATAAGCCAACATTTATTAATCAGAAGACTCACAATGAACGTAGCACTATCAGAGCACTAGATATCATTTTAATTCATCAACAGTTCCCTAAAATCAGCTGGGGCAAGCAGGATAAGAGACAGATACATAAAGCTTAAACCGAGGGGGATCAATGAGCATAAAAAAAAAGATTCAACGATCAGTCGACTATTTTGCAAGTGTGTGTCTGTATGTACTTGTATTTAAACTGCCAACTGAGACAAAGATACAGGCTGTGATGTGACCTGGACTCTCCTTTTGATTGCCGATGGCAGAATCTGGGATAACGTGTGTTTGTGTATGTTTGTGTTTTCCTGTCTGCTGAGCTCTGCACATAAATCTTTCCCTAAATCCAGAGATGAAGAGCCACTGGCACTGTCAGGCGACCTATGAGCTGATAGGACCGGGTTAGGGGTTCATTCCAGGCGGATGGGCAAGAGCCACAGTGCATTGTGGGTACATGTTTTTCTCCCAAGTCTGGACTTGCCTGATAAGGCAAAAAGAGCTGGCTAAGGACCAGAGCGTGTGGAACCTATGTTTTTCCCTCTCTCTTTTTCGCAGCCTGTCTCTTTCACACCCTCATTTATTAGCAAGTTTTCACTCTCCATTTCTGACATGTCTCCCTCTCTTATGCGTTGTCCTCTCCAGCATCCTCTCCTGCTCTCAGGCTGTCTTAATAATCACATCGTTTTCTTGTTCTATTCCTGTTTTTCTCTGCTTTACATTGGACCTCTTGGCTCCTTTCCATTTCCTGAGTTATTGTCTCATTCCCACAGCAAAGAATTACTGCCTTCAGTCCTCAACCTCTCTCCATTTCTCTTTCTCACTGAAAATGGGATTTATTTCCATCTCTTTCCACTGTTGAAACACCTCACCTCTCATCTCTTCCCTTTCCCTCTCTTTGACTTTCTTTTTCCTCTCCTCTCTCGCTGTCAGGCTGTCAGCCCACAGACACATTCCTGCAACACAAATGCTAAGAAGTCGGAACATGTAAGGAATCTGGAGGACTCGGGGGTGGTGGAACGGGATGGAGGGTATGAACTAAGGCTTTAAATCTCTGGGAAACTCACAATTTGATTTTTACGGGTGACATTACAAAAATAAATTAGCAGGAAGCCTCTTGTTGACGAATGGTTCAACACAGAATCACAATGTATCTAATGATCAAATACCTTTTCCACCTCTAGTATGACCAAAAGATAAGTTCAAAGAAGGTGACTTGAATCAACACGACATAAAAGACTTGAAGTCAGCATTGACCTGAATACAATCAGCTTTAATAAAAGAAGTCATAGAATAATCTGTTCAAAGTTCAGAGTCTCTCTATCTGATGTTAAAATGATCTTGCATCATCTTTGAGTCAACTGTTCCTCATAATGTCAGTCAGCACTTGACAGTGTGTGTTTATAAGTCTTCTCTCATTCAACAACTTCAACCACACATTTACAATTTCAGCTTTCCTTCTTCCTTCCGATATCAGATGGGCGATAGTGGAATCAGATCGCACATTAACATGAAGCCTGACCACATGTTCCCAGCTCATCTGGTGTGTCGTGATGACAGAACTCGTGGTGGGGGCTAAGCGTAATTAAGCCAGGGACTGACTCCATCCGATGCTCTGCTGCACCACTACCATTTGACTGCCACTTTAATTGCTTTTCTTCCCCCTATTCCCACCTCACTAACCTGCTCCATTCTATCAATCTATTCAAATCCAGGGGGGGGGAAAGGCCTCCATACAAACATGCAAATATGGGAGCGCTAGAGAGATTATGCGTGAGAATCTGTGCCTGCCCATGCATGTTTGAGCAAGTGCTTGATTGCAAGCAATTCCAACTTCGCATGTCTACTATCACACGCATACCTACATTAATGTATGCACATGTCCCAGTGGACGTGTACTTTGCATGCTCATGCGTGCTCATGAGCTGGTGTCTGCCCATGAAATGACTCATATGTGTTTCTGTCTGCACCTGTGGTTCAGAGCTGTGGAGAGTGAGGTTTCCCCAAATAGATACTCTCATTTACAGCCTCTCTGTGGTCTAGGCTTTCTTTGTCTGCCTCCCTTGGCAGCAGCTACTGTGAGGCTCCTGACCCTCTTTTTCAGACACACATTCACACACATACAAACACTTAAGTAATACACACACACACACACACACACTTCAGGATAAGAAAGCTGGTTCTGCCGAGTTCATAAACTTCAGTATGTCATGAAAACATACAATATGGATATGTTCTCACGGGGCAATGAGTAGTCCAAGATAAAAACATACGAGAAATGCCATTTGGGACGCCAGGAAATGGACCAAAATAGTGCATTACTGGCTTTCCACACGTCTCAGTATGTGTTACACACTGCTGATCCATACGTGACCTCTCCTGATCAACAGCTAAAAACAAGGGTTGTTTTTCAGTTTCAACCCCGTTCCACTCAACCATGCAATGTTTGCCTGTCCTCCTGACCCTGTGACTTTGACCTGAGACAGGACCGTCAGAATGTGTTTAGGTGGTGATCCTTCAAAAGAAACATGGAGGACAAAGCAACAAATGCAGCAACAAAGAGTAAGTCAGCAGAAATCCTGGAATAATATGCCATTTAGCCATTGTTGTACACAATCCGGGTATGTGAAGCGAGTGTGTCAAGAGAAAGTGCATCTCACTCGTTCTAGAACAGCTAGATGCACTAAGCACAGAGTCAGTGTCTCATTTAACTTTATAGTTAATCAGTATACCAAATACAAAACATACAAAAAAAGCATCAAAACTACATACATTTGTAATTTCACAGTTTAGGGGCCTCCTGGTGGCTGTAGCGCCCTAAGCAGCAACAACTGGCACTAAGTAAGATTCAAGGACACCCAACTACTTGATAAAATATATGAAAAGTCTAATTCCATATCCAATCTGTTCCAGTGGTCAGTACTGTGCACTGATTAGCATATTAATGATTCAACAACCGACCCATTTGAAACTGAAACGACCTTATAAGTTGAATGCACAAGACCAACGTGACATTTGAGCAAGCTTTTTTTAAAAGTGAAACAATTTTAACACAATTGATTGAGTCACAGCGCGAGATGTAATCTATGAAGAACCAAAAAAAAAGAGAAGCTGAGCAAGCAAGTCCCATTCATGTTCTCCATTAATGATCTCCAGCTTGATATTTCTTTATGGCGGTATACAGCAGGAAGGCAATGTGCCGCTGTACCTCTCACCCTCGTGGAGTGTCAGGGATAAAGCTTCATTACATAAGGTTTGCTGGCAGGACAGGAGCTGGTGCTCAGTGCTACAGAACCTGCCAACAATCCCACAGAGCAGCGCGCACACATTCATCATTACACGCAGACGTCCTGCATCCTAGTTTATGTACCTATTTCTGTCGCCTCATTCATTCATTTCTCCTCATTTAGCTAATTTCATTCTTTCTTTTCATTATTCTCTCTTTTCATTTTTCTCCCTTTTTTTTTTTTTTCTGCCAACCCCTTCCCCCCCCTCTCTTGTTCTCTCTTGGAAAGTGATGCATCCTACTTTCCTCCTGCCTTTTGGGATCAAGCTGAAAGGCAGTCTAAGTCTCGGGTTGTCCTCATAGGCAGTATAATCCTCTTGATGTTGTGCTACTTTTGTTGCACACTGTAGAGGGAGGCACACTGTTAGAACATCCATACTATATGTGCTGCGCAAAGTATGTAAGAGCAGGAAGAAGCAGCGTGTATTAACAAAGTAATGCACAGGTGTATGAAATGATGTTTAGGTCGCAAATGGCAGCGACGATTCACAAAAAGTCATGCTGAAATACCAACAAGCTGTTCTGTGAAACATGTATTGATCCTTTAGTAAAGAGACTTCATACAGTAACCGCTTCTGACTGTATTTGATCACATTCTGTATCATTCCTGTCCAATAAACCCCAGCCTGCGACCTATATGGTCAGACAGAGTGACACTCATTTCTGCTCTTGTGAAAATCATCTCTTAGCTGAGGCAGAAATTGAATTTTTATAGATAGATTAATGTACCGTAGCTGAGCTGTCTAGAAGTGGGTGTGGAAAAGATGAAAAGGAGTGGAGGTAAATCCTGCATAACTATTGCAGAGAGAGAATTCTCCCCGGGGGCATAACAACAGGGCTACTTCAGTCCAGAGTGAATATTTAAAATAAATAAATAAATAAAACACCCACAGTCTAAAATGGAAGTGTGATTGGCCTATAAGAGATGGGATATTGACAGGGTGGACTGGTTTGATAAGGCCATAGTTATATCAGATATATTCAGACAGGAGGAGAAAGGGAGAGATGACAGGGAGGGAATAAAGGGAGGAGGAAAGTTGGGGAGAAGGAGGCGGGAGAGAGGAATCCAGAGCTGAGAGAGCGTGAGAAGGACTGAGAGATGGATAGAAGGACAAAAATAGCCCTGTGTGGCCATGCTATTCACTTGCATTTTCCATGTCCCAATATCCAATTTACAGCCACACACATGCAGACACATATGCACACACATACTCACACATAAGGTCTCTCACATACGCTATACCCAATATTACACACACACACACACACAGATGCACAAACGTACATTTAAAAGCAAACACACACACAATCTAATTTACTTTGGTGATACATTTGGCCTATTTTCACATTATTTTACACCTCCACACTGGCTCTTTTTCTCAGTCTTGTTCCCACCCCCATGGTGTATATTTCCAACAGATGTTGGTAGTTGAACCTACCCCTGCATTGGGAATACATTTATAGTGAAATAACCTGCCCAGGGACTACAGGTGAAAATTAGCTCTCTAGCTAACTCTGGCACATTTACATTGAGATGGAAACTGAAATGTTGAATAACGTGCACTTCACGTAAATAGATAAAAGAAAGAAAGTTACATAGGCAGACCTCTGCATACACATGTACATGCACACACACACTGACTGCAGCTGATAGAACTCCCCGGCGGGCTGTCCTGTAGATGTGCTATGGGAATAAGGGCTATTCCTCCCATTTAAAGAGGGCCAGAGTTGGAGTAATAGTTTGTAAGACGTTGTGCGGAGATGTAGAGAGTACAAGAGGAAGAAGCATAGAGATAAATGCTGAGGTGCAGGGAAGGAAAGATGGAGAGGGAAACAGACATGGAGAGGACAATTTGCATACACGTGGTCTTAATTCCTATGAATAGCGACACAAGGGAATCTAGCCTTTTTTTTCAACAGATTTGAAGTTTGAGGCTTAATATTATGACTGATCTTCAAAGACCTTTCATGCTTTTCATGAAGCACATGCAATGAAGCACATGTATGTGTGTGTGTGTGTGTGTGTGTGTGTGTGTGTGTGTGTGTGTGTGTGTGTGTGTGTGTGTGTGTGTGTGTGTGTGTGTTCCATTTCAGCTGAGGAAAACGCCCTAATGCCTCCACTGGGTACAGACTCCTTATCCATTTTGCAAGCAAGGGAATTCACTTTTATGAGTATCATTACAACTCTAAGCCAGAGAAGAAGCAGGCTAATCACACACGCACAGTAAAACAGCATTGTCTCTATGGTTGACCTGTTGAAGGTGCCTGCATGTGTGTGCTTGTGTGTGGGGGTGTTGATATTTGGCTGAATGTGTGTTTTTATTTTGGGGCTCTAGTGTGTCTGTGTGTTGATCCACGAGTGCAAGCACAGGGAAACATTTTAGAGGAGGCATGCGGGGGAGCTAAAACTGCCCCTGCATGATTTAAGATGCCAGCACTCACAGCTAATGTCCTGAGTGAGATCACTGACACTGAAACAACGCACTGTGCGAGCTGCAGCAAACAGTATTGGTAGGATCATGGATACAGACTGAACGACAGATGTTGACAAAGAGCTAACAACAGAGGGGAAGAGAGATCAATTACTGTACAGGGAAAGTGTGAAGTGATGGAGAAAAAAACCTGTTTACAGAAAGGAAACATACACCGTCAAGTGTGAATTCCTCCTGAGTATACTGTAGACCATAAAAAAGAATAGGGCAGAGTGAAGAAATGCTCCCATTCCGGAGTGCAAACTCTTATTAAAAACAACATGACTGTCAATAAAAAACGTGTTAAAGGCCTTCACAAAGAAATGAATATGGAGACAGAGGAGATCATTAGGGTATTGACAACACATGTGTTTGAGTGTGTGTGTGTGTGTGTGTGTGTGTGTGTGTGTGTGTGTGTGTGTGTGTGTGTGTGTGTGTGTGTGTGTGTGTGTGTGTGTGTGTGTGTGTGTGTGTGTGTGTGTGTGTGTGTGGCATAAAACATGTCCAACGACCTTTCCCACTTCCAATCACTGCACAGTGCAGCACATTGCTAGGCAGCTGGGCAACAAAAAAACATCTTAGCTTTAGGAATTTACTTTTTTTTAACCAGAAAAATGTTAAATGAATAGTTGAACATTTCGAGAAATACATTTATTTACTTTCTCACAGCAAGGCATATTAGAAAAATCAACACCAGTATAAAGCAAGTGCCAGTAGGGATTATCTCAGCATAAAGACAGGAAGCAGAGGGAAACAGCTGGCCCACCTTTTTTGATTAACGAATTGTAAAAAAACGACCAGGATGAGGTTTTACAAGGATTTACGTGCTTGAACTATTTTTTGGCGGCCAACTGCAGAGCGCAGAGGATTCCTGGAGCCTTGTCATCCCCGTGAAGTTGCAAGGCAACCATCTGAGACGTAATGCTAAATGAGCTAAGCTAATCAAACCCTGACTCCTGCTTGCTGTTGCTCTTACCAACTATTCCTTTAAATATGGCAACTGCTCTCAAACAAGAATTGAAGATGCTTAACCTAAGCTTCTTCAATAAGAAAAGATATAATAACAGTAATGTGATTGAGTAAGATGATGAATTATGATCAATAGAGAGAATATGAGATTGAGTGGGTACTTATCAAAGTGACATTGATATTCCCGGATGCTGAAGCAGAGAGGGACACATTGAAAGGGACAGATACAAAGGTACAGATTGAGAGAGATGATGGAATGAGACATTATATAAGGCAGGAGAGACAGGCTCTGTTTCAACGCTCTCTTAGATCAAAGCATTTTGCTAAAATAATCTTCCTGTCATAAAGAATCTTATTCTTTTCCAATGCACATATTGAAAAAAAAAAGATGTTATCATTCCTCTTCATTTGGCCGTCACAGTGCAACAGACAAGGTGCAAGATACGCTATCTTTTCATAGAGAATACATCATTAGCAAGTAACCAACCACAATGCTCACTATGCATCTTTTTGCAACACGTTTTTCTTCAATGTAATGTTGAAATTCAATAAAATTCTTAACAATGATAAATGCATACTCCACAAATCCGAGGTAGAAACAACCATATGTGAAAGTCTACCCAATACAAACTAATAAAAAACACTTTGTTTTTATTTGATGTCTTAAAATGATAAAGACCAAACTACTGCAACTGTTTATACAACAGATCCCGTTGTGTGCAGCTCCAAAAGTTTGATCTCCTCCAGGGCTGAGGAACAATATTAAATCAGCAATATGCAAAGAGTAAAAAAAATATTCAATCTTCTGAGTCTGTCCTCTTCGCGTGATGAATGGCACCTCGATGTGAGTAACCATGCAGGTTGGGCGGGAGAAATAAGAATTCTCTACCAAGTTTTTGGGAGATTGAACTGGGTCGTCAAACAGTGCAGCTTAATATACTGCAGTCAACCAGAAGCTCGCATGGCGTTTATAATAGGTTAGAATCTGGAGAAGTTATATCATGACTCAGCCTTTCATACACACACAAAGACACACACCACAAGGCCATGTCAATTATTTATACGACCACATGCTCAGACATCCACAGACGGGTATGTCTACGCGTCCTTTGAGTCCCATGAGTTTGGCTGAGGTTTAAACGGGCAACTGTATAATAGCTATTCACTACTCTACTGTATTTTTTTAAATCTGAGCAAAGAAACAAAGGATTATTTTCAAAGAGTGAAAATCTACACTTTTGGACATCGTGGGATGTGCCATAGAACATGATCACTGCTATAAATGATTACACAATATGATGACTTTTGTCCCTGAAGCTATTTCAATCTCAACGGTACAGTACAATTATGAGTTTAAATGATTAGTCCATTAATTGATTATTGAATGACAAAGGAGAAGATAATCGATTAATCATCATTTTTTTAAATGTGCTAAATACAAGATTGGGAGCATATCTATGGCTCGGGGAGCTGAAACTTTTTCTTTATCTTGTATGACATAAATTTGATATCTTTGGCTGTGGTTTCACTTTTACTTTTCAATGCAACTCAGCTGTGTCCGCTTAATTCTGTCCGCCTCGGATCGGGATTGTATATATTTTGTGGTCAAAGGAGCACCTGCAAAACGGTGGATAACAACATTTAATTTCATATAAAGTCTGCACATTATTTTTGCCGCTTACTCATACTCTCTGCAGTATAGCTGCTAACAAAGCGCCGCTAATTTTGTGATTACTACATTTTGCTCTGAATTCTTCACAATAAAAGTCCCCTGTTATTTAGTTATTTAAATGCTTTTATTTTAAAGCAGCAACATAATGTACCATATTCAACATTGACTGTAAGTGAACAACAAAAAAATTAAAAATCTGGGATTTGGACTATCACTGTGTCTTTACTATTAGCTTAAATTCTGAGATGCTGTGCAGTCGCTGTCCATGGTGCTACTATTGAAGCCACAACTAATCTGGCTGCCTTTCACCACACTTTCAAGTAGCACTGATTGGCTGGCTTCAGTTCAACATGGGTTACAGCTTGATTGATTGCAGTAACAATACGGCTTCAGATCTCAGACTATTAGAGAGCCTCTAATTTGAGTCTCGTAGCTTGGGATGTCATTTCAAACCTTTTCCAATCCTCCCCTCACACCTCAGCATGCCATTTCATTATCTTAACAGCCATGCCAATTATGTGTGAGTGCAATTAAACGTAAATGAGTTAATTAATTGATTTATTCTTGACCCATTGATTGGATGTAAATTTACTTCCAAGGATCTGTGCATATGAATATGCCATAATGCACAAAAGACAACCACAACCAGCACATCCTGATGCATATACAGACACACACACACAGTCCAACATTCTTTGTGAAATAGCCTCATTACCTATTCAAGGAAAGCCCACACTACAACAGAAAAGTAACACTTGAATATAATCAAAGTAATTCATTAAGTTGGTCCTGCATCTACAGCACTTATATACTTTGATTTATGTAAAGAATTGCATTTTAGACTTTTACATTACGGAGTATTGGATGAATAGCATTAAGCTAAATGTAAAAACAACACATGTACTGTACTGTTGATGGGTGTATGTACTGTACGTCATAGCCAGACAAGCTGTTTCCCCCTGTTTCAAGTCTTTATGCTAAGCTTAGCTAGCCTGCGCACGGCTCTAGCTCAATATTGTTCTGACAGAAAGGAGGTATTGATCTTCACATCTAACTCTTGGCAAGAAGCCTATTTTCAATTACGCTTATATTACACTTATTCTTACTTCAATGGTTTTCCTCATGATGTACTAGTTCCTACCAGTTTTACCTATGTTCTTATAAACCATGTCGACAAACAAATGTAACATGTGGGTTTAAAGAAACATGCCATTGCATAAAGCTGCACATAAAACCCAACAGCTACAAACTACATGCACAAACCTTTGCACAAACATACATAGAACCCAAGCAACGAATACACAAATGCACAATATAAATACTCCAAATACCAGTGTCACACTTTCTACATCAGTATATAGTGTTAACACTGTCCTTGTACATGTATGCTGGTGACGGACAGCCCTCCGTCACCAGCATACAATTCCCCCGGACAGTTTACAGGTCAAACGTCTGCATTCAGAGTTCATAAATCTACTGCTGACGTCTATGTTTGCTGCTACTCTGAGTCCAAGGTGGGAGCTGTGGGTGAATGGATAAGGAATTTGCATTTGTGTGAGCGTGTGCGTGCCACGGGTGTTCACTATATGGGAGAAATTTCCACAGCGAAAGCTAGAAGTGGTTCCCCAAATTATACATGTATTCTGCAAAATGCAGGTCCTTTCAGCATCGATTCTCATAAATGATTCAGCAGCTGACCGGGACGTAGATTCATTCTGTACAATCTGTTGCATTAACTCAAGACAAATGCATTTAAGTACAAACAGCATAACGACATATTGTTTCCTCAAGCTGGTTTCTTATTAAAAATGATTTTCGAAAGCTAGAAGATAAATATGGACACAGCTTGTTTCACTTCCCATAGTGTTGAGTGGAAGCATGCCAAATAGGAAATATAAAGTCTTTGTGTTGCCTGAATAAAGGAATGAGGTGTTAATTTGCAGCTCATGTTCTCGTTGTGCCTCATTAGTGAGATACTGTGTTAATTGAAATCTCTTAAACGCGGTATTTGCTGTGTAATTGAGACATAAACAAGCAAGCTTTGAGACAGTGAGTTTGAGGTCTGGTCACAGAGAAAAGGGGAAAGGACCTTCCCTTAGGCGTGTGTGTGACAACGTGCCGTTTCTTCCATTTTCATTCAACACTCAAGTAGCATTTGATCTCAACACGTTGGGATCTGTCAGTAAGTAACTAAAAGTTAAAAAAAGAGTGTGGGTATTTTGGGAAATACAAGACTGACATTCAATTCACTGTAAAATATAAGCAAACACCAGCTAGTTTTATTGTGCATGTACTGTACACATGCTGAATTCCCTCCACATAATGTTTTGTGCTTGCATATGTAAATTGTTTGTTTTTTGGGGATTTGTAATTAATTGTTTTGTTTGTGGCCACTTTGTTTGTTGTAATGTTGTGAGGAACATGCTTTTTTTGTTTACATGTAGAGACTAGAAATAGTATAAGATACTACCTATTGGAACAACATTATTGAGAGCGACACTCGTCACTTTTGGGATTTATGTGCACTTCCCCTGCTTAAATAAACTCAACAACAACAACAACAAAATGGAAACAAAGGTCCTAATGTAATGTGCGTATTATGGGTGTCACTGTCGTGGAACATGGCAAATTGAATCGGATAATCAGCGGTTTCTAAGAGCTTGGCAATTGGAACAATCCCGGCTGTCCCAATCTTAATGATTTATCAGAATGTTTAAATGAGGCATAACATACAGGGGGAGAATAATGCAAAGCTCCTGAAAAACACTTCAGCTGCTCCAACAATCACACTACATCTGATTATGAAGACACTTGTTATCGACCTGGTGATTACAACATAGTAATGTATTACACTCTTTGGTCAGTAAAAGCAAATATATGCTGAGGTGTAGCAGGTGTTGGCTGCTGCACTGGTGCAACATCTACATTATTTAAAGGACACCAAACCAACTCCCTAATATAGATCGGATACATAGAAAATACAATACAAATAATATCACTTTTGTGTTACAAAAAGTTCTGTTCTCATGCTGCATAAACATATGTGGTATACATACTAAAAGAGTACTTGTGTATGGGAACAAGAAACCCATCTATGTCAAGGTTTTTAGTTTGAGTAAGTTCCATGTGCTGAGATCTACTGTATCCATCTACCTTACTGTATCTATAGATACAGAAATGTGTGGTGCCACCTACGGGTGACTGGTTATACTTTACTCCTTGGTTTTACTGTATATTGTAGGTGTCAGAATTCACATTAAAAATAGGAGATTTTTTACGAATATCATTATGTTAGATTGGTGTGTAGGATGAACTCCCATGCAAATTCACTCCTCGCAGCTAAACTAGATGATACAAAGCACTGCAACAGTGAATCTTTTTATGTAACGCAAATTTATTTTTAGCATTAGAGAGATTCTTCTTTTTTCTTTTTTTTCTAGCAGCAACATCCCGTCCCCCATATATTTTGCATAAGATGGAGTGTTATCTATGCTTCATGATTATGGGATGCAACGGAATAAAAAGGAAAGAGAGAGAGAGAGAGAGAGACAAAGGGAGAAGAGAGAGGACATTGTATCAAAATGAGAAAGAGGAAGAGGCAGAAGATGAAAGAGAGACAGACAAGACAGGACACGACAGAGAAGAAATGCAGAGACAAGAGAGGGAGGGCAGAAAACTAACGACTTCATGAAGAAAAGCAAAGAAAAGATTATTACTGTATTCACTGTATGCAGCATTTTCTTTACACAATTACTGCACTGCAGAGGTGTTCACACCGTCTGCTTTCCTAAAAGGGTGAGATGTGTCAGAAAATTCCCTTGAAGGTGATAGAGAAGAGGCAGTTAAGACAACTTAATGTAGAATGATGATCAAAAGTGAGACTTTAAAAAAGCACACAATCAAAATGTTAAATATTTGAGAGGCTGTCATCTATATTATCAAAAGAAAAGACAGGGGCTTTGGTAAATATATATTCGTGAATGAAAGAAGTATTAAAGTTGCCAAGAGAGGATGAAAGAAGATAGATTTTCCATTTCCGATTCTCTGTCCAATACTGTTTCCCTGTTTCACACTTTAGCCCGCTGAGTCCACACAAAACCCCAGGCTTTAAAAAAAGCTCAGCTGTCAACGTGGCAAATATATATAATCATTTCAGGAACAAGACACAAGGTCAAAAAGAAAGACATTTTGGATTGAATCTTTCTTAAGGTTCGGAGAAAAGAGCACAGGGGTACAAAGGGACAGTGATCTGCTGGACACACAGGATGAGAGCACATGGACCAGAGTGAAACTCCAGCAGTGCTTTCTCTTCCTTTTTTAGGTGTCCTCCCCCCCCTGTCTAATAGGGGCATTAGTCTTCTGTGAGGTGGCATTTGACCAAATGCTTGCCATTTTAAAGGTCAATAGGAAGCTGTTGTAATGAAAACGATTACTTGTTGAAGAGTCATATCAGTACAAACCTGATTCATTGTCTGTTTGGGATCATTAATACAACTGATTTAGTGTAGCGCTCCCACCCGTGCAGACAAAAACAAGTATATCTTCAACTTAAACAAATCCACATTCTTTCAACTGGACAGCAAATCCTCCTCATTAAAGATAACTTGATTAACTATAACCGCGTCAAGCCTAATCCTAACATTTAGAATAACCTGAACCGTATAACCAAATTATGTCCCCACAAGACTAGTAAAACAACACACACATATGCACACTTTTACACATTGTCAGTCGCGGCTCTCTAATGGATGACATGTCAAACTGAATCAATTCTACCATCAATACTATGAGCTTCTGCCACTGACACTGTGGAAATGATATCTTCAGATGATCAATATCTGAGCATGCGTCACATCAGTCTCACGCACACACGCGGTTACACACACACACACACACAGTTCCACTCGTTACGTGGTCAGCTGAAGGATAATGGAGGTGGGCAAGGAAGACGGTGAAAGTGTTAATAGTTTTTTGATTAACTGCATCGACTCATAAAAGAACCGCTGGCCTTGAGGAGACACTTAAGGTGGTAGAGCTTAAATGATGTAGACGGTAACACTTCTTGCTGTTATCAATACTTTTTGCAGCTGTTTCTCCCACTCTGAGCACATCACAGGGTTCAAATCACATGCTCACACACCAGAGCTTGCAGGGTACATATTTGCTGCAACGACAACTGTGCCTGTAGCACTGCTTTATAAATGCACATACTCGGACATAGAAAGGCATATGCACAGACATAAGGACACACCGACGCACACACACACACACACACACAATCTGTCAGACAGATTTCCCTGTCCAAGGAAGACACAAAACATCACTGACAGCCTATAAATTGTAGTCACACTCAGGTGCACACACAAGCATAAGTATGCAGTGAGCAGCAGCAGCAGGGAATAAGTAAGGGACATGGGAGGAAAGCGCTTGTCGTGCAGAATTTGCCAACAATAATGACAGGCTTATAACATTAATTTTCACAGTGACGGCCTGATGTTTCCCTCGGAGGATTCACATAAACACGACACAGGTTCGCGGCCCATTATCTCCTGAAGCTCCATCCGTGGTGCAGATACAGACACTGACATTAAAAAAACTGGAAGACTTTTACCTCAAAATGAAGAGTCAGCTTTTCAAAAGCAGTGACAATCAAAAACCGTCATTCTGAAGCAAAGATCCACCCTGAATGAAAGATATGTTTTACACCATCAATATTTAAAAAACTCATTTTTAATTCATGTCAACAAGTATCTCCTGAGGTAAACAGAATAGAACACTGTGGTAGTGATGCTTTATGGGATGGGGACATTTTCTATTCCACAGCTAGGAACCCTGAAGTCAAATAAAACTTATTTTAGTATGTTCCCACAGAGGGAATGATTTATTCAGTGTTAATGCACTAAATCCAAAAGGTCCCACTTGATTGAATAATCAATTCAAGTCTTGGGAAGCGTTTAAGTTCACTTTGACTTTTGAGGGCGTTTGGAGTCGATTTACTTCGCTAAATGTTTCTGGGAATAAAATAACCTATGATTTAGAAATGTTATTTCATTACTTTTGCATTCCATTTCCAAACACCCACATGCACTGAGACAACACGAGCAAAACTGTATTGACATGTACAGTTCCACAGTAATCACATGTTAACAACCACACCGTGTGCGTTCTCAGACACACACACACACACAAACAGACCCTATGCCCATTCAATCAAGGATTACATTGATACTCATTTAACCAGGCTATACAAATGCAAATGGCTGACATGTAGAGCCCAGGCGCTCTAGTTGTGTGCTTCAGCATCACTGGGACACTGTTCTGTGAGACACTTTGATAAAGCCAGATCAAAGGAGTGGGGAGAAGAGGCATTCAAGACCTCCAACAATAGCTCTCCTTAAACAGTGCCAGTAATTGGAAAAGCACATGCATGAATAAAGATGAGATTTTAGGCTACACATATCTGTCAACAAGCCCTATAGAGGCCCTTAACTGAGTCTATAAAACACAACACATTATATTACACACCTCTGCTCAGGTGATGAAAAGAAAATGTGTGGTCTTCCAACTTAACCCAGGCTACTTCTAACAAAATACACAAGTCCAACACAAGGTTTCCCATTGAGCTGCTTTGTTGAATTCATTTTTATTACCTGTCTACTGGGATTTGATGTTGCACATCAACCTCCTTCCTAAATCTCCTCAGTCCCTGTCTGCCATGTCCAATTCAACATTTCTGCTCACCCATCCCTACAAAGCCTCTCTTCCCTTATATTCTGCCTCTTTCATTCACCATCTACCTTTCCTTTCGCCTCCTCGCATTCCATTCGCTTGGTTTCTTCACCTTCACCCTTGCTGTCTCTAACACTAGGACCCCTGTAATCCACACTCACCCTCTGATCTCTTTCCATATCTTGTCCTCTCTTTTCCTTCATTTTTGTCTTGCTCTCAATCATGTATAAATCTTTGCTTTTTCTCTTTCAGCACACTTTTTGTCACTGCTTCTTCAATTTCTCTGTCTCACTCTCCGTGTGCATCTTTTTAAGACCATGCTCATGCGTTTCCCGCCACCATTTTTTTCCTCCCCTCTTTGCGCATCCCCATACTTCCAAAGCTTAGTGTTGGCAGTGCTGGCAGTTTTGGCACTGGGTTATACACTACATATACTTAAAGGAAGCCAGGGATGTGGCATTGTACAGCATTCATTTTGTATCCCAACACCTCTTTCTACTTATCTTCGTTTGGAAAGTGGCAGGATAGCAGAAGGGCTGCCTGACATATTTCACTATACATCTCCATTTTTCCATTTTTCTTTTAGTTCATTCCCACTCTCCCTGCCCCTGTGCTCTTTTACCTTTAGCAGGCGTACAGATGGCAGGAAGGCAGCATGGCACAGCTTTCTGATGGTCCAGTTGAGTGGCCGTGGTGCATCCAGCTGGTTCATGGTGCCCACTCTTCACGGTGCAGCCACTGGTGCCCGGCAGCTTTTCCCGGGACCAGGATCAATGCTGCCCCACTAGGGGGGCAAAAATGGGAGCGGATCTCCAACTCCAACAGTCGAAAAGCACGCAAGTCCCAGGGCATGACCCTCGACGGACAACCATCAACCGCTACTGCCACCACTGTGAAGCCTTTACTCCCCCGAGCAGATGAAGCTCTCACCTGGTCAGCTCTCTGCCCCCCTCCCCTCCCTCCCTGCCCTCTCCGGCCCACACAGATCCAAAGAGTCCGAGGCAAGCCAAACCTGGAGCACCAGGAACATCCGATTCCTCTTCCACCAGTAAGCCAGAGTGTACCCAGCTCTGGCAGCGGAAAAAAAAAACAGAGTGTACAGTATTTCCCCAAACAATGGAGCAGAGCGCAGTAATGCACAACAGAGACACGAGCGCGTAGTGCGAGAGGGATGCAGGTAGAGAAAGAGAAAGAGGAGTGAAAGAGATGGAGATGTGAGGAGAGGAGAGACGAGCAGTGCAGTGCAGTATAGCGCAGAGGGGAGAGGAGAGAAGAGGAGAGTAGCGCAGAGCGCAAAAAACGGAGCAGCCTGACAGGCAGCGGCTTAGATTTGAGGCTGCAGGCACACTACTGTCTCTAAGATGAGAGGAGGAGGGAGAGAGAGAGGGAGAATGGAAGAGAAAGAGACAGAGAGATGGAGGGAGAGAGTGAATGGGGAGACATAAAATAAGATCCAACACAACTGATGAACAAGCTGAAATTGAAACTATGAGGATAGGATGGAAGAGAAGAAATTGGCTCTGCGCATGGTAAAAAAAAAAGATGAACGATGGTGAGAAAGAGAGAGAGAAAGAGAGAAAGAGAGAGAGAAAGAGAGAGAGAGAGAAAAAGAGAGAGAGAGAGAGAGAGAGGGGGGGGGGAAGATGGAGAGAATTGAGGCGAAGAGATGTGATGAGGCACTGTATGGTGGTCAAAAGGGAAATGAGTGAAGTGGAGTCAAAGCCCTGTCTCACAGATAGAATTCAGATGGAGTTTGAGGACGGAAGCACATGAAACAACTGGAGAGGAGTACAACCCACTTGCTGATTTGCATGTGTGTCATTTTATTTCTGCATAAAAGCTCTAAAGTGGTTAAACAAGAACAGTAAAAACCAGAGCTTTTGATGCGATTGTCATATTGCACCTCCCCCACTCCCATTTGATGCAATTCAGTTTGCTGTATTGGCATGAATACTAAGCTGCATTCCTAAAGATTGCATTCTGATCCATTGTGTATATGTATTGTACATTTTACTGCTAACAAATGAACTAGCTTTTCACGCCAAATGCCCATTTTTAACAACTGTAAGACCCAAATATTTTTTGTCATCTCCCTTTATGTTAACTTTAAGCATGGACAATAATATTTGTTATATATTTTTACACAAGTCTGTTGGTTATCAGGTTTCATTAAAGGCTCAATGATTATTCTCACTGATTTAGTTGCATTAGAAAATTACATTTTCTGAAAGTGATTGGCGTACACGCTGCAACCATCCATAGAGCTGTACCGTAGGGACCTGGATCATATCAACAAGGGCAAACCTAATCAGTGAAGAACAGCTCTCAAACACTAAAATGCGTGATTATGAAGCACAAAAACAAAAAAGGTTACATTAGTCAGCTATTGTTGAATGGCCCCTTGCCCTCTTCCTTCCGGTGTCCTTGCTCGGACCACAACCATCTTCAAAGTTCATTTTTATCTCAAACACACTGATCTAGACTGCATCTTGTGTGGTTGTGACGCAGAATGTGACATAACCTGTCCACGGTCAGACAGAGACACAGGAATATAAACACCTGGCAAAGTACTCAGTTCCTACAGTGTGTGGTCTCAAGGACCACATTTTGCCATGATGACACACTCATGCAGACTCACAACATGAAAACTCTCTTTGTGAGAGATTTGGCATGTTTGAACTAGCTGAGGAGTGATTCAGTGATTCAGTGATTCTCTGGTGCAGGAAAAAAAAAGCACTCAGGGTTTACGGGTGCTGATGACAACACATCACGCCTCCTGTTAGATGTACTACAAATTGTCAGGATAAAAAAAAAAAAATTTCAAATAAATGTCAATATGAATGTTGCTGCATTAAGCATCAAAATATCTGAATATACCTGAACAACGCATTCTCAAGTTTAACTGGGGCATTAAATCTACGCAAAAGATACCAGGTAAGCGTTTGATATGGACATAGAATACAAAAGGAGCAGTTTGTCATATATTTGAGCTTTCATAAAAGGGAACCTTGAATGATGTGTAGCCACATTGCTGGAATGGTATTCTAATACATTAATAATAGTTATTTCACTGTAGTAATGACTCTCTTCAGTCACCACCTCACAGTAAGTAGGTGTTTTGCCCTGACAGTCAGGGACTGACATTAAGAATATCCACCTCACTGACCACCGGCTCCCCTGGGGACCACCGAGACCTCTGGGAGAACTGCCTGTCAACCGCATAGCTAGTCACTGTGGAGATGGGGTAAGTGTGTGTGTGTGTGTGTGTGTGTGTGTGTGTGTGTGTGTGTGTGTGTGTGTGTGTGTGTGTGTGTGTGTGTGTGTGTGTGTGTGTGTGTGAGGGAGGAGGTGGTGGTAGGACGAGCGTAGCATGAGAGTGTGCCTTTTCCCCTCCTAACCCTATCGCTTCACACTTCTCCATCTCACCCAATGAAATGGTTCAGCAAACACACATCCAGCTCAGTGCATCACTCTGCACTGCCTGCATCCCGACTCTAGATGGCAACCTTCTAATGCACAATGCTCTTTTCAGCCTCGGTCCTATCATTCAAAACCTGAGCCCTATATATGCTGCTGAAATAAAAATTCTGAATCATTTTCAAACTACCAGTTTCTTTACAACAGTAGAACCAGAGAGACAGCCTTTGTATTAGTAAATGCATCAGAGTACTGATGAGCAGATGAGGTCAAGTCCGCATTATTTCAACGCCAAACAAGCAACTTACACACTGCAACCACCAGGGGGCACCGGTTGAACACACCTGCTGCAGACAGAGTGTCATGTTTTGTTTTTTTATCCTCTCACTCTTCTTGGCTACACTAATTATCACAACGTTAAAAGGTATTAAAGCCCTGGCAAAGAACAAGACCAGACGAGATGCGATTCAGCTCTGTCATAGTGATTCATTTCTCCCAATGGGAGCTTAACTTGGCAGATGAGGGAGGCAATTTACTGTGAATTACTTAAGTAAAAAGGCAAAATAAATACATATCCAAAAAATGTTTTGTCCCTCACGTTTTCAGATGAAGTGGGAAAATGACATTAAATGGTTATTTATTTTACAGCAAATTGAGATTGAGGTGAATTACATTTCTATACAAGAATCACAACAGAAAATACTATCAACTTTAACAGACACTGCCTTGTAAGCATAGCATGAATACTGTGCCAACTAAAGTCACTTTGCTCTACCGCCTACAGATGTGGGTTTATGTCGTATTATGTAAATGTAGGAATGTGTAAATGTGCATGTGTGTGCATCGGTGAATGTCTGAATAATATACACAACCAACAAGTGGTCGTGAAGAAACTGTATTTTTCATCATTTGCTGTATATGAATATGTGTGAGCACACACCTATGTGTAATAACACTGAGTGGGTGTTTTGTATATAGCTCACTGCTACTCGGAGACATTTCTGCTACAGATAGACCTTGTGACATCGCCTATCTGCACCGTGACAGTGGTGTGAAAGAAGCCCATTTCCACCTGTCATTCAAAACACAAAGCCAGGAGCTCCAGAGAAGCTGCTCGCTCATTGGAAATGTGAAGCTTGCCGTTGGTATTTGTGTGAAAAATGCTCGAGAAAGAATGGATATCAGTGAGTGTCTGTCTGAGTGAAAGAGATAGATTTGTGGAATGTTATTGTTGTATTTTATACAAAACCTATTAATTGGAGTCCTGTGAAAGAAAGTACTGAATTGAACTGAACTAGCAAGGGGAAGAGAGAGAGAGAGAGAGAGGAAAAAGGTGTTAAATATGTGTTTACAAGGGCCTGCACACCGCTTTTTGTCTGCTACAGTAAACATAATTGCTCTGTAAAACGCCTGCCCTGTGTTCTCCACACAAACTGGAAGGGAAAAATCTATATCCCTATATAGAGCAACTGAGCTAATTTAAACTGCGCGGTAAAACAAATAAATAAATAAAAATCCCTCACTGGTACAGTTCATACTACATTTAAATTGGAGATTTTCTCAAATATATGAATGATTCTTATATTCGTGTTTATCTGAGTCGAACCAAAATTGGTTGTCAAGATTTAAACAACCCATCATTTCCTGAAACGTCATTGTCTTTTGTAATAAGTTGAGTACACAAAACTCCATGAGTGCTTGAAGGTGGAGTCAAGGAGAAAGACTGTTGATATTTGGAATTTGAAAAAAGTACTGTGAAGTGTTGTAGATGACTGCGTAAACCAAACAGACAATTACAGAGTATGACACTGTCAGTTTTTCAGTAAAACAAGTGACAACAGTGATAACAAAGTCTGTTGAAGATAGATGGTGCCAAAAGCCTTGAATCTAATTTGGCCTCCTCTCCCTCTTCTCTCAGATGCTCGTCCCCTGGAGGATTCTCTATAAGTGACAGTTCAATACCTCCCTGCATATGCACTCAAACCCAATGCACACACACACACCACCTCCACACACACACACACACACACACACAAACACATGACTACCCCCTACTACCCTTGCCCTGAGGAAGCAGGAAGACCTCTGCTGAGTTGGGTACACTTTTCCATCTGGAGAGAGGCAATGATTATTAGCCTGCGGGATAGAATCGCACACAACACACACACTTAGATACATATATAGCTCTCAAAATGTGTTGTTTTCTCCACTTTTTTTTGCTACTCACCATCTCTCACTATCAGGCACTTGCGCATGCTCATATGCTAATAGCCTATTGCAGTTTATGGCTTCCTAAAACAAATGTAACAACTCTTTAGCCTAATAAACTCAAATGTTGTTACTCATGCACCCCAAGCTGTCACATCGAGTATCTGTCTTCACATCCCCAAAATCAGGTCCACATTTTTCAGCTCTGACATTTAGGCCTCCAGCAGTGCAGCTAAATGTTATCGGCAGGTGCAAACAACCGCTGACAAGCAGCAGCGCTGTAAGTTAAGGCGGAGGTAACGGACTAATTAGAAATAATGGCCTGCAGGGGTTGTCCATGTCTCCATCCTTTATCACAGCTTAACATAATGTTATTTCAGATGAGTAAAGTTCAGTTTACCTGTCAAATTAAATTTACCTGAGCATCGGGAGGGATCAAAGGGTCTAATATTTTCCCCCACGAAATCCCCATGAAATCCCTGTCTTTCTCTTCTGTAAAACGGTTTGAAATGTTGAATGACTCATCCTGCACTCAGCCGTACAACACGGCACTTTACCGTTTATGGAACGTAGTAGCTAACAGAGCAATGTGGAGAGAGATGTAAAGAGAAGTGTGTTTGGATACAGTGGGGGCAAAAACGTTGCTTTCAATTAATTTACTACTGACGCTGAACGACCGGTGGAGTTTTGAAGTTGGGTGAGCGGGGAACTTGGGCGCTGGTGGCATTGAGGGAGGCTGGGCGCTGCTCCTCTGCAATGACACAGAGTTGGTTGTAGAGCAAACATACCTTATAGATGATCCCATTACACCTGCATGTTCTTTCTGCCTCTCTTCATAATAATGTCAGGCTATCTATAGTTTTTGTTGAGAGAGACACAAGTGACACTAACAGGACAGAGGTGGAAGGTAGGTAGGTAGGTGGATACAGAGGATATGACAGGGACATGAAGGGTTGTGTTGTGGAACACTGCACGATAAGTTGATGAGACCAGCTACGAGGTAGATGGGAGAAGAAGGAGTTGACAATGTAACACTGAAATCATGGAAGGAAGGAGAACTTCAACAAGCTTTCCTCCAGATAAATTCAACCTTTAAGTTTGGCACATATTACTTCATGCTGTGCGGTTGCTGACAAAGGAACAGCAAGAGTCTATCTTCTTTTCTCTGCAGTAGAAATTATTTATGTGGCATTTGGCATTCCCCATAATAGGAAATAGCAAAACCACAAGTACCTCACGACTACGTAATTGCAGTAGAACAAGGACGAGCACCATTATATTCACAGTTGAGATACTGGATCACCATAACCACTTGAAATGCATCCCATAAATTAGATCTCTCTGACTTAAAGATATTTGTTCATCCAGACAAGATTGAACGTCGTGACTTTGGAACGACAGCCGTGTGTTTTATCGTGTTGTCTTGTCATACAACCTGACAGAAATCCGACAAACTAACTAATGAATACATTCATTAATAGCTCAGTATGTAACATGTAAACTATGAAGAAAAGGGGGACACCATCCACACAGAAGCGCCGCTCTGTATATAAAAGCATATCATACACCAAATGAGAGTGTAGCCGGTACTGAAATGTCCCTCCTTGGCTACCGTAGGACTGGGTAGGCCTTGGCCCCTCCTACTTCCTGGTTCTCAATTTGTTTGTCACTATTTAAACTGTACTGATGGACTGTGTCTCTCTCTCTCTCTGATCCCTGGTGTGACAGGTTGTGCCCGTGCCGCGCGGTCATTCACTGCCACCTGTACCCTAAAAGATAATCTGTGGGCTTTTTAGGGTTTGAGCCGGTAGCAAAGGTGCAGTGCACTGTAAATTCGAAAACCAAATCCGGGCCTTGCCACGGCCCGTGGTCACGAGAGCACACTACGCTCTTTTAACAACACAACCAGTTCAAATGTGAGAAGATCATAATAGAGTTCACAGGAGATACGGCAATTATAGTAAGTGCACAGTATGCATGTTTCATCAGGAGTTGAATATGTGTGTGTGTATGTAATTTGCAGCCGTCGTTGAAAAGCAGCTTTAAACATCTCCAGAACTGAGGCAGACAATAAACAGCACTCAGCGTGGCGCAATCACAAGAACTCCATGTAATTGGCAATGAATAATAATGAATTATATTCGAGGACTACCGGTGGTCCATGGAGAGAGAATCGTTTTGTAGTAATATGCCACCTAGGCTGTGGAGTGTATGCATATATGTATTATGTATAGTAATACTACTACATCTACGAACAGTTCACTTTGACTGATACTGTCCGTATTTCATTAGTTGGGCTGTAAGCACTGAGGGTGCACTATCAGAATATTGGTTTTATTCTTTTCAGTCAAATATTTCCATTATCCCAAAGTCAATGCCTTGAGGTTCACGGTGACCAACAATTCTTAATAAGATAGCGTTGTCAAAGGAAGTTTTAATGAGGAAAAAAGTTCAGAGCAAACTTCCCTGCAAATTGTCCTCCTGCCTGCGGTATTACACGTAAACCCTCAGCATAAAGAGGAGTATTAGTTTCATATTAGTTTGTTGCACTTATTGTATTCGTATTGGTTTGTCTCTGTACTTTTGCTCTGGTTTATGCTCTTAGATGCTTGTTTAAAAAAAGGAGATGCACTTATGACTTCTGGTGACTAGTAGTTCTCTCGAAAACCGATGTTGAATACACTTATTGTAAGTCGCTTTGGATAAAAGTGTCTGCTAAATGACTGTAATGTAATGAGCATCTCTGTGCTGCATTCACCCTTTCTGCCATGAATGGTTTACCCAAGACATCAACCCAGCAATAGGCCCTTTATCAAATAGCTAGCACTATGAACCTAAACCTGACCATGACTGCTAGGATCCCAGAATCATCCAATGATATCAAAGTCCAGGTCTAAAATGTCTGGTGTTGTGGAAGAGTTTTTAGGTTTTCCATCTTCTGTCCGATGAAGCAGAGAAGTGTGACAATGAATCCATGGTAACATCCCTTCAGTCCCTCTGAGACGCACCAGTCTGATACTGACTGAGGGCAGAATTAGAGAGAAGAGGATGAAGGCTAAGAGTGAAGAAGATGGGGGAATGGACTGGGGGAAAATGCTAAAGAGTAGGAAAAACAGAGCGGGAATGGGAGAGGAATAAATGAAGAGCCACAACCATTTAAGATAAACACTGTGGTATACTCATTTCATGCATATCCTTGTCTGACGCCAACACTGAATGGCTTTTGCATAATGTGGCTGCATTAAAGCAGCTGAAGCGATTCAAGCCCTCACATTACATTTTCCAACTGAATCTCTCAGCAGAAATGAAAAAAGTGTGTTTTATTTGTATTAAACAACAACATTAAAGAAGTAAGAATCAAAAAGCACAACTAACAAGTAACAAGTGTTTCTCAACCAATTTAAGTAGCAAAGAAAGACGAGGGCACATGACTTAACTAATAATATTAATGTAGTTTTGCCTTGAAACATCTCGGGACTTTCAGTCTTGAAACATCTACAGTACTAACTTTCAACTAAAGATGACGGATGAGTGAGCTTGCTGGACTTGGAAGGAAGAGTTGACTTCTTTGCAATGGAAGATAATGCGATGGTTACATACGATATGCCTCATGAGGAGGAGACAAACGCCAGCACATTTGCATAGAATGCTGATTTAAATTGGTAGTATTTCAAAATTCTTCACTTTTGACCACAGCCCCGTCTATGATGAGCACCAGTGTGATTTCATGTCCTGCAGGGTCGGGAGAGGTTCCATCCACAGTCTTAATTTGCAACCTGGTTAACCCACTATCATAGTAGTTTAGGCAAGTTCAATTTCTGATCAAATACAGAAAGAACGCAGCAGAAGATATTGAGTCGAACTTCTGTTGAAGTCAGAGAGGAGGATGATCCATCTGCACAGTCATTTCAAACAAAAGCTAATGTGGTGGTGCCTCCCTCTCTTTAAGATGTTTCTCTCCTCTCTCTCTTATTCGCTCTCTCACTCTCCCTCTCTCTCGCTCGCTCGGCAAGGAGATATGTGGAGTGTCCATCTGGTATTACCTGAAGCCCCAAAGTCCTTGTCAGTCCAGTGCTCAATGGAGAAATAGAGCAAACACCACACACACACACACACACACAGAGAGAGAGAGAGAGAGAAATCTATAAATGCCAGATTAGTTTTAGTGCTTGCCGATCTAATCTTCTGAGTCAACAGAGCAATGCAGACAAGGCTCAGTGTCACTCATTTCGCCCCAATACTGCCGAAAGCCTCATTCTTTTACTAAACTTTTGAATCATTAATTAAATCCAGGATCAAGTTAGGACACTTTTAGTGAAACTCTAAAAGCCTGAAAGATTTTTTAAGTCTTGGGTAAAGAATATTATAATTACATTCATCACATTTCTACCTTCTAGAAAACAGACCCGCTCACTAAACTAATTCTAAACATGCCAATATTAGCTTGTAAAAGGCAAGCACGAGCCATAAGGCTCCTGCAATTTTGATGAAATGGTTTCCTTCTGGCCATGAAGGCAGAGTTTTGGATCAGTTGTATCTAAAAGCTCCTGGCTACTGAGTGTTTGACACAGCTTGTGTTTCCAGGTTGTCCTAAAAATCCAGGCCTCAGACCTCAGCTGAGTGGATGGAACCAGTGAGGTGAAAGAGTGGACGGTACAGCTAATGGGTCCACCTCCTCCATTTTCTCCCTGCGTCTTTGAAATGAGCCCCCAACTGAGAAGGCGTCACACTAACACACACGTGTACGGACACACACACACACACACACACACACACACACACACTGAACGCCTGCCTGCAATAGTGTGTATGAAAACAAAATCCCGTGACATAAATTCTGCATTAGCCGTTGAGAAGCTCCATGTTGCTGTAGCAACGTAGACATGGTGTAATTACCGTCTTGCGGGGTCAGTGTAATAAAGCTAGACTCACAACCCACTGGCCCCGGGGCCCCTGGTAATGGTTTTTATGGCTACCATTATTGCCACACCGCTACACCAGGAAACACATATACGAGGATAGGCTTCGCTTTAAAGCCCAGAGCTCATGGCGTCAGAAAAAAAGAGCTTCAAAGCCACAGTTCAAAGACAAGGCATGCAACACGGGTTTCAGATCATCGGATGTCTATTCAAACATGTCTACATTTGCATAAATGAGAATATCTACATTTACATGAAAAAGACGGGACATCCTTCTACAGGGTTTTCTCATTCTAGGTTTGGAAACAGGTTTGAGGAGAACCAGGAGTAAACACAGACTGGATGACACCTGACTGCTTGCTACTCGTGAAATATTGATATTTTCGGCATACTAAAAATACCAGGGCTTCTCACAACACACTACGGAGGAGGCAAGCTGCCTTATCTGACTTAAAGAAATAAAGAATAGTCTAGAGCTCAGGTTTTAAAAAAGCTAAGCATGGCCGTGTTCTCATAGTAAAGCTTTGTTCGTGACATCAACACACTGCACCAAAATCTACTGAAAGGAGTGAGGGATCAGAAATACCAAAACTTATCATTTCTTTCTGCATACAAAACAGTTGTAATCTAATGTGAACCGTTTAATGGAAGCTGTTTTAGTCGAGGCATGACTGAGCATTTCTGAAACGTTTCCGTCTGCGTCTCTCTCTCCACGTCTGTTCCTCTCCTCCTCTGTCTGAGTGAGGATAAATTAGCGGAAGGAATTCAGAGCAAGGCTGCTTAGACGAGGGTTTAAAAAAGCTTTGATCAGGACCCATGCCAGTAATCTGACAAATCCATAAGGGGAGCTATAAGGGGACCTCAAATCATGTGTTTTTGTAAGAGACTATGTATTGCTTGACCAGGTCACCATGCCCTCTGTTTATAAATATGTGTTTACTCCTCCATGCTACCTGGTGATAATGAACACGAGTGAACATTACGCACCTTCTGGTCATAGAGGGTGGGATCATTTGGTTTCTTCTAAATGTTCATTATTTATCTATGTGTGTACAGCACGTGTGTGTGTGTGTGTGTGTGTGTGTGTGTGTGTGTGTGTGTGTGTGTGTGTGTGTGTGTGTGTGTGTGTGTCATCCAACCAGCTGTGGAATAGATAAGAAACCCACACTAGTTTTTAATCCCGCACTCCAGGTAAAGCGGATTTCTTTCACTTTGGCGCGATAATGTGTGCAAACAAGTGATTTCACTTCTATATCCCCTGCCACTCTGATTCAGTGCCCTGGCCTGGAAGGCAAGGAGCACAGTGTGGACAAAGCTAACCTAAGGACAATAGCACACTGCAGTCAGAGTGGTATAGTGAAAAACAGCTTCTTAATTTAATTCATTAGACGCTCGCAGTGGTCTCTTACAGTTCGCTTCAACAAATGATCCAAAAGCCTTGCAGAGAGAAAGGATTATAGCGCTGTCATAATACCTCTCCCTCTCAAAAAGAGTTGGGGGTTGAATGGATCTGCAGATTAGTCAAATGAAAACGGAGAAGAAATGAAACGGAGAGCAAGAAGAGAGCAATAAATAAAAGCCAAATTAAATCTAGAATGGTGATGGTCACATATGTTCCCATGCATATGTTCTTGTCTGCATGGCATTTTCAAGACTGCAAGAAAAGAATGTGGGTTGTGGTATTTCATCTACAAAAATGTGTCAACTCCT
The DNA here is from genome assembly GCA_032191485.1 of Leptoclinus maculatus. Classification (NCBI taxonomy): domain Eukaryota; kingdom Metazoa; phylum Chordata; class Actinopteri; order Perciformes; family Stichaeidae; genus Leptoclinus; species Leptoclinus maculatus. Next base: position 22,369,585 of record JAVDOI010000005.1, read on the forward strand.
TTCGTCTATTTTTAGACATTTAGGGCAGACAGTGCAGGCAAATTCACAAATAGTTCAGAGAGTCAACTTGAGTCAAACTGCAGCGATGGTGATGAGCGGTTTTAAGGTCAGGATAGGCCTTCCATCAGGCAGTCCATGTTTACACACACATAATCACACACACACACACACACACACACACACACACAGTGTCTATCAGGCCAACTGTGGTCATTACCGCAGCAAGGTGAGCGGAGGAATTATGGCCAAAGCAACAAAAGTTTGCCATGCGACCTTATCAAACCCGGTCCTATTGCTTTCCTTTCCCTCCCCTTTTCCTTTTCATTAACTTTGTCCTTTCTAACCCCCCCCCCCCCCCCCCCCCTCCCCCCGAAAAGTTCACCATCCACATCATCTCTCTGAATTGTATCTAGGTAGGAGATCTCCTTAGATAGGCTTCAACAAAACAAGTGTTTGTGTGTGTGAGAGATAGAGAGAAAGAGATAGATAAAATGTACCACTTTCATTTGTAACACCTAACACCCTTCGACGTCTCAAAATTAAACCTGCCTACTCAAAGCTCTAACAGCTAAAGCTCCATCTGCATCACTCACTCGCTCCCCTCTGTCTCTCTCACTCACACACACTCACACACACACACAATCAAATACAAATAAGTTCTTTCATCCTCCCAAAAGATGCTTTGTCTCCTCAGCACGTTCTCCCACAATCCAACACCTCCCACCACGTTCACTGCTTTAGCAAACTCAACATGATACTTGGTGCCGTTTCCAAGCTACTGTTGCTACGGATGTCAGTCAACACCCACCACACACACACACACACACACACACACCATCACTGCCATTAAATAACCAGCTTATTTGTACTAACGGTCTGCCACTGAAACGTGTGTTAAGCAGATTAAAATGTTGAGGACTTGGCTGTGTTGGCATTCCAGCAGCACAGCCTCAGGTTTGTTATGACTCAGCCCCACCGAGAGTGAAATGAAAGTCTCAGGAGTGGCCTGACAGACCACTTACGAGTACTAATACTATTGCCTTTAAATGAAAGAAAAATGACTTTTTGGCCTTCTGGCTTCTTTTTTTTTCCTGCTTGTACTCCCTGGTTTACATGGTGCTGTGGTTACAGGGCACTTGATGTGTTTACACATCTGTCTCTGTCCATCTACCACCCACTACCCTAGAGCCAGATGACTCTCTCATCTGTCTGTTTCCCTTCCCTTTGCTACTTCATTTATCTTTAATTAGTATGAGGTGTAATTACGACGGGCTAATGAGTTACAAAAGGCTGTGGGTCCTTTCTCTACCCACGCTGTTGATTATGTACAATCAAGAATGTAAGTGATGTCCCAATCAAGTCCTTTTGGCCCTGATCCCAATCTGAGTCCTTTAATATTGCCAATCCAGAGTCAGATCCAATACTATATATATATATATATATATAGGAGCAAAGGATATGCAATGCTGATGATTACATATGTATCCGACACTTTGAAAAAACAGGTGTTTTCTTTTGACTTTGGCACACCTTATTTCACATGAGCTACTTCCTGTTAAGCTGATCATCTTAAATCATTGATATGATATTAATTGAGATTTTAACTGAGGGGTCCTGATACCGGAGAGAGAGAGAGAGACGAGACAAGACGTATCAGTCTGTTGAATCTTCAAAAACACTTATTATTTAACAGCTGTTTTACAAAGTAGAAGTTCCTCCCTCACAAATAATCTTTGGCCGAGTACAGACACACAAACCCGACGTCATCATGAGGCGAGATCAAGACAAGCAAGTCATTGTAGTGTGTTACAGCTGTGCTATGCAGCAATTTGTGGGGACGTTTTTATTGAGATGGATAAAACAATTGGTAGAGATGGATTTCATTTAACTTTGCAGCCACTTCATTATTTATGAATGAGAATAGCTTCCCCGTCTAAGTAACAAATTCGAACTGCAGGATGGAGAATGATGTACCATTACTCTCTCAATAAGAAGGCATAAATTCATAATGGTCTTTTCATAAGTTATAATAGTTTACGGCCCAGAAAGGGAGAAATCAATACTTGCTTAAGTACATGAGCCGTAAGGATTGCAGGTTTATTCGCAGGACATTTACATTCTGATTAATAGCAGATGGGTTGATAGATGAAATAATTAATCAATGATGAAGAAAATATGAATTATATTCTCAGAGAGCAGATCAGAGACGACAGCTGAGACACGCTGAGCTCTTTTACAAGGAACGGCGGCTTCTTATTTCAGAAGCTAAAAGTTTAGTTATGTTTCCTTTGTCAAGGTTTGCCCCGAAATGTTCTGAGATATTTCTTGCAGTGACATTACTGGAAACGTTTATAATCGCTAAAAGCAACCTCACTAATCTAATGTATAATATCAAAAGCAACATAGCCTTCAGGGACTAGCAGAGGTGGAATTGTCCATGCTGGTGCGGGTCTCTAAGTCGGAGACTCATTCAGGTTGGTGGCGGGTGGAGGATTTATGAATACATGCAGATTTGGATGACTCACTTGCACAAACTGACACCTACACCGTAATAAACAAACACTTTGTCCATAGATAAGAAGAATCACTGCCCATGATTTATGTGAGATTAAGTTAATACATTTTTTAATAGTAAGGTTCAACACTGCTTTAAAAAACCCAGTCCTCCTCATTCATTTTAATGAGAGACTTGGATCTGGAAGTTGCCAAAAGTCAAACATTTTCACATTTTACACAGTGGATTTGAAGAGCATTAAATTGATACGTACAAAAAAAGGAATAATAATAATAATACAAATGTACAGCATGAATCGACCATCAATGGAAGCTGATTGTGTGATTTTCAGCTTAATTTGACTCCGATGAAAGTAAGAATGCTGCTAGCAGGCCCAGTGAAAATGTAAGCGAGTTTAGCCAGTTTGTTAGGAAACCGGAATACTTGAAAGCACAACACAACACATTTTTTATTTTTTAAGTTTTTCTGAGACAATAACAGTGTAAACAGTAGAATTCAAGCAAATGCCATTAACCAGACCATCTGTACAGTCCATCTTTCTTCACACTTGGTTTGACACTACCTTTCAGTAGTTAGGCACATCACCCACGTATATATCGGTAAATTAGCTATTGTTAGCCTCCCTATCTAACACACTTTCTTGGTCATGTTAGAAACATAAGTGTGTGCTCAATGGTCTTTAACGAGTCGTTCACAGCAGGACCCACAAGGGGGAACCAGAAGCTCTGTGTCAACATAGCAGCAAGAATTAAGTAGTAAAATATATTTTGTCCATAACTTTATACTTGATATTTAGGGAAGTGATCTGTTGATGTTCGATCATATTTACACTAAGTTACCTTACTATTTACACCATGAGTGGAGGCCACTGTGTGCCTTTGACGTGGCATGTTGATGATGAGGCATATTCATCATGAGATGGATTTATCATAACATGCTCTGCACTCGCTGAGTGTCTCTGCTCTGCATGAGAGCATCTGGAAGCGTTGCTTGAGTAAGTATTTCATAAAGTTGATCTTTATCGCACTGGGGTGTTTTTCCTCATCTATTTAATATTGTCAGTGTTTGGGATTGTCCTTGTTTGTCTTCTTTTTGTCCACTGTGAACACAACATCGGAGCTCCAGCCTTGCTTGTTGCACACGCACGCTTCAACCTGCTGTTTTGGCACATTTCTTTGAAGATACTTGACTGATTGCAGCAAACTGAACCCACAGAAATAAATGGACGCAAATGGCCTATTCTGGTAGCAGGAACAAAAAAAAAAACACTTAAATAACACAAACTATTCTAAACTTGAATTCTACAAACTAGTATATTCTATGCTGCACCACCAGTAATGATGCAAGGCAGACAGGATACTAACAATTAGCACAATAATAGTCCTGACAGCTACAGATGCCCTATCTCTGAACTGTCCTTAATAACAATTGAGTTAGCAGGTCAACCTCTCTTGTTAAGTTACTTAAGAGACTGTATGTTTATGGTTTTTATGTGTCTTCATAACTAAATAGAAAAGACAAGGCCAAGACAGTGTCTCCCTCCACAATCACACCGAAATCAGTAGACAAGGCACTCACCTTGGAACAACACTACATGCTGCAACACCTCAACTGACCGAGGACTGCACGACACCGCCTGTCTTCACCTGTCAATGAATCCCTAACGTGTTGACAGACAGGAGGCTCTTCCCACTAATCTGCCTCTCCGCCAGCATCTGAAAATCTTCCACACACTGATGCTTTGCTGCATCTGAGGTTGTATAGTCGTATAATAGCTTGTCGTTTTTTTTTTTTTGGCACTGCATGTTTTAGCATACTAATGAACTTGATGTCCCGGCCATGATCAAATGGGTTGAATTCAAGCTTTACAGTGGGCCAGACATTTTCCAGGCACCCAACAGGGCTCTGAACCTGATCTGTTTTTCAGAAGTAAAATGTGATTAAAAAGTTGCCATTTGGCTGATTGTGCTAACAAGCAGCTAAAGAACAAACGCCAGACGTCCTACTATAACCCACAGAAAACCCTTTTAAATGTGGGAGCCACTGATCATCTAAAAACATCCCTTTTCAAAAATAACACAAATTGCTGAACCATGCACCGTTTCTACAGTAACCGCCAAAACGCTTTGCTTCTTTCAGAGCTCTACCTCATGAAGTAATATCACACTTGGGTTCATTGTAATGTCAAGCCAATACAAGCATTTACACAATGTCCGGTTTGCCTCCCCTGGGTACAGGAGATACCAAAAGAACAAATGGAATTTTCTATTTTAAAAAAAACAAACCTGCTCTTTTTCTTGCAATGCAGCAGTGAGAAGTCAACAGTAATGAGTGACCTTATTACATAATGCATATGTGTAAAGTGCATGAAGAGAGATCAGAGGTCAGATGGCGAGCTTGTTACGTTTGTAGTGTAATTATAGTATACATTGTTACGGTAACAGAGTAACAAAGTGTCACGTTGAACCTGTAATAACTGATGTTTTTGGCTCGTCACCCCTTTCACATCGTCACATCGTCTCATTTGACACATTATCACTAAAATACAGATTTTAGCCTCTTCAGCGAACGTGTTGTGGGACATAACTGATGCAAAGACGAAATGTTAAGTGGGCACATTTAAGTGGTTAGATAGATGCATAAGTTCAATTCAGAAACGATATTGTTTAGTCACTCAGAACAACATCAATAGCAAGGTAGTTCAGATGAAAGCATAATAAATAAGCACTGTTTTGATCATTTATTCATACTGACACCGATATTGTGACAGGCTTTACTCAAGCCTTTTTAGCTTTGGAACTACTCTTCTCTGTGAGTTTTTCAGTTAAAATCATTATGTAGTATGGGTTAAGTTTGAATTGGTTATTACTTTTTCTTAACATGACAGACTCAACATAGTGACAAACATAGTGAGCACCAATGGGCCTAATCAGAGGTTCATAGACTCACGCATACAAAGAAGAGAGGGTCCAGGTGGAAAACACCAGACGGTAGGTGTGTAAAGACTACTACTACTAACGAATACTGCAAAACATGTACAACAGTCAGATCAATGGCTTCACTGACTCAAAATCACAGATCCAAAACAAATGGAATTGTGAAATTTGTAATAACCTGTCAAAAATATAAAAGCAACAACTTTGTCTGCCAAATCTCCACCACCGCCTCCACTTTACTTTGAATCATTCACGACAAATCCAACACAGGAGAAAAACATCAGACTCCAGAACTTTGTATTACACGAAGGCAGTGAGGGGAATCACAACATAACAGCTGCAGTGTGCAAAACATGTCATACCACCCAACTTCACATTGATGTTAGAAAGTGGCAGTAACAGTATGCTCTATGTATTACTGCCAATAGACATTTTTCATTTCAGCATGTCACAGCAGGAAGAGCGCAGGGTTAATCTATAATATTAATTAGCAGCAACTGCAGTTTATTTAGGCGCTTCAGATTCTGGGTTCTGTTATTGTGCACCGTTGGCTCATTGGAATGGCTTACTGAGAACTTAAGTAGCTGAGCCTTCATAATTGTTTTTCGTTCCACATGTTCTTCGCCTGCTGTGACCACATTATAACCTCAGTCCATTCACACAGGTGTATAGACCAGAGCCTTTTACAGAGTTTACCAATTCTGCCAGTGAAAACCCAACAACTTATAACATTTGATTATTTGTTTGTCTTGCAAAGTAACTAAATGAAATTAGATTTATCACAGAGGAATAGATTCACACTCTGACAGAATCATACAGACAAACTTAAATTCACAGTGTTGAATCTTCTAAAAAGATCTTCACTCTTCTGTCTCGGCCTCTAATTCTCCTCGGCCTTCACTCATTCAGCACTATCACTGAGAATTGGATTCTCAAAGCTCCTGTAGAGTAATTATCTCACTCACTGTCTCTTCCAATTGTTATCCTTCACTCTCTGTTGCACTCATTCAAGTCAAGTCATACACAGCAACACTGATTCAGTAACGCACGCACACACACACACACACACACACACACACATACACATACACACACCCGGCTATTACAACTGACTAATGATTCAAAGTGTCTGATGATTTGAGACTAGCAGAGGTGTTGTGGTAGTATCACTCTGCTGTTCATATCCAAGCAACACAAATCCCAGAGGATCAAGCTTAGCTTCTCTTTGTGCACACAGACACACACACAAAGATGAACGCAGCTCGAGAAGCAGACAGGAGCACAGACACTAGTATTACTTTTATAAAATACGATGATTACGTTTAAAAAAAATCCACATCTGCATTTATATAAGCCCTATTAACATCTGTGACAAAACTGTCTGACAGCCCACTTCCTCAAAGTAAGAATAAAAAAACCCGTCCTCTGATATTGTTATAGCAGTATATGTGTGCAATACCAAATAGCACTGGTTACTGGGGCATAACTGAAAACCCCAGAAGTGGATCTTGTATCCCCAACCGTGCATATCTCTGTCTCCCACACATCTCCCGGCTCAGATATCACTGCCAAATATCACCCCACAGATTGGCTAAGCATGATAGTCCATGAGCACCATGCTAGCAATGAGCATTAGTTATTCTGACCTCGATCCATAAACACCAGCGAAGTTCCACATTTCAAAGATAGATGGGAACCGGATCCATCAGATCCACATGGAGAATTTTTTTTCCCACCAGCCTGACAGATGCTGCCAAAAGAGTATACATCGATTTTGAAGCACTGCGAGCACCCCGGCACCTTGACGCAGGTGCAGGAGACAAGAAAGATGAGAATGGAGTCAAGTAACAAAATAGAATAGTTATCAAGACAGAGTCTGGGTGTATGTGTGCAACCAGTTTCCAAAATAAGTAATCTCTCTCACAATTCTGTCAATATATCCCACTGTTTTTTTACAGCAAATCTTAAAACCTAATTTAACAACAGCTGTACCGTGTCTTAAGGTATTTACAAGTTTGATAAGTGGATGTTTTTCTTCCAGTCTTTCAGGTTGTCCTCAAACTACTACTACTACACATGTGACACAACAGCTTCAATGGAGAATTTAGTTAAAGTAATGTATAGCCTTCCAGCTGTCAGTTGTTCTGTGGATATTCAATTAATTTTACTCAATCAATATTTCTGTGACTATAACAATCCTCAAAAGTTGATTGATTAGCGATGTTGGCTTGCTAATCATCACGCCCTCTTTTACTGAGACATGTTTTATAAATAATGAGGCAGAATTTTAGCATCTATAAAGATGGCAATATCTAAGCTAATCAAACCCTGTTCATTGTGCATTGAATTATGAAATAATAAAACAGACGGTTGTTTTTACAAATCATCTCATCTTTGGTTCATACAGATAGTTATTTCATAGGAATCATTACTACATGCTACAGTTGTGCCTTGAAGATATGCAACAGCTTAAATGGGGAAGAATCTAATATGTTTATGTTGTAAAGTTTAGGACATATAATACTAAATCTAAAATACAATATTGTGTTCTGACTGCAGTACCTGGTTTCCAAGGTAACAGGAGGTGGGAAACTGTTGAAAGCTGAAAACAACTGCACAGTAGCAAAGACAGCATCTCACTTTGGGTTATCAACACAGAATGACTAGTTTAATTCTTAATAACTTAACTGGCAAATGAACCAACGTGTTAGTCTTCTAAATGTCTCTACTCCATTTACCTCCTAATCCCTCACTGCTGCTTAATTCCCTCCCAGGCAAAGTGCTATCTTGACAGCAGCCTTTCCTGTCCCATTTACCCCCCCCCCCAGAACCCCAGAACCCTGGTCATTGATTTATCTTTAGGGGACATGTAGAGGGGGGCCAGTTTATCCTCAAAACATCTTACCGGTGGCTGCTGAGAGTTGAGCACCCCCCTCTTGGTGGAGCCCCCTCTGGAGCTGAGCCTCTTCCACGACTCTGAGAAGCGCCCCCTGGTGGTGGGGCGCCCCGGCCCAGATGTCCCGGACGCAACAGATGAATCATCCCGGGTGGAAAACGGACGATCCCTGCGCAACTCCCTCCGCTCACTCCACTTCTTCTTGGAAGCCATGGGTGTTAAAAATGTGGTCAAAAAGATGTGGGAAGTGAGGCACCCACGCTAAGTCGAGGAAGCTGGTCTTTAATCAAACTAGTGCCACAGGTGGCATCTTCAATTCATTCTCAACTCTGCTGCCTTTCTGAAGCTTGATTCACTCTGTGTCTCTCTTCTTTCTTTAAGTCTTCTTCCTCACTTTAAAAGATGATGCAAGAAAAAAGTCCAACTCCTTTCTCCCTATTTCTTTTACTTTTTCCCTCTTCTGATCTTTTGATCAAAGGAATGGGACAACAGATCTTCACCTGCTCAGCTGCACTCCTGCGCTCTTCTTTTCGTCCCCGAAGCCTTCCTCTGGGAGGGATGGGAGTCAGAGAGGAGAGGTGGCAAAGCAGAAGGTGCTGTCTGCACCCTGTTGCATGTGCTGTTACTGTGGCTTGGCCGTTAATGCTGTTTTCCCTCCTCACATCGAGAGAGAGGGAGAGCGAGGGAGAGGGAGAGAGAGAGAGAGAGAGAGAGAGAGAGAGAGGGAGAGGGATAGGGAGAGGGAGAGAGAGAGAGAGGGAGAGAGAGAGGGAGAAACACAGAGAGAGAGAGAGAGAGAGAGAGAGAGGGAGAAACAGAGAGAGAAGCTGAAAAAAAAGGCAAGGGAAAGAGCAAGAGGGGGACGGAGGGAGGTTGTTGGAGGGTACGATATTCAAATACGGATGAAAGAGATGAAATGATAACTAGGAGCTCACAGAGCGGGCAGAGAAAGAACAGGAAGGAAGAGCAAATGGCAGCAAGACAGGTGGAGAGAGGCAAAAAGAAAATACCAGACGAGGATAACAAAGAGACCAGAAAGAGTCTCTGGAGTGCAGGGTTCCTGTTGACAATAGTGCAGAGCCGCTTTAAGCTGACTGAGAGGCACAGAGACAGACAGTTCAGTAAGTCACAATAAACACCGCGCTTTGAATACCCACAGCTACTAAACCTTCATCTCCTCCCTCTCCTCTTGTTCCCTGAGCTTCCATTCACAATCTCACTCCTCTTTCCCGTGCAGTGCACATTGTCTCACATGTCTGTTCTCCTTCTTTCTCTTCTGCCTCCTCTTTGATGCACATGGTTCATGAGTTAAGACACCTGAGCCTCAGTTTCTCTGTTGCATTTGAAGAGCAAAGGACGATACCAAGTGGAACTGCCAGTTCTGATGTTCTCTACTTTTTCAATTTCCTGCTGTACTACTGTCATCTTCTCCTTTTCGCTCGAATGCTTCTCGCTCAAAGTCTTCGGCTGTGCTACAAGGGGGTGCCATGCTGTGGAGTTATGGAGTTGACAAAAGGTGAGAATTTTAGTTATTTCTTCAGGTGCAGTTGTGAGGAAATAGTGTGTGTTGCGCTATGACAATCTAAAATGCTTCTTGTTCTATTTTGGCAGTAGAAGAGGAGAAAAATAATCTGGGACAAGAAAACAAGGAGGAGACACAGTGTGAGAGACACGAGAGAGAGAAAGAGACACAGCGGGATGAAGACAGGAAGACAAAGTGAGGAGAGGTGACAGTGTCTGAACACCGGGGACATTGCCGTCGTAGCTCCCAGCAACCACTTACCACCTGGGAGTAAGCTCCGTCGTGTGAGTGTGAGAGAGTGAGAGAGCGAGAGAGCGATTGTATTACTAAGCAAGTGAGAGATGGGTTAAGTGAAAGAGCAAGGCAGATATTCCCTGGAGGATGGTGGTACGGAGAGTGAACAAGTGTGAAAACATACAATCACAACTTTTGATCAAGCATGGAACGACACCATGGGGACTTCAAAGTCAGCCCTCACTACTGTACTGAATCACTGACACAATAATTAGCCTTCATCGGAAAAGCTGGATGGAAATGGCAGAATACCATATTGCGTTCTGACTGCAGTAAATAGTACATGCAAATGCATTTGCTGAATAATGATAATTGTTCTGGCATGATCGATCAGCCAGCAGGCTAATTGTTTAGTCTCGCCCCTATACACCACACAAATCCCACTTTTGACAGTAGAGCTGAAACAATTAGTTGATTAGATTCATACAAAATGATTGATCATTCATTGTATACTAAATATTATTGGGTTTTGAACTGTTGGTTGGACAAAGGAAAACATTTGAAGATGTCCTCTATGGGCTCTGGGAAATTATGATGATCAGTTTTCTCTATTTTCTAACATTTTATCAACAAAACAATGCGCTGATTGAGAAAATACTTTAGGTTTATCAAGGTAATAATGAAAATAGTTATTTGCAGCCCAGTGGTCATCGTTATCTGTAGGGTGCTACATTATTACAGACAGTGGTCTATCCTATGAACAAATTTGCACTATAGTAATTTGGTGCATTAAAATACAAATGCAAAACCTGCATTTGTATTTTAAACAATACATCTCAGCTTTTTTTTGACAATAAAGAGCAAAAGCAAACGTTTCTCAAACAACGTTAATTTGTCTGTTCAAGTTTCTTTTCATATACTAAAATAAATCAAGTAAATGTTAATCCTCAGCATTATGTTCCACAATTAAAATTAAGACAATAGCAACGTTGGCTTAGTCTATAAGGGCTCTGCTGGCAAATAACTAACTAACTAACTTGTTAAATCTTTAATGTAATGTAATGCAATGCTTAGTATGTTGTTGATATGTTCTAGCTATTTGTTGGCTACTTTGCAGCACATTTTGGAAGATTACTGGTTCATGGAACTCTTTAGTTGGGCAGCTCAGTGACATTAACATCATTCATGCAAACTAGCCACGTGTTTAGTGTAGCTAGCTAGCATGCTAATGTTTACCAATACCAACACCTCACCTGCTCAACGACAAAAGTCATAACTAACCACGATGAATGCATTGCTTGACATAAACTGCAACGTGTGTGAGTGAGCTACTTTGTTGTTGACATTATTTTACCTGCCAGTAAACGACGGACCGAGTAAACTTCAAGCCGACATTTGTTCTCCTTGCAGCTTTCTGCCGCGGTGTCTTTTCTAGATAACACCACTAGGGGTCTCTAACGTCAAACATGTTTCCTTCTAGAACCCGACCTTAGTTCAAATATGATAACCCCTGAGCCGAAATTGAGCTTGAAATCGATCTATGGCCACATTGAGTCAACATGAATCCGAGTCACTCTTAATTAATAGTCCCTCTCTTGTTTTAGCGCAGAGGGCTGCACTACAAAGCAGTATTTGGGGACATGCAGGTTGTGCTCGAGATAAGAGATCAAATAATAGAAAAGCACTGATCAATCAAAGCACAGTGGATCACCGTTTTAAATGCAACATGCAGAAAGGAGTGTGTGAATGCGTAAATGAATAGGCTTATAATATCACTGCCCCATAGAGCATGATAGATCTGACTATAATTACATGTATTCCATTAAATTAATGCACATGTGTTGTAGATGTATTGATCATGTCTGACAATACTTTAACCGGCAGTGTGAAACGGATTTCGGAGCAGATATAAAATAAATATGTAAATAAACACTTCAATTCAGCTTCAATCCATAATACTTGGTGCTTAGCCTTTCAAAAACAACATTTTCACTGGACTCCTGCATGCAACACGCACCTGTAGTAACGGGGTCCAGCAGCAATATAACAGCACTATAAATAGCATGTATTTAACCTAAAAAAACACATAATCGGTACATATGATCATATATTAACTTATGTGTTTTAGGTTCTAGAGCTGTGTGTTGCAGTGTGACATGTGAGTCGTGTCTTAAAGTCCTGCAGACTGTATGCATTGCCTGCTTTGCTTCAGGCCATTTTATGTTTGCTGTGGGTGATTATAAGATATGAAAGTTAACCTGATTAACACCCTGAATTATGTTTTTATTTTCATTTCTTATTCGCCTCCAACTCTGTTTCACAGAAAACCTCCCTTATTTCAGCCCAAGTTATGGTAACACACACTAACATACTGTGGTTTTACATGCTTTTAAAAAGTGTATACAAAAAGTGTCCTTGAATGAGACTAAAGCAATTATAGAAATTACACAGTGGATATCGACACACGGAGAAGGGACGCAGGACATCATACTGATATGTTGATTTTTTAATATAGATTTTTTTTTAAAACAAGAGAAAAAGATGGAGGTCACCCAAAAATCATAATTTCTATAAATCCATTTTGGGACTAGCTCCTGAACACAGAAAAACAAATGTCGTGCTGAATTCAACTTTTTAGTTTATGAGAAAAATGGGGACAAGGGAAAATAAGACTTCACTGGACCAGTCGGTGTATCCTCCTGCCCCCCCCCCCCCCCCTTTCTATAACATCAAAGATCTACCCACACAGGGTTGTGTGGTTACCATGGTTACTAAACCGAAAACTTTGGGTTGCATCATCGGTGCTTCATTATAATCCTCCCATGTTGCACCACGTGCGCTCATGTACAATTTCACACCATTACATCCATGAAGACACACCAGCAGCAGACAAACAAGCAATCACTCACAAAAATATTAATGTTTTCTCTCTCTTACACACACACACATACACACACACACACACGTTAAAATGTGCGCAGAAATATGCAACCATCTTACAGGATCATTCACTGATCTGCAGGATTGTTGCAGAACTGTTTCCTAAAAATGGCAGATGACCACGGAGCAAGGAAAGGATCTTATAAGAAATAACCAAAATGATAAAGCAGAACACTGCTAAAATCATAAGAGTATATCTTTCAGCTGGTGTGAAGCCGACATGCAAATGGCCCAACACCAAAAAGATAAACATTATCAGAATCACCTGACCAAAGTATACCCTTTAATCTCAGATCATTTCCTTGAATTTAAGTCTGTAAGTACCTTTACTTGGAGAGGCTTTTTAATTGGCTGTCTGATTAGTGGAATCCTTTTTTTCTGTGGTTGTGTAGTGTCAAGCTCTAACAAGTTAGAGGGGAAAAAAGAAAGAAAAGAGAAAAACATTCCCCTGCAAAATGTGGTAGCTGAAGGATTATCAAAGTGCTTGAGGAAATTGCTCGCTTAGTTTGTTATCTCCAACAATACTCATTGACAGATTTTCTTAATAAGAAATTACTTTTTCATCTTGCAGTTTGTTGTTCAGCAAAGTGCATCTCTTCTCTCAAGACATAAAAAAAGATTGAGAAATGATTTGATTTTGAAAGCTGAAGTGTTGTACTGCATCACCACCACAAAGAAAGTGGTAAATGACATTTCTGTTGCTCTTGACAAGAAGCAACATTGTGCGTCACTGTTTATTGATCTGTCTAAAGCATTTGACACAGTTGACCATGATGTTTTAAGGCTAAGGCTCCTCAACTCAGGGCTCTCGGAGCAAGCGGTCGCTTGGTTCACGAGCTACCTTAGAATAGGTCTCAGTGCATCAGATATGAGGGTCTGTCCTCTGATATTGCAACCGTCTGTCAGGGTGTGCCACAAGGCTCTGTATTAGGTCCACTTTTATTTACTGTTTATATAAATAATCTGGGCCAAAATGTGTTGGACGCTAACCTTCACTTTTATGCTGATGACACTGTGATATATTGCTGTGCGTCAACTCTTGTGCAGGCAATTGATCTCTTGCAAAATGCTTTTAATGTTGTTCAAAATACCCTTTTTCAACTGAAACTTGTTCTAAATACAGATAAGACAAAATGTATGTTGTTTTCAAACTCTCGGATTAGGCCACAGAATATCCCTTCGGTGGTCACTCTTGAAGGAAGTGAAATAGAGGTTGTTGACTCTTATAAATATCTGGGTATTTTGATTGATGACTCCCTCACTTTTCAGCCACATGTGCAGTACCTGGTGAAAAAGTTGAGGTTAAAACTGGGTTTTTATTTTCGAAATAAGCTGTGCTTTTCAACTAATGTAAAAAAGCGATTAGTTGCTGCTACTTTTTTACCTGTGTTGGACTATGGTGATCTTCTTTATATGCATGCCTCTGCTAACTGTCTTCGTATGGTGGACACAGCTTACCATGCTTCACTGCGGTTCATTACCAATTGTAAAGCTCTGACTCACCACTGTGAGTTATTCTCTCAGGTAGGATGGCCTGCTTTGGCCACCCGTAGGCTCTGTCATTGGTACACCTTCATTTATAAGGCAATCCTTGGTCTGCTCCCAAGCTACCTGTGTGTCTTCATCATGCAGAAAAGTGTCGGACAATACTCCTTGCGTTCTCAGGACTTCTTTATGCTCACTGTCCCCAAATGCCAGAACGGAAATGGGAAAAAGGGCTTTTGTGTACTCTGCACCCTCATCATGGAATATGTTGCAGAATGATTTAAAACTCAAAGAACTGATACCACTTACTGCTTTTAAATCTAAAATGAAAGAAATAGAGGCAGGTTCCCAAAAATGTCAATGTTTTTTAAATGAACTCGGTTACGTCACTGTCTCTTAACTTTTAGTTTCTTTTAACTTGTCTTGTTCTGTGTTTTCTGTCTGTAACTATGTGTTTCTTATGTTGCTGCCTGTCTTGGCCAGGTCTCCCTTGAAAAAGAGATTTTTAATCTCAATGGGACTCACCTGGTTAAATAAAGGTTTAAAGAAAAAAAAAAAGAAGAAAAAAAGAAAAGAAACCCAGAAATCTGTGATGTTATTGTTTCAATCATTTTTAAATGAACAAATTGATCTTGTGGTACAGATTATTCATCTCAAGCTGAACGCCAATTTATAGAACTTTCATATTTCCATTGCTGAGGTCAATTCTGAGCTTTTAAATCATTGCACATAAAATCTTCTCCACAGCATGTGTCACTAACAAAAAAGTCACTTCTCTGACAGAGAATACCCAGTTTTGACTGAACATGTATATCACAGTGAGAGATCTTTGTACTCGAGAATGTAGGCAAAAGTGTGAGCCACAGGTAAAATATACAGAAGTATTTCATGTCTTCAGACTTAAAGCCTGATTGCAACCACTTTAATTTCACAAGTATTTAATTTTACAGTGTTTATATGTACTGAATTTAAAGAAGGCCTTTAAGCTTTCATGTCTCATTGACCTTAATACACGTGTACTTAAAATTCAAGAGTGAACAAATTCTGTCATGTTGTAAACTTCTTCCCCTTGAGATGTAAGTAATTAATTGCATGACTAAGCATCTTTCTGAAATTAATTAGCAGCAGTGAAATCAGCTGATTTGCAGATAAGATAAAATCGTTTCAGATCCTAATCAGCTTATATTGTGTATAGAAATAAATAAATCTAAATAGATGCAGTCAATACATGCATAATTATGAACTCATTCTAAAACCGATCCATTGTCTGTGTATTATGTTGGGGATCCTGGAGAAAACAGGAAGTGCGTTTCCTACCTTCAACTCTATGCACAGCGGGGTCAGAACTCTTCTAGCGTGAGATTTCCTCGTCATTTTCCTCTGGATGACAAAATCAGGGAGAGAGAAGAAAGTAAGAACATATCCGTTGTACTTCGTAATGTCAATGAGTTCCAATTAAACTCTCAGCAGAAAGCGGTTCAGTTAATTACTTTTTGATTGCCTTGCATTTCAAATCTTTGAAAAAAAACTTCAAATGAAAATGTTTGATTCTAATTTCTTTTCTTTCTTTTTTCTTTCATTTGTGAAATTCTTTTACAAAATAGTGATACGATCAAACAATGTTTTTATTCCTGAAGTAGATTGGCGTTTTCATGTCTTGTTCAAAGGAGCTGTTGGTTTTACAGCCTTCACACGGTCAGCATGATGCAATGTGTAGAAAACCTGCCCTGTATGACACACTCAGTGTATTCCTTTCTAAGAGGAAATCCAGGTGATATGAAGTTAAAAAGCATTGCATACAATGTTTTCAAGGCTAAAGGGAAGGTCAGTTTTGTTAATCTGTTTCTTGCCAGCAGCATTTTTCATGATTTGAAAATTCCTCAGTTTTTCTTGTTTTTTTTAAACTGCATTCGGTGAAAATAATGTACATGACAAG
Source organism: Leptoclinus maculatus (assembly GCA_032191485.1). Taxonomy (NCBI): domain Eukaryota; kingdom Metazoa; phylum Chordata; class Actinopteri; order Perciformes; family Stichaeidae; genus Leptoclinus; species Leptoclinus maculatus. Next base: position 22,386,049 of record JAVDOI010000005.1, read on the forward strand.
AAGTTTTTGGTTCAGGGGTTATGAAAGTGCTCCAACCTCAGTTAATTAAGTATTACCGAGACACACTTAATTAATGTTTCCAAAACACTTTGAAAGGAGGCAAACCGCAGAACTGTCGAATAGATAAAGATACATTTTTTTTATTTTTTTATTTAACGATTACTCTCTCCTTATTTGATTTAATAGATCTGTTAATTTCCTGATCTGATTTCATGGGGATTTTTATTCATCATGGTGCTGATTATCCCAATCTCTTTTCTCATCTGTGTACTGACCATATATTAACTGACAGCACAGGGGGGGAACAATCCTGATTTATAACTGCAAATATTGATATTGCAGTATGCAAAATATACTGAACAGAAAAACGATGAATTAAATTGATATATTAATGCGTTCCAGTTAATGTTTCTTAAAACTTTCCATTTCCTGAAGAAAAGTACCGCTCGGTGTTCAGAGAGTGAGAGAAAAATCGGATCCACCCAGGAGCTCCATACTAAATAATCATTGGTATTAATGGCAGGAGGCAGCTGTGACAGTTTCAGCTCTCACCCGTCACTCCTGTTTCCTTCACAAGATTTGACCATCAACTTCTTGAGCTTCTAGATTTGAGCAAGCTGAGCTGTTCTTTGCTCCTCTGACTTCACCGTCTGCAGTGGTTTCCACTCCCCATCCATCCATTCCTCTATACTTTTTAAAATTGATTCAGCTGTGAGTGCCAGACTCAGAGTCCACCTCACTCAAATGAGCAACTCAATAGGAAATTTGTGTAATGAATTCTGGATGTGGTCTTGTCCTTGAACATGGAATGATCCGCTAAGTGGCCCATCCGAGGCTTTTCTCCGACTCTTCATTCATATTTTCGTAATCAGACATCACCACTTAAATTTAGACAAAAGGAAAATACATCTTCCTCATTCTCATCCCCTTTTCTCCCTTGACAACCATGTGATGGAAATAACAATGTAGCATTTTTGTCAAATTTATATACCGGCAGCATCTGTTGGAAAATAAAAAAGAAAGTTTATTTATTCCAAAAAACAGGACGAGGGCTGCCGTGTTTACCCCACTGATAATTAGCCTCTGTCTCTCACATCCTAACTAATTACTGCTTCCTCTCTGTGCGACAGAAAGGTTGGGGATGCATTTTTAAGCAGGCCGATGCCATCAATAATTCACGCACAGCATCCACAGACAATATGTGTGTTTCTGTGCCCGAATTTGTGAATTTCTATCAAGTATTCAAATACTGGTGAAGTAGACAGAGATCTGCAAAATCAACCCTGCAGCTACAACATAAACTGTGTGAGTTATCATTTGTCATCTTGCATCCGCAAAAATCAATAAACCCATGATAAGATTAGAAGCATTATCTTTAGTTGTTTCAACCTTCGTGCAGCTGTCTGTAATTCCGCTGGGACAGACTCAACTGGCTGACAAGCTGTAATAGATGATAAGCCAAAAGCAAATGCAGTCTCTGAGTGGTGTCACCAAAACTGTCCATAGTGCTGTGAAACTCCTACACACCACACAGGCTGTTTGACAACAGTCTGAATGGCAGACAGCAAACCCTTGATATTCTCAATATGCTCACAAGATGATGCATTGGTGATTTTTGAGCATGTGTGAATGTGTGAGTTTGATTGACTCACTAGTGCTGGCTCTCTTTCCAAGCCACACACACACACACACACACACACACCAATGAGGGACAGCTTGTCTGTCGAAACGACAGAAACAGACTAATTACTGTATTGTGGAGAAGAGACCAAAGCACGCTCTCACACACACACACACACACACACACACACACACGCACACACACAGATTACGTCTTTAATGACAGTTCTCTGCCGAGTGAGAACTATCCAGGTCGTGACCGAATCTTCCGTCTTCAGCTACTTTTGTATCGCAGAGATAGAACTGCTAAACTTTTATAAAATGATTCTTGGCCCTCAGCTGAGGCAGGAAATGCTGTTATGCTGTAGTTGTTAAAGGAATGATGGAGAAACCAAACATCACATATGACCAAAGTCCAAAGAAAGTGAAAAGACGATCACTCCGCTTAGGGGGCAGAGAATCCCTCAAAGGCTTGTCCTGGAGAAATGTGCTAAATCCATGTTTTATCAGACTAACAGGGATCAGGCTATTGTGGATGATTTATACATAGAGAGCATATGGTTGCTTCTGAGTCCAACGGCCAACAGATGGAGGCGCAAAGCAAGAAAGAGAGAGAACATGGGGAGACAATCATTAATTTAGCACCCCAGCAGCCGACCACTTCTCAGCATTCATCTGTTAGCACGGCTTACGTAATGCATTTTTTATTATCACCCAATAAATGTTGAACACATGAAAAATGATCCCATAACAGTTTAGTTATATGCCAAATCTGTGGCCTTGTTTGCACTTTTTTCCTCAACTATGATTCCTTTTTAATTTCTGTGTATGTCAATTATAATCAGCATTGTAATTGGCTCGTGTACCATATTTTTTTTTATACACTCAGCCCAAGCTTTATCTCCAAGAGAGCATTCAAATTCAAAATGGCTGATATCTTACCAGTCTGAAGGTCTCTGAGGCTCCTCTGGGAATCACTGTCCTTCTCGCACACCCTCGAGTCTTAAACTTCGGAATACTCTTCTGAGCAAAAGTCCTTCTTTCCTTGAAAAGAAAAAAACTTTGAACAGAAAGGTGGAAAGCGTCACAACCAGATGAGGAAAGAGGAAAAAGTCAGATGATTGGAAGGAGAGAGAAATGGTGGCTGAGAGAAGATGGCTGGCTCCAGAAGTCAGAACCCACAGGTGGGCAAGACGTCCCTCTGCTAGAGGTGGCGTGTTGGAGGACAGGGCATGACGCAGCCAGTGTGTGTGTGTGTGTGTGTGAGTGTGTGTGTGTGTGTGTGTGTGTGTGTGTGTGTGTGTGTGTGTGAGAGAGAGAGACACTGTCAATCCCTATTAAAACACATCTGTAGTTCCAGGAGAAAAGCTGGGCTGAGGATCCACGTTTTCCACAATCATCTCATCATCAACACCAAAACCAGCCAACCCTTCCTCCAAATAGTATTATCAGGTACTGTAATAATCTGAAAACTCTTGCTGGTTTGTTTAAGTGCTTGTTATGGCAAGCCTTGTCTGTGTTTAAGCCACAAAAGTCTGAAAAGGGAAGAAGATGAAGAAGAAAAAGAGGATTTATTCTTGTGTTGCAGCTCTATGCAAAACAGCTCTCATCTGGCAGCCGTGAAGATTAAATAAATGTCCAAGGTGATGAAGATGAAGCAATGGCATCCCTTGTCCTTCAATAACGTGGCTCGTCTCCTCTGCTCTTCCTCATCAGTCTGCGTCTCGTTTCCTGTGATAAGCTGGCAAGGCCTCGTGTTTCAGCAGGGGTGATAGAGAGTAGAAGAGAATATAATTGCTAGGGAGGACCTGTTCCTGCAGATCTGATCTGCTCTCTGGGCCTGATGAACATGTGGCAGCTGGAACGTCATCAACAACCCCCCCCCCTCCCCCCCCCCCTTAGTTTCTCTGAGGGTCTGCTGGGGTGGGAGGCTCAGTGTGCATGTCACCCCCAGTGATCCAAACCCTTTGAGCATCTCACAGGGCAGGTTGCTAGGTGAGGCTGTTATGATGCCCACCCTAAATCCCTCACCCTCCCAACAAACAGACATAACCACACACACACACACACACACACTCACACGCACACACGCACTGCACAGTTTGAAGGGAGGAGGGTTAATGATGGCAAATAAAGAAAAGTAAACAGCGGGTGGCTAACGAGTGCTAATTTAGTTTGGCGCTCTGCTATGAATTAATGAAGAGATCACTTGGATGCCACAGCAACAGAGGGGAGGAGCGGTCTTGTTGGACGACAGTGAGGGGCCCCTGTCAAGCCACTGATCAATTTAGGGCCCTGAGATGCCTCTCTGTTGTCTGGAAACATAAGCATGACATAACGTCTCACTGGTGGCTCACTGGTATCCATCCATTACAAATCTACTTTCCTCCTTATATTTCTCTTGTCAGTATCTTTCCCCCTTTGTTTTGTTTTGTACCCCCCCCCCTCTTCCTGACATGCTTTGCCTTTCCATCCATTCTCACTATTCCCCTCCCCTTTGCCATCCCTTTCTTCCTTCTCCCGTCATGGCATGTCTGCACCGATGCAGTTGTAAGAATGCAAAGTGGCTCATCCAATTGTTGCCTGTCACATCAGGTACAAACTGGTTTCATTCATTTACACACCGCTCCATCATGCCACCGTGTGCACCTGCTGCATACACACACATACTGTACGTACACACAATAATCATAAGCCTCCCCAAGCGTAAATTAAACTTACATATGCTTGAATCAGAGAGGAAAGACGGGTCTAAGTAAAGAGTGTGTGAACAAGATAAAGCAATTAAAAAGCTTAGCATCTTAGACAACAGGTCCACATAACAGCGTGGCAATTAGTAATCAATTACCTTACTTTGAGTAGCAGTGAGTGGGTGGTTCTCTTCAACAAACTTGTTACTGCAAATAGTGCATGTAAGGTACAAATAAGAAGAGACAATAATTGTGGGAAAGGAGCTGGATGATGAGGAGGAGGTTGAGGGGGAGGACGCACAGCGTGGACAGAAAGGTGAAGGAATAAAGGGGGCATTAAAAGCCTGTGACCTGAAGTTGGAAAACGGATTGAGTGTTTTTACATTTGTTAAAAAGGTAGAAAAGAACTTTAACTTTAATGGGAAACATCGTCACTAAAAACCTCAGCGAAGGACAAAAAGCCATTTCATTTAATTTTACAGATAATGACTGTACTTTTCCTTGCACTGTTTTGTGTTAATAAGGCAGAGCACTTGACAGTAGAGAACCTTTCTAAGCCCTCATATGTCTTTCCATGCTCCGTAGTATCTCTGTGTGGTTGAATAGATGTTTAGGGTTTCATCTGTGATTGAAGAGCAGGGACATTATAGACAATCGATCAACATTGTGCAAAAGCAGAACATGTTATGGCCTTTCTCTTTGTAATTGACATACAAAATCTATATCTAATCAGAAAAGTGCGAAGAAGCCTTTGGGTTGTACCCAGTTTGCCCTCCTCAATACAGAGATCACAGAATCAGGAATACAAATAGCGTTTCAGCTTATTAGGGGACACACAAAGAGTGAGCAACTGCATTGTATATTGAGCCGGCCGACTGCAAAGGTTATCAGGGTGAGTAGGTTTCTGTAAACTAACTGTAAGTCTTCTGGCTAATTACTGAACAAGTGTCTCGGAGGATTTACCCTGTGATCCCTGGGGGCTGTTTGGTCAGTCGCAGCAGACAGAAATCTAGTTTCTCCAGGCAACAATGATTATCTTGTTTTAGTAACAACACTTCATGTCTCAACTTTATTCGTCTCAACAGCTAATTGGTTTCACAGCGAGAATTGGGTTAGTTGGAGATTGAGGCAGGCAGCATCGGGCATGATTGCTGCCATCATTATCGTGATTTTCATAGTCATCAGCCACATCGTGACTGCCAAACACTAATAACCGCACACTTCCATGGACATTTTGATGGCCTCATAAGAGCAGATTTTGTTCAAAGCAATGAGCATCCACAGCAAAAGCCTTTTAGTAAGTCCTCAGCAAAAACACAAAACTGTGATTCTGTTCAAAGCAGCACATTTAGCCTGAACAGCGTCCACAAGGTCACTGCACAACAAAATGAAAATGACTAAATGAAAGGGTCTTTTAATGTTTGTTACTCACATGGAGCAATTTCATTTGCCGTTCTCTGAATTATCTGGTGGGTCATACTGAGCACAATGGACAAGTCAGGTGAGACACACTGGAAGTTTGGCTTTAAAATCCCACGCTGGGTTTCAGTGTTTGAACATCTCACAGCCCCTTTGAGTCCCCGAACACAACACGTAGCCACATATTAATTGAATGAATGATTAAAATACAGAATAAGCACTTTTGACAACAAATAACTGCATCATAATCCTTTTTTTATTGCATTTCTCTGGGCCCGATTAGCCAGTATCGTGCTGCGTCCAAAGTACATGGCATATTTTCTAGGAATAGCTCTGACTGGGACAAGCCTATAACCGTCACACCCATACCTCTTCATCTACACGTAGATAAGGTTAATTCACTGTTTAAAGGGCTAGGGAGCTGATGAACCATTTGATGTTAAAGGGTAATTGACTATGTCTGAGCAGTGTTGTGTGTGAGGGGAGATCAGGAGACTTTAGGTGTGTGTGTCAATATAGTGTCAGAAAAGATTACAGACATCATTAAATTATTCCCTCTGTGACCTTTAAAGCGATCCCACCCACCTCTGCACTGACTCATCAGTTCATAAAGAAGCGGTTTGTGGTCAGTTTGCCTGGGTTGCTGCTATACGCAGTCCTGTTGAAGGAAGCCAACCGCAAAAGACACTTGGCCTCCTCCAACTGTATATAAACATAGCAAATAGCTATGCACTGCATGATTGTATTACATGTCCCACCTGGCCCCGGATAGCCACTCTGACACTCATGATGAACACAGGAACCTTTTCCTAGTGTGGTCACAGGTGCTCCGCCACACCTTCCCTGCGTGACGAGGAAACCGAGGCAGGACACCGGCCATGGAGACGTAATCAAAAGCTCCCACTGACCCCATCCTTGCGTCTCTGCTGCTGTTACTGTGACATTAAGCAGACAGGAGATTTACATTACTTCTCAGGGCAGAGAGGACACCGGGAGAGGGGCTGCCATGGAAACGGACCCCTACACGGCTGTCAAAAATGTTTAATTATTCAGGACCACCATCACCGAGCATCAGCGGGGAATCAACTGGAACCGCTGAACCGATTGAATGGTGAGATTAAAAAATTATGCAATGTGGCAACCTTTGGGGAATCCAGATAAATTTACCTCGGATATACTAAACTGTTGGGTTACAAAGCTCCTGGGTGGACTCAGCTAATGAGTATTTGTTACTCTGCACACACACACAATTCATTTCTATGCAAATATGCTCAGTAATCCAATAATTGAAGGCAGACAGGACGCTATTCTTTCTAGAGTCAGTGGTCATGTTAGTTTTTGCTACAGGGGTATATTGCTTTAAATATGAATTCAGTTAAGACCAGAACCTGACTTGTTGACATAATATATACTTTGTTTTCATGCTCTAGAAATGTAAAATAAATATACTACGAAGATACTACCAAAGAAAACAGTCAAAGTAAGCAGGCCAAACCTGGTTAAAGCTTGCTGGTGACACAGCCATGGAATTTAACTTGTTACCATAAGGTAGCAGGCAGCCATGATGAATAAATCATCCAAACTAACGTAAGTAATGCTAAAACCAGCTTAGCTTAGCAGAGCAGCTTTTACTGCCACCTCAGATTTTGACTCTAGAGTTGTTCATGATCTTGAGTGATTTAGCTACTTTTAAATCACACATTTAAATGTATTAAACAGTAAATTATTCGATTACATTTCAAGGTTATTATTAACAAATGGTGATGAGAAGCTAAAGAACACATTTTGCGTGTTGATACTGTGTTTTCCCCTTATATTCAGCTTTTCCAAAGGCTCAGTTTGTTGGCCTGTGTGATTATTGCTGTAAAGTAATAATAAATGAGTCTGGCAGACAGTAAATGAGGGCACTACGTTGTATTACAATATACAGTGTATAGCTAAAGGCCACCGCCCCCGCCCACACTCCAGCACACACACACACACACGTCTCTGCAGTGTCATATTTTTAGCCTTGGCATTTCTCTAATTGTATTTGCACAGTTCAAAAGCCTGAGTATTACATAATTAAAACTCATATACGTATATATATATATACGTGGGGGGGGGGTACATTTATATCTATATAACCCCACAAAGCTTTAGAAAGATGCTGTGGCAATGGCAGATCTGATGGAAATATTGAGTAACAATCTCACCGATTGTTTCTGTATCAGTGAGAAACAATGAGGATGATGCGGTGCGTGCCTTTTGTGTTTTCTCCTTGTGGCAGATGCCTGGGTGTCAGAAGAAGCTGCGGTCCTCGTGTGCATCACTCTGACTGCTAACTGTGTCACACCAATCTGTCCTCTCTCATTTCCAAAATGGTGTAAAGTGTGTGGGAGCACTCGGTCTTCATTGTCAGAAACCATTTTATGGAGAAGTAAATTGACTATCTGTGCCATATGGTGGGCCGTGGTCCGTGAGGATTGCACCAGATTTCTTTAGACAGTGACAGTTTTGCCAAGGATGTGTGCTAGTGTGTGAAGACACACTAGCACACACAGAATAGATCGGTCTCACTGCAGCAGCAGTGTGCCTCGTGTTTATCTGGCATGTGTGAACTTACGGCTGACTTCAGAACAGTGCCTCTTGTGGTGATGAATTCATACATTTCAGTATTGTAACTTATCTCTCATCCATCATTTATAGTAGAAAAAGCAACTGCTGCAGTCCCATCTTGCCATATATTTTCACTGTATATCTAACAGTTTTGCTTGCTTGATAAAAAGATGTTTAAGTGGATCTCCAGAGGCTCATTAAAATTCCCCCCGGCCAGTGGCCACTTCCCTCTGCGTTGGCGGCTTGAGTGCTAAACAGTGAAACTGTTATTGTCAGGCTAGTCTGATGGTGATTTTGATAGTGTACTAAAAGCTGCTCTCGCTGGAAAAACTGACAATTTGAATATTCTTACAGAAGTTACACACATCTTTAAGACATTAGTTTCTTGGAAACAATCGGCTGAACAGCCTTCATTTCAGAGTCTCATGATAATGTGGATGTGTGCTAAGATGCATTTCAGAGTAGAAGCATTCCTCAACAATACTAGGCTGCCCCCAAGCGGTAACATTGTATAACTGATGCAAAAAAAAAAAAGCAAACCCATTGAATACAAATACTCATTTGCATCTGTCAGACCTATAACTCAGAGGGGACATTCTCTTCACGCTACTGCTGGAAGCAAACAATTAAATCTTTTTTTTTTATCACAAAGCATAAATGTTTGTTTAATTGGCAATTTCATAACAAATGCTGAGTTTCCACATCGAATGAATCGGCTTACATTTTTTTCCAAATGACTTGGCAACTGACAAAAAAACAAAAACCACAGTAAAGACACACTATTCACAACCTGTTTGACATTTCCATTACATATACTGTTATAACATTAAACACCATATTTACAAAACTCACTTCCAATTAAATCATTAAGAACTCTCTTCAAAGCATCTGTTGAGCAAAAGGCAAGAGCTGGAAAATGTTCTTCTGCTCTTTTTAACAGTAGAGTGGTTAAATGGTCATTGTCCTCCAGAGGATCTCTCCGTCTCTGTCTCACACGGTCAGACATACACTCACACACACACACACACACACACACACAGTAGATAGGTACTTATCATTGCTCAGTGGGGGAGCCCTGCTCACATCCAAACAACCTTTAAAAGATTACACACTTTATAAATCCGTATACCTTACAGCTGGTATATGACCTGTATACATGTTGCTGCCCACTACTGTGCAGCCAGGGTACTTACTCTTAAAAAGAAGGCAGCATTTACTCGATCTAAACACGGGTTTAGCAATGATGCATAAGAAAAGCTCATGAATGAGGCAGATGGAAGGTAAAACATTCAGTTATGTTTGAGAAAACAAAAAGACAAATGTAATATATATATATTTATAATTTGTGCTGCACGTGTGAACAGCACTTGAAACACCGTCACTGTGAAGAGATAAATAAATATATGAGATAAAAGATCCAGTAAGTCCATGTAGGAATCCATAAAAAAAAGGTGCTTAAAGTCGTGAAGTCTAGTTTTGCAGCTGCACGAAGATGAGAGGTTTTCCAGTTAAAGATTCAGTCGTTAGACATCAAAGAGATGAAAGATGTGTGTGAGGATCGGTAGAGAGAAGGAGTAATGGCCTACATAGTAATTTATCTATTTAATGGCATTTTTGTATGTTACGTAGATTAATTTGACTGTAAACTACCATACGTCTAAATAACCATTTCAATATGAATATGGCTTATGTTTTACACTACATGATCATTTATGGCTTAATATTGCTGTTTGATTCTTAGATACAATTGCATTTATTTTCATTATTTCTCTTTGACCCGAGCTCGTCTAATCCATCTCGTTTATTTATTTTCTGTACCAATCGAACACGAGTCTCATTTCAGGGACAATGCAATTTATTTTCATAATTCCCTTTTGGCTCGTGTGTATCTAATGCATTGTGTTCCGTTTCCAGACTCAATCGAACTCATTTGGTTTGTATTTACTACATGATAAATAATACGATGGCTGGGTAAATGTTAAAGGTTGCTTTGGGTTTGTTTTTTACAGATCTAAGATAAACAACTGAGTTATTATAAAGCTCCATTTGATCACTTTGGCTGATAAGGCAAGTTGTGTCTTTAAAAAGGAAAGTGCATTGACTCAATGGCCCCAAGGCATACTTACACATACACACACACACAAAAAATCACAAAAATACTCTCCCCATTCAAAATAAAATACCTTCTCTCCACTTGAAATTGGTAAACATCTGCCATTGTTAATAAATTAAAAGGTTCAGCAGTTCACATTCATCAGCTGGATGTGTGTGTATCTGTGTGCAAGAGTGTTCTGGGTAGTCAAGTTGTACAGTTCACAATGGTCATTGTAGTCCCGTGGCTTTTTTGAGAAGCTCCAGGTCTTTGCGCTTTTGATCTTCAGGTGGCGTACAGCCGTATGAATCCAGACCCAGAGGCAAATACCGCTCCTGCAGCCCCAGGAACTCATCCCCCTGCCCGGCTTGTAGCGAGACCCACGGAGGGGGTGAAGAACTACCCTGGAACCCCCAAAGTGCAAGACTTTCTGCAGTGAGAGGCAGCAATAAGAGGGTATGAGAAAGAGCGACTTTGCCACAAAATACAATAACTGGACAGGCAAAGAAGGGGAAACAATTATGGATGCTCGTCACTAACCTTTACTGTGCAGATCAGCAGCTTTGGTCAAACCAAAGGAGACCAGATATGGTGCTACATCAACCAGGCCCTCTGGTTGACCTCGTGTTGCCATGAGCACTATAGACCTGTTGAAGAAACAAACACTTCTGTATAACTCTCCTCTAGTGGGCTGCTGAATAACTATACTAATTAGGAAAGTCGGTCTCAGATGTTGACGCCATACGTCCATATCAGAACTGCAAATGTAGATGTGTGAGCAGTGTGAACTTATTTTCCCTGGCTCACCTATTTGGTATTCCAGTTTTGAGGTACTGTTCCATCTTGGCGTCCATCTTGGCAAATGAGGTTTTCTTGGTGACTTTCCCAGAGCAGGCATCCACTGAGACCAGGAAGTACCCCGGCTGTGTGAAGGGCATGGCCACCTCATTCACCTGGCAGGTAACAGGGGAATAAATTGGTTAATTAAATAAACCCTGATTCACAAGTTCAAATCATATAGAAAAGGTAACGTGTTGGGCCTGGCATGCTCACGGTGATAAAGGAGCTGTTGTCTCCTTTCTGCTGCTCTTTGCTACTGAGAGACTTGACTTGTGTCTGGAGGTAGGAGGTCCATGGCTCACTGGAAAACACAAGCTGAGACCGACACACATTGGTCAGCAGTGGTGGCCTGTGTTTTATGAGGATTAACAGATGTTATCTTAAATGTAGCAGCTTATACCTGTTTAGCACCACAGCCTTTGCAGGGTTGTGTATTGAGGGCTGGCATAGGTACCACTGCTGAGGGTGTCTTGGAGTACTTGGGGTAGGCCTTGGATGTACAGTTACAGGTCTGTTTAGAGGATGTGGTGGCCATGACTTTGACTCTTTCGCAGCCTCTTGCTGAACAGTAGCTGTGACCATCACGCCCATGCCGGGCTCGAAGGTAGAGCCACAACAAGCTGGGTGTGATGGAAGGAGAAACAGAGTTTAATTAACTGAAGGAAATCAGGGAGTCTCAGACTGCTCAGCCATCGGTGTGAGAAGGATGACCTTTGATTGTCATTGGATTTTTTGTTTTTTCTCACCCAACAGTTCGGTCAAAGAAGTACTTCCTCTCCATCGGCCTCTTCTCCAGCTCTACAAGGGACGACACAGTGCCGTAGTCCGTGAGGTCATCAAAGGTGTTGCTTTGTCTATCATTGATGTCGGCCATAATCTGAAATGTGGTGTCTGATGGGTAACAGAGTCCCACCAGCACACAGTCATCTCTGAGTGGGAGAGAGAGAGAGAGAAAGAGGTTACATCAAACAAAGCTTCTCCAAAGACCATTTCTAGTTCTAATGTGATGAACACAATAAACAAAACTGTTGAAAAACACAATGTAATGGGTTTCTTTCAAAATTGCAAGACGTTACAGAAATCGAATGACTTGCAGCAGGCGTGGTCACACGCATGCATGCTGCTGACTCATGTCACTCACCTGTCAAAGTTGATGAGAGAGAGGACAACCTCTCTTGGTGCAGGCCCACTCCAGTGCAGAGTGTAGCTCTTGTTCATCATTAGGATGGGCTGGTACTGCTGAGACAGTGCCCCCTGGCTGTTGATCCCCCTCAGTACCAGAGGAGCAGCAGGGTATTCATCTCTGCTGATGGACAAACTAAGGTTGGGGGCTCCCTGGGTCTGGATGTACACCTGAAGGAGAAGCGGATGTGGTGGAGTGCAAGTGTCAGGACGAGTGCACGTTTTTACATTAGAGGGACAGACCAACAGGAGTAGGGGGGGCAGACCCTGACATGCTGTACCTGAGAGTAGCGGCCGCTGCAGATCACTCCACTCCACTGGGACATAGTCACACAGCCAGGATGCTGGATCAGGTAATTGTCTGCTCTGCCAACGTAGGTGTCTGTGTAGCCCGTTACTGACCCGTCCACATCGTGAAAGATGGAGTTTTTGTCTCCGTCCAGGTCGTTCTCTTCAAACCACTGCCCTGGGCGACCAAAGAACGTCCGCAGATCCACCTGAGGATGTTATTTGTTGTGTGAGTGTTATGAAGGCCACCATATTCATTTTAGCACTTTATCTATTCAGACTATTATTAAGTGCCACTTCTGTCAAATGTTTGTTAGGGATTGCTCACTTAAACTTTTTTTTTTTTTTTTACTGGAATTTACTGGAATTGGAAATGTTTACTTTATGTTTAGGATGAGTGGAAGATAAACATTTTTTTTATATTTACTTACATTTTTTAAATACTCACATTTGAGTAAAGGCAATGCACTGTGCTGCCTTACTACTATACCACCACAAGATGGCGGTAGTGATTTACAATGGTTTTCCACAAGCCTGACTCTGACATGGGGGTCACCATTTCTTGTCCTCTCTTCTGTCCAACTAATGCTTCAAATAACTGCCAACTCTGATCTGAGTTATGATCTAATCAATATGAGGGGATGGGTATTGGCGTGAAGAACAAATTTCTAACGAGGAAACAGACAGACCCAAAGTACCAAGACAATAGACACATAAAGTGAGGTATAAAGGAGGGTGAAGACTCTGAAAATAAAAACATATATAGAAAAGAATCTGCCAGTCCAAGGAGTGTTTACAACTACTGTATCCTGAAAGCAGTAAATCCACAAAACAGAAAAAACACAACGAAGTAAGAAGACTAGATAAAGAGGAAGGAAGAGGGAATGACAAAAAAACTAAAACTGACCAATTATACAATGTTTGAAAACAGGGCCAGAGGAGTCACATGGGAGTAACTGAAATGTAACATGACCCCAAGTTATATGGTCAAACACGACAAGCTGGGAGTGAAACTTGCACCTTGAGTGTTAGTCATTGGCTGTTATGAGCTATAACAGGCTTATTAAAAGCATGACACAATGCCATAACACTGTAAAATGAATATGTATGCAAGTATACCGGCTGCTTCCTATGGTAGGTTGTATGTTGACCCTCAGTCTCAGTGTTAACAGGTTAATGTATTGCACTGTATTTATCTACATCATTCTAATATTAAAACAGGAACTGTGTAGTGTGCCTAGATGTCAAAAATGGAAGTTTACTTACAGTGGACTGGAAGTTGAGCTGGGACAGATTATTTTGTGGGGTGAGCTGCCACGTGTTCTTCAAGTTGAATCCAACTGCGCTGGTATAACGCTCTGGTGTGGGGATGAATCCACGGAATGTACTCTGAGTAAGTCGCACCGGACCGTCATAGATCTGGAAACCTCGGATTGGGAAAGTCCTACGGAGGAGAAGGAGGAGTGAGGCAGAAACGACAGCAATAAATAAATGAAAAAGACTCTGTGTGTTTACTTTGTATTTGATATTAATGAAACCGTATGGAATTTTAATTAAATGATCAAATTATTCAACTATCTTCTCCCTGACAAAATAAAGAGAGTGGCAGCAGCTCTGGCAGTGATCCCGATGACGACAGACAAACCGACTGAGCCAGATGTCACAGTGCGGTCAGGAAGCCTGTAAAATGGCTATAAAGCTGTACAGAGTGGTGTCAGTGGTCACAAACTGGCATTAACTCTAGTTCTTGAGACTAAAAATGGCAGCTATTAGCCAGTCTCTTGTTTATGTTGCTCTCCTCTTTGAATAACAATCTCTGTAATGAGAGCGATAGACGAGAGGAGACATAAAGCTCAGAACCCTGCTCTCATTAGGATTGTCCACTCAGTCAGACATGGCATTACAGCATGGAGAGACTGCTAATGGCCTCCTAATGGAAGACCTATCTAAAACATGTCGGAGAGGGAAAAGTAGTGCAACACACTTAGTCTTGTCAACAATCCATCTGGTTTACCTTTCAATGGAGCACAATTAGTGAGATCTTCATATGATCCCTTCCAAAGATTATCAAAAAGTCAAAAGGAAGGGATTGGTGACATTTGGCTGAAATCATTGGGAACTCCGCTTCAAAAACACCAGAGAAAATCCTCTCCTTACTGTTAAGTAATCAAATGCTACAATGAGTAATCCCTTTCTACGAAAAGTGTTGCCACCACAGTTTTTCATAAACTGCCTAAAGTATCCCTGGAGGGAAGTCCGTCAACACAGAACTTCCTTTCACAAGTACACGACGACTTAAAGCAGCTGTAGGAGCCTCAGCTGTCCAACTACCTGATTGCCTTGCTGGCTCTTCCCTGTTTGTTTTTCCCAGCATATTTTTCTTTGCCAACTCCTCCAACACTTTCCCTTGCAATTCCTGGGAAAACTTGGTTTGATTTGGATTTTCCCCTCACTTCCTCGCATACATCTTCCCTCCTTTCATCGACTCATCCCTTCCTCTGTTTGCTCCCCCTCACCTGTTTCTAGGCAGTGTCCTCATCTTAGCATCAGCTCCTCCTAAACCCCAGTATTTATTCTGTCCTCCGTTGGTTCCTCTGTTCCGGCTTTCACCCACAAACAGAGACTGTGTCACCTCCTGACTGGAGCCTTCATCCTTAGGGTAGCTGCCATCACTGGAGAACAAGAAGGAGATATATATATATATATACACACATATAGAATATTATTTTAAATCATATCATATGTTAAAATTTGACAACTTTACAGGACAAATGTTTGTTAATGTACTTTTTTATACACATGTTTTTTGGCAAGTTCATCTGGCAGGGAGATGTGAAAAGCAGATATGGCTGAATAAAATAATCATAATGCTAAATACACACCTGGCAAAAGACAGTCCTACTCCATTGTCTGCAAATCTGCTCAGAGAAAGATAAAAGAAATATTTGTTAGTCTTACACATGTATGTTATTGAAATACCATGAGCATAGTATTGACATAATTAGGAGTGAAAAAAATTTATCATTTTAAATAATGATGATAAAAAATGATGACCGGTTATAAAGATAAACATAACTGTAGGTCCTCCGAACATGGACCATATCTTACTATTTTTTTCCCTATAATGATGATGATGCTCAAAATTATGGCAAGAAATACTGTCAATCAATGGTTACCACTTTGAAAGCTGTAGAAATCAAGCCAGCTTTAAGTCGGGTCAAATGGTAAGTGAGTGGAAAAAGAAGCGATTCATAACAAACAGCGGATGATGTCATCACAGGAACTTGCGGTGGGATATCATTGCATTGCCAGCATCAATTTAAATATGGCAGTTTAGGTTTTTATGATGACATTGCATTAATCACATCATGCTCATGATGACGATGAGTCGTCTCACCCAGAGCCCCGGATGATGATGTCACCTCCCCGTATCCACGCTCCCAAGTCGTTGTTCTTGAAGGAGATCAGAGTGTCGATGACGGCCGCCACCCGTGGACGGCTAGGGTCAGCATTCTGGTGTGGTCGGAATCTGACAAACACACATGTAAACACGCGCGTTTCTATTATTATCCTCCTGACTTTCCATTGACTATATTCAATACCCCTCAAGCCTCCTACTTCTACATGTGGTCCTCATCAAGGCCAATGCACAAGAACACACACACACCAAATTTAACTTTTGGAGGGTTTTGAGTGACTAATGGACCTGATAATCATAACCTCATTGTACTATAAATCTGCACAGACACAATTCAAAACGAGACTAAAAGCTTAAAGATTAGGAAATATCTTGTGTACAAACTGAAAAGGAGGTTTGTGGTCTTCTAAAATAGATACTGCTCATCCTCTTTTTTTCAGCCTATTGGTGGCGCTCAATTCAGATCAGAGCCTTCCTTCAACATCTGTATTAACGCTCTGGATACATTCCTTTTTTTTCTTTTTTTCTTTTAAAAACCTTGTCGTGGACCAAAGTGTTGGTTAAGGGGAAATATTAACCTGAATGTGGTGAGAGACGAAAAGGTCAGTGGATCATATAAATCAGAGGGAATACTTTGGGAACTATCAATATCCAATCTCTCTCTCTCTCTCTCTCTCTCCCTCATGCAATATTAATACTTCGTACACATTTCAACATTTAAAATCCTCCCCCACATACCTCTGTAGACATACAGACACTCACACACGCACAGAGTGCGGCCAGCAGTCTCAGTGGACATGCAAGATTTTTTCCGTCTACTTGAGGGCTGTATTTGGGTAGGGAGAGTGGAAACTGTATCTGTGAAGCCTTGTTTTCTCTGTAAACACAGACCTGACAGACCTTCCACTAAAATGCAGTAACAGAGTGTAAAGCCATCTATCTATCCCAGTCAATGGCCATATACTAGAAGATATCCAGCTGGGGTGAATAAATAACTTAATTCACAAACATTTACACATTAGTAAACCACAAATACCGTGATATTTACATGGTGTAACTATATACTATGATGCCCATCATCAGCCACTATAGACCCCCTAACAGTACACAGCTTTATACAACAACATGTGCAGTGTACCGTGCAGTATAATATACTAGTCAGTTGTAAGTCACTAGCAATTCTTATAAAACCCTTGAGATTAATAAATAACTATTAATGACTGACTTTATACTTCCTCAAAATGTAAAATGCTATTGCACACACACACACATACACACCTGGCACTGTTATCTAGACACAGGTATTCCCGGGGGTCCGCAGCGCTAGCATTCGTGGTCTTCACGCCTTTATCAATGAACAGCCCTGCCTGGGAAGATGAAAGTATGAAAAAAATATAAATAAACGTCTGCCCGTCACCAGAATTGGATATCCTGATTATGCAGGATGACAGAACCAAAATACAACAATGTATAATTTGTTCCCTTATACGGACTAAACGGTTCAAACTACAGGTGTGAAAGCACACTAGAACTAAAGTTAGAGATCCAAGATGGGCTACAGATGTGTTTCTGTTGGACTGACATTAACAAGACTACTGGTTTATTTTACTGTGTGGGACCTGAGGCAATAATAAATGTACTAAATTTAAATCCTGGGCCAGCAGAGTTATAGAGTCAATGCTGTACTGCGGAAAGTATGAAAGGTGGTAAACAGAATTCCTGTGAAAAAATGTATAATGTGCATGAAAAAGTGTATTTACACAGTCTATAACATATGGATTAGTTTTATACGTTTAAAAAATGAATTGTAAAAGAAATGATAGGAAAAATGTTATGTATATGGAAACCTGTGCTCTGAGTCGGTCCTGTGGTATAAGCAAGGCATACTCTTAAACCTCTGGGCTCCTTCCTCTATAAGAGAGGCTGCTGTGGTCAGCCTGAACAAAGAACTTACAGTTCACCTGCCCGACTTCTGTCATTATACAACAGAGCGCTATTGTAGAGTCTACACACTCTGTGTGTGTGTGTGTGTGTGTGTGTGTGTCTATTTTTGCAAGAACCAAGTGAAGAGGCATTAACTTATGTCAATGTTTCTTAACAAGTTATGATTACTGTTTTTCTCTTGTTTCTATAAAACACAGAAGCAGACAGAGACAACACCGAGAGGTTTGGCAGCTGGTATACTGACATGTTTATGGAAGAGAAAGCACAAACCGACATGAAATTACAACAATAATAAGAAACTAAACTCTGATAAGCTTCTGTGACGATACCTTAAAGTTGGAGTGTACGCGGTTGTTGTAAAAAATCCCGAGGGGAGTGAGCTCTGCCTTGGTCTCTGGTACCAGCCCATGAGAGTCTCCGGTGGAAGAGCTGTGGAACACAAACCATATGCCAGCATCCTGGAACAGGAAGGAAGAAAGATGAGCGGATAAATCATGTTCTTGGTACAGCTGGCCAACATCAGGAATTTCATTATCTGGGGCCGTAGACGCATCATCATCATCTGCAGGCAGCGCGTCATAGAAACGTACATAACCAATATGTGGAACCGGGCCGGATGTCATACTACATGTGGGGTCAAGCCCTACAGAAAGAACCAATCAGGTGTACGAGTTCATATGAGCTCAAAAGTTCATTAAAGTTTACGGTGCAATAGATATGGACCGACAACTTAAGTTTCACAAGCATACCCCCTACCGATATTTACACTGCCCTCCCCAGCGGACCTCCACGCTGTTTATACCAAAATGAAAAAGATACGGGACGAGTCTTCTGCTGCAACCGAGTCGTCTCCCCATGTTCATGCACCCCTCTTTAAAGCCCGTTAAATCCCATTTTATTGAAGGATCAATTTGTTATGAGCATGAATATCTTCAATTTTCATTATGTAAAGTTCAGAAACACCAAAGCCATGTCAGCTTCATACCCCCCCCCCCCCCCCCTTGTTGATCATTCATTTTAATAATGACTTCTAAAAAGCTGAAGCTGTTTTCTTACATAACTCTGATGTTATTACCTGAGAACCAGCAGCTGCATTGCTGATGAGATTGTTGTTGGGGTTGGCGATCCAGAATGTTGAAACTGCCCTGGATAACACCAACCACACAGACAGACAGAGACAGAGCAACACACAGACATGAATGCATGAAAAAGATATTAAAAAAGGCAATACCGTGGCATAACAAAGACTAAGACTAATAAGCAGAATAAAAAATTCCCTCACTAATCCACCTCTCCAACAAAAACCCTGGATAGGGACAGCTCTACACACAGACACACACACACACACACAAACTCCTGGAAACAGACCTTGTTGCTTCTCTTACAGAGGCACTTTTTTCACTTTGCTATAAAAACATCCCGTGGAGAGTGGCGGTTGTTATTGCATGGATAAAAACCACCCGGCCAATATCTCTCGCACACACCAATACTAACTACAGCATCTCTTTCACATGGACCCTCTGTCAAGTGTCTGTGTGGGGAAACCTGGTAATAGTGTAGCCACACTCTGAGAGGAGACAGAGAGTGAAAGACTTGAATGTCAGTGTGGGAGATTTAAAATGTGTGTTGATTTGTCCCAACTGGACTGTGTTTTCAAAGATAAGACAGTTGGTCAGTGTCGACTATATTTCCCAACATAAATATTAAGCTACTTTACAGTCAAGTTATTGGCTTATTCACAGCTGCCAGGGCATGGCAAGTGCTATTAACTATTATCTGTCATTACAATTATCCGCAGTCTTCTGCTGAAGTCTGCTGAGTCTTTGTATTGCAACTGTTGCTGGTGGATGGTTCAGGCATTGTATATTAAGAGGATACGAACAAAATAGCTTGAAAATAGATTCACACACCCAATTCCGAAGGGTGTGTGAACATAGACAGCACATTCACTGGTAAATAATTCATTGTTACACCAATGATATAACTGTACAGTATTGTAAAGTAACAAGGCACAAGTCGTAATCCAGAGTTCTTGACTTGCAGTGGTAGTTGAGCAATACACTGTATAAATTTATAGACACGCTCTTGATGATGCTGCAGAAAGTTTGTCTTTTATCACTTTGCTCTGCAATCAACACACACAACGTTATGATCCTAATCTCTTACTTGCACTCTGTGCTGGGTGAGGGAGTGTAGTCCTTGTAGACTTTGTCCTTGATGCTGGTGCAGAGGGTGTCGTTGCGGTCAGTGGGCAGCAGAGTCCCGGGTCGCGTGAGCAAGCCAAGGTTGTGGTACAAAGTGTTACGCTGCTCGATCCCATCCTCCAGGAAGAAACAGTGGCCCAATGTGTCATAGCCTACAGTGTTCTTCACCTGGGTCAAAGGAAGAAGACAAATGAGGATTTTTAGAAAATAAATACTGTTCTAAATCCCATTTCTGGCAAGCTTTCCCTTTCCAAGGAAGAGGTAGATTGCTCCTAATAGAAATATGCAAAAAAAAAAACAAGAGAGGTGAGACAACATGTGCTGGTCCATCTTGGAATCAGCAACAACCCACAGGAAAATACACCACGTTCCAGCTGATGTGCCTGCCTCTGTATATACTTAAAATTCTTGAAATAATTTCCTCCAAGGACATTTTCTTTATTAAACCGATCTGATGCCATGTTGAGAAGGGAGGTATCAAGAGAATATTCACATGGCCATTGTACAAGAAGGGAAACAGGAGAAACAGCAGTCAAACAATGTCATCCAAAACTCTGTCAACTCCATTTCCTCGAATGCTTTCAATCAAACGGCCTCAAGGACAAAAGTTAATCCATCCCCGTTTGGCATGAAGAGGGAGCATAACTTTTACACTCAACCCCCCCCCCCCCTCGAGAGGAAGAAAAGGAAAAAGAGGAAACAAGCCATTACAGTAATCCAGCGATGGAGGCTGTAATTGATGACAGCTAACATCGCATGGTTATTATTAGTAGGAGCTGTCTTAGACACCCTCCAAATAAACAGAAACAGCAGTCTTTCTTTTGCTCTTGCATACATTAGAGACTTCTTCATGACCAATACTTTACTAACCAGCAAACCGTTGGTGGCGTGGATGGTGAGGCAGCGGGAGAAGCAGTGGTGTATGGAGAGTCCGTCCACATAGGTGGGCTCCCGGTAGCCGCCCCTCTGGTCCACGTCGCCGCACATGTGGAAGTGGAGGGGGTAGTGGCCTTGCTCCGCCTGCTGGCCCATGTTCTTCAGCTCCACGTGGGACAGATGCACTGATGAGAAATTAGCAAGGATCTTCCGGTGTGTGAGAGAGAGAGAGAGAGAGAGAAAGAAAAGAGGCCAGAGTAGAGGATCAGTCACAAAAGAAAGGGTGGTTTTAAAATTAATCAAGCGAGAACAATGAGCTATTATACACCGCTAAAGTAAAAGCACCAGGTTCATATTATGCCTCAAAAGTAAACTAACTGTCTACCCACTCTGGTCCAATTAAAGGTTTAGGTCGACAGTACAATTCTCTGCGTTTGTCTAGGATCCCAATGGGATATGAACTCTAGCTCTGTTGGCATCGTGCCCCGGTATGTCAAACCTCTTGATGAATATGTAATAGCAGTTATAAAAGGAATGAATTAAAAGCTAAACACACATCAATGCACACATGCAAAACAACAAATGGACCGAGGAGGAAATGAAGTTAAACATGAATCAATAAATAATCCAATACAGTTATGCTGTACAATGCTCCCTATGAGGTCTTTTTGTGGGCATCGCATAATCCACACAGTCTGGTTCCTGTTAAGGAAGTATTGGCCAATCCTTCCAACTAACTGTAACTCACCCACACACACACACACATAGAGACTTAGATGACAAACTAATTGTTCCTGCAGTATATATACGCTGCGTTTGCTGGCCCAAAATACTTGCAGTGTATATATCAATGCAAAGACACGCATATGCATGCATGTATTCATATTCATCCAACTGGCTGACAAGACTGCCATAAGTGTTCCATCTATGTTGAGATGGTTGAGCGTCAAAAATGGATTGAGAAAATATGCAATAGTGAGTGCTGTGTGTGTGTGTGTGTGATGGCTCTGTTGTTGAGGTCTGTTAGTTTATGGGTTGGGAGGAATCATTTCAGAGGCAGATTGTGTAACATAAGTAAATGGGTCTTTTGGGGGACACTTAATGTAGCAAAAAAAAGAAAAGGGTTTATTTTCTTAAGCACAAGGGTGTGTTACATAGAACCTAAGCATAGAACCAGTTACATAGAACATAAGCAACACATGTCGGTCACGGAGGATGTGAGGCTCCAGGTATGACCGTGTTTGACCTAAATCTGTCTGATGTCATCAGTATTTGTTCAGATTGACATGCTGTGTATCTTCTCTATAAAACTGAAAAAGTTTGACATAAGGAGGCAGAGAGGAGAAAAAAAAAGAAGAGAGAATGGGATTGAGAGAAGTGTTAGTTCTTCACATGAACTGAACTAGGACTAGAACTAGGACCCTCTCATTAAGGACCGCATATAAACAGAGAACATATGATGTCTCTTCCGTATAGAGCACAGTTTAAACAAGAGCCTGTGCTGTAAACGTACACACACACACACATCACACAGACACACACCTTAATGTGGCCCCCATAGGTGTCGTGGTTGTAGAACTGGCACAGGTTTTTTCCGTAGCACGAGTTTTCCATTTCTCCGTAGATGAGAATGTTCCTGGAGAGCAGAGCCACTTCAGCACGCATGTCGACCCCGTCTATGATCTCTCCAACATGGTGGTACTGAGGCTTCCCTGGAGAGAACAGACTGCTTGGTCATATGCTGCAACAGAGTGACTTTAATGAAGAGAAATCTGGTGCGCGACTGGACAAAACATGGATAAGGTGGAAGTCAATAATTGGTATAATTACAAATGTAAATTACTCCCTGCATTCCATCTCATCCAAATAAAGCAGGAAAGAACATGAACACTGGAGGAGACCATAACAAACTTTGGCTTCAAATTCTTGTGGAACCTTTTCTTAGGTCAGACCTTTTCACTAAAATACCAGCTTAATATAAAACGTTGAAATAAATAGGAAGTGGCATTTAAACTAAACTACTTTCCGGACATGGCGGGTTTCCAACTGTCAACCACAGGAAGTATGCCTAGCAGCACACACTCAAACATAAACAACTACCCATAACCCCAAAACCAACCTACCAAAATAGTTTACATGTAAAAGCAAAAGTAAGTGAACACACAGTACCGGTACCCATACCCACAGGGTGCAGCTGACAATGAGAACGCACAGCAGTAGTCCAGCTGCTCAGCACAACATCTAGGCATGCACACACACACACACGCACACGCACACGCACTTCTCTCCAGGAAGGGAGTTGGCATTTGTTGACAACAGAGGAATGAGATTAGGATTCATCTCTGATAGGGAGACGCACAACAAGTAACTAAAAGATTGTAGGAGAAGGACATTAGAGGAGCAGAAGAAGGAGGTTGTGAAGCAGGAGCGATGATTCTAAATCCAAACAACCACTGAGGTTATTATAAGAGAAGGTTACTTCATAATAATATAAACTGGCAATCTCTTTTAAAGCTATTCCAATAATCTTACATCACCACAACAGGAAATCAGATCTTTCTGGACCACAGGAATAGTAGCACATTGTGTGATCACATTTATTGGCTATGATGACAAATTAGTGTAAGATCTCCTATGTCCATGTCTAGGAGTCTTTTAACAAGCTTTCTGTTGGAAAAATTCACTCGAGACCGGTTGAAAACCATTAATCACAGGACATTTAATCTATTCTTTGTAAAGAAGGAGACAGAGTTGATCCACATACAGGATATGTATCAAGGCCGCTCGGAGTTCTGACTCTGAGCTTCTGATATTTATACTGAGTAAACAACATGCAATGTGCTGGCACATGATTGGTTTACAATGAGGTCTTCGTCACAAAAGGTGACACACACACAAAAAATGGCATCCATTCAGCTACGTATCTGGTTCTCGTACAAAGGTCACTTTTATCGAAATCAGGAAGTCATGGTAGTATCGACGCCTCCACAGGTTTATTATGGCTTATTTAGGGTAAACAGTGTTGAAGTGTTCTTCAAAACGAAACAAGTGTGGTGCTTAGTGTCAGACTGTTCACACACACACACACACATTCAGCAGAGGACGCAGGCCATAAACGTTCAGGTAAGGACACCATTATAATTAGTCATTTAGATTTTTTGACCCCAACACTTTCTAATATGAAATATGACTGTACTGTACTTTCCACATATCTTCCTTCCTTTATGCAAGAAATCCACAGACCTTGTTGCTATCAGTTTCATGTAAGATCTATTTTCTTTCAACCATAGTTCCTACGTGTATTATTTTGGTGCTTTGAGCACCACAAGCAGAGTGCCATGTACTTCCATTATAGTGGAGAGACGGCAGACATCTCTCACTCACACACACACACACACACACACACACACACCCACACACACCCACCACTGGCCTCTCCCTCACCTTGTATCCACACACACACACACACACACACACACACACACACACACCACTGGCCTCTCCCTCACCTTGTATCCTGACCTGCTTGCTGCGGCAGTGAGAACAGGGCAACAAGGTGAACTCTTCAGCCTGGTGCATGGAGTAGTCTGTGCTGGCAACTACGATCTGATCCCCGGGTTGCCAGGTCTGCTGCACTTTGTCCTGCAGGTTCAGCACCACCTGGTCCACAGCATCCACCTGGAAGCCTGAGATGGGGAAACCTAAGGGGATTTAAATGAAACATGAAGGACAGGACACTAAAATACTATGAAACTGAATTCTGATGCCTTTTTATTATCGTCGATACACATGTATTGTACCTAGCAATATAGGATCTTACGAAGGCTCATTCTTAATATCCATCAAGTGGGGAAGAAAGACATGAGAATAACAGAACAAAAGATACAAAATAGTAATTTGCATTTTTTTCTACAGGACTGCATAGTGAAGTAATTTATTAACACTTAATAACAGTTTAGATCCTGGCTTCTGAATAGCTCAATAACCACTGAGATATTGTCATTTCACACTTCTTCATGTTAAGTTGAGTCAAAATGTGTTTTACGAGGTGTGGGCAATGCACAGCCGCAATAAATAAAGGAAGTAAATAAAGCGGGTGTGCTAGTGCCTCACCCGAACCACAAACAGATGCCACACACACACACACACACACACACACACATCTGCCTGAACACCTGGTGTTTGTCATAACGGCACAGTCACCCACTGAGGCACAAGAATGTCTTTAATGTTCAGGTGACTGATCTGTACAGCAGTTGGCATGTAGTAAACCTCATTTCTCAACCCTTCACCTTCCTCCAAACCCTTTACACTTCAAAGCAAGAGAAGCCTGTCCATTTCATCTGAAGCCTGTTACTGTGAATAACTACAGACAAAGAGCAAACGTACACAAAATGACACAAGGCATAAACTAAGCACTAAAATGAATGGCCGAAACAACACTGAACCATGTGCGTTCAAACCATCATAAGCCGTATCTCACCGTTCTTCCACTCGCTGTAGGCAGTGACCAGGAAGCCCACTCCGTCCACAGTGGTGAAGTTCTGTCTCGCCAGAGCTCTGCCTCCTGTGTCGTGGTTCTCGTGTTCCCTAACGTCCTCCGAGCACGATGCATTACCCCCACCGACCACTGAGACCAGAGCCCACGCCTGTCTGGACCGACCGACGCGATGAAGAGGAAAGTGGGAGAGAGACAGGAAGGAGATGGAGTCATTACAGTTAACGGGTTTCACACAGAGAAAAAGTGATCAGGTTCTAGGCCTTAGTTTAACATATATTCTCTTTGGATGATGAAATGAATGACGTTGAACTACAGCTGAAAGTTACTCCAGACTCACTGTCAACACGCATTCCTGGTTCAACATTACATCACTCGTTTCATCAATTATTAAGTGGCTCACAAGCACACAAACAACAACGTCTTAATCATTTCACAGCTGCGCCGAGGAGTCAATGGTACTACATGAAACCTATTTAATCATAGTCTTGGAGCTTTATGTCAAATGTTATAAATGAGAATATAACTTTGCACCAAACATGACCCATTACTTGTGACGGACGACCCTAACCATCACGTTGAGCCACTGGAAGGTGATAGGTAGCTGTGAACCAGTCTCAGTGAAAATGTCAACAGAACATTCAAATGTCCTAATACCTTACAGATGAGACAACTATTCAGATGAAGGGTGTGACCTGAACTGCATTAGAAGTTTCACTGTTCTTGAGTGTCTGTGTGCGTGTGTGTGTTAGGTATCAGGTTGATGTTGATCACAGACACACAACCCCTCCACTGAGACTACAGATACAGCACATGATAACAGACACAGGTATTAAACTAGTGACTAGATGTGTGATGAAGGCAGAGTGAATGTCATTCGTGGAATAATAACAAAAAAAACACAATGAGAGATAGAAAACTAAAAGAATGACATCAGAGGGATTATTAAATAAGGTCAGAGGATTTCAGGAAGGGTGTTCATCGGCTCAGAGGAATAATGGGCGTACTTTCCACATCCCAAACTTCATTCAAAAACAACTTTTTTTACTTTTGCTCCGAATCCTCCCCTCTCTCCCATTGCACATCATCTTATTATGCGCATCAAGAAAATTATTTTTAAATGATTAAATATGAAGGAGAGGCTTAAAATCATTGGGTGTGGATGGCGAAAGGGATCGGGCGTATGACCTAAATCAAGACCGTGTACTTTGCAACCTTGGATGTTTCAACCGTCATGTCCTTAGCTTCTTAAGAATGAATTATTTCACTCTTGAATCCAATAAAGCTTAAAGCCTTTTTGCCATTTATTGCTACCCGTTTGTGTATTAGTGTGGTGTACAGGGACATCTACAAGAAGACTGTCACCTGTCATTACGCTGTGTGCCTTACAGAAGAAGTGGTCATTTCAGTTTCCTTTTGCCACATCCTTGTTATGATGTTCAGCAGCATTTTAACAACCTCATTGTTTTACAGGAAATAGCAAATGCGAATTCACTGCAGATCAGCATCGACGTGCGCTTAAGTGCAAGTACTCTCCTGAGGGTCAAAGATGAAAGACAGCGGGGTCAAGAGGCACGAGGCCGGAGCCAACGCAAACGTTTTATATATGTGGCAGGAAGGATGGTTGACATCAATGTATAATTTAAAGACATTTTGGTTGGAGCTGGAGATTACAAGGATAAAGAGGTTCATGAAACATGCTCATGGGAACCCAGGTATGCATGGCTGACGTAAAAGAACAAAATAAACAAGCACCACAATTGGTTTCCAAGTATGTGCCAGCTCCATTCTCTGCAACAGGGCATAAGAGGTCATAAACTGATCCACACTACATCATTACGCTCAACCCTGTAGGTCATATGCCTTCACCACCAGACTCTTTCAGGCTAAAGCCACTCGGCCTAACATTATGTGACTTTAACGAGACATTAAACTGCATGTTCTCTCATAAATGCATGCTCTGCGTTTCCTCCTCCCACCAGGAAAATCCACAGAAAGCTAAGATAACAATCTCCACTCCAACAAATGGTGAATAAGAGAGTGCGCAGCATCAACTTATTGGTAACCGCACAAGCACCTGAGAACATACAAAGATCTATATCGTCTGCTCCATTTGAGGGGATTAGTTTGAAGACCCCCCCCCCCTCCTTCTCCCTGTAGGCGAAATGGGACACTGGACAATGTGGCGTAGGACTTGGCTTTTCAGTCAACCACGGACCAAACCAAGCCACGCTACAAATAACTCGGAGTGAAATGCTGCACTGAGATTTTCCATTGAGAGAAACTAATGTGTACGTACATGTGTTTAAGTGTCTGAACAGAAGACCTAATGTCATGTCAAACTCCACTTCTCTCACTTTATGAGCTTAAAGATAGAACTATCCCATGTGGACAGGACGGCACTCAAGCCTCCAGCATCTGTCCTTTTGCACGACAGACATTAAATCTTTTGCTACATTTTGCACAAATCCTGGAAACTGTCTAACCGTAACCCCATTATCCTGTACGCGCTTCCTTTTCTGGCAGAGCGTGATACAATAAAAACACAGAGGAAACAGGAAGAGGAATAACTGGGAACAAATCAAAGGAAAATCACAAATGATCATTTCCCAGGGAAGATGAACATGGCCCAGAATGCTAGCATCGTCAGTCCAACTAAGTGAGGGGTCTTACGTAAGTGGTTAAACAAAAGCTCATTAATCGCCTTTATCAGCCCCAGGAGACCAAGAGTCAACGAAACACTCCCAAAGACAACACACCATGGAGAACCAGCACAAACTCTCCTAGAGCTGGCACATTCTGCAACACAGCTGGGACACAAACACACTCACATCTACAGACACACACGTCAGGGCAACATCAAACAATCAAACCAATGCGTCATTTGAAAAACAAATCATTTACAAGTCTGTATAACATTCCCATATTAAGAAACTGGCACTCTTTACCTGTATTTGAGATCATAGACAAATCTACTGCCGAGCCTTTCTTCAATGGCCTTCTTAGTTTCGTCCAGAAGACTTTTGACTGCAGAGTCTCCCACGGCCAGCGTGACAATGCGGCCCACTGGGAGGGTCCGCAGCAGCTGGGTGAGCCGGCGGCTGTCATTACGAGACTCGTGTGTGTCGTAGCGTTCGGAGAACAGCATCGCGGCCGTGTCCTGGTCCACAACGCGCAAGTTGATACCTCTGCTGAAGTTCCGCTGAAAGGCGTAACCCCCCGTGGTCAGACCGGA
Source organism: Leptoclinus maculatus (assembly GCA_032191485.1). NCBI lineage: Eukaryota > Metazoa > Chordata > Actinopteri > Perciformes > Stichaeidae > Leptoclinus > Leptoclinus maculatus. The sequence continues at coordinate 22,414,953 of JAVDOI010000005.1, forward strand.
GGCCGGGACGGTCCGGGTCAGCAGAGACCAGGAAACTCTCTCGGTACCGTGTAGCTCCAGAGTGCCGCCTCTCAGGACTCCTATGAACTTGCGTCCCATGCCGGGCACTTCAGGGTACGCCTTGTCGTCAGAGCGGCCCACGAGGACAATGGTGGCCCGAGAGCGGTAGCGACATTTGGGAGCACCGATGTGAAGGGCTCCACCGTCTTCTATGAGGATGTGACGAGTTCTCAAGGTTATGTTTTTAGAGCCGTCGGCGTTGTCTGAGAAAACTACCTGACCTGTGAAGAAGAAGAAAAAAAATGTTACTTGTCACTTATCAACATTACAACTCAAAATGTTACTTAACAAATCATGCTGTGCTTACCTCCTGACTGGATGGTTATTGTGTGGAAGGTAGCAGAAGCCTCCAATCTTAACAAATGTCCCCTCCTGACAAGAACGGCCCTCTCTGGTTGGTGGCCCGGGTTCCAGCTACTAAGTGATGGATTGTGGTCCGGACAATTCTCTGCAAACATGACCGATCAGTGACAAATTACACAGAATGTATACACAAAAGGGAACACATCTGCAGCATAAATAAAGAGATATACATTTTAAAAAACCTAAACATTTGAAGCAGTGATTCGTAATACTGACCGTCTAACACATCTCCACTTGAGAGACTGAGGACGAGGATGAGGGTGAAGAAGAAAGCCCCGATGGACACTCCAAAACAGATGAATGTGTTCTTTCTCTGCTGGAGGCTCTGCGCCCGCTCCCTACGCTGGTGCTCCTCCGACAAGTTGAAGGTGGCTCGACGCTCCGGCGGGGGGCCGTGAGGTTTTATCGGGGGAGGCGGTGGAGCTTTGGCAGGCGGTGGCGAGCGGACCGGAGCCACCCGCCCGGGGACATAACCCGGGGGCCTCGGGTGGTTGCCGTGGGGCGGAGCGGCAAAGACCGGGAAGCAGCTGGGGCCATCACTCGTCGGCATGGTATAAGTGACTGCTGCCTGAGAGGAGGAAGAAGACGTCAAAAGAGCACATAAAAAGAGAGTAAAAACAGCAGGGGGTGAAGGAAGACCAGAGGGATGATTCTGGGGAAACAGCCAATTGCCCTTAAAGCTTCTTACTCGTAGACCTCCAGGTAAAGATCCCGGCTGTGGGTCTTAAAAACACTATTACTCTATTAGGGTAGGTTTTGTCAGAGTGACATTAGCTGCTCTTGTCGGTGGAGAAGGAGGTTTATGAATAATGGATCTCTACATTCCTCAGACTATGTTAACACAGCAAAAACAGATGGCACCAATTACAGTAGGGAAGGAGGAGAGCACGCCAGCTCGTGTCTGCGCTCGATTTATTTCACACAACTGGAGGAGGTAGCACAAAGTTATCTGAAGCCACGGACACATACACACACACACACACACACACACACACACACACACACACACACACACACAGACACGGGTCATATGGACACACACCTGCACACACACAAACATGAAGGGGTAAAGGAAATGACACTGCAGGGAAAAAAAGGCTTCAATGGCACTTTCCTTTATACATACACCCTATAACACTGTAATGACATTACAGCTTGCTCACTACAAGTCTTTAAAAAAAAACACAAAGTCAGCAAGTTCAAGCTTTCCCAAGGTTGTTAAAAGCGCAAAATTGCCGCTTTAAAAACGAAGCCACCATGACAGTTATGACTTTCAGACTTTAAATCATCCGAGTGTCTATCATTGCTTCACACACACACACACACACAAATGTGAACAGACTCACACACTCCTGTGCCAATCCACACACACAACAAACCATTGTCTTGCCAAGCCAATTAGTCATCATTTTAGCCCAGAGCACAACAAACCTCTTCCATTCATAAACAAAGCAATGTACAATCAAGGGCTGCTCAACAAGGGTCCAGTCATTTACACATAGGCCACACAATATACGCTTCACCCACTTCACCCTGATTCATCCCATTAGTGTCTCTGAACCAGACTTGAGCCGATAACTCTCCATATCTCAGTACCTAAACTGGAATGTCATCAAGAAAGGAATGCTGATTACACTAACTTTTGATTTCATATTCTCACGGTCTGTGCCCTGCATTAGACAGACTCAGCGGGAGCCCTGTGATGGTCTGATCCCCCATCATCAGTCTTTATAACTCTATCTCAGACTATGTTTTTATTCACATTCCTCACCATATAAAAAGGGCTAAGGTGGTCCTGTAGTAACAGACCCATCAGAGCATAAGAAGTTAAACCTCTGTAACCTACACTCATCACAAGGCTGCGCAGCTGTTCATGAACCTTGTGTATTTCCTAACCAGGGACTCACTCACTGCCTCTCTCACTCTCATAGTTTCCTGATTTCAGAGCTACTGTATTTAAAGCAGATGTGGGGGAGACACTGGGAGTGGGAGAGACCACCACAGATTCCTCAGCTGTATAATCAGCCCGTAGTTTGGAAATCGACATTGGGCAATGTGACAAACAGTAAGCCACGTGTTCCCAACGTTAACTCAAAACTATAAGCGGAAACAGCGCTGTCACAACTATGAACACTAAATTAAGACTACCTCGTTAATAGTAACGTGATGCGAGTGAGTTGACCCGCATTGACTCATATCGAGGTTAAATAAGGGGAGTAAAAAATGATGCTTTTATCACTTATGTTGATTTATTGGCTCGTTTTGGCCGAAATGACTCCTTCCTCCACGATAAAGAAACACTAACGGTAACGTTACTGGATAGTCTGTCACCAACATGTCACCATAAAACAGAGGATGGTATACGACACATGTTACGCATTATGTTAACTACCAACTACCGTTAGCAACATACAACTTTTAAACTAACTAATTAACCCGCTCGAGAAGCCTCTTCACAAGAAAACAACCCTCAACTCAAGAAGTTTCACTCGGTGGATGCTCTCCACCCCTAACGGCTGACTGACAGACACGGACACGGTGTAACGTGAACGTTAGACGTTAGACGGACAGACACGTTAGACGGACAGTGGGCTCGTACCGTTGGTGAGACTGTCCTGCTCCTCTCGCGCTCTGTCCATTCGCTCTCTGCCGAGCCGTTTAAACACGCTGACCCGGTGGTGGTGGTGGTGAGACCAATGAATCCGTTCTCACCCTCGCAGGTTGGCTCTCTGTGTCCCTTATTATATACCTTTTCTTCACATGGTGTTTTTTCTGCTGATGGGCTGTCGTTTGTCCTTCGGTCAGCCCCCCCTGTCCCTCTGTCCCACCGGGAGCTAAGCAGGCGCGGCTTGCGAGAGAGGAAGTAGTGATGCGTTAACTTTCTGTCGGACACTTGAGATTTATAGTATAAAGAACACATGGTGAAGGTTAGTAACGTTACTACTTTAGTAGTGTGGTACCATACCGGTAGTTACTCTTAGTAGTAGTGTACTAGTACTAGTTCAGGGCCGTAGTCAGGATTTAAAAAATATTACGGTCATGATTCCAAATCTTAAAAACGCATTTCTCCACCCTCAGAAAACTTTGATGAGACACACACTTTCTATTATTTGGATTTTTCACAAAATATAATTTATTCATCTAACTGTTCAGTTCTATCTTCTGTAAATGTTATTTCCCACCAAAAGGGTTTAGATATAGAATTGATAAAATACAATTTTAGTATTGCTTTATTTGACATTTGCGAGAATACTGAAAGCCTTCTTACTAAGTCCTTCCTGGTTGCTAAAATACACAAATTCACAGAAAAATAATTATTAGGACATTACCATAGCGTCTTCATAAACACAGCCTCGGAAGTAGAGTTGTAGCAGTAATAGTTGGTCGTGTTATAGTAGTCGTTGTATAATTCTTGTCATCACATCATGTTTATTACTAGTGGTGTCTAGTATATTTCATTGTTTGCTATTTTACATAAGTAATATAGATGTGTGTATGCTGTATGGGAAGACCAGCATGATTGAATCATAGCTATAATCCTACCAAAAGATGACAAAATGTGGCGACTTTTGTGCAGGGATCTCTTTGTACTTTGAGAATACATCGCCAGTAGTACTATACAGTCTTCTGCTGCAATTATCATGTGACAATGTAGTAGTATGGAGCATAATGATCATGTTAGCACATCTTTATTTACAGAATGACAGTGTGACAGTGATTAACAGTGAACTATTGATCACATGGCTCCTCAACAGGAAAAAAAATCTGTGAAATTAACAGTAAAGTGTGAAAGCATAAAGTTTATTCCTACACGAGCACACTTTTAATTTAGCAGCTGAAGCACAAACTAGCTGTTTTTTGTTGACTCATATAATGAAGCAAACATTGACGCTTTTTAATGTGGTCTGTGCGTTTCTATCCCCAACCTAAGATATCTAACATTGGGTCAGATCACCATCATCTTCAGACCTAATGAATGAAGGTAGGGGTTTCCGAGTAGTCATTGAATGTGTCACAAGGAGCACATGAAGTGAGGGGAGGGGCTTAGACGCGGGCCACACTGCCGCCTGCTGGTCTCAAAGACTAAATACTCTATAACCTCCAAAACTTTAGACAAAACCTGTTATCTTGATGCTCCAAATGATGAATTATAAATTAGTAAACATTTATAACAGATACAGTAAGTTTGCTGTGTCATAGAAATACAGCTCATTTTCATTGCAGTCACCACAGGATTTCCACCACATCCTCTTCCCATAACCTCGCTAATCTTCCAATGGTCTCCTCATCCATATACTGTTACTGTCCCACAGTCTTAGCAGCAGAGTGGACCTCTTGACCTAAAGCAGCATCAGGTTCTGCTATGAAATATCATCTCTTCCAATTGGACCCACAAGCTCAACTCTATCTAAACAAAGACGGTTTAGTATTATGAACGACATACAGTAATACCACAATGTACATCCTCAAATATTAACCGCCTCTGGCGCACAAAAGTAATATTTTATGCAGGATTTCATAAAATTGTGCAGGTGTTTGATAATGTGTCCACCTCCTTTAGAGTCTCACAATTCAAAGTTATGAATTGTGTTGAAAAGCACAAGACAGAAAACCAGCTTTTATAAATATGGACTCATGTGTCTGGAAATAAAGTTGAATATATAAACTAAGATTTTCATATGGCCAGAGAATTTTAAGTTCCCTGAAAGCCAAATTACCTCTCTGCATCCCTTTGTCTCCTGAGCTCCCATCATACCGTAACGTACCGTCTTCATCACGTGAAGGAGCAGAAGAGAACTCGTCGTCCTGCCACGAGACCATTTTCATAATGAAAACAAGAAACATTAAAATGTCAAAAATCAACAGTTCAGTCACAGCTCGGGTTGTTTCTCAAATACCATTTTATTTGCTCTATCCATGTTAGAATTACTTCATTAATAGTTATTACATATAAGTTCCTTCTGTATTGAAATATGATATACAAAATTAATCTAATTTATAGATGACGTTAAAGTGACCAGCACAACGGTCCTCTTGGCCCAACAGTTGTCATATCAAGAGTTAGAGAAGTAAGAATTAGGACCGTTGAGAGATGACAAAAAAATTAAAATAAAAGTCCAGTACAAATATTATTTACAAAGTGAAACTGAAAGAAAGCATAACCTTGTTTATAGGACAAATGAGTTGTGAAAAGAAGTAGTTTTCATGACAACAATCACCTGACAAACATCAAACTTCCTCTCAAGCTGTGAGTGATCAGACCTGAAGGTTTACAGTAGCACCCATTGACATATCGGTTATTGTTTACCAGTGTTTGACCCCTTTTGTGAACACAGGAATCAAAACCACCCAGAAGAAAATGACTCAATGAGATTTATTATGCAATTCTGAGTTTGTTGTAAAAAATCAAAAACAACAGACGACTAACAATTCATGGCATGCAGTAGCACTTTGACATCTGCTCTTCAGGGCCTTAATGGAGTCATCAGCTGCTTCACTCGGCATTAAAGGGCAAATCAACAGACAGCAACGGATCCAGAAACACCATGCAGACAACGAGATAAAGTTAAGACAAAAACAAAACATTCTGTCCATGATGGAGGGCTTAAATACTGAGCCACTTACGCTGATATAAGCCACTGTCCATTCATTGTTAAGCTCAAATGATGTAAAAGCTTCTCAATAACTTCAAACACAACATTTTCAAACTGAAAAGGAATCAACACCAGCTGTGTTAATGCCCCTCACCATTCAGTCCTGATTGGCATTAGTGGTATAAGTCTTGATCAGAGCACAGACTATTAGCTGCTGTCACAGTAGTCAACACAGTTATCATTAAAGAAAGATCTGATACATAAGAGAGATCTGTCATAATAACTACATACATGATTTAACTTACGGACAGAAAATACCTCAACACTGGGTTTCATAATGGTTACTTTATCAAGGCGAATGCTTTGTCATCTCCAAAGGGGGGGGTCAGATATTCTGTCCATTAAACTGCATTTCATCGTTCTGACAACATCCAGTTCATCGACTACAGTGTAGTGATACTCGCCTTTCAGCAACAGTTCTTCTGAGTTTACATTTTCAAGTAACCCACATGTATTGGTCAATGAAATACAGCCCGGCCTTTTAACTGGCTACACGAGCAGCAGACGGAGCTCCATCCTGCATGAAGTTGTACCATTTTAAGACTAAATGGAGAAGTAGAGACTGTGAATACAGCTTACAGAGCTTTGGAGGCGATTCTTAATGTATTTTGTACAAAGTTCTTTGTGTGACCAACTCTATATACTATACTAAGAATTTGGCAACACTGGCCCAGCTAGATAACATCAGTTTGTCTTGTACAGTATGTCAGTGACAGCTGATACGTGCAAAATACCATGTAGAATATAAAAAACATAATGAACAGTAATCCAGGAAAAAATAAATTCATGGTGACTGCACAGTGCGGGACCGAACCTGACCTCAAAGTCAGATGAGTTCCGTTGGGTTAGAGAGAGTCTGGTCCACTTGCGATCCAGTCCAGTTTGTAGAAAGGCTGTTTCTTAGAACCTGGAACGCCTCCAGAACCTCTCCGTTAAGAACCGTGGACCACGTCCTTCTCAAAAGGCAGCAAAAATGTGACACACACACACACACACACACACTCTCTCTCTCATATACTGCATACACACATGGTACGTTGTCTGTGCACAAGTCTACTTCTGTCATTCACACACTTTCACAATGTGCAATTTTCAACTTAATAAAAATAAAATCTAAAAGCAAAAACAAAATGGTGGGTACTTGTAAGGTCACAGCTGCAGCACGTGGAGTCGACGGTACCGACGGACAAACTGGAGCTCCAAGGGGGAGAGGTGCTCGACAATGAGAGGAGACTGCCACCGAAACGTCAGTACTACACAGACAAACACCACTTTTACCTGCATCACTTCACAAAAAAAATAAAAAGTTGTACCCCTTCTCCATCATCCGACCTCTCTTAAAAACCATTTCTCTCCACTACAAGTTGACCAGCTCATGTGCAACGAACTGTTTGAGTCTCTCCAGGTATTGTCCGTAGAGCTCTACGTCATTGTGTCCAGCCCCCTCCACCCAGAGCGGCTCCACAGGGCGCTGACAGCGCTCATACAGCGCCAGGCCGTGGGAGAAGTCGATGACCTCGTCCTCCGTACCGTGGATCACCAGCACCGGTGACGTCACCTTCGAAATCTTGTCGATGCTTTGGAGAAAGAAAATAAATAAGAAGACAGAGTTAGGATGACAAATACGGGCATGAAGCAGACAGGAAAAAGACCTGGGTTGAGTTATTGTAATCATAAATTAAGTAAGAAAATTGTGATCAGATCTAGTTCACCAGCTGACCACCAGAGGGAACTATTGAATACATTTGAAGCGCTTGGGTTCATTAGAAAAACACACCCTGTATTGATTTAACACAAATGCATAAGTCAATGTTTGCAAGCTTGTGCGAGTGTTTTCTGATGCAGATTCCTTCATACGTGCGTTTTTAAATAGATGCGTGTGCAGGATATCTGTGATACAAATAGCCTGGCTTTCACAGGAGCCATCTGTCTCATACGGCACGCTCACTTTGGAAAGGCGTCAAAGCAGTAGGTCTTCTTGGTGTCGGGGAAGGCCACTCTCATGCCGGAGGTGAGCGGGGAGTGGAGGATGACTGCAGCGCTCTCATAGCGAGAAGCCAGGTCCACAGAGGGCACGGTGCCGATGCTCTGGCCGTACACGATCACGTTCTCTGGACGGATGCCATACCTGCAAAAACAGGACACAGGATATCTGTACTTCACACTTTTCGCAGATCATGTGCAGGATATTTACTCTACTAGGAGCCAGACGTATACAGGTGAAGCTTGTGTGCTTTTCCAGACACTGGCAGACATCCAGTTAGGCCTTTTGTTCATTATAAAAAGCAGCTTGTCTGGCAATATGGAAAAAAGTGTTTTATTGTGGAATCCACCATTTGGTTAAAGTTGATTTTCTTTAAGTGCTTTTCAAAGTAAAAGGTTTGCGATCACGATTCAAAGGTTTGCTCATAGAAAACACACTCACACTGCCACTTATTCTCACACCGTACTCTTATTTCCCCCCGACATGCTGCTCCATGCAAACACACACCTGTGTGCTTACGGAGACTTACTCATACTCTATTATAGGCTGTAACGTCACGCAACAGTGACTCAGTGATTACAAAATGTGCCCACAAAGATGGCAAACAGCCACGGTTCAGTGGCTGTCTGCTGCTTTTCAAAGCAGCTGGAGTCTCGTGATTCAGAGGGAAGGAGGGGGAATAACAGCAGAAAGGCAGCAAAGAAACACGCCGGTACTGGATTGAGGGTGAAGACATTCCACAGCCGATTATGGCGAATGTGACCGACTCTAGCAAAGCAACCAGTCAGCTGACGACCTGAAACCTGGTCTGAGAACACTGCATCACTGTCTGAACTGCTGGATAGCGCATAGTACACAGCCACAACCGGCCTGACTCTGCTCTTTTATTAAAATTAGGAACACTAACATTACAGGCTTAACGGTACAGCCTCTGCAGTCCTATAATACACAGTGATGAACAAACACGAACACCAAAGTCTGACAGCGCTCTACACTGCTGTGATGGATTATTATAATTAGAAGCGCCACAACACAAGTCTTACACAACCTTTGCAAAGGAACAGTGTGTGCAGTGATGTAGCCGTACTGCTACGACGAGGCAATAGACTTAAGTGCAGAGATACACAGTCATTAGCAGGAGAACATGAGCAGTTTACCGATTATAAATAGGGGTGAACGTACTCGCGGCATGGGAGAGACTGTTGGTGCTGTGGCGTGAACAGCACCAATAACTCTCAAGGTTGGCTGATGATAAAATACACAATTCATGTACTGAAAGCTGATCTCAATGATTCAAAATGTTTCAGTAATGTTACAGATTAAGGGAGGCGAGTGATAGTGAGGAGGCCAAAATCTCAAGTCTGTCAAAAATGACGCTGCGCTTTCTGACGCCGTGTCCCATTGGGGACGAACAGCTTCTATAAAAAGCTGTCAGAGCTTAAGCTCAGCTGTAGTAACAGACAGCAATATGTACGGTCGGTAATAACAGAGTTCGAGGGCAAAAGACTTTCAGTAACATCAAACCCAACCTTCCCTGTCAAGAGCGGTGAACTCATTGCATCTTAAAAAGGAAACTAGACAAGTAACAGAAGGCGCCAAGTAATCTGGGAGATGACTGACACTCAGATGATTTATGAACACATGATTAAAGATTCAAGTGAATTGCTTGGTACAAGGAGCTGGTTTGGTTGTCTCCTTCTCTTTACCAGAACTGTTCACAGGCAGCATTAGATCAGAAGAAACTCAGCATGAGGCCGTTTTTTAAAAGTTAAAGATTCAGCTTTTGTTATTTGTTTACCGCTACCAACAGCTTCTCAGTGTTAGACCTTTATCACATAGTACTTGTGCTTATCTCCATTTGTCTATCAATGTTCTTTGCCATATCAGGCCACTAAAGCCTGGCCAATCCTTACACACATAAACAGTCACCACACAGGTCCTACAACATAAAGCTTACACAACGGCAATACAGAGAGGGTGAAGTGAAGCCATTTGACAGCTTAGTCATCAGGTGAAAGGGACAAACAAGGCTTTCCCCAAACCTAACTAACATCTTTACACTTAAACATTGTGCAAGAAGGAGTGTTTCACTCGAGGACAATGAATAATGCAAGGCTTTGAACCTGTGAGGTCACTCTCTCTAACCCATCCTGCTATCTCGGCACTTTTCGATGGACAACGGCAGAGCAGATCTGCAGCTGCACTCGTGTTGAGACGGCACTACGACTGGCTTTGACCAACGAGATGCAACCCCCCCGCCCCCCGCCCCCGGACCGGCCAACACAAGCCTGCAATTTACTCGATTGCCTTTCAGCTTGAATAGACCTCACCAGGCCATTGCCAGCCATGCTCCATGGTTACGCTCCTCCCCCAAAACATTCATCAATTTAGTCTCCCGACAGAAATCCGATCTATTATGCATCACATCCTCCTGCATTCCCTTATTATGTCCCTCCATCCCTCTTGCTCTCTGAGGACCAAAAGTATTCTCATCCCATTGCCGTCACTATGACTAATAGATGTTCTGAACATATATAGTCACTTTTTAACAGGTCAGTGTACCATCTGCACTACAGCAGGGAGATCCTTCACGGAGGCTTTGAAATTAGGGTTGTAACGGTTTGAGACTTTCACACTACAAAAAATATACTAACCACCACTAATATTTAAAATAAAGGATGCATAGCTCAGTCATGATGGCCTCTCTGTGTCCATATCTGTGAGGATTTCTCCCCACTAGTGAAGGTCTAAGAAGACGGATGGAGTTTTGATTTGGATCGGTATGATGATTGACTAAGAAGTGAGTTTTTGTGTTTGTTTTTAGTGGACATAGTGTGGGAAGACCTCTGTCTGGAAGCTCATTGGACATGGGTTGCTAAGCTACCGCTCAATATTAGACTAGCAGGATTGACTGTTTCATCTCAAGAGAGAAAAGAAAAGGACACACACACAGAGAGAGAGAGAGACACACAGGGAGACACACACACACAGAGAGAGGGAGAGAGAGACAGACAGAGAAACAAAGAGAGAGAGACAAAGAGAGAGAGACAAAGAGAGAGAGACAAAGAGAGAGAGACACAGAGAGACAGACAGAGAGAGAGACAAAGAGAGAGACACACAGAGACACAGAGAGAGAGACAGACAGAGAGACAGGGCACTGATGGCTTTCATCAGCTTGGTCACTCTTTAGTCAAAAAACTACTTTTTTCTTGAGTCAGGTGACTATCACCTGACTATCATATAGTCACCTGACTCATTATTCTGTTAGCATGTGTAATCGTTGCCGTGTGAATGAGCAAACATTGCTGAATCATCCGATCCCCTCCCTGCTCAGGTGAAGGGAGTGGCTCATCCACGTGGCTCAACAAAGGAGCACAGGAGGAGACTGTGTTGGGTTCAACAGGTGGCTGCCCTCTGTCTTACGATCCTGGAGTAAAGCAAAAAAATGCCTAACAAGTGTGTCAACACTCAAGAGAAGAGTCATTTTCTGTCTGCCAAATCATGAGGAGAAAACGATTGGATGACACAGAAAGCCCAAACGGAAGCAGACCAAGACTGAACCTCATGGGTTCAAAATAAAAAATCATCAGAAAAAGAAAAGACTGACACTTCACAACAAGCAGAGAAAGTAGAAAGAGATGTGAGAGGCGCTCTCTTCTTCAGGCTGTGCATCTGATCTAACATGAGAGATCTGCACAAGGGATGCAGGAAGCAGACTAATGTGAGGCCATGGAGACATGCCTCTTGATGTGATAAACAGTCTAGTTGATTTGTGCTTGGCAGGGTCAAAAGGCTTCGTCACAGACAGACAATTAGGAATCTGGCACCGCCCTCAACCCATCAGACACAGACAGCAGAGCCAAGTAGGGGACATAATACTAGGGGTCTCGGTATTGTACACAATAGGGAAAATCCCTCTTGTAATTTGTACTCCATCATAATAAGTGCCGTGTGCACCATTAACGTAGACATATCACATTACATAATGTCATATAAGTCGCATGTTTGGCTTCCCTGTTACTAATAATGTCGGGATATGGGTGGTGGACAAAACCGTTACGGTATGTAGGTGTTGTTTAAAGAGAAAGACACACGACAACGGCAATACATCGTCCACACATATGAAGTGCCACCATCCTGGTCTGTCAGTGACGGGGGCCAAGACACAACTACTTATCACCGCAGCATTTAAGAAACCGTTTGTGGCAGAATCAGACCGGGCTAAAGCTATTACAACATCTATTGGGGTGTTTATTGCTGCAGAGATGAGGCCATACTGCGATGTGGAAAACAAAGAATTTCAAAATCTGGTTAAAGTGCTTGAGCCACGCTATGAACTCCCCTCACACAGCCACTTCAGTATGAAGAAGTTATTTCCTCGTTCCAGAAAGCCGCTCATCCGATCTTGAAGTGCCTTCTTCCCTGATTAACCTCCAAAGACATGCGATACATTGTGTGAGAGTGATGCGAGTCAATGTCTGCTCCGACCTTCTTAAAAAAAGCTGATGAACATCACGTACAGAAACAGTCAGCTTGTTATAGCGGTTACAACCAGTAACATTAGGAGAACACCTTACAAACTTTATCTGGCCCAGGTAGTTTAGGTTGTGCAAATGGTTTTCAGCGTTGTTATTTAAGGACAAATTCAACTTACGGTACTCTTATCTAATATTACTTGAAGCGTCGGTTCTGCTTCGCTCAGATTAAATGAAATTTCAATGCAAATTTCAGCACCGCTCAAGATTGTGAGTAGGAGTGTCAGTGTAACAACAAAAACAATAAGTAAGATGGAAACAAGAAACATTAAAAAGCAGAACAACAACACTTGAGTGCTTTTTCCTCTTTCAAGCAGTGAATGGGTTCAGAGCGTCCAGAAGGCCTTTCTAACGCCTTCAGCACTTTTCCTTTCCTTCACATTCGACATTGTAATTAAAGCTTTGGGTAAACAGTTTAGGAGACATTCATGGCAATGAAGCGTGCTAAAGTTAAACACAAGGGACAGAAAGGTTTACTTTAACGCAAAAGAATGTATTTGTACACACTCACACACACACACACTCACACACACACGGGTTCTTCTTCACAGCAGTGGCCTATTTCCTGTATGCACAACCTTTATGATCAAGAGTTTCCCGTTTAACTGGTCAGCTTCCTTATATACATGTCCTTATTTACAGAAGGCCATTTTATATTCTCTCAAATGGGAGATTGTGTAAAATGTCAAAGTAGTGCCGACAGAGATTCACAGCTAAAGTTAGCAACTAAGAAACAGTAACATTTTGTTGCCAGTGGCCCCACCAGTGTTCTACATCAGCACTTTTAAATCTCTGCAGTGCCACACAGGAGTGGCACTCCACAATAGAAGCCTAGTTTCTCTCTTTATGGTTGATTTACTCTCCTTTGGCTCTTCTCTTCCTGCGTTTAGTTGTTCTGAGCCAAAGTTCTCCATCTCCTCTGCTAGTCATTTGTTTGTCTTCCAGCAGGAAATATTCAGAAACATCCAGGGCTGCTGGATGAACTTGTATTACCATGTAAACAAAAAGGCACAAATATGATGGATACAAGCTTCTTGTTGATCAGATGAAAAAAATCAGTACAAGTCAAATATCAACCAATAAATATCAGTCTATTCATAGCCTGCAGAGCAAAAAGATGCAGCAGAGCACCCACTCACACCTACATATGGCTGGCCAGCATAATCATAGAAAACACACTCCTTGTTACCACCCAGAAAAACATCATGTCATCTCCACCCAAGATCTTATCAGGTCCATTCTAATCGTCCCTCCACCAAGCTGCTGCCAACTCATCATGACTTCAACTCTTGCTCTTCCAGCTCTTCCAGTCGTCTCTTTACGTTTGTGGTTCGTCCTATCAATCTACATCGGCCAGGTTTCTTCAGATTTTACATAACCTCAGCTTTTATTTAAATAGTCCCCATTTCCTTACTACTCACACTCACCAATAGCTGTAGACATTCACTACATAAAAAAACCCGGTTGGCATTGTGGGTATTCACAGCATTATCTCTCAAAAGCTGTCGAACGAGAAAGACGTGACCAGAGTTGCTATTAATAGGACTCTTTCCTACTATTGTCATGCACTGAACAGTACTTATGTGTGTGTGTTGTGTTCACGGGGCTTAACTCACAAGTCTCTGAGTGAGTTTTATTTTGCAGCCTTGTGAGAAATCAAGTTTAGGGACTGCATGCTATTCAATTACTCCAATATCAACGCATCAATAAGTACTAGTGAAACACTGCATCCTTTTTTCTCCAGGCTGTCCCAACATCTGTGTACAGGTGTGGCCATCTCCCCCTTTCCCTCCATCATCTCTCCTTACCGTGAGCGGAGTGCCTGCCAGGCGGCGTCTACATCGGCGTACAGGTTCTTCTCGGAGGGTTTCCCAGAACTCGCCCCGTAGCCCGAGTAGTCGTAGGAGAAGACGTTGCAGTTGATGCGTGAACCCAGGCCAATGTAGAAGCTGCTCATCTGGCCCAAGTCCACCGCGTTTCCATGGGAGAACAACAGAGTGTATCGAGCGCTGGGTGAGCAGCGGACAAACATACAGGCAATGCGGTTCCCTCTTGTTGTGCGAGTCATGAAGCACTCAATGGCATCCTTCTCACGGGACGAGTACTGCCAGTCGGCGCGCTCGGAGAGGTGCAGCGTCCAGCGGCTGCCGCTGTCGTCGGACATGAGGCTGTAGGTGGGCTCTGGAGGCAGGAAGGCCAGCTTAGAGGCAATCTTGCTGGGGCACGGCGGACAGCAGAACAGGCAGCATAGCTCGCTGAGGGATAAGTGGTTCATCCTCAAAACGCTGTGATGGGGAGAAGGAGAGTGGTTAAAACACTGAAACACTAATTTGCCTCTGAATCCCCTGCAGATTGATCACAAGGAAAACGCCACAAGAGCCATTTTTCCACAGAGCTCTTGAATGATGTTCTTTCCAAGAACATAAATACTTGTCTTTGTTAAGCAGGGGGTTTCCAGGACTGGGGGCTAAAGCAGGGCTGGTGTCAATTCCCTACTCCAGAATGCATAGCTCTCTTCAGCCAGCATTATATAAAATTTAAAAAAAAGATATCTGACCCTGATTGAGTGTTTGTTCTCAGTCTGCCTCGGGGCTCCACAACCTCTTAGACAGTATTGACTCAGAAGGCTTTCTTGTTTCACCCCCCCCCCCCCCCTGCACCTGGACACCCCCCCCCCCCCCACACACACACACACACACACACCTAAGGCCACCTTTTGGATATCCCAGGTGCTCTTGAATTGTAGCAGCCAGGCGGCAACCCTGACAAAACGTCCTTGAGGAAATACCTTTAACAAGTAATTTGATTTCCAATGAAGGTGCTTGAAGTAAGAAATAACACCCTGCCATTAGCTACACCTTTGCAATACCATCCTCAAATCCATCCCCAATACTCTTCTCCCAAACTTAATTCCCTATATTGCATTTCACAGATTTCCAATTTTTTGCTATTTTACAATTATCCATACTTTACTCTGAAGGGATTATTTTGGAATAGTCTTCATTTTATAGTTTTGAAAGAAACCTACCCGCTGCTGGTGTGTTAAACCTAAAAAAAAAAAAACACACAGGTGACTTCAATACCACTTAATTACCTATGTGGCTGTAGCAGAGATGATTTCCGTTGAATACTTTTTGCTTCTGCAAGCTGCTGTGACATTTGCACACAGCAGTCAAATACATAGTGAAGCCTATTTGCTCAATACTGTAAATTACCCAAAAATAGTCCATAATCTCCCAACCGCGGAGACAGAATGCCCCGCAACGATTTACTGTAAAATGGTGCTGGAGGCAAGAAATGTGTTTGAAGAGATTACAATGAACATGCAAATACGCGCGTGTTCTCTGAGCGGAATTATGATCGCAACCATTACCTGGAAGGCGGTGGACGCTTGTTTTGTTTTCAGGTGACAGTGTTGGCCGACGTCGCTGTAGTCAGGTGTTATTTTCGCACCAAGAGATTGTCACGGTTAGCCTCGGCCAGATTATCCTCTGTTCCGTGTCCTGTTCGCTGGCTGTGTCACTATGAGAGTGTATATCCCTCTTGGGACCACAGCTGTGAGTTTCTATTAGCTAGAGACGCTTCGTCCTCCGGGGGTCCAGACAGCCTCCCAAACGGTCCTTTCTTTCTTTTTTTCTCCGCTCGGTTTTCTCAACATATGGTCCTGAATGATAACGAGGTCTATTCATTCAAAACGTTCGAGTATATTCTGCTCAACGGCGACATGTACATTCAATAAAGTGCTAAAATTAACAAAATGATTGTCTCAACGCCAGTCGGTTCTCGACAGTATCGCTCAGCCTCCGAAACATCACCGCTTTCGTTTCGTTGTGAAAATCATTCGGCTTGTTGTCCTAGTTTGTGAGGAAGGAGGGAGTCGTGATTGACAGTTTCATGGACCAATGGCAAAGAGACTGTTGAAACGAGTCCACCAATGGCACGACGTGTGGCTATTTATGGGCGGTTCCTACCGACGCCGCAGAGTGGTGACCTCATGTTTTGATTGACGTTTACAAGAACCAACCGGAGATTACTATTGCAATGCGCGGTCCAATCAGCACCCAATTGGGGGTTTCCTAACGTTCGATCAGGTAACCTATAACTATTTTATTTTATTATATTATCTGAACCAGTGTTGTGATTTTTTTTTCGTTTTTTTACTCCAACAAACAGATTTTTGTTTTGATTTATTTCTATTTTTAGAAAAGTAGAACCTTCGTGTTTCGACGTGAATGACGTTCCGTGACGTGCTCGTACTTCTTCCGGGTCAGTGCTCTCTCTCTCTCCGGCATGCTTCCGGATTCATTTTTTTTACCCACATAACATGTGTAACTAAAATCGGAAAATAAAATGAGTTCTCAGAAAGGAAATGTGTCTCGGTCACGAAGCCAGAAGCATCAAAACAACTTTGCCTTCAAAAACGACTTGTACGGAGCGACTGCACAAGTGAAGGTGCGTGAACATTGAAGTCATGTGTGTGTAGCTAGCCAGCATAGATACTAACAGTGCGCTCTTGTTTGGAGGCTATAGGTAACTTTTGTCTGAGTCTATCGCATTGTTTAGAAAACGTGTATGAAAGCAGCCATGTTGTAACATTATTATTGTAACATTTCCAACGTGTCTCTGCGTGTGTGATCACAATTGCAGAAGGCAAATTCAAAGATCCACGATGGGCTCTGTCTACATTGTAAGGGTGTGCTTGAGTGGAAAGTGAGGTACAACAAATACAAGACTCTGACACAGACTAAAAAATGGTGAGTACACTTTATAACAAGTATCTGCACAGCTACAACTGCTCGTGACCGCACACAACTGATCTTATCTGTTACAGTAAACAAGCCAGTCATTGTTTCTGAAGCCCCATTGGGGAGAAATTGACAAAGAAAGAGAAACAGCATGGATTATACTTAACAGTTGGTTAATCAGTGAATTCATTTATCAACTAAACACTATATCATTATATTGTCACAACAGCTACAGTTTGCTTCTCTTCCTAGTTTCATATCATTATAAAAATGATAACCGTTTTTTTATCACACTAGAAATATAAATACGATTGATTGGATGGATCTAAATACCACATACATGCCTGTAGCACACCAGGTGGCAAGTTAAATGCATATTGTAATAAAATATTGTACTAGCATGGAAAACCACAGTCAGACTCACACAATCTTTGCAGGTGTGTCACACTGTTGTATAGGTTATTCATGTCATAAAGACAGTTGTAGTTGGTTTGAATGTGAACATTGATGACATGTGTGCATGCATGTATTCTTCTTTCAGTGTCAAGTGTTCTCAAAAGACAGTGAGGGATGCGTATCACATCATGTGTAAGCCCTGTTCCCTTCAGCTAGACATCTGCTGCAAGTGTGGGAAGAAAGAGAAAATCGTTATTCCGTGAGTGGTCCTGTGTGCGTTTGTTTGTTCAGATTCATGCATACAGAAGATTGGTGACTGTGAAGTAATTTTGTGTTCTGAACTTGTGTAAATGAACAACTTCTCTGCTTACTATTATAAAAATCTATCTCTTTTTTTACTGTAGCCACTGTTATGTTATGTTCTGTCCACATCGCCATCAGCCATTCATATATGTCCTCACACTGTATATGAAGACTTTAAGACTTGTGGTACATGTGGTCTTTATCTGGAGGTTTTAAGAAGTTAATCTTAGTATTCTTAATCATAGTCAAGCTCGCTCAGTAAATTTTACTGCAAGTCTGCCATCTTGTGGACAACGAGATACATCACAACCGACTCTAAGAAAATACTTGACAAGCCATTGAAAGCATTTTAGCGTCAGTCTTTACATCTCCTTGTCACAAATTCAACATTTTGGCATCAATTTATTCTATTGTGTCATTTTATCTTTTACTTTGGTTACATTATGACATTCAAAACAACGACGGAGTTTTTTTTCCTTTGCTCTTGTAGGAGTACAAGTTAAAGTGGTAATCCTTAAAAGTCCCATATTGTAAAAAGTTATATTTGAATGTGTTTTTTTTTATCACAAAGCGGCTCTAAGTGCTGTATAAATATTGTGAAGGTATCAAAACACTCAATTTATGGCAAAATACACACAGCCCGTGTTCAGAAACTGTGCCTGTTTAAACGTTAGGATTTCAGTACGGGAGTTATGTCACAACTGTACAATATAGAGACCATTTCACAGTTTTAAACGTCAACATCCTAAATGTGTCTTAGTTAATTTCTAGTTAGAAATCAGCTGACAGGAAGTAAACGTGGACCCAAGTGAAATTTGCTAAAAGGACAGAGGGTGAAGACAGGTATATTCAGACAGACGGTGAGAAAAATAAAGAGCTTTTTGAACAGTAAAGCATGTCAACATGTTCTAGTATAAACCCAAAATACAAGTGTGAACATGGAAATGAGCGTAATATGTCTCCTTTAAGTTTTCGGTCCTGGTTGATATCTACGTGTGTGAAAACAATGGCATAGTTAAGCAGTCTGGAGTCTTTTGGTTGACACATGAACTTCAAGTTTACCTAGTTTTGTTTTCTGTCCCCACAGACATCCATTTCATAATACTGCAAATATATAAATATTGCAATACTTTCATCAATGGGCCAATCACCATTTTGTTACCTCGTTTGGCTATAGACTTGACAGACAATTGTTTAAATTAAATTAATTAAATTAAAATCATCAAGATTGACTGATTTTGTTTTTCTCTCACTGTGTAGAGTAAACTCACAAGAAGACAAGAAAGAGGAAGAAGAGGATGATGAACAGAAAAAGGAAGGAAGAGGGAAGAAGGACGTGGATGATTTGGACAGTGATGGTGATGATGATAACTTAAGTGACCTAAAAGATGATGATAAGGAAGAGGATTCCGATAGTGACTCAGAACCAAAGAAGAGACAGAACAGGTCTGATGTGCTCCCAGATGTATCCAGAGTCCACTTTAAAGACTAAAGAGTGAGAGGGTTCTTGTTATAACAAGTTTTTTTTTTTTTTTTTACAATTATACAAAACAAGATTTCTAATCAAAGCACAGTATGATGTTTAAGACTGGACTATATTCAAATTTAAGTACTGCAAATCAACAAATGTGTTTTGATGGAGCACCTGGAGTACAAGCTAATGTAACACTGGGAAGGTTGAGTAGACAGTAGCTGTATTATATACTGTACATTCACAAACAATGCCACCTGGATATAAACATTTTACTGGACTGTAATAAAAACCTGTACACTGTCTACATTCATTTTAAATTCATGTATCTACGCTACCAATTCTTCTGACATTAGACTAATAGAAGCCTTGAAGTATCAGCAGCACTGAAAGCAGAAGTAGAGGTTTTGCCTGCACATCAGGAACTGACTCTGAAACATTCACCCTGTCACACACAGTACAAGTTTATATTTACACTCAGTCACATGTTTATCAGGTCCAGCAAGCTAAAACGATCCACTTCACAACTAAGGTTTTTCAACATTCCCCAAAAACTGTTTCACTTTACAACTTTAGACTCCATTTTCACATTTCATTAAAAAAAAAACTAACATTTCTAACTTGTAACTTACATGTTGGTTCACGACTGCTCAAGTTCAAATATTTTTTTTGCTGCCGGAAATGGGTTTCCATATAAAAGGTTTATGATTGTATTGAAATTAAAGTCAATGCTGCTTTACAGTGTACAGTGACCATAAACTACATCTCCCACAATGTATGTCAATTATGTGACTCGCGAAATGACGGCATCCTGCCGCTAGACAGCAGTTTTTCCATATCGGCGTTGAACTTTGTCAGTTACATTTTATTTCACACTGATGGTGAAAACTGTGGTTCACGTGTGTGCCGAACCGTGAGGGTGGATCCATACGGAACAGAAATGTGTTTAAACTTTGGCGAAGTGGATAGCAGGGCCGTCCATCGGCGGTTTGATCTCAGGCTCCACTAGTTGCATGTTGTGTCCTTGAGCAAGACACTTAACCCCAAATGTATTATTTAACAATATGTTGTAGTTACATTTATACAGTCTTACAGTTACAACCGGCCCTTTGAGGGCAACCATAATGCTGATGTGGCCCAGGGTGAAAATTAGTTTGACACCCCTGCTCTAAAGTTAGTGTTGTCATTCATCATGTGAGGGTTTATAAATTCAAAAGAATGTGGCAGTACTTCCTCATTGGTACTTGAGTCATTATCCAACTGAGAGGTTTGGGATACTAAAAGCTACTCTTTGTGTATTCAAAAATGGATTTGTTGGCTTTTAAAAAAGAAACATTTAGAATGGTAAAGGAGAAGTTGTGGTTGTGAAGGTATATCTATATTACTTTTTAATCCCCCCATTGTACTGTAAACTGGCCTATGACCACACTATAACTATGCATACGTTCTTCCCCATTGTTACCGTAAGATGTTTCTGCTTCATTATTACCCACTTTCAAAAATAAAACCCTGACATTAACAAAATGTTCTCACTGTTGGTACCAATATGATAATAGCTCTTATGATAATAACCTATGCCAAACATTGGTACGGTGCACTGAGAAAGAGGAACAAGTAACCACCCAAGAACATGTGCCAACTGCACACAATTATAGCAGAGTTTGCATTATTTAAGTTATTTCAGTTGTGTATGACGTGCAATTAACTCTGTGTACCCTCGTGTATATTTCGACATAGATCTGCTGATGTTTCGTGGATGAGAGATTGTACAGAATGTCCTCCTTCCTCTATCTTTTTTTTTCTTTGAGATAAAAAAAAAGATGACCGGGGTTATTCCTTTTAACACCAATTGATTTTTCTTGGATGGTAGAAGATTTGCTAATCTTTGAATAGTGTCAAAATCATGTTACTGGTTGGAGGAAATCAAAAGAAGTGGTTTTGAGGTAATTTGATGAAATATATTGTTAATATCATGATTTATATGGAGATTAGTGATCCATTAGTTGACCAAAAAATAACAAATAGATCTACTTTTTTTGCAATATGTGGAGTAAGAGAAGGAATTTTGAGGGAAGACATCCTTCAATGGCTTCATGCTAAAGCTACATTTTTGAGCATCCGTGGTTATGTGTGTGTTATGTAGCGTAAACTTTTCATTTGCACTTAAGGTAAGAGTAACATCAAAATTTGAAAATAAAATAAATGTTTGTGTTTGTATTCCAAGTTTGTACAGATTGTACGTTAGGCTTCCCCTTTACAAGATTTCAGTTAATGACAAAGTTGTAGTCCTTTCTAATGTAATTATCTACCCTATACATGTGTTTACTTGAGCATGCTGCTTATGTACATTTTGTATTATTGGAACTATATTTGAACAGAAAATAGATATTGTTCTTCAGGGCTTGGGGGTCTACCCATACAAGGAGAATTGCGCAGTCACTGCATCTGGCAAACTCATTCTCTTGGTGTTGTACAATAGGGGCATCACATAATAATGGGGCGATAATAAACAGTGGGCGACTGTGGCTAAGTGGACAGCAGGGGATTGGCGGATTGGCGGTTCGATCCCCGGCTCCGCTAGTCGCATGTCGATGTGTCCTTGCGCAAGACACTTAACCCCAAAATTGCTGCCGTAGCTGTGCCTACACTGTATGTGATATAATCTGAATTGTAAATCGCTTTGGATAAAAGGGTCTGCTAACTGTAATGTGATGTAATGTAATGTAATAACTGATAGGTCAGTTGTGCTGTTTGGTCATTGTGATGAATTATTAACCCCGGCAAAGTTCAAATTCGATGCACCTGATTTAGTGTGTGATATCGGCTGTATAACAAAAACGATACCGGAAACGTCGTCTTTAGCGGATCCCTCAGTCTCTGTGAATCTGTGACTAGTGAATAGTTTAACGTGGCGATTAGACAAACTCCGACCTTAGACCGTATACAAGACCCGACGCACATAGACACACACCCTTTGTTCTCATTGGTTGCAGGATGTCTTTGCAGTCAGGTTGAGTGCTGCTTGCTGGTGCGTCGTGGTGCTCTGTGCTGCTGCAGGTATCTCACTGCTCGACTCCGACTGAGCTATTGAAAGGATGGCAAACTCTAATAAACCCACCACCAAAATTGCTAACGTCTACAGGGGGACATTTATCCACTCGACCCAGCAAACAGCGCTGCAGATCCTAGAAGATGAGCTCCTGGGAGTGGATACAGACGGAAAGGTTTGTCAGATTCTAAAATATATATATAACAGCTTTTGACCTCATTTAGAAGTATTACAAAAAACTTTACTATTTTGATAAATATATATAGCTCCGAGGTTATCCCTAAACCTTGCGCAAAGAGGCACAATGTGGCACAGTTTGGTGTAAAAGACGTCTTTCCTTTTCCGTTTTATGACAAACTGATAAGGCGCAAATCTGTTACATAACCTAATTGTCTTTTACAGTGAGCTGTTGCTGAGCGACTTTAACAATTTGGCCCACATAAGCTCTCAGACACAAACACCTGAATAACAGTCTTAAGTACCCTCTTCACATACAACAGGTGGGACTGAAATTCATAGGACAACCTTAAATCATCCCCATGAACTCTGTTGTTATAGATACGGAAATACAATATGTGTACAATGTGGAAATCAATAGCTGGTTATTAAGGAACAATAGGTGTAAGAACTGTGATTCAGCACTATCAAAGGCACAAGCAAAGGTGCTATTTACAAATCAGAAAGAGTACATGTTAATGGAAATAATCTAAATGGTAAATATTTGCTCCTATACTTGCTGTGCTGGCCCTTCTAAGCATTTCCTGCAGACAAAACAAATCAGGAATGATGTTTTCAGATCTCACAACTTACTTTAATTCACATGCAAACTCTTTTTGGTTAACATCAACTTTTCATTGATTTCCATTCTGCCATCAGATCGCTTTCATTGGGAGAGGAGCAGAGCTAGACAAGCTGTCTCAGACCTTTGGATTCAGTCCGACTGAAGTCACTCAACTGGCACAACAGTAAGTAGAATATATGAATAAATTACATCAACATTGTAGATGATAATAAATCAGTTATTGGATGCCATAAAAAATGATACTGTATGTTTTGACCATTTCCATGATTTTCTGCACTGCAGTGAGTTCTTCATGCCAGGACTGGTGGACACCCACATCCATGCATCCCAGTACAGCTATGCAGGCACAGCACTGGACATGCCTTTACTCCAGTGGCTCAATACCTACACCTTTCCTGTGGAGTCACACTTCAAGGACTTGCAGTTTGCCCACAGGGTCTACTCTAAAGTAGTGGTGAGTTTTCTGTCATTGTGAAAGAGGTGGCTATTAAAACGGGTACAGTTGCCGTGCATCAGTCACAGGGAGCCAAAACTGAGCTTTGTGGCACTCGGCAAGTATGACAGGTGCGATATGGTTTTGTCGATGGCATTGCAATTTGCCATTTGCGAGTTGAAGATTATTTGAGGTTCCCTCTACTGTCACACAGCCTACAGTTTGAGAAGGGTGTGTATAGAAAAGAGACAGAATGTTTACCGTAAATGCTGTCTTAATCCTGTAATATGATCCCTGTGCCTTACAGAAAAGGACCCTGAGAAACGGAACAACCACTGCATGTTACTTTGCTACCATACATACAGATGCCTCTCTCCTGTTGGGCCAGATTGCAAGTAAGATGTCCTACACGCAAACACACACACACAGTTGCATGTTAAGAGGCCAGAGATGGTTATAAGCACATATTGTCTGACATACACAAGCTGTATAGTCACTTTTATAAGCAGAGCAGCAGCTCACAATGTGACAATGGAGCCACATGCTTTGAGTGACTGTGGTGAAGAATACATCAGCTTAAGCCCAGTAATTTTAATTCATAACTTTCATTATAGTCAAACAGACAGCGCAGCAATCAGTTGATATGTTCTTCTAAACTCCTTAAAGTCAGAATGGCCCTCTTTCCCTTGGTAGTCTCAACTGGGTTAGAAACACTTATTTTGTTCACCATTACGCCTTGTCCTTATCATCACGGTGTCATGTTGTGCAATAGTGAACACACACACAAACACACACACACACACACACACACACACACACACACACACACACACACACACACACACACACACACACACACACAAGTGTGTAATGATTCTACCGTACTGAATTGACTGGCTGTGGCAGCCACAGTCATTCTGTGTTATCAGGATCCTTGAACCCTCACCTTTGTCCTGTTCTGAGCAGCTGTTCCCTTTTATGGGAAACGTGTTTTTATTAAGCGTAAGCATATGTGTGCATATACGTTTTTGAGAATTTCCAACACATATTTGAAATGTTTGCAGAATTTCTAATTTTGCTTGTTAAATGTATTAGTTTAGCGATTTTTAGCGAAGTGTTATGTAAAGAATACAAAATATATATGCATTCAATGTACTATATTTATATTTTCCCAAAGGAAGAATCTCTCAAGGTCCAAAGTTTAACGTCCCACGGAAATCTGATGTATATATATATGCTGTATATATATATAGATATTTTTTTTTTATGCATGATTTGACTGGAAATGTTTGGTCACAGTAGCACAAAGCTATCTCACAGTCCCTCAGTGACCTGATGATTATATACAGTATCTGTCACACTAAACTTGTTGAAGCAAAACCTTTTTACTATTCTTCCATTTTACTACATCTCACATGCCTTCCTCTCCCATCTGTACTGTGTGTAATTATTATAAATATGACCAATCAACAGTGTTAATCATAATTAATAAGAATGAACATCAACACAAATATGACATTGGCCATAGCTGAGTGGTACACCTGTGTGGTCATAAAAATCAAAAGTCATTTGTACTATTAGAGGATTCTAGTTTGTCATTTATAGTAAAGACTCTGCTCACCCAGTGCCAGTGAGCCAGTATGCATGGTCCCAGGATGCTGAATCTAGCTCCCCTAAATTGAATGCAGTCATTTTTGATGTTATCAAATGTGCTTTTCCTGCTATGACATGCCAACATTTCTACTGTGAAAAAGGTTTATCAGACATCTGCTCAGGTTGAAAGTAGGTTGAACTATACAGGGATGGCGTATGTCCCGATAAGAATGAAAGAGGTGTAATTTGTTCCAGGTGAAACAAAGTTAACAGGGGAGTCAGTGCAATCAAGCACAGTCTTTGCACGCCCAAATAGTCATGAGTCAGCAAAAATAAGTGAAATCACCTACAGTTTGCATGCTCTCTCTCAAAATATTATTTAACATTGATAATAACCAAAAAATAACAAATATATCTACTTTTTTTTGCAATATGTGGAGTAAGAGAAGGAATTTTGAGGGAAGACATCCTTCAATGGCTTCATGCTAAAGCTACATTTTTGAGCATCTGTGGTTATGTGTGTGTTATGTAGCGTAAACTTTTCATTTGCACTTAAGGTAAGTGTAGATGACTATCGGCAACTTCAACTTAGTCACCGAGAGGCTGGGAGTGGGGGAGAATATCCTGCGGACGCGCTGGCTGTAAATGATTGACGCCGATCCAGTGATTGAGTGTTTGTAAGTTTATTTGGGGACGACAAACAAACGTTGATTCTGGATAGCATATATTCAGCATATTATCATTTATAGTAACGACTCTGCTCACTCAGTGCCAGTGCAATCAAGACACTGTACCCCTAGCTCCCCGGGCGCCTGTCATTGGCAGCCCACTGCTCCCTATATACAGGGATGGGTCAAATGCAGAGAAAAATTTCCCCCATAAAGGGATAAATATAGTGTAATAAATAAATTAAATAAAATCCTGAAGGAAGACAATCGAGGGCTGGTGATGCTGAGGTCAGATAAGGCATAATCCCGCTGGAGTCCAGCGGGATAGTGTTGATGAAGGGAGTTTCTGCAATTATAAACGGCATAGTACAGCGTGTAACTTTTTAATTACTTTTTTTAAAAAGTTACTTTTTTAGTTACTTTGGGAAAAAAGTTACTTTTTTAGTTACTTTGGGAAAAAAGTTACTTTTTTAGTTACTTTGGAAAAAAAGTTACTTTTTTAGTTACTTTGGAAAAAAAGTTACTTTTTTAGTTACTTTGGAAAAAAAGTTACTTTTTTAGTTACTTTGGGAAAAAAGTTACTTTTTTAGTTACTTTGGAAAAAAAGTTACTTTTTTAGTTACTTTGGGAAAAAAGTTACTTTTTTAGTTACTTTGGGAAAAAAGTTACTTTTTTAGTTACTTTATTTTTGAAGATACTCAACTTAATTTAATTAACAAGTCATAGTACAGCATGTTGAAAAAAGTCATAAAAGTAATTCAACCAGGAGAGACTTCATTAGAATTTCACAATAATTTTTTACACATTGTACAAATTTGATTAGTGCAACATCTTTGGCGATTGGACTCCATCCTGAAGGAAGACAATCGAGGGCTGGTGATGCTGAGGTCAGATAAGGCATAATCCCACTGGAGTCCAGCCACTGGTCGTGGTGTTGATGAAGGGAGTTTCTGCAGTTATAAACGGCATAGTATAGCATGTCGTTAAGTTACTTTTTTAGTTACTTTTTAAAGTTACTTTATATTTGAAGATACTCAACTTAATTTAATTAAGTCATAGTACAGCATGGTGTTGATGAAGGGAGTTGCTGCAGTTATAAACATTATAGCACAGTATAGCATGTCGACAAGTCAGTTTAACATGATGAAACAATCATAAAAAGTCATAGTATAGCATGTGTATAAAAGTTACTTTATTTTAAAAGTGACTCTTTATTTTTAGTTACTTTTTGAGTTACTTCATTTTAAAAGTTACTCTTCATTTTTAGTTACTTTTGAGTTACTTTATTTTTTAAAGTTACTTTTGAAGTTACTTCATTTTTAAAGTTACTTTTGAAGTTGAAGTACTTTTTTTAACTTAGTTATAGTACAGCATGT
The DNA here is from genome assembly GCA_032191485.1 of Leptoclinus maculatus. Classification (NCBI taxonomy): domain Eukaryota; kingdom Metazoa; phylum Chordata; class Actinopteri; order Perciformes; family Stichaeidae; genus Leptoclinus; species Leptoclinus maculatus. The sequence continues at coordinate 22,442,385 of JAVDOI010000005.1, forward strand.
CGAAAAAAGTCAAAAACAGTCTTATTATATAATGTCGAAAACAGTCATATAAAAGTAATTCAACCAGGAGAGACTTCATTAGAATTTCACAATTTATTACACATTGTACAAATTTAAATAGTGCAACGTCTTTGGAGATTGGACTCCATCCTCCATCCGTGGCTCCCTGGGTTAAGAGGGTTGTCTGGTAACCGCAAGGTCGAAGGTTCAATCCTTGACTGGGACGTGTCATGTGTCGAAGTGTCCCTGAGCAAGACACTGTACCCCTAGCTCCCCTAGCTCCCCTGTCATTGGCAGCCCACTGCTCCCTATATACAGGGATGGGTCAAATGCAGAGAAAAATTTCCCCCATAAAGGGATAAATATAGTGTATTAAATTAAATCATCATTGTGGATTTAACATGGACTTTTTCACAGCAGATATTTTTAAATGTCTTAGCAGTAAAAGAACCAAAATAGTTTTCGACTGCACTGTGGCTGAAAGAAAAGGGCTGGGAAGACCGTTCAAGTGATAACTTTTTCATATGCACAAGCTTGTGTAAGAGTGTGCGTGTGCACCTGTGGGGTGTGTATGTACGTAGCTGTATGTGATACACGTATGTATTGTATGTGTGTCTGTGTGCATTCATACAACAAGACTGGGATTAGGGCTTGTGAGTGACAGAGGGATTTGACTCTGACAGGTGAAAGACCTGGAATGCTGTGATATGCTGCAGGTGACAGGTGAAATTATGAAGATTGTTGATCAGGTGCAAGTTTAACAATTGGACAAATAATGCTAATTCAATATGGAATAATAATGTTGTTTTTACCCCCTAAAGAGAAATCTGTATGAAATACTCAATTACCCCCTGGTATATCAAGAGGAACTGTAAATCATCGCTCATCAATATTTTATCACGTTATCATGGTCATGATGTGAAAACTTGTAATATAATGCCCACACATATGGTGTGAGCTCAAATCCCAGTTGAATGACTGGACTAGAAAGTTTTCTGATAAAATGTCATGAATAAGCAAAGTACATACAGCTTCCTTTTGAAAAATGCGAATACACTGACTTAACGGATTCATGTTTCTACACATTCTTGTTACATCTTCCATGTTTTTCTTGCAGATGACTTTGGGCAGCGTGCCCTTGTTGGCAAGGTGTGTATGGACAGGAACAATTCTGTGAAACATTACAAAGAGACCAATCAGGAATCTCAAGAGGAAACCTGCCGGTGGGTATTAACAGTTTAATACATTAGGAAGGCCTTTCATGTGTATGTCCTAGCTTTACAGTGTACTTGATTAAGTAAAAAAAAAACGTAGAATTGTGCCAAACAGGATGCGGCTTACAGTTTGCATGCTCTTTCAAAATAGTATGGAACATTGATAATAGCTCATTCAACAGTGTAGTGCTGGGGATTTTTACTTTTCAGTCAGAAAAATTCCACGGGGTAACAACTTTAGTCACACTAAATTTGTTCAATGTTTGTCGGACAAGAGGCAGTTTTCAGTTTTAGCATTTAAAGCTACTACAGTATATCTGATAGAGTATGTAATAGATAGCAACAGAAATGCCGCAGATAGCTGAGATGTACATGGATGTACATGGATGTACATGGATGTACATGCCGTGATGTATGTAACAGATTAGGGTTAGACGTCTCTCTGAGTGAGGACGACTTCTTTGACATTCTCTTTTAAATTCCCTTTAACTATTTCATATATCTTATAGATATGTGGGAAACTATGTTTACAGCACTTAATGTTTCAATTGATGTAAGACATTTTTCAACAAAGCATAACCTATTTTTGACAGGTTGATAAATGCAAATGCCACATCACCCTTCGTATCAATCAAGTACTTGTTTTTGAAAGAGCCAGGGTTCATTTAGTCCAATGCGATCCACAACACTCATGGTGTTACTGATGGCTTACTTACCATGGCTCCTCCCCCTTTGCAATTATATTGGAACAGAGTCAAAATGACAAGATCATTGTTTGTTCTTTGTGTGTACGTAAAAAGATTGGCTAGGATTATGTAAATACATCTTGTTTAGGAAAAAATGCACAATTTCTTGTTTTTCAATGAATGCAGATAGACCTTCAAATTACATATTTTCATGTAAAGATACAAACTTATTATTTTATTGTTATTATCACAGATTTAATTATCCTTAGTTTGCGTTCGCTCAGATTCAAAAGTTTTGGGCAAATGTGGCTGCGCCAAATGATTATTGAAACAGTTATTGTTTTGTTCCCTCAAGGTTCATTGCAGAGCTCTTGAACAAAAAGGTAAGATTCTATAATATAATAAACAGAACAACATTAGGATCTAAGAAAACGTAGGCCTGCATTTAAAAAAAAGAAAGAGAAGATTTTTAAATGGTCTGTCACTCCCTTGTCTCCTCTGGTGTTTTGTGGGTAGTACCCTCTGGTGAGACCAGTGGTGACTCCCCGCTTCGCTCCATCCTGCACAGGAGCCTTGCTAGGACAGCTGGGAGCAATCGCTAAGAATAACAACCTGCACATTCAGGTGAGCTCACTGTGGCAACCAAACCAGGCTATGTCCGCAGGGGACTGTTGCCACAGAGACCCTTTAGTGTTGGACCTGTGGAGTTTTTGTGAAATGAGATAAACACACACACACGTGCAATTTTTTAAAGGCAAAATCGTGACAGGAAAGAATAAAAAAACAAATGTTTCAGAATAACGTTTGCCGTTAGTTATCCTGTGATTGCGCCGCCACACCTCAGGCTCTATCTGAACGCTGCAGCTTAGAGCAAAGATAACACAGTGGTTTAATGTCTGACATATGTGTGTTTATTTCCAGAGTCATATCAGTGAAAACATAGAGGAAATTAAGCTTGTGCAGGAGCTGTTTCCTGAATCAGAGTCGTACACAGACGTCTATCTCAAACATAACCTGCTCACTGACAAGGTGAGAACACAGTCACATCTCTGCTGGCGCACACACACAGGCAGTCCTCTTGTAGAAAAATATACAAATGCTGATGAAAATGCTGATGATGACGATGATGATTCACAGACAGTGATGGCTCATGGCTGCCACCTCAGTGATGAAGAGTTGGTTCTGTTCCGAGAGACAGGAGCCTCTTTGTCTCACTGTCCCAATTCCAACATTTCGTAAGTCACTGACCAAATGAAGTCTCATGAAGATTTGCACGACACAGATTTTACAATAAAACAGCACTTTAGCAATACAGTATAACATAGCATTGTAAGTGCCTGAATGCAATGATATGCAACATATGAAACTTTACTATCTCCTCTCTCTCTCTATCTATATATCTATCTATCTATATATCTTCTCAGGTTGTGCAGTGGAATGTTGAATGTCCGCAACGTCCTGAAACACAAAGTGAAGTTGGGGCTGGGAACAGGTGGGAGCAGAGCAACTGTGTGTGCATTTTCACCTCTAAGTAAAGCCAGGCCACTTTTGACACAGTCCGTTACACTCTCAAGAAGCAGTAAAATTATGTTTGATGATTTGGTTTTGTTTTGGAAACTCCTTGTTCCGTACATTCAAACAAGCACGGGAACTGGAGGAAGGTAGTGAGATAGGTGCTTAGATATTGTTACATATCTGGTTTTATGGCATTCTGGTGTTTTTAATAAGTGCAGTTGGCAGAGAGATTTGGCATTCATGTCAGCTGACCACCAGCAGATCACAGTTTAAAAAAACAACCATCTGATGTAGTGGGTGTTTTAATTTCAAGCCTCAAAGTAGCGTAAATATGAAAATGTGATGCTTTTTCATATCCACAATGCGGGTTTGTGAATGCTTGTGTCTTGCGTGCATGCTTGTATTAATTTGACTCATCCGGTCTGTGTTTGTGGTGTCAGACGTGGCGGGGGGCTACTCGGCCTCTATGCTGGACGCTGTGAGAAGAACTCTGGACACATCCAAAGTCTTAACAATCCAGAACCCAGAACACGACACGCTCACCTTTGAGGAGGTGTTCAGACTGGCCACACTGGGAGGCAGCCAAGGTAAAACAGTCAAGAGACAAAGGTGGCCTTGTGTAGAAGTTACGGTTAAAACATGAAGTGTTTTGTCTCTTTGTTTGTCATATTCTCCTTTGCCTCCTCTAAGTCACTCTGCAGTAGAAATGCCTGATTCAACACACATGGATCTATGGGAACGAGATATTTTTGATGATAACTGATTGCAATTTCACAGGAGGGTAGAGAATACAAGAGTTTCTTTTATGATGCGTTTTGTCCGTAGCCTTGTCCCTGGATGACCAGACAGGGAACTTTGAAGTGGGCAAAGACTTTGACGCCCTGAGGGTGAATGTAGCCGCTCCTGGTGGACCCATCGACCTGGTCCAGTGTGAGGAACCAAAGGTTGGTAGTGGGGGCTTCATTTATTCACACAAATTAATGAAGCAGAACATTTTAATCTAGTGTAACACTAATTTATTATCACTTCAATTTCAGATTATTTTGGAAAAGTTCTTGAATTTGGGTGAGTGTCAATTTCAGTTCAATTTGTCCAAACTTTTCAGACTCTAATGTGCCACTCACCATTTACTTTATGTTTGTCTCCGTTGCTTCCTGTTTGACAGGTGATGATCGTAACATAGCAGAGGTGTTTGTGGCCGGGAGGAAGGTGGTTCCATTCACAGAGCCAACAACAGAATAAACACTTTGGTCACTTAAAGCCTAAATCCCCCTGGAAAGTCAGCTTGAAGAGGGCGTTAACTAACTAAATATAAGTTAATCTGAGAAATATACAAGATATGCAGCTTTATAAGGATCAGTGAGAAACGCCCTACTGGACAGTTCTCCTTTAATGCTAAGACAAATAAGTAGGAAATGAATTATCACCATTGCCATTCCACTCTTAGATACAGAGGACAGAAGAGGAAACATGGTATTAAAGTTTCTTTAATTCTTTCAGGATAATTACTGGGCTTTAAAACAGGAAATAAGGGACTTATTAACATTGCACTTGCTGTTTGTCATTTTTGCGCACTAAAACATATTCATGCACCAGCCCATTGCTTATTAAGATCTTTAAGTCACTCTTTATGTTCACATTGTTTTTGAGTTTTTGTTATATTTACCTAAACTCCTTACTTAAACTAACTAATATACAAGTACTGGTGATTGTAGTGTGCTAACTACAACATATTTTCCATTGCATTTTGATATCACATTGTATTGCCTTAAGAAATTTAAACTAGACAATAGTCTGTAAAGTTAAAGGGATAATTCACCCACAATATCAAAAGTACATATTTTCCTCTTACATGTAGCGCTATTTCTCAATTTAGATTGTTTTGGTGTGAGCTGCCTAGTTTTGGAGGTATCGCTCATGGAGATGTCTTCCTTCTCTCCAATGTAATGAAACATGGCACTCGGCTTGTGGTGCTCAAAGCAAAGTCTGGAGATTATCTTTAGCTACTTGCTTTGAGCACCACAAGCCAAGTGCTTTGTAGTTGCATTATAATGGGGATAAGGCAGACGTCACAACAGCTGATATCTCCAAAACTAGGCAACTCACACCTAAACAATCTAGATGGAGAAATACCACTGCAGGTAAGAGGAAAAATGTGTGTTTTTGATTTTGGGGTGAGCTGTCTCTGTAAGTGTCATAATAACATATAGTGGCGTAGAGCAGCTCAGCGTAGCTGCAGGGCCTCACCTGATTGTCTTCAGTGGCTCGGTGATCTAATTTTAAAGCTGTTGCTAGAAAATGCTGTAATCATAGCTCCTTCAGTTCTTACACTGTACACTCCACACAACATAAACATTTAGCAGTGATTTTACCTCAAAATCCACATCCAGATTTGACTCATTGCAAAGTGATTTTTCACACCTGGTGCCTTGTTATCAGAAGCTGATTCATTTTTGATACAGTTTTCTCATCATATAATTAGAATAGATGAAATCAATTCAAAGTTTGACTACTGATTGTTTATGTATTCATATTACCATTACAAACTATCTGAATGTTGGGAAATTAAGGGAAATTAGTGCACAGCTAGCTTATTATGTGTTTTGTCTTGAGAATGTATTTGAGGTTTGTTTAAAATTTGTATCACAACATATCACTCTACACCAAAATGTATATGTTAAAGGAACTCTTTGATATGTCACATCGTGGAAGATTAAAATAAAGAATACCACCAAGTCTGTTCTGATATGTGTGTGCAGTTATTGATCAAGGATCATAACCCAGGATGTAGGTACAAAGTGTGGATTAACAAATCTCCCACTGACCCTTCCATCCCGCTAACAGACCAGCCTGTAGCTTCTTTAATAGATGATCTTTGTCATCTGGGCCAGACAGCTGAGAGGGCTAGATAGCAGAGGAGACACATGAAGATGGCTGATGTCACGTCCCACTGACATCAAGGTCTCTGCTCCACTTCTAATAGACATAACAATATGTGCACTGTTGAGAAGTCCTGCTACCAGTCACAGACACTAGAGGGGGGCCCTGTACTTACATCAGATATACCTCCAATCCGACGTCCATTCAGTGTTATAATTTACAGGTATTTATTGATAAAAACATTTTATGTTGAGATGATTTTGTGTGTACGTGGACACAGAAGTCTCAATAGTGAATCACATCCAGTCATCATTTCTTTATTATTTGCACCTGGTAACCAAGTCTGTTGTTTTTTGTTTTAATTAAAAAAACAAAGCTATCGCAGAGCTAAGTGAAAAAATATGGATGTGTCATTTCATTCAAGCACCATTTTTGTATACCTTCTATCTATAACAATATAGTCTCATAAATGACGTGGTAAAGGTGCTTAATTAATTGCTTAATTAAACAACCTTTTAAGCATCTATGTGAAACGGTTTTGGAACTGCATATCTGCTTTGAACGCAGCTCCTTTTCAATCTAGCCTTCTAGTTGAGGGTATTTTTACCCGAAGAAATTTCTTTCAGGAAGACATTACTCAACTGACTGTGCACAGCCGCTTCAGTAACTAAATTGTCAAGACGTGGTAGAATCACAATCTGATTTAAGATTGAAACCACGATTATTTTTAAGAATACGCGTAAGGCTGTCCCTGGCCTTGATCGGCAGCAGCCCGTACCGCCTGAGACGAAAATCTGCCTTAGAGACTAAACTCAGGCCTAAAAATATCTCTCTTTATTATCAGGAAGTGTGGCTGAGAATCCTGTAGAGCAAAGGTTGCCAAATGTCCTTCTTTTGCTTTACATTCCTTATTGATCTATTGGATTATTGGATTATTGGATTAGATTTAAGGTACAACACCTAAGTGATTTGTCAGGTAAATCTTAATACGATATAAATGATTCTTCTTTATTGGATATCACACTGTAGCTACATATGACTAATCAGAATCAGAATCAGAATCGTTTATTGCCAAGGAAGTTTGCACCTACAAGGAATTTGTCATAACATGTAACAATAAGCAATAACATTAAACACTCGACAACAATCAACACAGTGCAAGAAATGGAAACATATTAAAATTTACAATAAAATATAAAATAAAGTGCACAACAGAAACAGATAACAGGACTGTAAAACAAGTGAATGTAAGTGAAATGTTAAAAGTGTCGAGTGTGATTAAATAAAGAAACAGGGATGTGCAGGGGAGTATAATATATTATAAAGTTATATAATATAACTCATGGTCCTACTGTAAATAGATATAACTAGTTAACTAACTTATACCTCCCTCTCGTTCCGTCTCTATAATTAATTAATAATAGTAATCTTAAATGGGTGCTTAGACCATGAACACAAACCAATATTTTAATTTCCTTCTGTTTTAACTTTATCTCCGTATTTACACGCAACGTCATCATATTTTAAGTGGGTGTTTAAAAGTATTTAATTCATTGAAATTAATTGTAAGAGCAGCAGATACAGAAATACTCAGCACATTGGTTGTGATCATTTACTTTTACTTTGTATGCATTACGCTATCTTTAGAAGCCTTAAGAAATAAGAATATTCACTAATTTGCAAGAAAAAAAGAAAATCTAAAAAAAGTAAACATCATTTTTGGTATGAGAAATAGTTTTTTTCTTCTCTTTCTATCACCTCCCCATCACACAGAGTCCACTTCCTGTCTGGCAATGCCTCTGTTTCGGGCTCCGGGTGAACGTGGTGGGGCAAAGGCTCGGCCAGGGCGGAGGAGGACGAGGAATACGCAGTGGATGGGGAGCCGCGGGAACACAGATGAAAACGGCCTTGTCCTTTCGTTGACACGTCTTTGTCTGCTGAGCCTGGCAGACAACATGAAGGAAGTGTGGGCGAAGGACTATGCGGATAACTACCTGGATCATTATTCATTCAGATACATCATGGGGCCCTTCAACGTACTGCGTGAGTGTGTCAGGGCTTATTTAACAGACAACCATGCTCCTGTCTTACAAGTAACGTGTCCTTTAACCACATGTACTTTAGCAATATACAATTCACTGTATCAGCAAAAAGGATTTATGAATTTTAAAGTCTGGGAATAACAGAGGTTGAATAAGGGGCTGCAGATGTTTAGCATAATTCCACACAACTCTACTTCCTCTAGAGTACGTGATTTACAGCGTGACTGATCACTCATCACTGATCTTTCTATCTTTTACTCTCCATGTAGCGGGTGAGCTGGTCGAGGAGCTGACGTGGCTCCTGTGCACCACAAAGCAGATGACCCGTGCAGCCCTCCACCTCGTGCTGGTCCCCCAACTCCGTGGCCTGTCTCTGGAAAGTTGTCCTGGTCTGGTCACCTCCACCCTCTGTGTACACATTGCTGCACGCTGCCAGGTCAGATAGAATCATTAAATCTGCATAAAAGGTGGATCAGTTATTTTAGGAGAGAAATATGTCTGACTTTTTATGTTGTTCACTCACTGGTTTGAATCTTTGTCTGTGTTTCTCACAGTTTGGCAGATTATTACACCTGAGGAAATGCTAAATATGAGACAGATATTAAGAACATTTTCCTGATGTGCATTTAGTATATTGTTTGTGTATGTAGCCAATATTTATATATACTTTTTTTATTTTCTGGGGGATAATTTTGGTTTTACAGAATATAAAAGTTTATTAATTAATTCCTTAATGTCTTTATATTTCCTCCTTCTTGTCTCAGGGTCTGTGGAGCCTGGACCTGTCTGGAGGCCAGCAGCTGCCCTCAAAGGTCCTGTCTGAAACCCTGTGCTGTCTTCCAGCCCTGCGCTCGCTCTCCTTGGCTGGTACACCTTGTGACAGATGTGTAATCAAGACGATTGCCCATCGCTGTCGTTTGCTGCGCCATCTGGACATATCCCGCTGTCATTTACTTTCCCCTGCTGCTCTTATTCCTCTTGGAGGTGTGGGTTCCTTCCTGTCCTCTGACTGTCCTTCTAGGTCACCTCGTTGCACCTCCAAGTCTTTTATTTCCTCTTCTTGCTCTGCACCCCTGTCTCCTCTCCCCCTCAGCAGTCTGCTGGCTTTGGATATTGGGTTTGGGGAACAAGAGGGAGACCCTGTGGCGGCAGCAGCCTACCTCCTTCTCTCCCTGCCCAGCCTGGAGAGAGTGGCCATGGAGGGCCTTGCGCAGGCCTGCTGTCTCATCCAGCACAGACGGTTCGACCAGACAGAGGAGTTCACTGACAGAGAAGGAGTTCCCAGGCTGGGGGAGGTGTGGAGGGAGTGGAGGCACAGGCAAGGCACGGACAGTTGGGGGAAAAAGAGAGAAGGAGCAGCAGCAGGTGAAGAAGAAGAAGAAGAAGAAGAGGAGGAGGAAGGGATTTTGTGGGATGGGTATGGTAGTGAGAGTGAAGAAGATGCAAGTAGAGATGAAGGGCCAAATTGCTCTCTGAACCAAACAGAGGACAAAAAGAGAGGAAGAGATTCGTCAGGTGATGAACGCCTGCTCCTGCTCCTGAAGGACGTCAAGGGTTTATCATGTGACTCTTTGGACAGTTTAAGTCGTGCCTGTCCAAACATTTACTCCATATCTGTGAACGTTGATGATTTAGAAAATACTAGAGGAAGAAGCCAGGGGTCTCTGTTAGCCGCAGGCCTCCAGACGTGGTCCGGCCAGCTGCGGAGCCTCTCGGTACACTACCCCGGCCCTCTGGTGGATCTCCTTCCTGCCTTGCAAGTTGCAGGCTCCTCTTTGGTCTCTCTCACCCTGGAGGGGGTGAAAACCAGCCCTCACTCCCCTCTACTGGAGGTCATCGAGGCCTGTCCCAGACTCAGAGACCTGCTCATCTCTGCCGAACCTCCCACCGCCCCACAGGGGGCGGCAGACGAGGAGGATCAGGGGGACGGACAGGATCTTCCACAGCTGCCCAACCTCTGCTCTCTCACACTCAAGTAAGGCTACTATTGATACGCTACATAGTACACTAGGAACTATCGACCCTTGTTTGTGAGTCGGTGGATTTACAGTTTGCTCTTGATACAGACTGCACATGTAATCATGTCTTTGACGCAGCTATGCGGTGACTTGCAAGGGAAATAAGGGTGTTTCTCATAAACCTAACACATATCTTATCTATGATATGTATCGAAGTAAAATGAAAATGTAAACGGTGTAGATCCATGCATCTAACTCACTGAACAAGGCTGTTTTTGTGTCATTTACCTGCCAATACATATTTATTTCCTAGCAGGTTCAATTTAATTTAATTTAAATCCTAATTTGATAAAGGTCTTTAGGTAAACCCTGACCTATAACTACTGCTACTTCCTGTTATAGTAATCCATCTTCTTTGTTTGTCTCTGTGTCTAAAGTTTCTCCTATGAGCACAGCCAAATGAAGCCTGTCATGTCCTGGATGTCCCTGAAGAGGGTGCTGAAGTGTCTCCTGACTGGTTCTCCTTTACTGGAGAAGCTCTCACTGGTCTCCCTGCCCTGCCCTCTGGACTGTGTTTTAGAGGATGTACTGCACGTACTGGACTTGGACCAGTACCTCTTTGCAGAGTCCACAAACTCACCTCCCATGCCACTTGGACGGGTACAACGTATTGACCTGCCGCGCACCGATGTGAAGATGCTAACAGTGAGAAGTTTAATGCAACGGAGCCAGAGACTCAAGTATGTAGATGTGAGTTACTGCTGGCGGATCAGTCAGCTTGAGTGGTTGAACTGCGAGACGTCCAGTAAAGTCCAAGTTGTCTGGTCTTAGTGAAGAGATGAGCACCACTGTTGAAGGTGGATGAATAATACTCTACATTAGTATCTATGTATGTAAGTATGTATGACTAAAACTCTTATCACTTTTGTTATTCTTGTAACTAAAGTCCTATTATACGCTAAACATTGATTTTACAGATTTTTTTTTCACTGACAGACTGCAATATGTTCTTAATACTTGAATACTTGGGCCTTGAATAAATTGTAGTTTCTCTGTTGTGTTTCCAATAAATCTTTTGTCTATCGTGTTTTTCTAAGGTAATGGGTGAATTGAACAGGAAACACACATACATAAACCTTCACTGAACTGATCAGTGGTTAGGAAAGAAATGCAACACAAATGAGCTTTTATGTTGGTGGTTTGGGAGTTAACCAACAAATCCACAGAGCTAAAACGAATTTATAATATGGCCGACAGCAGTTTAATGTATTACTTAGTAAACGTTACTTGAAACAAACCGGACTAGTGATTCATCAAGTGATTGTTTCCCCTGGTTCACCTTCCAACCAGTAGGTGGCGGTAATGCGCCTTAATGTTGGTTGCAACCCGCTATTAAATAAAAAAGAAGAAGAAGACTGTTGGGCGGTTTAGCCTTCTATGTGGTTTCTGCGTTCTGCTCCTAAACTTGTTATCCGGGTAACGTGGAGTCAAAATCAAACGCACCGTGCTCGAGACCACCACGTCACTCACCGGAGACCTGCCACATACTAGCTAAACATTAGCCAGCGGTTAGCATCTGGCTGCACAGATATGTCATTTTTTCCAGAAAAGGGGGGACTTTCATATTTTTGCTAGTAAGTATGAAATCATTTAAAGGCCACGAACATATAACTGTACTGTGTTGACACTGACAGTTCGTAACATGGTGTCAAATTCAGCTCTTTTAGCTAACTTGTTAGCCCCCACAGCCAAACACGTCACGTCAGTTGACGTCTGGAAACGTTACGTTAATTCTTTATTTTTAACGATGGTGTTTCCCTGTCGTCCTTTATATTTGGCTCAGTTTGAATTGGTTTAAAATCGCCCATTAAAGCAGTGATACGTCGCAATATATCGAACATACCGGCATTCTCTAATCGCACCACTTACGTTAGGCTTACGTAAGTTACCTGACAAATGATAACACGTTTGATCTTTTGCCCTAAAAGGTCATGATGACAAGTGGGGAGAATGGGATGGAGCCGTGGAACAAGCCAAAGCTCCGATCTGCAGCAGACTGATTCTTAATTTACTATTAAAGTACTAACAAGTAGAAGACCATCTACATTATGGGAAGGTTGGTTTGCTGTCATTCGTGGGAATGTGGATTAGTTAATAAACTCATCATATCTCATATCTGTGACAATGTTAGGCCTACTTTGCTCAGGCTCTGCTCTCTTACATCTGTTGACAGGATCAGCTTTTCGTGCCTTTTCCCAGCCTCGTGGCACTTCAGCCTGTCGTCCCAGGTTCTTCCTCGGCTCCCGACACCTTCCCTCAGACAGCTGCTCTTCATCGGCCTGGTGCTCTGCCTCATGGGACTGCTCTACCTGCTGCTTGTCTCTGGGAAGGGGCACGCCAGCTGGATCAGAGAGGAAAATCACTTCCACAGGTAAACTGCTCAACATCCGCCTCAGTGTTTATGTCGTGGTGAACACAGGCAATATCATCTTAACAATTCTCTGTTGTCCAAAAGGCACTTGGCAAAGGTGACTGATGTAGATGCAACAGATACAAGCAACCCCAACCTGAACTATGGCCTGGTGGTGGACTGCGGCAGCAGTGGCTCCAGGGTGTTTGTGTACTGCTGGCCCCGGCATAATGGCAATCCCCATGAGCTTCTGGACATTCGGCAAATGAGAGATCAACACCGCAAGCCGGTGGTCATGAAGATCAAACCAGGTGAGATACACCTTGCTAAATAAATACAGTATTTAAAGGAGAGGACATGTGCATTATTTAACAGTTTAAAGACTCTCAAATGTAAAAAGAAAACCTTACATGCTAACTTGTTTTGTACCCATTGTAAAATGTAGTTTTGGTCCTTTTGTGTTTTTCCTTGTAGGTATCTCTGAATTGGCTAAAACACCTGAGAAAGCCAGTGATTATATCTATCCACTGCTGAGCTTCGCAGCCCAACACATTCCCAAAAATAAGCACCAAGAAACACCCTTGTACATCCTGTGCACAGCCGGAATGAGAATCCTTCCCGAAAGGTACAGTCGGGCTCAATGAGCACAATCTTATAATGTGAACCTGCACTACTTCCAGATGCCCCAGATATAAATATAGTTACAAGAAATGTTCATACAGAAGGTCTAAGCAATGCTGCGTGAAGCATTAATGTTATGAATGCCATGTGTCTTATGAGGCAGTTTTTGTGATTGTTTAATCTCAGTCAACAAGAAGCGCTTCTTGAGGATCTGCGAACGGACATCCCAGTCCACTTCAACTTCCTCTTCTCTGACTCCCACGTGGAAGTGATTTCTGGAAAACAGGAAGGTAAATAAAAGGGATAATAGGAATATATGCAAATCAGTATGTTGAGCTAAAATGTATTGCAGTGCAACTGCTTTATTTATTTAGATTGTAACGTATTCAATACAATGCCATAGTTTTGATTCACCACGTCATTGATTTTCGATGCTGGTAAAAGTGTATATATTAACATAACCGTTTGTAATCCTCTGCTTTAGGTGTCTATGCATGGATTGGAATAAACTTTGTCCTCGGAAGGTTTAACCATGTGCACAATGGTAAGGACAATGGTCAACAGTTTGCCATTTTAAAAAGTAAATAGTTTCGTCTACCACACTAAAAGATATGTAGTCGCATGATATCCCTGCTCTGCCCGACTCTGTCACCTCTCTGCTGTCAACCTGTCAAGATGGCGAAGCTGTAGTGGAGGTTCATGTCCCAGGCAGCGAGCAGCCGGAGGCGCTGATGAGGAAAAGGACTGCAGGTGTCCTGGACATGGGCGGGGTCTCCACTCAGATCGCTTATGAAGTGCCCAAAACTGTAAGCTTTGCTTCTCCACAGCAGGTTATTATCCACAACCAATTCTGTTTTTTGTGCTGTCTTTGTTTTTTGTCACTCACCCTTTTTTCTTCTCCCTCCTTTCAACCTCTTTCATTCCCTGGTTAAACCCTGTGTGCACCATTTTTGTCCCGTGGAGATGGTCTGCTCTCCATTCATCACTATTGAAGGCATACTGTAAGCCTGCTGCATGACTCCATAGCAGGATTTATGAAGTGAAAACATCGAGTCATATATACGTAGTGACCATCAGATGCGATGGAGGTTGCTCATGTCAAGATTATTTATTTGTGTTGTTAGTGATTTATGTACATAAGCCGGTTTGGCATACACTAATGGTGCTTTTTGCTCTCATTGGGCCTCATTCACCAATATCTTCCTACGATCCAAGAGAAGTCTACGTCAGATTCATGACGTGTTCTTTAACCACAGAAATGCTGCCTGTGCGTGTGTTCTTATACTGTCGTCCTCGTAAATTTAATGAGTGTTCCATTTCATCCTAATTAGCAAAGGTAAACGTCCTGCCACTCTCCAATAAAAGGGCCTTGTGCAAACACAGAAATTCAGACGCCCAAGCGAAAGTCTAAAGAGGGCTTATTTATTTTAAAAGAGCATTATGCTTTGTAAAAACCATTAAAACCTTTGAGATTACCTTCTAATTGACATTTGTATATTTATTCCAAGAATATAAAGTAATGAAACAGACAGTCAGCCATTTTTCTGAATCATATTTATTGTTTCAAATGCTTTTCTAACTGCTGTATACTGTACTGTGTATGATTTTAAAATACAATATAGTGCAGTACTGTATTTAAAATATAACTTACTGTAGTTCATATTATAATTAGGCTATAGCCTAAAACAGTATTGTGCCGTTTACAAATACAGTAACATCAGTAGTGCAAATAGGCTACTACGCCACAGCTGGGTGGTGGTTTCAGTGAAAAGACACCAAATAAACACTATAAACTTCTATAAGCTAATTATTTAAACATAATCTGTTTAGGAATTATTCTCTCCAAAGCTTTCTGATCCATATAATTGGTTAATGACTGTAACTGTTGAAGGTTTCCACTTTAAAAAAATAATTATTTAGAAATATTATAGTAATTCTCTCCCATATTATACTGTAGGATTGAAGAAAACGTATTTTGCAGCCACGTGTAAATGTGTTTACAGAAGAACGTTCTTCTTAAGAGCAGTTGATGGATGAGGCCCATTTGCATTTTCTTTTCACCACATGATGCTCGGTTCACATCAACTTGTCAGATAGTTTCCGCTTCTGTGCTTCTATGTTTCAAGATACAATAAACTAGAAATATTAATATTTATTTTGAATAAATATTAATATTATAAGGGTGTCATTATTCCCGGACTGATTTTTTTTTCTTGTTCCCCAGGAGGAAGTTGCTAAGAACTTACTGGCCGAGTTCAACTTGGGGTGTGATGCACATCGCACAGAGCATGTTTATCGTGTTTACGTGTCCACCTTCCTGGGGTTTGGAGGGAATGCAGCGCGGCGAAGATACGAGGAGAGTGTGATCAGAAATACTACCACGCAAAACAAGTGAGATCCACAGCCGTCGCTATTTTATTTATTTATTATCTGTCCCAGTCAGTACAGAGTACTATGTGTATTTACACCGTATGACTGGTCTCTCCAGGCTGTTAGGTCAGCATATGGGTGAGACAGCGGAGTCTCCCCTCCTGGACCCTTGTCTACCTGCAGACCTGCAGGATGAAATCGGTCCATCTACACAGAAGCTGTACCTGCGAGGCACGGGAGACTTTGACAGGTGTAGACGGATCCTCCAGCCGTTCCTCAACCTCACCAACGACACCCTAACCTCCCTCAGCGGCATCTACCAGCCAGCCATCGACTACATCCACAGTCAGTTCTACGGCTTCTCCGAGTTCTACTACTGCACGGAGGACGTGCTGCGCATGGGGGGGGACTATAACGCTTCCAAGTATGCCCGGGCTGCCAAGGTATATCCTACATAGAAAGATCACATCCACTCTCACGAAGCATGCCACATAAACCCTCAAAGAGTGACCGCTTAATTCCCTAAATTATTTGGGAGCAACGGAGGTTGAGGTCTCATTTGTTGGTGTCCTACCACTAGAAACTCTCCTGATGTTGTCGTTTAACACTTACAGAGTTACTGCTCCACCCAGTGGAAGACTCTGAGGGAACGCTTTGACTCTGGCTTGTACGCCTCACATGCTGACCTCCACAGACTGAAGTGAGTCACACAGGATTGTCAAACTGCTTCTAACGCTAAAATAAAAAAAAAATTGTTTATCGATGGTTTTATTTTCATGTCCGCAGGTACCAGTGTTTTAAATCAGCATGGATGTATGAAGTATTGCACTCGGGCTTCTCTTTCCCGGACAATTATACAAACCTGAAGACTGCCCTGTTGGTCTACGATAAGGAGGTCCAGTGGACTCTTGGAGCTATTCTCTACAGAACACGCTTTCTGCCTTTGAGGTAAGATGGATTCTCTCACACATTTGCCTCGTTCTTTGTCACTTTACTGATAAAAACCTTAAGTAACGTTAATAACCTGTTCTTTAATGTAAGTGTAGGAATGATTGGCTAATCTTCAGAGCTCATGACCTAGGTGATTTATAAATGGACTATTGGGTCCTGATCCAGCTCACTTTGTATAGGATTGTAGTTTAGTAGGTTTGATTCTTATCACATGTTCCTCTGCATACATTTAAAGCATGCAACTTCATATGGTCTGAACATATAAAGACATTATTGTATACACAGTATTTCTTTGTTCAAAGCAGGTCTAATATGTATTGGTTTTGCCTCTTCCAGGGACATCCCTCTTGAAAGCCTGAAAGGAGTGCATTCTCACTGGCGGCACAGCTTCTCCTTTGTCAACAACCACTACTTATTCCTGGCTTGTTTCTTCATCGTGTTGTTGTCTATTATGCTGTACTTACTGCGACTCCGCCGCATCCATCGGCGCTGCGCCCCTTCCTCTGTGCCGTGGTTGGAGGAGGGCCTTGGCTCACCCACACTTCCTATCAACCTCTAAACTTTCTAGAGCGTGAAAGCATGTCTGACTTTGAGGCCATCTTGCTTGTTGAGAATATCTATTGAGAATTGGACATGTGAGGAAGATTATATGCGAGTCTTCAGGCTTACCTGAGCCATGAAAATGTTTTTGTTTTAAGTTATTTTGTTTAGTAATGACGGGCCTTTTTTAGAATCCACATTCTTGCCTCCAGATGTCTGCTGTTTTATTTTTGAATTAAGACAAACATAATGGTACTTTGTTTACTATCAAATCTTCAACACCCAAATTAATCTATGGTCTATACTTTGCATTTCACGAAGGTGGACTTTTGCCTTTCTTTATGCCTTTTATGTCTATGATCACATCTTTTCTTTTTATAGTTAAATGGTGCAAGCACTCGCTATTTCTACAGGATCCTCAAATGCAATGCTAGTTATAATTGGTGGAGGGAGGACTTGAGATGCACTTTCCAGCTGGAATGTTTTTTTTGTTTTTTGGCATCTCTCCCAAATTGTTATGCCTCAACAAGACAAGTAGCTTTTAAGAGCTATGCTAGTGCAATACATGTCTTGTCACTGGTGGGGAAGTCTCCAAAACACGTCTTTTCTTTTGTCAAGAATAGAAGTATTCATCTCTCTCTTAAAGCCCTGCTGACTGCTGATTCTTCTGTTGGGTCATCTTGACTTTAAAGTTGGTACTTTTGCATATATTTATGTTTGACTTCATTTTCAGAAGCCGTCATATCACTGCTGTGAGGGGATTGTAAATGAGAGCCCATGCCCCATTATTTATAAGAAAACGATCAAAGTGAAACGTTTGCACAGATGGAGGGGAAATAAATGTCACATTACTATTCAGTAATAAAGTTTTTATGGTATATTTGTCTGGCTGTTTATCTCATGAGGAAGAGATCAGACTAATCAAACAGTGTGTCTGTATTTCATTGCTGTGAATCTGAAATCAGTCGTTCTTAAAGATTACTCTGTCACTGAAAGGTCAAGAGTTTATCCAAAGTCTTCTCTACAGATTTCGGTGTTAGCATCCAGGTGGGAAACCATTCCTTAGTTAGGTAATCAGACCAGATCAGTCAAAGCTTACATGATCAGATTCAGCATGATCAAACATAAAGGAAGTTAACATGATTACATTGTGCATGATCTGAGGAATCTCCTTTCAGTCAATACTTACCATATAACCTCAGCGCATATACTGAAGACCATTTTAGACATACAAGATGATAAAGAGAAAAAGAGAATGTAATGGGAAATGGACAAATGCGATAACGTGTGAGGGTCATCAGGTGTGGAATATAATTAGAAATGCTGAGTGAATGTCTTCATCGAGGCTCCTTCCAGTGTTCAGTTTTGCCATAACTGCTGAAAGAATTGTCCACTTCATGACAAATGTGTAATAATTAAACAATCAATGGAGCGTTCCAGGTTCCCATCATCCAGCACTTGATGCGCTCTGTGTGAGAGAAGAGTTGATACTTGATGCACTCTGCATGTGGGACACTACGCCACGCTGTGCGTTCTCCACTAGGTGATATTAGTAGCCTTAATAGCCTTCATTCATTACAACTCCCACAGTAAAATAACTTTAGTACATTATCAATCAGTATATTATTGCAGTTACAGATTATAACTTGGATGGGAAGATACTTTTACTGTGAAAATGTGCACAGTTCTTATAATACAAAGTGTTTGGCTAACCAATTGCTCGTTCTGTTAGACATCTGAATCAGAATTAGACACATAGATATTAAGCCTTGTTATAAAAAAGGTATAACTAAACTCTTTAAGTGTGTCAAATAGTGTATGAAGATAAAGTGGTGGTCACTATACTACTATGCTTCTCCACCATTAAAAGGTGGAGAAGCATAGTTTCCCTGCTAAACGTGTATAGTTGCTGTAACAACACTGCTCAAACAAGTGTCTCTTTAAGATCCAAGGCTCCTATAACGCTGAGTCATTGATATGTCACACTGCTTTGCCAACACACCCACAGTGACCCTGCAGACGGCTTTGTGTTTCAGCCAATGGTAAGTGACACAGCATAGTTTTTTATATCATTTACCAATAAAAATTGAGGAAACAAAAGGGTCGGATCTCTCTCTGATGTGTAAAAAGAAAAGTGTATTGACAGAGAACCAATGAATCTTTAGTATTCAAATCAGCGGATTATCTGAGTATCTAATCTACACTTCTTATTCAGGAGCTGAAACTAAAGCATGTGGTGCACCCCTGTGACGGGAAGTAGGGTTGATGTGTGCAGATCAGTATGTTCAAACGTAAGAGGGTTACGTTGTTGTGCAAGCTCTCTTTATTCATTTTACCTTCTTGAATTGAATACTTTTGATACTTTTTTTTTTTTATCTAGAAAGTAAAGTATCCAGAAAAGGAAATAACTAATAAAATAATTATTCAAAAGTAAGAAATGTTCCCTTTTGCCACTTCTATTTTTCCCTCAATCGATCATTTTAATCTCTTTTTTCTTTTCTTTTTATGCTGTCTATGGAAAGCACATTGTGCTCCCAGCTTGAAAAGAACTATACAAATACTATTATTATTATCATTATCATTGTACTGAATTTCAGATGAAGATGTTATACTGTTTGCGCCCCCATGTGTATTTCAGAAGTTACTTTGCAAGTCTTTCAGATTTTATTTACAATACATATGATCAGTTGATAAAATATGATGCAATGTTCTTGATTAAATAATCAGACAATATACAAAGTAGTAAGTATGGGATTCACCTCGATCAACAACAGCATTAAATAAATGCTTATATGTAAATTAATCAGTAAAAAATAATCCAATATATTATTAATTTGACTCTCTGGAACTGGGCCTTCCTGCATAATGAACACCTAGCCTATAAGAACTATCTGATGTCAATATGTATGTACTGTACTTGTGTACAACTGTGGTACCTGTGGATTTGAATAGTACGTTCACCACTGGTACGAGAGCTGCACGAGTTATCTATAGTAATAACACAAACAGATGTCGCGTGATAAGGAGACCAAACCTACTAATCTATTCAAGAAGGACCACTGCGATTACCCTTCTGTCAAACCCATTCAAAAACAGACACAAGCAGGGATGCACGGCAGCGCAGTGAAGTGTCAGAGGAATCCACCACGGAAACTTTTCATTGGTCGCCTTCAACCAAGAGCCCGCCCTATTGTTGAGGAGCCGCCAACCGATTGGTCCACAGTCACAGTAGCCACGCCTCCCATCTGCGGACGTCACACGGGCGCTGGAAGTCCCGTAAGTAGAGATGATGTTGTGGTTGTCCACGCCGCCGACACCTCTCTGACTGAGCGTGCTATCTCGTTGCGGAAGACCGAGGAGGGGAGAGAGAGAGAACGAGAGAGAGAGCTTCTCCACGCATGGAGCTGAGCTCGGATCCTGTGGTGGCATCGCTGGAGATGTCGCAGGTGAAAAGCAAAGACGATGATACCGACGGCGACTACGAGAGCCTGCCACCTCATGTCTCAGTGGCGACCCACATGACAGCAGGAGCCGTGGCGGGCATCCTGGAGCACACGGTGATGTACCCGGTGGACTCTGTCAAGGTAACGCGAACACAGAAGGCGGCTCACACACTACGGCTCGTTCACTAACAACCACACACTACGCTGCTAACTCTAAACACAAGCGTGCTATTGCGTGCTAACGGACATTAGCTATAAAGTGTTCAACCTGCCCATCCTTAGTTAGCCTCGATGTTAGCTAATGAAAGCTCCACAGCCTACTGAACAAACTAGTTGAGCAGGGTGACGTTACTTAAATTAAAAACACCACGTGCTACTGCAGCTACACCGGGCAAGTAGTTACAGGTGTAGCTTCTTTCTCGATGTAACTGTTTAACTTTGCTAACGTAGCTGAGTGAAGGTCCAGTGTCACCTGAATGTACCCGCAGCGAGGTCAGAGCAAAGGTCTCCTCACATTAAGCTCGTTTGGTTGTGTGTCGAAACGTGTCCATGCTATTTTGTGTTTCTTTAGTTTTTAGGTAATAAATGTTACGACATGCGTTTTCCAGACTTGCCCTACTTATACGTAGGGTAAGCGAAGGTCAAGCACCTCGTTTTGCTGCAAAATATGTAAAAATATGTCAAAACTCAACGTTACCTCCAATATTAAAGGGTCTTCAATTCATTTTAAAAATGTTGCGAAACTATGGAACTAATGTATGTTAATGCAGTTACAAAGTCTTCTCTTGACCGAGAATATATTAAATGTTCTCAATCTATTCACGTTGACCTGTGTTGCACAGTATTTATTTATTTATTGTATTAGATCTAACTTAATTCATTGTCGTTGCAAGTACAAGTACAACAAAATGCATTTTATCCAAGCAGATATTACAAATAGTAAAGTGCACATACATATAGCATATGTGCATAATATGAGCATATTTATTTATTTTGAGCTCATTCTTGTTAAAACAAACCTCAAAATTGGGTTAAACGTCATTCATACATTCGTACCTAAGGCTCCAATTAGTGAGGTGATGCTCTGTGAATGTCTAATTGTTACAAATACTTGGCGGAGATCACATGAGTTCATGAACAGAGAAATCCCTCTTAACTTCAGCACTTTTTATGTGTTTTTTTTGTTCATCAATGAGTGCCATCTTTAAGTTAAAGCCCAATGTTGAAGTTCATGTTCAGAAGCTGAGTTAAATGAATGTCTAGCTTTAAGCTTGTGTCTGTAAAGTAAATCACAAACTGTTGGTTTGAATGTGAACTTTGCCCCAACAATCCTCCTCTTCTGCTCAGCTTTTATGTTCTAACAATGTCGTGTTGTTTTGATAATCTTCATCTTGATGTGGCACAGACGACTTCATTAACAAACTGCAAGAACAAAAAAATGACATTCTATCCTCTTTGTTTGAGTCGTAGTCTTTCCAAATGAAACCTCGTGTTTCTCGATTACACAAACCGCTGTGGTTTCCTCTTGGGGTTTCTACGCTTACACAAGCACCTTTCAGCTGGAGGCGCTCATTCACTTTCATCAGTGTGTGTCTGGAGTTGACAAAGAACCTGTTTTGAATTTATTCAAAATGTAAAATGACAAATTTATTTCCAAGTTAAGTTTGGTTAAGTAGATACTTGTAACAATCTCCACTGAACCTTTCAACCGGTATGTTTCCACCTTCCAGAAGTACAAAATAAACCGGCACAGCTAGGACTCGGGGAGTATCCTGAGCTAATGCGAGGAGGCGGATCTTATCGCTGTTGTGCACATTTGGAATCAGCCTCCTGCGGTCAAGGGGGTGTGGGTGTGGGTGTGTGTGTGGGTGTGTGTGTGTGTGTGCTGCTGCTGCTCTTCTGTTGATTAGTAAACCGCCACAGAGCCAGGACCGCTGAAGGTGTGTGATGTAATAGATGGGGGCGTTTCCTTTTTTAGTATTGTTTAAATTATTGTGTTAAGTGGACAATTATATAGATGACATATTTATATGCAGACAGTGCTCATGTTTAGTCCAGTACTGTAGAAATAAGGATCTATTCTGCATGCTTGTTCTAAAGTTAGACCCTAAACTGCTGGACTAATAGTTTTCATCTTCTGTCTTAACAGTTCCTTAAAGTTTCATGTTGGACCACAGCTTTCTTCTCATCCAAATTTGAACACACTTAATGTTGTTGACTCAGCATTTTGATTCACTTTTTATTGCTGCACTCTCTTGTTGGTGCAGTCCGTGTGATCGTAAAATGTTTTTATAAAAGTATGATTTGTTTTTGTTGGACACACACGGATACTTGTTGCATATGACAGACTTCACCACAGTGTGGATACAGCCCAACTATTTAAGGCCAATACTGTTATCAGTATTAGAGAGTTAAGTCTGATAATGAGATATCTGGGCCAGGCCAGTAGTCATTCTCTGGTTGAGAAATTAACATAATTTTTCTCTAGTGTTCACCCTTTTCACAGACCATAACAACTTTCCCAAATTTTAACCTAATTTCAGAGGATTAAACCTCACTATAACTTAACTATCTGTTCATACACTTTGAGTATTAGGCGTTTGGTCTTCATTTAGTTATCATCACTATAGAAGAGCCCGGTCCTGTGGTACAGTTTGAACGGCCTGTGGCTCGCTTTCTACTCAATTTGCCCTTCAGATTATCTTGAGAGCAAACTGATATTGTAAGTCTTTAAACAACTGTATCTCTCCGTTGGCCTGGCCTTTAAGAAATAATCACACTTTTGCCTCTCCCTTCAAAAGAACAATGTGAGTTAGTGCATAAATTCAGTCACGCTAACTTAAAATATAAACTGTGCTACCAAAGTTCTGTGTGCCCCAAGTACCAAAATCCTGATCAAACGGAAATGAAATAGATATTTTATTGTTAAGCCAGAGGAAGGAAACATGCTGCAGAAGATAGACGTAGCCTATCTCTTGAGCCGGCCCCAGATCTCTTTGCAAATACAAACGTGCTTTGTGGTGTCCAGATAACTTGGCATGGTTGAGTCAAACAAAGAGCTGCCACAGCCTCCCACACCAGCCTCGCTGCTGCCAAGTACACTTAATGTCAGAACAATGTGACGGCCTGAGTGGGGAACAATGCATCAATCATCCGTTGGCTTACAGGTGCAGATCGTTCAGTTCTTTAGCTTTAAATGATGATCAATGGTTTAAAAATGTCTTTTATTCTTTTCAGACCAGGATGCAGAGTCTGCAGCCAGACCCGAATGCACAGTACCGGGGTGTGTATCAGGCTCTGAGAAGGATCATCCAGACTGAGGGGGTCTTCAGACCGCTGAGGGGCCTCAACATCACCATGATGGGAGCGGGGCCCGCACACGCGCTCTACTTTGCCTGCTATGAACGGGTCAAACGCTCTCTAAGTGACGTCATGCAGAGTGGAGGCAACAGCCATTTGGCCAATGGTACGTGTTCCCACAACACAGTACTACAATCAAGTGATCCAACAGCTTTCACACGAGGCTACGCAACAAGGACACATCGTTTTAATGCCATATCTTGTTTACATAAGGAGTTATAAAGCCATATTTGAAATATGAAAAAAATCAAACATGCTATCTGGGATATGCAGTGTATTTTAGCATTTAAACAGCATGACAAATTGGTGAATCACCCCGACCTCTGCTGAACATGGTTTTATATTTTCATTAATTTAAGACCTGACAGATATGTTCATGTACTTACAGGTTTGGCGGGTAGTGTGGCCACTGTTCTCCATGATGCAATCATGAACCCAGCCGAAGGTGAGAAAAAAATGGTTCTTTCTTGCACTTTTAATGGAAAAAGTTGTTTAATTTATATGATTTCACTATTGTCAACAAATCCCATGAAAAGAACAAAACCTTCAGTGAATGAAACAAGTATTATCTGTGTTTCCAATACCACATATACTCTATTCCTCTGTGCCGTTCAGCTCCGTTGTTTTCCAAAAAACAAATAAAAAACATTAATGAAATGCGTCTTTGCACCGGAAGACGAGTTCCTTCATTACAATCTACATATGCACGAGTTTGTTTTGAGTCAATCCCACATACAGTAAATACTCACTAAAGCACCGACATGTAGATCAATCCTCAGCAGAAAATAGTCCACAGCAAATGCACCATTTTCCTCCTGTTTGAGTTGAGTCAAACATTGCGCAGCAGTTTAAGGAAATGATCTGGACTTATTTAAAAATGAATCTATATATGTGGCCTGTTTTTTAAAGAATTCAGCAACAATAAACTGGCCACAGTCAGGGGAGGTCACTCAAACAAACAGATGCATTGTTGGGTTTGTTTTCATGGGACACATTGACAGGAATTAAAAATACAAAATAATCCCGGCCATATCCTTTAAAATCACAGTGGGCAATAGGCTCAATCAACTCATCGTTACCTCATTTAGCAAAAGTGACTTCTTCAAGATCATTACTTGAAGTGCAAAGTATAAAGTTGTATGTGATAAGTCATGCTAACGCAGTTACTCGTGTCTTTCAGTGGTAAAGCAGAGGATGCAAATGTACAACTCGCCATATCGAGGACTTGTGGACTGTCTCCAAACAGTGACGCGTACCGAGGGTTTGGGCGCCTTCTACCGCAGCTACAGCACACAGCTGACCATGAACATCCCTTTCCAGGCCGTTCACTTCATCATCTACGAGCTGATGCAGGAGCAGTTGAACCCTCACAGACTTTACCACCCCGGCAGCCACATAGTGTCGGGAGCAGCGGCGGGAGCCATCTCCGCAGCCATAACCACTCCACTCGACGTTTGTAAAACTCTGCTCAACACACAAGAGAATGTAGCGCTTAACTCTATGAAGATCAGCGGCCACTTGTCGGGAATGGCTAATACCTTCAGGACAGTGTACCGGCTCGGTGGCCTAGCGGCCTTTTTCAAAGGGGCCCAAGCTCGGGTTATATACCAGATGCCCTCCACTGCCATCGCATGGTCAGTGTACGAGTTCTTCAAGTACTTCCTGACTAAGCAGCAGCGTGAACAGGAGGCGGGACCTCGACCCATGTAATGGAAAGGTGTGCCGTTTGAGGAAATATCATCTCTTATTGTCTCGCTGGGATGTTTCCTTATTGTTCCCTCACCTAAATATGTGTGCGTTTCAAGTTAGGATGTTGCACAACCAGGATTATGCAACAGAGATTACTATTCTTAAAAGGACAGAAACACGAGGAAGAGTTGAACGGTCCTCTTCTTCCTCCTCCACCCCACAAACTCATGAACCACAACTCTCCAAACTGTCTTCTACACGTGGAGGCCGTGAGGAGCATCAAGTTGTCTTGAATGATGTTTATAGTTCTTAATGTTGAATCTTTTTATTTATTTTGTTCGCTTTCAGAGGCTTATATTTTACGGATGTGAAGGAAACACAATGCTGTTTGTTTGTTTCTTTTTCATTGTGTATTTATAAAAAAAGAACGCGCATTCACAACACATTCCTCATTTTCACTCCACAACAGTTGCACTTTCCAAAGTGCCTCATGAATATTAAACACTGCTTCACCATTTTTTCTTATTGCCCTCTGGTTTTTGACAGAGAACATTTTTTTCTAGCAAAGAAGCGTTTTATTCTGAAATAAGATGAAGTCTCATAGTGGCTCTTTATGCCATAACTGAGGTGCATAATCTCTGCACCACACTGTCTGCAGCACTTCTATTTTTGTGTTATATCATTTTGCTTTAAGTGCAAAACACCCTAGTTTCCTAATGAGAGACCCTCTCTCTCTCTCTCAGTATCACGGTGCGTCAGTAGTCCAGTTAACCAACCGTTGCTCCTGAATCCTGCTCCGTAATCGTCCCATTTAAAGAATCGTACCCGTTTGTAGAGAGACGACAGCTTGATATGTGTTCAGGTGAGGGTTTCTGAGAAACGGTCCAAAGGAGGATCGAATGAGGCCGTTACTTGTGATGTTGTCCGTGTCTCAACCCTGACGTTCGTTTGTACCGGTGTGACGTTTAGCGTTCGAGTGGCCTGTTTTTGTTTTACGTGTGTCACATTGACCGTGAACCTAAAGGTCGTAGATTATATATTAACTATTTTTACAGTATGACTGAAGCTTTTAAGTGCAGACTTTCTGTGATCCAAAATGTAACTTTTAACTGGGTGATCTCCATGAGACTGATCAGCTGGTGAGCAGGCAATGCTTTTTCTTTTATTGTCACTCATCCTGTTGTAGTTTCACATTTCCTGTGTGCTCTCTGCTCTCTCCAACCTCTGGAATACTTTCCATTCAGTAGTCAAGACATTCCTCCAGATATTGATGTTATCCAGCAAGCAGTTACATTTATTTGTTTTTAATTATGGAGGTTTTTTTTTCTTCCCCTTTTGGTTAAAGTTCAGAGAGTTCGTCAGATTCCAGTTGTCTCACAAACCCTCAGCAGATTCTTTGTGCTTGTACAGCGCGCTAATTGTTACTATACCAAAGACGTGCATTGTGTTCTATGCATCTTACTTTTAACCTGTAATTACAATACTATTTGCCTGCCTGAGTGAGTTGTGCCACCTTTTTTGCCCCATAGTTTCCAACCAGAGTAGTGTTCAGTTGCTTAATCGCTTAAATTCTAAAGCCTCTCGAGGCTTATTGTCAGGAAAGTATTTTCTGCCTCAGCACTTCCATTTTCCCCTTTTTAAAATATTTCAAGTACTTGAGAAAAAGCAGTATGTCTGTTATTTTGGAAGGTTTTCAATATCATGACCTATTTGTTTTTTGTGTTTTTTTTATACTCACTACTTGTTTTGAAGACGCGTGTTTTGGATCTCACATGAATGGATGAGCTGTTTTCTCAGCTTGAATATTAAAGTGTCTCAATTAGCATCGATTCCTGATGTGTTATTCTAATCGAAGTGTAACCACAGTTTGTTGCCCACATTGTGCTCATTTTTGTTCAGTCGGGTCTGTTGACAAAACTCCTCTCCTGATAAAATGAAGCCAGTTAGTTTTTGATTAATTGCAGGCAGCACTCCTTTTCCTTCCCCATCCTAGCTTTGGAGTGGTGATTCATTATCCCAAACTGTGTTGCAACACTTTTGTCCTGTACTGTACTTTTAACGTGTCAAAGTAGTGTTTCTAATAGACGCTTACATTTTAAAGGAGACAGGATGGCTGATATTCAACATGGGGATTTTCATTATGTAAATAGTTTTAGTACGCACAAATACTTAACATGAGAGCGGGGATGGTTTTGGAGAGAGAGAGCCTTCTCCAGAACAGGACTGCTGGGAAGTATATGACCATGCTAATATGAAATGATTGTGATAATGCTGCTACAGTATGTAACACTGGAGCTGAAATAAACATGCAAGTGAGGAATGCTGTGATTTTGTGTGTTTTGTCTCTGAACTAAATGAGTGTTTGCTTTGATATTCTATGTCCCGTCTCAGTCGTTTAAGTGCTTCAGAAGATGATGTTTTTATTCTTTCTGCATGAAAATACAAGAGTTTTACAAGTTAATGGGGCTTTAGTTGAAATGACCACCTTTCCAGTGTAACTATATTTCTACCTGAAGAAACAACACTGAGTCTAACTGCTGTTGAGATAAATTAGTCCTTATAACAAGTAAAATACAGTTTGAATTAGTACTAATTTCAAAAGCGTGAAAGCCATTAACATGAATGCAGTTATGACTTCTTCCTTTCTGCCTGCACTGATTAACTTGGTGCACCTGTTGCCTCCAGCAACTCATTCATACATTCCACCCACTGCTGGTGTAATTAGTCTCCACACACAGTGCTCTTCTTCTGCACATACGTTTGTTTATCTCTAATAAAAACACTTACTTAGCACTTTTACTAGGATTTCTCCTCTCCTTCTCACATGCATTGAGCCAGTTTGTGACCGATGAAAAGAGTTCCATAAGGAAGACTCATTTTAAGGTAAAATATTTAGAAATGTGAACCATCAACCTAATTTCTCTTGAGGGGGAAATGGTCAACTTGGTGGTTTTGCAGGATTTAGTGTTTAGAGTCATTGGTACACATTAACCGATACAGTCTGTGGGTCTCAAAACCAAAACTCTCTGCGTAGCTTAATACCAGTTAGTGAGAAAATCTGTGAGAACCAAGCCTTTATTAAAGTACAGTGTGTCTCCTGCAGGAGGCCTACAGCTCCAGCAGAGGGCGGTGTAGTATCATTTACAGGTTGTCGCCACAGACACAGAGAACAAAGGTAGCTAGAGATGATGTCGACTTGTGATTTCACTGTGTTTGGATACACATGCTGATGTCATAATCAGTCCAGCACTGTTGCTCTATTTCACATGTGTGTCCTACATGTAATGACATAAACACAAGGCCGATCTGATCCTGTATTGAGATGCGAGACAGTGCAGAGCTTTATTCCAAACCAGCATGCTTGAGGACACGTACACTTGCTGTGAGGTTGTTGTCCCTGATGTGTTTAGTTTTCGCCCTTGTCCCTGAGCAGGTTGTTTATCTGAAGTGCACAATGAGCTCAGCCCATGTCTTCTCTCCTTGTCCTACTGTTCTCTAATCATTTTTAATCTGAAGTAAACTGTCCCACTACTTTATATCTTTATCCCACAGATAAGAAACACTGGAAAATTACTCCTCTCTCTCTGTGTCTGCCAGTCTTCCTCCTGTTTCTCTCTCTCTCTTTATCACACACACACACACACACACACACACACACACACACACACACACACACACACACACAGTTCACAGCCACACAGTCAATGTTAACCATCGGATAAGCAGCAGTGTATCTGCTTATGGAAGAAGAAAGGCAGCTGCTCTACTGGTACCGTAACATGAGGGATCCAGTTACACTATCCGAGGAAGTTTACGAGTGTTCCCGTGTGAAAAGATCAGGGCTCTTTTAAACCTCCTTATCAACTCCAACAAATTTGTCAGACAGTCACGGCATATTGGAGCAGTGACAAAGGCTGTCTTTGTGGTCGGGGTTTGGTTTTTCCTCCTCATCTGTTGTGAAGATCGGCTTGTTTTTCAAAGCATCATTGGCCATCTTGAAGAGCACGACGACGGCTCCATGACCACACTGCACCTCACAATCAGATCCCTAAAAAAACCCCAAAAAACTCTTGAGAGCCGAGACTTAACACTGTTTCTTGGCATTTACCTGCTTTATTTCCATATCACAGAAAATATTTATGTGGCCATACTGGCAAAACCTATGGTCCAATTATAGAGGAGAGGAGGCAGTAATGTTATACACTCCTGCTCACTGCTTTTCATCATTTACTTGCCAAATCCAGTTAATCCAGGTGATGCACAGACAGATTTAGAGATACTCCCTGAACCAGAGAGGGAAACAGACAAGGGGATGTTGTTTTTAAGTCTTCTGTGTTTGTGAATCAATGTACCGTGTCCCGTTGAGCCTGTGGAAGTGCAGGTTTTACAATGGCAAGTGCAAATAATAATAGTTCTCCTAACCTTCAGCTTCACCCTTCAACAAGCTCCTTTATCTGATGAACGTGTTCGTGAACGGCCTGAGACACTGAGAGACGCTGAGAGATACTGTCAGATTTTCAATGCCGTCAAAACAGATGCTATCTGCCCTCTTCATGTCTAATTACCTGTTTACTCCAAGGACCTAGAATGAATGGTGCCGTTGATAAGAAAGGAAATCATTAAGATTAGCTTTTTACATTCATAGATAGGCCACAATATGTTCAACTTTCGCTCATTTGAATAGTATAGTACAATTTAGGCTCATATCAATGTCTAGATTCGATTTAAAAGGATAGAGGAATCGCCACTTCAACAGTGAGGAATAAGAAAAACAAGGTCATGACACTTGTTGCCATAGGTATAAGACTAATCCCCATGAGGGCAACTTCACAAAGTCAGACGGCGTGAGACCTCTCAAGTCTCCCTCTATCGATGCCATCAGTCCTCTGCTCACACTTTGGTTGTGTCACCACAAACTTCCCCCCCTTAAATATGTAAAGCCCTAAATCCTGCATGCCATCTTATCAGCGCTGTACTTAATCAGCCCAGCATGCTAACCTACATGAAGCTATAGTCACTTCTTAGGTCACATTGTTGCTATTCATCTTTTTTTAAATATAGTTCGAGACAAACTCACACAGTAGAGTAGAACTCTTCTTTGAAGAAATGATGGAAATCTCTTGTTAGTTCAAAGAGGCACACTTGACAGTTATGAAGTAAGTATTTCAGCCATTAAATAGAGATGTAATGTGTCGGGATGGTGAGCATATTGTGACGCGTGACTCACAGTGAAGAGTATTCTGCCAGACTTCACTCAGAAATGCACCTTTTTTATTTGCATGTTTTATTCAACCTTAAAAAAAAAACAGAACATGTAAATATCGTAACTGCTATACACACAATGACTACCACTCAAACTCCATTCAGCCTTGTGATGAAGGGGGCGGCGACCTCACCTGTGGTGGGCAACAGGAGGCCATGCAATAACAAAAGAACGCAACACTCTATATTGAAGGCATGGATAACATCAGAACACTCTATGATACAGTACATCTACTTTAGTATCTATCTGTTGCAGGACAGCTCAAATACATCCCCTGATGTGTCATTCTAACACAACTGCAGGTGGTTAATAGATGTCCTATAAGCTAATGGCAAAATTGCCACATGACCAGATTATACAGATGTTCCACAGCCACAAGTAGAGAGCCCATGGGAGCATTACACATTGGAAAGTTGCAAGTTGCAGTGCATTTAAAATTATAATGTGTTACAGTGCAGTACTGTTTACTTGCTATGTCTTTATACTGTGTGTTCTTTTTGAAACACGTGTTTTGTTTTTCATATCTTTTTCCAATCTGTTCCTATTGTCTGTGACTGAAACCGCTATAATCTCTCTGTGAAATAATCTGTTCATGATTTTTATTTGATTACCACACAGTCATTTTAAACTAAATGTCTCAGAGCAGAAATTGCAGTTTCTTAGTTTCATAACGTTCCTCATGATGTCAGTTTATCTCCGTGTGATCAGGTCAGGAGCTCTTTAAAGGAATCAGATCTCATTCTTTGGCCCTCATTTACAATATCGCCCTCATCTCTGTCTGGTCTTATCTTCTTATGGAGAGGTACTGTATTATCACAGTTTAACTCCACAAAGATGGTTTAAATGTCTCCCGTATGAATCACTCACATTGTCAGTATTACAGTACGACTGTCAATACCCAGCTGCAAACTGAGCTACATGTCGACAAAATGATTAAAGTTTGCTGAAAGTACGAGTAGTCATGTGACAAATAAGCTAGTTGAACTTGCTCTTCTCTATAAGGTACTTGCATTGTTGTACTCTTTAACACCGAGCTGTAAGGAAAAGTCAAATGTAACTACAATGATTTGATAAAGAATTCATCAACAATGCTGCAACTGACATCAGTGATCAAATGTTTAATTATGCAATCCCACATCGTGTCCGTTACCACAAGGCATGTCATTTCGTCATTTTTCTTAAAGCATAACATTTTTTAGAAAGTGTATGAATAAAATCACTTTAGATGGCGCACTATTACTTGTAACTGATGGATCCAAAATAAATGCCAAAATAACAAATAATCAACTTTGATAGTGAGCCTTAATATCAGGAAAACTAAAAGTAGGTTTATGATTATAAATCATAGCTTCATGCATCATTTCACTTTCACCATAACGTGGGCCCCCAGGGGCCCGTGTAGTCCCAAATGTAGGGTCTGCATTGGTAGGCTTTGCAGAAGGAGGTGATTAGTGATGATCGGACTAGCTCGTCTCTCAGACCCAGTTCCTCTGCTTTGTACTCGTCCTTACAGAACTCTGATGTTTGCTGCTTTCGTTTCGTCTTGTACCTGCGGTTCTGAAACCAGATTTTCACTTGGGTCTCGGTTAGTCTTAAGGTGCCGGCCAGGTGAGCCCTCTCTGGGGCAGACAGGTATTTCTGGTGGTTAAATTTCTTCTCCAGTTCAAGCACTTGGAGGTGTGTGAACGCAGCTCTGGAGCGCTTCTGTTTCCCCGGGGAGGAAAAACTGCTGGACTCTGAGGTGCTGGGACAGGATGAGTCCAGGGACCCTATAAAGCACAGAAAAATGGAAAATACTCTGTAACAGTCAGCTTGGTGTAGTCCGGCTGTGGAGAGGTTCATGATCATTATAAAGGTAAACAGACACTAAAACATACTCTTGGAAAAAACTATTATTTTCTTTAAAACTTTTTCATAACATTGCCACAACTTGATGATACAGACCTATTATTTATCTCACACAGATTTATGCCATCTTCTAAAACGTTATTCTGCGAATCAAAGTCTACTACACACAATCCATTTGGGTCGTCTATCCATTACATTCCTGCTATTGAAAGCATGCAGGATCTCACCTGTCTGCACTCCACATGCTGTCCCCTGAGGGAAGAGTTGCTCTGACAACTTTTCAGATCCTTCTTTCCACTGTGAACATCTTTCCATCTTCTGTGAACAGCGTTTGCCATCAAATATTGTGCCGTCCTTAACGGAGAGGATGTCCTCTATGAGGAAGGAGGTCAGAGGTTTGACTGTGTCAGACATTTCCATCCAGTAATCCACAAATCAAGAGGCCTCCCAGTGGCAGAGAGGGCTACAGCCGGGGGACGTGGTTGAAGCAGTGTGTGTCCTCACACACTGACACGGTCTGAATTTATACAAGAACAGGGGCGGGTTTACTCCGACTGCACCGGCAAGTGAGGGAGGCGGGCCAAACTACTGCAGCCAACTATGTCAGTCAGTTTCATTTGTATGCATGGAGATAAAAACATTGATAATGTCTCATCGAAAAGAAGTTTTGCACATTTTTACACGTGATGTGTTTCAATGATTCTAATGCTCATAAAAACAAAAAGCACAATTTATGTACTTTAATCTATACAATATGCACATTTTGTCATGTATGATTATCGTCCTTTTTTTAATAAAGATTGTATCAGTATACTAAGTCGTGAGTTCATAAAGTAAACCTAAACTAATACAGTCTACAACAGATTTGAATGTAAGGTCCTATTGGAGGGGGAGGTGTCTTTAATATGAAGTATATCCTTTAAATCACTAAGACAAACTATTAGAAACTCCTCTCTGTATAATGGAATATCATAAGTGTATTTATACTATATATGATGTATACTGTAGTGTAATCCCATGTTTTCTATGATCTACTCACACATTATCTTGGCTAAATGAACTTTACAAAATGAGCCAATAAACTTGTATCAGATAGGTAAACAGTATGTTCATGGTGAAAAATTGCACTTTTGATAACATTTGAAGAGATTTTCTTTACATATGTGTGCCCAGGCAATAATATTATTGGAATATAAAGTGGACAATCTCTCTCAAATTGAATGTCATAGTAGTTAAGATAATGTGTCTTCATGCCCCCATCAGTTCAGCACAGTAACCCTGTTGTCTGCGGCTGGAGAGACTCCTTCGCAGGAGGGAGAGCTGGTCAGAGTGGGTGGTCGTACCTACTGGAGCACTAATGACTTCGACACATTTTGGGCCGGCTCCTGAAACAGACTCGGTCGTTGCTCGGTGGCTATTTAGTTGTTGTTCTCCGTGGTTCAGCCTGACTTTCTCCGAGAGAATGAGACGTTTACTAGCAGTGTCTGTGCTCCTCTGGGAGTTCATGCTTCATTTGGAAATGCATGAATGTAGGCATGATAAACATGATCCTCTCCGTGGCCCCTGGCCCCGCTGACTCCTCCAGCTTCCTGGGCACCAACCACACACCAAGCAGTCACAATGTCACCTTGTTGAGTTCTTGCATTATCACTGCTTTAATTTAATGGAAGTGAAATAATGAAACTTTTTATTAGTCTTAAGTGCTGTGTAAACTTCTTCATGTGCAATAGAAATATAAAGCTGCACTGAATGAGGTAAAGTTAAGTGTGACATGTCCTGTGTTGTGGATCATCATTTATAAAAAGCCATCTGTTTTAAATCCACGGAGGTTCCTCTTAAGCATTAGCTATTGTCTTGTCAACACAGTATTAAGATCCTCAGTATGATACGTTTCACCTTGAATTCTTTTGTCTGTGACCGTCTGTCTGCAAATCTACGTTGAGCTGTAACTTGTTTAGGAACAGTTTGTCTTTTTTTTTTCTTTCAAAAAACCTTTGTGTATTGTTTTGATCATACAGAGCTGAATATGGAATACAATGTAATAAAACAAAACCAAATAGGTTTATTTCAACTCAATATCCCTTCAAAATTACATTGAACATATGTTTGGTTGTCATCAGAAACATATTAATTTGAGCAAATCATAAAACATGTGCAGTCAGCTCAATGTCAAGAGCAGGAACAAAGCCAGCAGGGAGAGTGACTACCAACTATGCTGTCGTCCTCTGCCCTTATTCTGAGACAATCCACATAATTGCTCTCAGTTGAAAACACTGACATTTCCTTCCTATTTATTGTCTTCTGAGCATTCATTGCACAGATATTTGGCTGCATAGTTGTGCATCAATTGCGACAGACTAGAACCTCTGACCTTTAAGCCCGGGGAGGCATTTGTCTTCCACAGTACAAACTATGTGGTGACAATGTTTTCTTTGAGTCACCGAAAGTTGTTGTACCATCAATCTTCTGTTGTGTTCCTGCTGCTTCTTTGTCTGAGATGACGAGTAGCGAGACTTTGTTGTAACTGATTTAGTTTAGTCACAGTTTTATCTGCTCAGCATCAGTGTTGTATTATACTGTAACCCACACCTGGGTTATTGCACAAGTTCCTCACTCCGTCTATTGTATGGTGTAACACATACCTCATCTGATTGGGAACAAGTCAATCTGAGGTTTACGGACAAACCTCTGCTACAACACATCCATTTTAGATTTTTTTAACTGAAAAGATACAACAAAATATACCAAAGAAATTTCCATTCACCACCACACATTTTTCTGAACCCCTTTTTAATCTGTAATAACTTTTATCTACATTTATACAGCCTGTTTGTCTGATATCATGTTAGGATAGATTCATTTTACGTCATGTGTAAGTGGTGTAGGAGTCTTCCAGTAGAGGGAGCTTTAAAGCCAAACATCAAGTCTTTCACAGAATAACAAAGCCAGCAGCCACTTCAAACTACAGGGACAACCAGACAATGAGCTATTTTACCAAAGGATTAGGTTGAAGAGAGTCTGATTATGCACCGTCAATAGTTATCTTTCATCCTTGTGTAGCTCATAACTACAGTATTTAGTGGTTACAGGGTGGATGTTTAGACAGAGGAGCACTGATCCTGAGTCTTTGAATCATCTCAGCACCAATCGTAAACACCAGATTATGAGACTGAGGTTTGAAGGATATTACACAGCCAGAGACATATCTGCTTCTCTAAAGCTGACGTAATTACAGCATGAGTTAAAACCTTTTTGAGTAAGCCATAATATGTCTATCACTGGTGGCCAGAATCACGTCACCCTCTATTTAAACTGACCCTCGTCATCACAGTGTTTATCTTTATTTGGGTATTCTACTTTCATTCATCTCTCTCTCCCTCACTCTAGAGCACGCACACGCACACACACACACACACACACACACACACACACACACACACACACACACACACACACACACACAAGCAAACTGTTACAGATA
This sequence comes from Leptoclinus maculatus, assembly GCA_032191485.1. Taxonomy (NCBI): domain Eukaryota; kingdom Metazoa; phylum Chordata; class Actinopteri; order Perciformes; family Stichaeidae; genus Leptoclinus; species Leptoclinus maculatus. The sequence continues at coordinate 22,478,656 of JAVDOI010000005.1, forward strand.
TCACACAGTAAAACACAAGAGCACATAAACTACTAAAAATACATGCTTTAGTGAAAGTGTGAAAGAGAACTCTTTTCAGGACTTAACAGGTAGTCATTTGTAAAATCATAATATTTTGCATAATTGTGACCAAAAATGTGATTGATTTGAGGGATTTCTTATTTTTGCGTCAAAAAATAAAATGAATCACATGTTAAAACCTTGGATTTTGCACAACACACTTAACATAACTGCTGCAAATCCTTATTTTTCTCTGACACACACACACGCACACACACACACACACACACACACACACACACACACACACACACACACACACACACACACACACACACACACACACAGAGGCATTATCTGATCTCTTGAAGTGTCTCTGGTCTCCTCTCTGTCTACAGCTTCATCCTTATCTTTTCAGAGATGCTCCTTCAGCTCCTCTCCTCCCAGAAGTGTTTCTCCTTCTCAGGCCTTTTGGCTCAGAGTCCATGTCCGTTAAAAGTGACACACCGATGCACATTCAATTCAACCATTCATTATTTGTTAGCCTCTATTTACAACAATAACGTTGGAGCATGTATTACATAAACCAAGCAAGATTGATTTTTTATGACTAAAAAAACGATAAATCTCGCTTTTGCTATAAACTTTTGATGTAATATTCTAAATCCCTCCAAATTTAATTGTGGATTTATAATGTTTTTTTAAAGTTTTTTTTTTTAGTTTATAGTGTATTACCAGGTGCTGGATTGAGTTTAACAGCCAATCAACTGCATGTCAATAAGTGATACTGAGAACTACTTTTTGCAGTGCAAGTGGATTCAGTATCTGCAGCGGCTCATCTGTGAGTGACAGGTCAGACTGGAACTGTTTCCCGATTGATTGAAAGTTTGAAAACGTTAAAGAGCCACTCTGTCTGTGGGTTTGTTTACTAAGCAAAGCTCCGGGACAGGACAAGCTCTCCAGCCTTATCAGCGGATTTGTGAATGGGACAATAATGAGCTCAGTTTGATAGAGCAGAGCAGCCTGTCAGGTCAAATGTCACTTCGTCCATTAGCTTTTTTGATGGCTCTCTTTGATAAAACTCCACAGACTACAGCTCCATAACCGGTTACTAAAGGGTTTTAATCAGGAATGTTGTTTTTAATTGAATCCTACACATTTTAGAACTGGCAAATGTCATGATATCAAGTTAGAGTTCAAACTTAAAAACATATTTTCACATCGGTAGGCTACTTGTAAAAGTTAGACGGCATGTCAAGCTCTAAACATTTAAAGTTAGTTGACGCGACAGAAAAATAGAAAGAAAATTATTTAATTTTAGCCCATGGAAGCAAATTAGTAACAAATAGGCGTATTTTGTGGATTATTTGTCATATACAATAGCACGAACTTTATTATTATTATTATTATTACATATCCCGAATTTATGTGTTGCTATATAAACTTTTAAATGTATAAAATATAAAAGGATGATAATAAAGAAGCTACTCAGTGAGAAGACAGTGAGTATTAACCAATCAGCTGATTTTTAATTTGCCTCTAAACAGGAGAAAACTCCCAATAGATACAGTGTATACAAAATATACGATAAAAATTTGACATTGCAATATTTGATATTACAGCATACAGACCATTTTCCTGCTTTAATCACCAGCCTCTTACACCCTGTAATGACGCCTGAAAGTGTCCGTGGTTGAAGGGCCCCTCGCTGTTACCTGTTAAATCTACCAGCTGGTTATTAGTCACCTGTGCTGCTGAAGGTGACGCACTGTGATAACCGCAGCCGTACACGCTGCTGGTTCCATATCCAAACACGGGATTGTAATGTCCGAGAGTCACATAAGGTGCTGCTGAATGGGAACCTGCGCTGCAGATCTTCCCGTCCCGCACCAGCACCGGCACCGCCACCCTCCTCGCTGCAGGTGGATACCCCGCCAGCTCCAGAGACTTGTCCTGCCGTTGGCGCTTGCATTTGTACCTCCTGTTCTGAAACCATATTTTGACCTGTGTAGAGGAGAGTTTGAGCATGTGGGCCAGGTGCTCTCTCTCCGGGGCGGACAGGTAGCGCTGCTGCCTGAAGCGCCTCTCCAGCTCGGACACTTGGGAATGGGAGAAGAGGACTCGGGGCTTCCTGCGCAGCCTGGGTCTGCTTTTAGGGTTTTTGTCACAGTCAGGTGAACTGTCAAGACCGCGTATCTCTGCACATTATAAAAGAAAAGAGTCACATAAAGTCAAACTTCATAAAACTGATTGTTAAATCTGTAAACGATTTGGCTTCGAAAAACATTTCATCCATTTTAACTACAGACCTAATTAACGTATACTTTTTTTCTAAAAGAAAACTAAAAAAAATATGTTGATGGAGCTGGATGTCATGTAGACATATTGGTTCTAAATCCAATCTGAGAAAATTTACTTTTTATAAACATACAAGAGACCACACGTGTTTTTGTTATATAGTAGCTATATTCATATATTTTTGCTGTAACATTAAAATGAAAAACAGCCTACTTTGTACTTGTTAAATAAAATAAAGTAAAACAAAATTAAAGACGACATTTTAGAGCTGAACTAAATCCACTTTCCCTGGATTAAAATGTGATCATTTAATTAAAGGACTTGTGAAAATTGTAGGAAACTGAGCACTCCTGTGCCCCTTTTCTATTTAAACTGTGAGTAGCCTACTTACAGAGATTATAATAACTGATCACAGTGACCAAACAATAATAACAACAATAATAAAGCCTTGAATGTCTCCTATTCGATCACTTTTGGATTGGTGGCAAAATATCGCAAATATATAGACCTCCCAGTGTATTTCTGTTTATTGAAGAAAAATCTCCTACTAATCATTTCTTTTATCAAATTGAGAGATTTTAAGGAAATGGGAAACGTGACCGGTATTCCTGTTATCACGCGCTCAAGGCCCCATTCTGTCGGTCGGCCTAAACCTGACCGACAATCAGCAGATAACTGATTGATTATCACGTATCATCTCACCCTGCTCATTGATCTCCTCTTCTGCTGCTGAGATGTGAATGTCGAGCTTCTCCTGCGTCCCAGAGACGCACGGCTCAGGCTGGCAGCCCCAAGCGTCCCTGGTTCGGGAGGCACCGTGCACGTGCTCATAATTCATCGGAACAACTTGATCAGTCATCAGGAATTCGTTTTCAAAGTCATGGTGGTGCTCCAGCTTCAAAATATCCTTCACAGAAAAAGGCGTCGTGGTCGTTGAACTGGGATGCATCCCAACCTTCTCAGCTGGCTGTTTAGAGCTATTTAGATCCTTTTACGCACTGCTCGAGCTGCTGCTGGTGCTGCCGGACGTATCTCTTAACTGACTGATGAGTGAGGGCCACGGAGAGATTTGAATCATTCAAAGGTCCGGCTAAAGAGGAAGGTAGAGATAGATCTGTCACCCCTCTCCACAACACTGGCCAACACCCAGCCTAGCCTGCGCGCACTCCTTTTCTTCTCACCTTACAGGAACCCCTCACATCATTGATCCACCCTTCTCTCTGAGTGAGAAGGTGTATTTAATTACAGTATTAGCTTGCAATCAGGGTTATACACTTTTTTAAAGTTATAGGCCTACAGTGGCAGGGTGACACGAAAGTTGTTGCTTACTGCAAACAAGCAGTCTAATTTATAAAATATATATGAAAGAAGTTTTCCCATTATATTCATGGATTTCCAGCCATACCGGAAGTCAGGGATTTGAATAAAACAGTTTTAATTTGTGGCCGAAAATGTGGTGAAACAAACTCTTTTGCATCTTTAGAGACGAACAAGTGAAACTGTCCTACATTGATTAACTTGTTTAGAAAGGGGGGTGGGGCATTTATTCAGTGTGCACCCAAACCACGCTTCTGGTCAGCCAAGTAAAGTCACTTAATCTGCCCACAGGTCCTCGGGGTTGAGTGATCTTAGGTGATGTCGAGCAGCTTTACCATCAACATTGTTTTCCTGCCTCGTTATTAGTGTTCTCAGGCCACAACAAACAGTAACATTATACCTGATGTTGTGGAAGTGGAGAGGCGGCGGCGCCAGCCTGCAATGCTTGACTGAGGCCGAGACGCGCGTCCTTACAAACAGGAACAAGGACAGACACGGCCTGTCCCACTGGGGGACACGGGGAGATATATGGAGGGCACTTATAGGCCTGAGCAGGAGCTTTTTAAAGAAGTGATTGGAAATGTTGATAGGCTATTTAAGGACAATTGAAGTAATAACAGATGCATAGTAAGAGGTAACACTTTATTTTAAGGTTTAAAAACACAAGCTTATTTAATGCTTAACTTATTTATTGCATGAAATGTAGTATGACTCCTGTTTGTCATTATTTAGAAATGATCAAATCCCTATGAGTTTACATGATTAGCTTTCATGGTTAATCGATTAATGGATGTTGATTCACAGTTATTTGTACATGTGCATTGTTAAGTGAATTGTTATAGCTGCTGCTATAACAATAATAATAGTAATAATAATGTATTTGTACAGGATTTTTCAAGTTGCTTCAAAGCATAAAAAACAATCACAAATATAAATAGAAAAAGAAGAAAAAGAAAAACTCAACAACAGCAAAATATAGCACACAATTAAAATACTGTATAAAAGTTAAACAACAAACTTAAAATCAGGTGGTTGTTGGCAGAGCTGAATTACTTAAATAAATATGAGTTGTAAGGGGAAATGGAAAGTCTGTAAAGGTGTGTCTTATGACAGGATTTAAAAGCAGAAACAGTTTCTGCACATTGATACGAACTGGAAGACTGTACCAAAGCTGATATGTTTGTACATCAAACGCTTTTTAACCTGGACTCTGGAACTGCAGGCCTAACCCAGCAGATCTGAGAGGCCTTTTTAGGCTTGAGTTAAAAGTGTACTGATATACTCATGGGGCCTGGCCATGAAAAGCCTTGTAAGTCATAAGTAAGATTTTAAGATGGATTCTAAAAGAAATTGGTAACCAGTGCAGAGAGGCTAAAACTGTGGTGATGTAAGAAGAACGTTTAGTCTTCATCCGAAGTCTGCATTTGCAGAGTTCTGCACAGTCTGAAGTTGAGCTCTCTGGGGCACTGAGGCATGCAGGCAAACAAGACATTCAAATAGTCCAGACGTGAGGAAATAAAAGCATGAATAATGACCTAATGATAGCATATAAATAGATCAGAATTGGTCCAAGAATTGATCCCTGAGGTATGCCACATGTTGTCTGTGCAGTTGAGGAAATTAATGAATTAATTGAGACATAACATTTTGTATTTAACAGCAGGAGGAGAACCAGAGCCAACCCAATCCTTTGGTCTATTAATTAGAGTAGCACGATCTATAGTGTCAAATGTTTCTCAATAATTTTTGAAATAGGGCAATTTTGAGCTTTGTCTGAAATGCTTTTTATCTGATGGATTAAGACAAGGTCCCTTAGCAGTGGCTAAATAAAGCTATATTTTAAAAGAATAGGGTGTAGCAATTAGGGGGCTCTATTGGCAGAAATGTAATATTTTATTATATAGCAACATTATTAAGTATTAAATAAAATGCACTGGTGGTCAGAGAAGGAGAGGTCCATATAGACACATTAAGTCCAAAACATAAACAAGTCTAAGGTATGGCCCCGGCTATGAGTTGAGCCAGAGACATGTTGAACCAGATTGAAGGACTGAGAAATATTTAAAAACTCAACCATTATTCGATGATTTAAAAGATACATTTTCTTTAAAAACATTAGGTTGTATTGGGGGGTCGACAGATGCCAACAGACCAAACACTGGAGCGGCCCCGGCCATTTTCATTATCAGCACAGAATTAAGCTGCATTTGTGCAGATTTTTTAAAAACATCTGCAAGGCCTCCACCAACACCAGTAACCCGGGGAGAGCTGAAATACTCAGAGTTCGGGGGAGGAGTTCACTCAGCTCATCAACCTTCAGCCAAATAAAATTAAAACAAGTAGTAAAATAAACTAAGATGAAAGTCTTAGTAGTCAGAGACAACAAGGCAAGCTTTACATTAGTGGATAGTACTGCTTCATTCCTCGGTGGGTCCAATTTTGGACACTTCACCCATTGTTCTGGTGGTTAACAGCCCTTGTCTGTCTTTAGAAAGAGTCTTGCCCTCATAGTGAGGTCACAGTGAGAATCTCATGAGAGTGACGGATGTCTGATACAGCTGGTCCACAAGAGGGAGCCAGTGAATCTGAAAGTTCTTTAGGTGTAGACAGAAGAAGTTGTTATTTGTAACCGGTAGTCTGTAGTCACTTGAGTGTTATAAAAGTAGAGTAAAACATATTAATATCTGTTAAAATGCGCGCGCCCTGGTCGTTTAGGTGAAGACCACCCCTCCCAAAGAATGATCCTCGGTTCCAGAAGAGATTCAAATTCTCTAAAAAATCTCTGTACAGGTTGACTGCAGCCAGGTGTGAAAGCTAGGAGTGCGGCCAAAATGGCCCATGCCTCAGTAGATCGGAAGGATGAGACGACAATCCGCTCACTACAGCCCGGGCGAGGGGGGGGGGGGGGGGTGCTACATGGGGATCATGTCCAGGACATCAGTCACCTTAGCACCTGAAAATCAGACAGGAGGAGGAAACACACAGGACACAGGAGACCCTTGCGATGCCGATGTAAAGTGCGCTGTTGAACCGGAGGTAAGAGAGATGGAGGAGGCCCAGCTTCACCAGCAAAAGAATGACGGTCAAGCAGGTCGAGGATGTCTTATCTGTTTTCCAGCTGATGTCATGGTGAGGTCACAAGGGTAGCACCTTCCTCTCCTGCTACGAGCACCGACAACCGACCAGAGCTCGTGATGGGATGGAATGGAGCGGGCTTTGGGCTTTAGGTCCGGCCCAGAGCTGGATCCTGGAGGGAGGGACAGACATAGCAGCAGGACAGGTGGCAAAATGATGGTGTCCATGAACTTCTCAGCTTCCTGGATCTGATGGAGCGAGGGGATTCCCTGTTCCAACTCTGCAACTGTATCAGCAAGGCAGATGCAGCAGACACGGCTTGATGGAGAGGTGAGTGGAGCCATCCTTCATACAGTAGATGAGCTGGATGTGTGCGCTCCAGAATTGGTTGTGGTATTAGAGAGCTTGTGCAGGCAGTGCGGTTGCACTGGGGCCTGTGTGGTGGGTTGGGGGCCCATAGAGAGAGTTGGCCCTCAAACAATGTGTTGGGCAGATAACGGGCCCTTGCAAGTGATTCAGATTGTCACCTCAGAAATATGGTTGTGCACAAAGAAAAACGTGCTTTTAATAAAAAAATGGTGCAATTTGCTATTCATTATAAAGACATATCTCTGTCATGCTTTTCATTTTTTAAGGTAAAATCATCTGTAGTATTTATAGTTGTTATAGTTATTGTAGAGTAAGCATTTCATTTAGTTATACACTTTAAAATCTATTCTATTAAATAACTAATCTTATTTTCTTTGGTATGTTTGTCATGCACAGATATGCAATGATGATTGTTGGGTATGTAAGTTGATTCTGTCCAATGTTAAGTCTCTATGTGATCATGTGACGAGACCCTACGATACACAATAGGCGCAAATCTGTCGAAACTGACAAGCCGAGAGAGCAGTGATGCCTTTCAAACATGAAGTCAGCAGTAAGAAAAGACAAACATAGAAAAGACCAGGAGTAGAAGGTAGCAAAGCTCCCTAAATTATATTCCTTTGGCACTTAATGTGTGCGTGTGTGCATGTGGGTTTCATAACTAGTTTGCACTTGGGCTTGTTATAATAGTGTGCTCTGGGGCCTGTTGTAACTATGCCAGTGGTCAACAGTTAAAAGGGCGATTGACGTTTTTTTTGCCTGTAAATCGGGTGGAGCTATTCAGGAAGTTTGCTTAGGTTAGAAAAATCTAAAAAGAATAATATGGAAATTCTGCCAGCCTAAAAAAAACGTCCAATAAACATCTACACGGTTAAGAGAAGAGGCAAAAGACCAGTGTAAGTGAGCCCTAGGAGCTGTTTACATTTTAAGAGTCGTGTTTGAAACTGCGTTGTCTGAGACAAAGTCAACCCCACTTCTGTGTCCTCAGAGGATGTTTAAACTGCACCTCTGGTTTAATCTGCACTAGAAACCCCTGTTGCAGTGTCCTGTAGAGATCACATTAGTGCCACTAGAGGCCACTGTTTCAAAGGTTTCACTTAAACCTGCTGCAGACTTGGGGTACATCCCATGAGTACATCCCAAGTCTCTCAATTGTCATTTCCTCGCTCCTCGCTTGAACCGGAAGTTGTTCTGCGCCGCCATATATTTATTATGGATACAATTAAAGAGAGAGCTGGAGAGACAAAACACTTTTTACATCATTTATCATCATTTTTCCCACAATTCCTTGCGGCGGCAACATTTAAAGTGACGCACCATTCGGCCACCCATTAAAACAAACGACATGTTTATCTTACACAGGTTTAACAATTATACAGTCATAAAGTAATGGGATTCATGTTGATGAATATGAACAGACAGTGACTATCCTTTCGTTTCATTTCATATGTATTTATTTACTTCGAACATGTAACAAATAAAATATATATATATATATAAAATAAAAACAACAGTAAATAGCAAACTGTCAATGAACAAATTCTCGTTCTCAATAACAAGAACAATCCGTAAAAAACAAAACAAGCTAGGCCTATGATAGATTATCAAACTGTTAAAAAGCTAAATATGCCCGAACCGTTGAATCTACATTATTGCACAAAAGGAAATATTGATATTGAACAGTTTCATTGATGTTGCACACGAGTGAATTGTTTCTACTAAAGCAGTGTTGATTGTGTGACAGCAGCAGGAAGGAAGGAGCTCCAGTTTCTCTCCTTCACACCACGAAGCAGCCTCTCACAAAAGAAGCTCTTGATAAAGCCTGCATGCAAGTTGAGGAATAGATTTCATGGTGACATGTTTTAGTTGCAGTTTTTGTAGTCCTTCTTCGTTGTAGTTTCGCCATGTCAGACCTCCGTCAGTGACATCCTCCGTCGCATCATAATTAGGTAGCTTAGTGAAAGTGGAGTCGGATTCTTCAAGCACCACGGTTGTCTTTTCATAACTCCTCATGAATTCTCCTTCACATCTTTCCTTGACCCCATGACGTTTTCCATGGAGGTCAAGGAAAAGTGGTTAGGAATAGACGTTAGGAGGTAATTTTTGGACTTTTCGACTGCAGCCCCGGACTCACAGAGGTTTAAGGCCTCGTGTTTCTCTTGCTCTTGGATCACCATGTGACAACAAGAGAAAATGAACATTTATTCTCTGAATAACATCAAGAGAAAGACCATAACAGCAGTCAGTAGATCAGTCATACCAGGGTCGCTGATGTTGGCTGTTTGTCAAAATAACTACTTGAGTGTCATCAATGAGTAATTGAAGTATCATGGAAGCAAGTAGAGCGAGCAGAAGAACAAGTAGCTGGTGCAACGAGTGTAAAACTAAGCTGCTGACCAGTCTGACTGCAGCTGGTAGCTTGCTGTGGCCATGGCATAAACAGAGAACACCACTGCTTGACCTACGGCAAGAAAAGTCCTGATCTGACCATTACAAATGACTGCTTGGGCGATGCAACAGTCCATATTCCGGTTAGCGTGATGGTAGAAAACAAGCGAAACACCTGCAATGTTAAAAACAGTACTGATACCTGCTGGTTACATTGCCGAAACAGCTCCTGTTCCTCGTGCCGTAAAAAACAGTTTACCCCAAAACAGTAAGCTTGTAAAACAGCGACCTTAACTGGTGATGTGTTGCTGATGGCACCTCCTGCTATCATCACAACAGCTGGTTTAGTCATAGAAAAAGCAACAGCAATGCCTGGTGTCAAGCTGTGTAAGCTGCTGGTCTGCACATCTTCAACAGCAGCAGCAGTTTGTGACTTGTGGGGACTCCCTGCTGACCTCTGCTGCTTGTGAGGTTGTTCTTATGAGAGTTTTGTAACGGGACAGAATACCTTTGGTTCTGTAAGTTTTACTGAAATCTATTTATTATTATTTTTTAAATTCTATTTAATTTTTTTGTGGAGTTTTCCCTCACCCCAATGCAGACTCTAAGGATTAGAGCGTGTATCTGTGATCTTGAACTATAAGAAATGTACTTGACTTGAGACCTTTTATGCACTAATAGCCTAATGAAGTTAAAGTCCCATAATAATCATAAGAATTTACCCCATCTCCAGTTTTATCAGTGATCAAAACGTGTCCGTGTCCCATACAAGTGCAGCAAAGTAAATCCAGGCATTCATTGACAAATGAACAAATTGTTTTATCCAAGTTACACAATTAAATAACCATTAAGTAACAAGTAAGGGAAAATGGTCTGGTGATATGACATGAATATTCACATGTTTTACACGTGTGTGGATGTTTATGGTACGTTTATTATAGGCTATGCATGGCCAATCATTCTTGACACTCACACATTTTCAGTTCAAATATGAGTGGAAGAGTCATGCTCTTTGACTGTAAAACACAATATGTTCTGTTTAGGAAAGAATTAGAAAAATGTGGAAGCTGTATGGTTACGGCAGATGCCACATAACTGCAACGCCCCTGATTTGATTCAAATAAATGCAAAACAAATATTCAAAAATTCAAAAAAGGAAATTTGGTGGATTGTTATATGTGGTGTTCAACATCTGTTTCCACTGCATGTGCTGCTTTGGCTTCCTGGACCTGCTCTTTCTGTAAGACGTTAGTTTTGTTTTAGAAAATGCTAAAACAGAACCTGAAAACTTAATGTTTGGGTTCTCAACAGTGATATTATGTGAAACAAGCACACATTTTACTGACGAACCAAGAAACCTGAACTTCAAAAGCAGAGGGGGGGGGGGACTCAGAAGTCAACTGTGAATTGTTTGACAGCTTGGGGATTTCAGGGTGTCCAGTTTGATGGGTAAATGACTTAATCGCTACAGCAGTGTTCTCTGAAGGCTCGGAGCAATGCTCCCTCTGAGTTTCTGTGACTCCCGTTCCTTAAAATCAAAGCCTTTCCTATTGATTCCACCACTTGTCCCCTCACTGTAACATAAGAAGCTAGCTAAGTACAGTTTTACCACAAAATACCCCTAATTCATCATGGAGCAAAATAGGAGGCTGATAGCAGCTGAAAGAGGAGACAGAGTTGACTTGAACTGAGTGAAACTGATCCCTGCCTTCCTATGGCCAAAATGCAACTAAAGATACTCGTCAAAATGTGTTGTGACATTGACGTTTCCATTCAGGAGAGAGGGAGACTTTTCAGTTAGAGTGTTGACTCACAGTAGTCATAAGACATGAGAGTGTGTCCTTATGTTATTAAAGGTATGCACTGATTCACAGAGAGACTCTGAAGCTAAAAACTAGCAGGTGAAAGACAAAATGGTCACAGAATCTATGAAGAGAGAGATTTAAAAATGGTCTCTCTTCTGTATTTACGTAGATTTCTAGATACTTAGTGTCACCTGCATCAGCTTTCAAGCTCCGCTAAGTGTCTTTATCAAGGACACATCGACATCGACTAGCTCTGATTGAAGGGCGGCCCTGCTCTCCACTTAGCCACAGTCGCCCTATTGCTGTAATAATTATTCACTTCTTAATTCATGAACCCTGGAAGGTGGTTTCATTTCGTTTACTGTGTGAGGCATGTGGCAGTACATCCTTTGTCATAGTCATGTTTCAGCTAAATTAGAGCCAGTGTTTCAGATTACAGTGACATGCTCCCTAAAATATTTTAAGAAATATTATTATTATTCAACATTACTTTGAGTTTCCTGGTAGGGATACGGATAGAAGAGTAATAGAAATAGGATGACTTCAACATTGTGTTTCAACATGTCTTGGGTCTCTTTACTTACTCTTTATAACCTGCTGATCTCTATAAAAGCACATATTTAAAAAAATACAGACGAGGAATTGCAACAGATGGATTCTGAGAGAATAAGAACAACAATGACAAATTTTAAATGGCAATTTGAATGTGATACGACCAACTGCAGCATCATTATGGGAGCTGAGGCTAGTATGTAGTGCTTATAGATTTGTCCTTTTGTATGGAATGACAAAGCTGTGTGTCCTGTATGAAGAAAGAAAATGGTGTAGCCCGTTTTCAGCCACTAGATGTCTCTGCTACACTATGTTAATTCCAAGGGCCTCAAGAAAAGGATGAATTCGTCCACACTTGATCAATAAGTGAGAGAAATGTCATTATTTTATCGTCACTCAATGTCCTGCAGAGTGCTGTTGAATTTACACTTAATGTTCGCCCGCAAAGCTGCAAATTCATTGTCTCTTTGGCACCGGGAGCACACTAGAAACAAGCAATATAAAACTGAACTCTTTCTCTAGAAGATCCCACATGTGAGTTTGTCATCTATTGGCCTGTCCTTCTTGAGTACTCTCAGCATTTCCTCCATGTGTTACAGTAAAGCTTACCTCTGTTCAAATCTACAACAATATTGTGTGGGACATGACTTCATCCACATTGGTGAATACTTCCAATGTTCAGCGTTCAGTTGGAGAGCTGTTAAAATAGCCAGGTGCTTGCAAGAGCAAGCAACATACGAGAGCGTTGGAGAGCATTTCAACTGCACCGGTGAAGTGACTGAATATGATGCTCAATCATCTTCATGGTTCAAGGCAGATGTTTGGTGCACAAATAGCATAGCATTGTGCCATATAGTGAACCTGTTACTAACTACAACAAATATATGAGTAAATGTTTAGTATAATGTATTCTGCATATCCAGAACCAAAAACTGCATTTGATTCCAAGACAGAAAATGGAAAATGCTCTGTTTCATCTCTTTCCCCTGCCACTCCAGCGCTTTCTTCAGTCAAATTTGATCTAATTTCCTTTCCCATCCTTGGGTATTTCCCCACAGAAATGAAGGGATGGTGATTGCTGGGTAAGATTGGAGTGGATCTAATCTTCCACTGCTCTCAGTCATACTCCATTTCACTGCACATCTAATTTGTCACACTGCTGATGAATATGCCACAAGTTTCGTGGGAAAGAGAAGGACATAATGAATATAAAACACACTGGGAGAGGGGAGAGGCAATTGCCGTACCGCACTAACCACAGTGCATTGTTCATTTGTCCTGTTAAATTGCTGACTCTATGCATCCACGATGGACACATTGCTTTCCTCCCTCAGAATTTGATCAAGAGGTTAAAACAATGACAAACTGAGCTGTGCTTTGTTGCTTTCCTGCAGCTTGCAGACAGAAGCTTCATGGTCATTTGTGATCATTGACTTTCGGGGTCACTCTGTTTGTCCAAGGGGGAGCATACATTACCCCTCAATGCTGTGCACCCCACTGTGAAAATGCTTGTAAGAAATGCATGCATTTACTGCTCATATATTAGCAACATGATGAGCATTGCAGGCAGATGTACTTTACAGAAATGCGCATGCAGAAGGTTTATACAACATTGTTGTGAAGCAGAAGGCACCATGACGTTGTATCTGATGGCTCAAATGGAGCACTGTTTTATTACCAGCTTTAAAAAGCATTACCATCAAATTAAAAACACAAGCAGATGGTATGAATTGCATCTGCATAATTATATTCTAATTTCGTCATTATTCATTATTACTCTGTTTGTGATTGTCAGGGCGGCGATGCACTCGGCAGCAGTCCAAGCAACAGGCAACAAAGTGAATAGACGGGGTCAAAAATCTGTTCAAATGTTTCCTGGCAACAAGATGTTTCTGTGTCGAAAGCTTTAGAAAGTTGCCTTCTACAGAACTGCAGCTCTGTAACCGAGAAAAGAAGCCGCGGTGAGAGGCAGGTGTTGAAACTGACCATATGGAAAAATTCTAAAGCGTTTTTGTTCTGTCCATCACGCTTGTGCTAAAGTCATTGATGAGCTGAGAGTGAATGTCTCTTTAAAGAAGGAGAGGATAGAATCTGTGTGCAGAGCTGCTGCATCACCTATCCATGAGACCGGAGAGCGGCTGATGAGAAAGCCCTTCAGGACTCTTCTCTAAATAGGCATGAAATTATATCTCCCTTTGACTGAGATTAGCGGCCACGGAGCCTCTTGTGTTCTGCCCCCTCTTTTCCTCAGGCTATCCAACCAAACGGAGCGCTTTGCAGTTTCAGCTCGTTTTGTGTTTAAGTTTAGGAAAGTTCATTTTCATCAGGAGGTGCTCTCTATGTCCTTCATCTTACTTTGTGGGTCCTGCAGGATTCGTCGCATGTACTGAAGAGATGTGGTTAACCATAGCAATGTTTATGACTTGTTGTGTTGATGACTTGTGTTAAACATCATTCACTGGAAATGATTTGATTCACTGTTAGTTTCAGGGTACACATTGCGTTGTACAGAACTTATTAATAAATAGCTCATCTATAGTTGTTCATTTTCTCTACTGTCTACTATTTTATGTAATTATTCTAGTAATGCATGTAAAATGCAGCTTAATATTCTAGAGCAATACCCAGGCCTCCCCTGAGTGGAATGCAGCTATCATTAGTGTTATTGAAGACACCTGTGCTTTTCCTACTATGACATGTCAAAATGTCTTTTCGTGAAAAAGGTCTATTCCAAATGAAAGCTAATGTGTCTCCTAATATGTTGGACGTATAATAGGCACCCATATGCTAGCAAGTTTAAAAGATGATGATGTATCAGTTTTGCATCCAAGTGGTCAAAAAAACAAATCTGTATTTGCAGGTTTAAAGTGTCAGTCCACTAACTTTACTGCTCGCCTGAAAGCCATGCTGTCACTGACGCTGCTGCTATTGTTCATACAGCATTTCTTAAGCCAAGTCTACATCCTCCAAGGGGGAAGTTATTATTGTCACTCCCAAATCGCTGCTGTACGAAGCTTGCTGCATCTTTGTGGGGAGTTACGAGGTTAGAGCCTTGACCCCAAATGTCACTGCTGTGATTTCTACATTTAGAGTATATAATTCATTCCACATGACCTGGCTGACATTTACCGGTCATCTGATTACCTTGGATCAGAAGTTGATGATCAGGGTTGTAATTGTCTCGACGGAAAATTTGGGACACAATGTGGGAGTTTACTTGGATTGGCCATTAGATTACTTTGTTTAAAATTATTTCAACCTTCTTTCTTGCTTTTAGTTTTAGAATAATTTCGAGAGTTAAAACAGACATCAATGCAGCTTTTTGAAAGCTGGTGCAAAGGCTGATGTCAACTTGAGGACTGAGCCGGTTTCCATTTCTTGTGTTGCTGAGTAAATTAGAAATGCTAATAGTACTGGATGTTATCATGGTATCATGGTGTCATAGGTGATATGTTTATTGTAGATTTTGTGGTCTGGTGGAAGAGGAAGTGATGAAGGGAATAAGAAATCCAGAAAATCCAGCAGAAGTGTGTTCGAAAAACAAACTCCATGTCTTAGTCACACAACATTTGACACTTAAATTACAAATAATTGGGAGGTTGTGGCAGTTTGTTACTTCTGTCTTTTGTGTTTGTTGGTTCATGAGGAGACCTGTGAACATGTTCCCAAAGAGCTTTTGTTGTATGCTGTGAACCATTCAGTCAGAACATCTAACCGGTAGGGGAGGTGAATCTTTACTCATTTTTCATGATGTTCTATCCATTAAACAACACATTTGGGGGTTTGCTGATAAATATACCAAGAGGCACTTTTCTGTCTTAGGGCGGCTGATGGAGAATGTAGAGGCCGAAAAGGAATTTTAGATGTAAATCTGCGAGTGATGATGGATCCAAATGAGTGAAACAAGAGCAATGCAACATATTTCATACCATATGCCAGATATGATAAATATTTTATTTCTGATCAGCAAAAGACACACAGTTGATGCATTTGTATCTTTCATGACTTTTCAGTACAGAGGAAAAACCCAAACATATACACAGTATGGGTATATATGTATATGGGTATATTTTAAAGTGCAAGTGATTCACAAGGGTCAATCATGCGTTACATAGCATCTGTATGAGGAACTTCAGTAACCTCCTTAAATCCTCGATAACTTTCTGAATCTGATAGTAAAATAACTGTCACTTATATATGAATACAAAATAAACTTTACTAGTCACTGAAGCTTTTTGATTTAGTTTAAGCACAACATTTATCTATTTCAAGTCTTGAGAGGAAAGAGTACCATGAAGTGCCAGAAGTGAGAAGTCTTTAGTCTCTAGTGTTGACAGGAGAAACTGTTTCACAAAACTCTCCATGGGTCAATTTAATAATGCTCCAGTACCACCTTAAACACCCTATACTTTTATTACAATCTAAAACAGAAAGTAACTTTACCTTATATACTTTTCTCCCTTTTTGTTTTTTCCTAACAGCCTTCATTGGGTCACCTAACTTGGGCATGTTCTCGTCGAAACAGACATTCAGTATACAGGTACATTCTCTGAAATTACCATTACATTTGACTTGCTTTTGCCAAATATATTTGACACGAGGAATGTTCATAGAAAATAAATATGAAGACATGGATAGACAGTCAAATATTTGAATGTAAATGTGGACTGATGCTGAGCTCACTGTGTGTTGACAGACCAGAGCGGCCACAGCAAAGGGGCATCTGGACAGCATCACACAGGGAAGTAACAGTTTAGCAGCAGCTGTTGGGTTTTGGATTTACCCATGGACAACAAAGATACAGACATATGTATCCATAGTACATGAAGAAGCCCTGACCCTTCAGGATGCGAAATATTCTAACTGATTTCTCACTGGGTAAATAAAACATCTCTCAATTGCACATGTGCTGAGTTCCAATGCCCTTTATAGTGGTTAAGATGCAAAGTGCATATTTGACATAAAATAGTAAGCTAGGATACACTACAGTGTGACTATAGCTCTTAACTTCCCAAGTGATTCCTTCAGAACTGTCCTTTCACACCGAATGACACAAAAGAAATGCACATATTTACAGAACAAAAAGAAACACCGGTTTACAAAAAACACGGAAACAGAAAGCAATATAGAGGAGCGATGCCTTCACGCTGTGAGCGCAGTGTGAGAGCAAACAAGCTGCTGTTTTATTCACACAGCATCAGCTGGCACTGAATGAAATAAAGGTCAATTTCTGTGTTGCTGTGAATCCTTTAATGTGAGATTATTGCATAGTTTGGAATTCTTAACATAGCTATTAAATTGACACTGACATCTCTTTTTTTTCTGGTCTGTGCTTCACTCTTATCAATCCAGGAAAAATATATAAATTCCCTTTTTTTTCAAACGGGGCTGGGTTCAATTCCCTTCATGAAGCCAAAACTATATTTTATCATTTTGTTATGAAACTATTTTCAAG
Source organism: Leptoclinus maculatus (assembly GCA_032191485.1). NCBI lineage: Eukaryota > Metazoa > Chordata > Actinopteri > Perciformes > Stichaeidae > Leptoclinus > Leptoclinus maculatus. The sequence continues at coordinate 22,495,915 of JAVDOI010000005.1, forward strand.
ACGACCGATTTGCAAGGTTTGAATATTCAAGAAAGGGTGTTTTCTGTATCAAATTGCTTATTAGTGAACCGAACCCAGCCCTGGTTCCAAGCTAATCTTTGTATTGCATTTTCAATGTGCACAAACATTTGCAATTTACTGTCAGTAGAGAAACTAGCTTAAGCCATTGATTATCACCACCATCTATCTACCAGGCATCGATAAAACAAACACCAGCACGAAGTGACTGTGGCTCCGTGCTAATCGACTGATTGGACTGAGTGATTGTCTCGACCTCTGAAGGCCATGAAACATGCACTCTGACCTGCAAAAATGTTTAGATTTCAAATGTTGATTTTTGCTTACTAGATGAAGTCTTCTGGGACTTTCTGTTACTTTGATGTAACAGTTACAAGGTCCCTTAATATACACAAATTAACATGTGCTTCTTACCTACTGAGACAACGCCTGAGTGTCATTTTAACTGAACTCCAACAATGTACCACCAACATGTTACAGAAAGAGTGTGTGAACTAAGTTAGTAGCAGCGGCCTGTAAATATCTTCACACACATTGGTTACTTTCTCACTGTCTGCAGGTAAATCCCCGTGCAGTTTTAGTAAAACATGCCTGAGCTGAAAGTAATCCTAGTGTGTTATCTAAGTTTTCGGTGATAAAATAACAACCAAGTATTTTCTTGAATCTTAACTTTGATTGTTGCTTATTTAACCATTAATATGTAATATCATGACATCTTGATTAAAAAGCAGGTTTTCAGGGGCTTTAAAAGAGATTTTGCGACCGAGGGCTAAAGCAGATACAGATACCGCAGTATGTACTCCCATGATGCCTTTCTCTTGCATTTGTCCTGTCTCTTTCTCTACTGTGTTGTATCAGAACTGACACATTGACAAAATAACATACAAAATAAATAATAACAGGAAGAAAAATGCAAGAGATGACGATAATCAATGACACTTGTTACGCATTAGATTCAACTAAGCAGCCACCTTGAGGGAAATTAATTTCAGCCCGTGCGAAGATGAGCACTGAAAACTAGTGCAGTCAACAATCAAAAAACTTGATGCTGGTGTTTGTTTTACTTTGATTATATGGTCAGTCATCGACAATGTGCACAAACCCCCCATCACTGAACAAGCACATCTAGCAGCTGCAACGACGTCCTTTTTTTTTTTTTTTCAACCAGAAAGTGTGTCAAAATGAATCGGTTTGTTGTGGTCCCGTGTAACACCCATAAAGTAGATCACCTGACCTGAATGACCAACCTTGTTCCCCTATGGCCAGCACAGAGTCATGACATGGGTCCCATTCAGTCACCAGAGTGTCAGCTCACTTCTTTTTCTTTTTTTTTGGCATAGAGCTCATGTTTCAAATAGGAGCCATGACTGAACTGCTTTTTAAATCTGTAAACTAATTAAGAACTACAATAACACAATTAAATAATATAGTAGGAAAATAAATATCATTCCAACAAGGCTTTTTGTTTTAAATAGTCATTCTCAATCTTGACACTGGAAGCCAGTGTGTATGTCACGTTATTCACCTCAGAGAATAATGATCATCAGTCCAAGAAGATGGCTGCTCTCAGTCTCATCGGTGAACGTGCTAATCAGCTACTGCACATACACTACCGCCTCAAGCTCAGTTAAGAACACGGATACAGATTCCACTAAACATGGTCCCACATATTATGTAGAGCTCAACAGTCATATGCACTACAAGTGTCTGTATACAAGATATGCATAATGGACTTTTTCTGATATTTAGACTTTGCCACGGCCGAGACAATCCTTATGTGCAGGATGATGATTTGAAAACACATGACAGTGGCTACATCTGCCATCAGAGAAAAACGACAACGATAAGTGCTATTAGCTATACACTATTTTGGTATTTCATGAATAGCAATTAGGGCAGTTTGAAGTTTTTTTGGTCAGTTTAAGGTAACTCAAAGGTTATCGTGGAACCTCTACAGACCTCACTCCGTATGAGCACTCTCTTTTAGAGGGCAAGCTATGGCTGTCTCAGATACCTTAGTATACAGTACATGTAACTGTTACGTTAGTCAGAAAATAGATATGAAACTCATTTCCACATCTCATGCTCACAATTTGACTGGTCTCATCACTGAAATATTAAATACATCTACCAATAATATCCCATTCCTGTCAGTGAACTAATAATAATCCAACTACTGATTTCTATTAATGATTAAATGCCGGGGATATTAGATTGCGTTATCTTTTAAAGTACGGACTTTTGCTCTGGAGGCGTGAACCACTATGGCTGTTTTTTTCTTCTCTTTTTTTGCTTGGCATCAAAAGACTTCTTAAGGATTCATCTCTGTTGGTGGAGGTGAAGAGGAGCAAACAGGACCATGTCGCACAGCAGATGCAACAGCCACATGTTCAACACTAACTGTGAGCGGAGTCGATGGAAGGGGGGGGGGTTCTCTCAAGCCTAAAGTGTAGGATATACAATATAACAACAACCAAACTCTGATATCAACTCTATGTGCGTTCCGGCATTCCCTAGAGGTGCATATTTCTGTAACTTCCAGTCTGGCGGAGGAATGGATTTCATCACCCCTAGGGAATAGAGGAGCTTTCATTATGTTTTGAGGAGTGTGTGGAGTTTCTGAATCTGAGTGGAAGTTAGGAGCTGTCGCTGGCAGAGCGCTTTTTGCCAAAATGACTGGCGGAGTCTCTGTTTCGCAGATTAGGCTGGATCTTGTACATATGGGGACCCATGGACCAGCGCCAGCTCCCACGGCCCTCCACTCCAGTTGGGATGGCAGCAGCTGCAGCCACAGCAGTGGATGGGCAGGGCTTGTTCTGCAGCAGCTGAATAAGCATGGTCATCTCTGGGCCCAGCCGCGACACCATGCTGGTCCTAACGCGGTCCACTGTGTCCTCATCACAGTCCATCAGGCTCTGGAGCAGCTTACCATAAAACCTAGGACAAGAAAACAAAGCATCACAGAGCGTCTGTTTAAGAGCTCCAAGCCAAAATGGACAAAATGTACAGCATGGCAACAAAACATCCCTGTGGTACCTGCCAATTGTTCATATCTGTTCAAAAGTATTTCTATGTATTTGCACTCGTGCTCTATAGTCTATATCTATAGTCATTCATATGGGTCACTACTAAGCCTTGAGCTTCACCCTCCTGTATAGCCCTTTTGTATCCACTCCCAAACTGCAATCCTACATGTATTACAGCAACAATAGGAACAAACATATCAAGACTTGATATTCCTGTTTCATTTTCTTTCATTGTAGAGAGAATGTATGAATCAGATGCCAAACAAAAACATTGAAATCAATACAAATGTAGTCATCTGTTATGCTGCGTAACTCAGGGTCTAATGTGGAATTAGCAACATGCCAGCCATGTATATCCATGGTTGTTAGGAAGATTCAAATGTATGTCACATTCATTTAAAACTAGCAGCTATATTTAGTGATTACTGGTAAATAAGCCCTTGTTTTTGTATCTACTTTGTGGTCAAAGAGCCTGTTGAACATCATAAGCTTCAAACTCTGACACGCCCTTAACACGCCCAAAACAATGGGTCCTGTGTCACCAGATCGCAACTTTAATCAACTTGTTGTTTAGTAGAAGAAGAGCTCACCTATTGGGGAAGTAACTTGGTAGCTGTGCCACTTCGCCAATAGCATCTGGATTTGATCGGGCTACAGTGCAGATATCCAGCTTGCTGTAACACTCCTCTTGGACTTCAGATATCATTCTTTGGAAGGTGGAGCAGCGGCGGATGGTGGGGAATGCCTTCGAGGTGATGCCATTGGCAATGCACTTAAGGCTCTCCTTCACAAATGCTTTACCCTGTAAAAACACAGCAGTGTTTCACACATTCTTGCCCCGACAGTTACACCCATATAATCCTACACAAGCTCATGAGCATGGTAGAAATAGAGAGGATGGCATACTGTTTGCAGTCTTTGTGAAATGAATTAAAGTGTATACCTGAGTGTCAAATTTAGCAGCACTGTAAAGGAAGGACTTGCAGATGTCATGCATTCCATCTGTGTCACAAGTTGAGTTTTCCAGGCAGGCGAAGGCCCCGCAGCCAACTTGGAGGGCACTGTTGAGACAGCGTGCCACATCTGCTGTGGGCACACAGAGAATGAACCATCAGCGGGGTAGCCAACAGTGGGTTCACTGGGAATCACTGCACAGTCACTGAGCTCATTACTCAATGGTTGCCAGGGTTTCAGCTAAAAAATGTGGCGAACAAAAGCAAATTTTCATACTTTGGTGATTCACAAAAGACATAGAGTCACTTGGGGCAAATAGTGACTTGACTGGAGATTGGACACCTTACAACTCAGACACTATTTGGCACGACTGCACTTTTCTCTTGGCAGGGACCTATATTCCACGCTTTGGTTCTTTTCAGCAGGGCTTGGATGAACAGCACCAGAAATACCAAAGAGTTTACTGAAAATTGTTGGCGTGCCTGTAGACACACAGAAACATACACTTGTACCACTGGCACACACAGACATACATACATACAAACTCATGCTGTCTTCAATTGCCGTAATTGTCAAGCTGAATTTGAAGACTCTTACTCCAAACCACTGTAATGTTCTTAACTATTAACTTAGCACATGTAACAATCCAGTTACATCCCAGAAATGCTCCTATGAACGTCTACATAATGAAATGCATGTTCAGAAAATGCTGCAATCTTCATTTCAGGAGGGTCACATGACTGGATTAGTTATTAGGCTGATTAACCCACATGTAACCCTGATCCCCATCTTTGTAAAAGCTATGAAACTACCCAGCTGCAGCTACCCTGCAACATCATTTAATCCATTTTCCAAAAACTGACCTTGGCCATAAGGAACACAGCTCCAAGTCCATGCAACCGACTTGACATTTTAAACCAAGAATGCTATAAAACATAATCTGTAAATCAGTGTATCCAGATAGTTTGCTCTCTTTTTTCTTCATCCCAAGAATCCACTGAGATGGCCAGCAGCCTGACTCAAATCCTTTGTAATAACCATTAAGAAATGTGATCGCAGAGCCTAAGCCTACTTGGCAGACTTTGAATCTGAGGCCCCATGTTGACCTGCACGGTCAGATAAAGTCTGCCCGTCATCGGGAACCAGAGATTGCTCTTAAAATACAGAGAGTGAGCTGCAAATCTTACGATGATAAAGCAGTTCCCGCAGAAGGGAATCAGTATCCCTGTCAGCCAATTATCACTGGGCTGTAGCTTTGTGTTAAAAAGGAAAAGTCAACATATGAATGAAGCCACGCAGATTCACCCTTTTGCAGTGTCATTTCTTGATGGTTATTGCAGGGGATTATGAATCAGGCTTTTTTGGGGGGGATGAATAAGACATGTGAACTAATAGGGTTGCATTCATTTATCCAAAAGACACAGCCCCAGTGACAAGCAGTGTAACAAGCCTTCTGTTTTATGCACTGAAAGCACCCTCAACTCCACTATAATGCTGAATAGTGGGACGTATGCAGCAGCCAAAGCCACGAGAAAGAGACTACCAGCATGACACAGCCTGCGCTCTCAGGTGTCAGCACCAAGCTCCATGCTCATCTGTTGCCGGCAGGACACCGGCAAAAAGCACAGCGTTAATCCCGCAGCCTTTATCATGACTCAACGCGCTCGTTTAGACAGAAAAGGCTGCATAGGCCAAACAAATATGAGGGAAAAAAGATCTCCACACAGTAAACGAGCAAAGGTAAGCCTGTGCATTGTGGAAATGGTGTGTGTAAAAAAAAGAAAGAAAAAAAGCAAGCAGTGCACTCTGAGATATGCAGATGGAGGCAGCGTGTTACTTACAAGGGCTATTGGCAGAAAAGCGCGTTCTCCTGGGCGAATAAGACTCGTTTTGATCCAGTTCATATGCAGATGCGTTCAGCACCATCAGGAGAAAAAGTCCCGTCCTCAAAGGCATCGTCCTCTCAACACAGATAATACAACTAAATGTAAAGAGACGCCTCCTGCTTTGTGTGTAATTCATAAGAATAACGCTCCAAAAAGCTTCTGCAGCGCCGAAAACACAATCAATGTAGGTTATTACAAGTAAGCTGCCGGCAATGTCTTTACACTGGACTCCTCACTATCCCTTTGACAGATAGCACCGATGTCAAGTCTGCATGGGTTTATATGGGAGCGCTGAACATTACGAGTTCTGCGTTTGGACCAATCAGAACGCTGTATTCAAGACCGTGGTCCTGGTCCCTCCACTACTAATTGATAAGATCATTTAACAGCGGCCAACACAGCTCAACATGGAGAATTTGGCCATTATTTCTTATAATAACCCCAAATACAACATGTAAATATTTTTATTTTAGAAGTTTACCCTATAGACATTAATAAATCACCTCGACATGCTACAAGTGGCTCTTTTATACCCAATCACCTAGAATTGCTTTGATCACTGATTATGAGGTGATTCTGTTGTAAATGTGTTGTAATCTTTCTGTGTTGCCGGTTTCCATGAGACAATGCTTCCATAAATAATGAGCAAGGGACCAAACAAAATTATTGTAGGGCGTGATTTTTAGTTTTTTCCTCATCCAAGATTTATATACTTCTGTCTTCCCTTCTGAGATTTATTGTAACATTTCTTGGAATAAAAGATCAAATAGTTACAGTTAGGTACATCGTACATAAATGTGAGCTTTGCTATATAATCCTTTCTTTTTATTAGGAATCGATTTCCCCTCATTGCGATCACAATCAACTGGTAGCTTAGGATTTGGAAAAACACCTCTGTGGATCTGTATATTTTCTACAGACAGCAACAGTACAACAAAATATCTTTCCAAAGTAAGAGAGACTTCCTGCGTCATTACCGAATTTGTCAAATTAAAAGTATTGTATGAAGTTAGTCTTTAATATAATTTAATATAAGGTTATATATAAAACATTTTGTTCTTGGTTGAGGGCAGAGTCCAAAGAAAATATAAATAGCACGTCTCCCCACCACAAATCATTTGTCTACAGTCCCTAACGTCAAAAAATGCAAAGCCCACCTCCACACTAACAGACCAAAGTGTATCTAACCAACCTGTGTTTTAGTCAAATGTGGCACGTACTTTGCCAGACTTAAATGCCTTTGTCCAAATATCAACCCAGAATATTCAAATGACTTTGACTTTTTTTTATCACTCTGGCATTTAGCTGAACCGTGCTGAATGATGACACCGTTGTTGCTTTAACTTAAGGGAATCTACATAAAATGGAGATAAACTACCTGTGTTGTTGACCTAATTCTCCACTCTCCTCTTCCCAAGACTGTGAAATGTTGGCTCAGAGACCGCTAACTTGCAGCTGCACGTGCCGGCATACAGAGGATGATGTGTGGGACTCTAAGCTATCATTAATCATGGAGGCCTCACGCCTCTTCACCCAGTGCAACGCTCGACTAAAACAGACAGATTCAGACACTAGGAAACTGATTTGTCCTGATCATAAGAATGTGGAGTAAAAAAGAAAAAAGAAGCGCTGAACAGACAAACTTCATGCGTGTCCTCTCGCCATCAGATATACAGTTCATTACAGGTGTCAATGCGTGCCGAGAATAAATCCCCCCATTATTAGAAGATTTGTGGTATTTTCCTTGCATGTTATGTCTTCTGTGTTCTGGTTGTCTTTGGCAATCTTTGTGCTATAACCCTAGTTTTTGCCAGAGAGTTGTCAGCTGGGCATGATGTCAAGCTGTTGGCACCTTATCTCTTCTGGGGAATCCAAATATGGGCCCTTGCCAGCTGCAACAATATTATTTTTAATGGAAAGATAATGTGAACGTAACTGCTTAATGAATGGGCTATTATCTACTGTCACAATCAATCATCATCAACATCCAAGTCCCCGTAGTGCATAAGCTACACATTAGACATGTGGACTGTCAATTTCTTACCTTTAGCATCTCTTTCTGTTACAGTAAAGAACTTTCCAGAGTGATGACTGGTTCTCCTCCCTGCAGATTAGGTGTGGAGAACAGTATGTCAAAGACCAGCCTGCTTACTTATTGGGTATGTCAGCACTCCTAAAAAATAAAAAAAATAAAACTGAAGAAAACTATGTAAGATTTTAGTCAGATTTTGGGCTGATATTTATGCTTGCCATGAATATGTTTGCTGCTCTTGCATTTATTGCTTCCCTGTGCTTTTTCGCTCAAGCTAGGTGGGGGGTGTGGGGGGGGGGGGGTTTCGGTGCGTCTCTGCTGAAACTGAAGACAGGAGTCGAGAGTTTATTCATGAGTTTGCAAGTCGGTCTCGTCCTTGTTAACACATCACTGCAGACTCTTCCTTTTTGGATCGTAGCCATACCACAAACACATTTGAGAAGACCACTTCCGTGTCCTCTGGGGGAAAGGATAATGAATTCCTTTGTCAGGTAGAAGAAGGTGATTCACCTTGTTTTCAGAAATATAACAGACAACACTGGCATGGACATAGTTCACTGAAAGGACAAAGGCAGCGTGAGAGTTTTGCATTCATTTACATTGAGGTGGATGAACGCATTCTCTGATTAGAGATCACTTTGCATCAAAGTTGAATTTTACCCTAAGCTTACTGCTGTTTGCCTGACAGTTACTTCCTCTATAATTATATGATCAGGAGATTGCTCGTTATAAGCGAGAGATTTGAAATGAATGTAATAAATGGGAAGCTGAACTTTTATCAAGCACAAGCAAATTAATATGGCTAAAGTCTGCAAAACTTTTGAACTAGTTTATGTAATGGGTGATATAAAAGCACTCTCAAGATGTCCCCTGAAGGACAGTGTTAGTCTACCTGTGTCCACAAGAGGGACTTTTGTCAGATGTTACAGACTTGCATGAGCTATTACCGTAAAGCAACACCTTGGAACACTTTGTTTCTAGTGTACTGAAGGGGTGGAGGGGAAACATTACGATTTGGCATTTTTGAGAAGTGGAAAAGATCCAGGACACTCGGTTGGATTATAATTACAGTTACCCACATGTAAAACCAGTCGAGGGCGAGGTGTTTGCACCTACGTTTAGAATTTTCAGTGTGTGTTTTTATGTTTGGTCAGGGGGATAATGCGTTTTGCTTCCAGGCGGCAGATGCTTGTCGTGTTCACATGTGAATAGCACTTCATTTTTTGGAAAATATTTAGAGAAAGAGGTTAGCTGTGGGCTGCAGCGCTGCACAGCAATGACAGAAAAAAACAGGATCTGTCCAACACCCAGTAGTGCTGTCAGGAAATCGAGAGACCCCCAATGGTAAAAGAGACACAACGTCACTTTTAAAAGATTTGGAATAAATACACATCCATCTTAAAAGCTCCCAGGAGGCAGATACATTGTTAGAAAGCTTTTTAAAACTGCTTCCATAAATCAAATGGTCCTGTCTAATGTTATTGAAACCACAGTTCTAATCTGTATTGTTAGAGGAAAGTCTATCAACAACCAGAAGTGGAGCAACCAAACTGAGATTTGGTTTCTGTGGGCACACTGAACAGCTAAACCCATTTACTGTTGTAAGTGCTATCCACCACTCAGAAAGACAATTAGCAGATGCCGCTCTCATTATGTTGTGGCCCTGTGGAATTCACAATTCTTCAAAAAAAGCATGATGTAGACTGACAAAATACTTAATTTCTTAAGAGTGTTAAATTCCTTCCTTCCTCGGTAGTATCTGAATGGATGGGTTTTTTTCTCAAACAGATGTCTGCATGACTTGAACATAACCTAAAAAGTCAGGGGATCTGCATTCCTGAATGTGTATCCGACATGAGTAGCATAGCAAGGATATACATCTGGAGCCTGGAATGAAAACACACTGCTGCTCTGCTTCTTGAAGCATTAGGACCAAACATTACACTAGAAAAAGTTAATTGCTACAAATGTTTTCACGTTCTCCAGGCAGTGATGTGACTACAGATGACTTACTTAAGTCGCTGCTCTGCAAAGAGAATAAAAATCAAGAACAATTGTGTTTCGGCAACATGGATGAAGGACTGTGGAGGAGCACTTTAAGATTTCCTTCTATATATACAGTATAATTTTGTGTGGAAACAACCTCACACCAATTACTGTCTTCATTACTGCTGAAGTTTGATATGTCACAGACTGTGAGGACAACCTCAGGTCAAGTTAGACTTGAAGTGTTTACAGTACTCTCAGATCTTACATAATGAATACATAAATATTCATGTCATAACATATTAAGCATAAACATCAGTTAAAGTTTAACAATGAAGCATTCACTTTATTAACATTATGTCAGGACTCCTTGGCATCAGTTAGATTTAGGAAAACACATTGTGGTTTGGGTTCAAATTACTACATTTCTAGTTACTACTACTAGTTCAAATGTGACTAAAATTGAAAAATGAAACTAAAACACATATGAGACACAAACCACTGTTTGTAACACCTTGTTTGTTTCCAGCAACGAACACAGCATGTGACGTAGTATTAAACAGTGAGAAAGACTCCTATATATGTTGGGCAGAAGGGAGGTCGATGGGTCAAACAAACACAGGACTTATGACCACAAGACTGGTGTTCGTGTCCCAAAGTGTTGTTTGAGTGACACGTTTGTGACGTTTTTACTAAGCCTAACGAAGTGGTTTTGTTGCCTTAATGTAACTTTCGTCTGAAAGTCGTGCACAGCGACACGATGAAAAGTTGTGCTGACAGAAAAAAAAAAAAATTTCGGGTCCATGTACCAAATCTATAGATTGAATTTTGTGATTATTTCACAAACACACACAGCTGCCTCTTGGTTTACAGTCCAGTGTTTGTTTCAGCTCAGTCAGACGGAGACTCTCTGTAGAAGCACTCTGTCACCTGACCTTTCCTTACATTGGGGATTTGTGCTCACTCATTTGGAAAGATATATCAAATACTTTTTTGAATGATATATCTGTTTCCAGATGTTCATGCTTCAGGTTACATCAGGGAGTAGTATTTTTGTGAGTCTTATCAGACTCCTGGATTGAGTTTCATTTACCAGAGTTCATCCATGGCTCATCATCAGTCCGGGTTCAAAGTGGGTCACTCGACTGAGACAGCCCTCCTTGCGGTGACGGAGTCGCTTCATGCCGCGAGAGCTAACTCTCTCTCCTCTGTCCTGATTCTCCTGGACCTGTCTACGGCATTTGACACTGTGAACCACCAGATCCTCCTCTCCACCCTCGAGGGGATGGGCGTCTCAGGCTCTGCACTCTCCCTGTTTGCATCCTACCTGACAGGTCGATCCTACCAGGTGACATGGAGGGGGGCCGTGTCTGAATCACGCATGCTGACTACGGGGGTTCCACAAGGTTCAGTTCTGGGCCCCCTTCTCTTCTCGCTCTACACAACATCTCTGGGTTCTGTTATTCGCTCGTATGACTTCTCTTACCATTGTTATGCTGATGACACCCAGCTGGTCTTGTCATTTCCCCGAGGTGACACTCAAGTGGAGGCACGCATCGCTGCGTGCTTGGCTGACATCTCGAAGTGGATGACGACACACCACCGCAAGCTCAACCTGGACAAAACCGAGCTACTGTTCCTCCCGGGGAAGGGTTGTCCGCACCGAGACCTGTCCATCACCATTGAAGATACCGTGGTGACACCAACTCGGACTGCGAGGAACCTGGGGTGTGACCCTGGATGACCAACTGTCATTCACAGCAAACATTGCATCGGTTACACGCTCCTGCAGATTCCTGGACATCAGGAGGATTCGCCCCTTCCTCACTGATGAGACGGCGCAGGTGCTAATCCAGGCTCTTGTCATCTCCAGCCTGGACTACTGCAACTCTCTACTTGATGGAGCCCCGGCGTCGGCCATCAGACCTCTGGAGCTTGTCCAGAAAGCTGCAGCTCGCCTGGTGTTCAATCGCCCCAAGTTCTCCCACACAACTTCCCTTCTCCGTTCTCTACACTGGCTCCATGTAAGAGCTCGCATCCAGTTTAAGACTCTGGTGCTAGCCTACAGGGCAGTGAAAGGAACAGCTCCTTCCTATCTCCAGGCCATGGTCAAGCCCTACACCCCCGCCCGACCACTTCGCTCTGCTGCCTCGGGGCGATTGGTTGCCCCGTCGCTCAGAGGTCCCTACGGCCGATCGACCCGGTCGCGGCTGTTTTCTGTCCTGGCCCCACAATGGTGGAATGAACTCCCCACTGACCTCAGGACAGCAGAGTCGCTGCCCATCTTTCGGCGCAGGCTGAAAACTCACCTCTTCAAGAAGGCCTACCCTGAGCCTTCCACTTAGCACTTACTTAGCATTTATTGTATTCATACTAGCTTGTTGCACTTATTGTATTCGTATTAGTTTGTGGCACTTATTGCATTCGTTTGTTTCTGCACTGTACTTTTGCTCTGGTTTATGCTCTTAGATGCTTGTTTGAAAAAAGGAGATGCACTTATGACTTCTGGTGACTAGTAGTTCTCTCGAAAACCGATGTTGAATACACTTATTGTAAGTCGCTTTGGATAAAAGCGTCTGCTAAATGACTGTAATGTAATGTAAGTGTAGTGTTTCATTGTCAAATATAAGCATCCGTGCTGCTGAAGTGTCCTTGAGCAAGATGCTGAATCTCAGCTCCTAGCTCCATCTGTGTTGTTCTGTAGCTGGTCCTGCTGTTTTACCTTCCAGTAAAACAACTGAAATTACTAGTTTCAAGAATGTTGCTCACCCAGATCAGCAGCCCAAAGATGTTTTATTAGGACAAAAAAGTGCGTCACGAAGTGATGTTGTGAGGTGTTTTTGTTGTCCAAACCTTAAGTTTGTTACTTATTTTAAGGTAAACCTTGATGTTTTTCCTAAACAAAATTAGTTTGAAAATCGTGCTGAGTAACTTGAAAATTATTGGAAAATTGGTGTCCATGTACACAAATCAATAGATTGAATTTTGTGATTATTTCACAAACAGCCATGAGACTGGGTTGTGGTTTCACATGGGACACGAACAGCGGCCGCTTGTTTGTTACAGCTCAGTCAGACTGAGACTCTCTGAAGAAGGACTATGTCACCTCTGTCAAGCCCAAAGGACAAAAAAGTGCGGCTTTGATATCGTGTTTGCTTGTTGCGTGTGTTCTGCTCCAAATTTTTGTTGCTAAATTTGGATTGGAAACATGTTTAATGGGAATGCTTTTGAAGTGAGATGGTGGAAAGTATTATCGACTTGCGTGAGCCATTATACTAGATACATTTGAAATGCATTATTTTATCAGACCCACACTATTTCCCAAAGGGCAGAGCCTCTCACAGAGCTCTGTGAATCACAATATCATTCTATTCTCAGAGCTTCATTGCGCCTAATCATGTAGTGGTACTTTTGCATTTGCTGTTCGAAACACCTGCCATCCGGTATGTTTTTTGTGGATAATATCCTCTGGTGCGCAGGTGTGTTTGCAGTAACTGTTTCCAACAGCAGCAACAGTAGTTTCAATATAATAAACAAAAAATGAACGTTGTCATTTGCTTTAGCTAGATCCAACCGCAGTTAAAGATGACTGACACCTTTAGATACTTTGACTTCATCCCCAGAACATCTGAGGAAACTTTTAGTATCGCAGTACGAGACAGAAGTGTCTGGCAAGTGACCTCTGGAATGTGCATCCAGTGAAATATATGAAAAGCACATTTTGAGATCTTTGTCAATGATTTATTCTTTGTGTCAGACCTTTTATATCCAATGTCATGGCTCCTCAGTTGAACATCGAATGTTTGTGGATCAGTCCATTGATTAAATGCCAAAGTGTCTGTTGAAGCCAAAGTGACGTAACTAAGAACAGAGTATTTTATTTGTTTTATATAAAGCGATCTGTGCAAGTTATAGTATAGCGTTGTCATGCATTTTTACAACACTAAGACAAGCTGATTTTGTTATACATCAACTTATTTTTCTCCTCCCTTGGATTTGAGATAATAAGTGAAATTCCCCTTTACATTCCACTGCCCAAGCACACACACTTGCATCTGTGCATTAACGCTGCACACATACTCTCTCTCTCTCTCTCACACACACACACACGGACACACTAAGCAAAATCCTAGTGCCTGTACCTTAGAAGGAGTCTGTCTGTATGCAGCATGCAGTAGTACCTAGGCTATGTTCCCTTCACCCAGCCATCTGGTTTCAGTTCAGACCCATCTGGATCTGTCTCCAGCCCAGGCATCTCAGGAATACATTTTGGAGGGGTGCCCACATCCGTTCACACAGACAAGTGTTTTCAATTACTCAATTTTAAATGTCTCTAAAACCCAAATGATTGAGCTTTGTTTTTAAAGGCAGCAGTGGTGGTAAACACTGCTTTAAAAGCGCTGCTTCAAAGGGAGTAGGCTGACCAGTACACAAGACTGTGTTACACCTTGATGACTGGCAGGAGCATGTCAACGCTTAACTCTGCAAGCCGACTCCAGGACAAAGACTCCAGGATCACAACACATACTTGTTTGCTGATTTCAGAGCTACCGCAAATATCCTCTCAGCCAACATGAACAGCAACTGGAGAGCCAAGAAGTGATGAGAACCATTCAACGAGCTCATCTCGTATTGTAACTGACAGGATGATTCTACAAGCTCCCAACACCAAAAGGAATGCGTTAGCTTCATGTATAGTTGAGGTTTGTACCATTAAACTCAGAAGATATTTTAGGTCTATAGCAATTTATCAATTTTAAACGGGCCCTGGATTGGCTCACGTTGATTGATATTGATGAATTTCTGAAGCATGTTGCATCAAATACCAATTTCTTAATCACAATGTATTGCCATTGCTTATTCCAGTCTGCTGCATAAAGGGTGTTTTGGATTCTCCTTCTACAATTCCTTTTAAATATATTTTATATTATTGTCTGACATTTAAGTTTTGATAGACAATGTACAGCAAGAGGAGAATGATCAATATAAACTAACATGTAGCAAAACCAAAGGTTAGTTTTCATGCATTTTAGCCAGCTACACTTTCTATCACTGACAAAGAACCTCCCCATTTCTGTAAGAGTTGTGTGTGTGTGTGTGTGTGTGTGTGTGTGTGTGTGTGTGTGTGTGTGTGTGTGTGTGTGTGTGTGTGTGTGTGTGTGTGTGTGTGTGTGTGTGTGTGTGTGTGCGTCATATCCTCACACATTAATCCATCCTGATGATTTCTGCTGTGTCAGAGTGACGCTTGTACCTGAATCTATTTTAAATTGTGACCAACAGCACATTTTAATGACTGCTATGACTAAACCAGTGGAGATCTTTCTCAGGATGCCCATGGGCATGTACTCACACTGCTACAGTATTTCACATGGCTGTGTGATAAGAGCACTTACAGTATACATTGTCGCAGGCAGTTAATCCAAAGGAAATACTGCCCCCTTTTTCAATTTGCATGCTAATACCACTGCAGATTTAATCTGATATGAGCTGCACAGTGGTAGCCCTCAAATAAATTCCCCATCAGGCATCCAGTCTCTGTCGTTCACATCTATTCTGCATTAGTCCTGCAGCTGCTCTCAGTATCATATTCTTTTTTAAATGTCGTACGGCCTCCTTCAGACTGACAACAGCACTACCTCAACAATGCGGGGTTGTCCGAGAGGAAAAAAGTAGATCCTGGCCCTACTTTTTTGAGCATAGTGCAACGTCATCCTGTGATGCACTTTGTTGGCCAATAAAAATACAAACAAGTGTAAGCTTGTTAAGGATTAACAAGGCTTGGATGCACATAAACTCTCTTGGTTTGATTATCTATAGATACAATTAGCAACTCTTTTATAATGAATTCAGTTATTTTCAAAACAATCCATGCTTGTGGCTCTGTGAGGCTGTAGTTTGTCACAGTGGTGCTAACATGCTTAGTTTAGCATTTTAGCATGCATAACATTTGTTATTTAGCAAAAACAAAGTACACCAGAGGCTGATTTTTGCAGGTATTTGGTCATAAACCAAAGTACTGCACAAATTACCTTTTTGACGTGATGGTAAAGTAAAAGTGGAGGGATCATTAACGTTGTTACATTCCACTATGAGGACATGAATGTTTGTACCAAATGGCATAGCAATCCATCCAATATTTGTTGAGACGTTTCACTCAAAACCGCAAATGTCAACCTCATGGTGGCGCTACAGGAGAAGTCAGGGGATCACAAAAGTCTTTAGGATTCATCATCTGGGGACCTTGAATGTCTATCAAATGTCATAGCAATCCATTCAACAGTTGTTGCTATTTTTCAGTATGGACCAAAGTGGACAGACTGGGGTCGATAAACAACACGGCTATTTCTGTTTCTGCTATTCTGAATTATTTTTTCAAACCATCTGAATGAAAAAATATTAAGCTCTCTGCCCTCAAAATATAATTGTACCCCATTTCCCAAGTTGTTCCTAATCCAAACAAAGATTGTAGCCTTAATTAGTATTTGCTCTATTTGTATGATGTGAACCAAGATTTAAATGTTTCATTATAATTCATATCTATATTGCTGTTATTTTCTCTTTCATATTTCAACAAAATATATTTATTGTGTACAAAACACCCAATAAGATATGTCATTTCCGGCTTGTATTAAAAATATAGTTTGAACTTGGGAAACAGGTTGAAAATATCTTTTATCATTCAGCAAGCAGAATATGTTTTCAGATGGTTAGTGTTTGAAGATTATGCAAATACCCTTCAGAGGTAGTAAGTGGTAAGGGGTTGTCATACAACCATCTGGGTTTGTCATGGTTTATCTTTCTGAAAAACAAATGCTTAGCTCTATACCGCGAAGGTAACAGAAATACATGAGAAGATCTGAATGCAACCTAATATGAATTCAAAATGAAATATGAGCATTATTTGAATCCAAAATAAGCTATTTATTTACTAAATGAAGCTGTAATGTGGCTATTGCAGCAAGCTTTAAGTCCTATAATAGATGCATCTAAATATGAAATTTGTCTCCATACTCCATACTCAGCAGTCATTAAGAATCAACCGTTTAATGCATTAAAGTTATAGAATTATGTATAATTATGGGATTTCTTGATTGTGGGTTGCCAAAAAAATACATAAAAATCCTTATTCCGATATACACCATCAAGCCATGATGGTGTATATCACCATTACACTAATTACCATGTTGTTAAATGTGTTTTATATACAGCTTTAATTCTTATGACCAGAACTGAAAAGAGCTTGAAATCTGGAGGATCGTTGTGGTTTTGATTTATGGTGCTGGAGAGTTTCTCAATTGTCTTGCGGTATTCATCACATATGCGTAATTCCTAATCAGGGTTATGTACAAGCACTCCATCAAGAGCCCTTCAACATCGCTCAGAGAATGTTGACTTGGTAATTGATTTTGAGCATCGCTTATGATGGGAACATAAGCCAGATGTCAGGATGTTTATGGCGTTGTTGCTTTGTGGGCAGAAGTGTACACAACCTCTGTCTCTCGCTGCAGCCAAATTTTCCATGGCCAGTGCATCCTTATGGTCAAAACATCTCCAGTCATTTATAGTAATGAACTTGATGTTAGCAGTGATATGCATCATGAACATGAATTACTGCGCTGTGTCAGATGGGGGAAAAGAAAACAAGACTGATTATTGTTCTTGCTTAAATGTGTCTATAGTTATCATTTCTACAGATAAATAAAAGTAAAAATCTAAATAAATCAATGCAGATGATTCCCTACATGAGGGTCAATGAGTTTGCTGAGTATGAAAATGATGTGAATCATATGCCATTACCTCCCCAGGTCTCAATCCAGATGACCGGAAGTTGAAGCGAGGGGAAGAGTGCAGAGTAGAGAGCATCAGAGTCACAGTGTTGTACACTCTGTGCCGAGGAACAGACTACTTACCCATTATTGAGACACTTTGTGCAGTATTTCAGGAAATGACGTACATAATGTCATGATTTACGTTCAATACCGATGTTTGGTGTCAATGCAGGAAACAGTGTGTCCTTTTCTTTTTATTGCGTTTTATGGCATTGGACTTAAAGGAGCAGTGTGTAGGATTTAGTGGCATCTAGCGGTGAGGTTGCAGATGTCAAAGATGGGGATTCTGTCCCCCGAAGTGCAACCACCATGACAACCACAAATCAAACCAATATTACTGCAGTCGCTTCACAGACATTATAAGTAAGTGTACTGTAACAAGTGAGAGGCAGGTTCAACAGAACCAAAACTTTTACAAATACTACGAGGCACAAATGAGCTGGAGTCAAGGAACATGCAGCTCCACTAATCTTGCACCAACTGCAGCTGACTCTGCAGCCACCTCTGTCATTAACTGTTG
The DNA here is from genome assembly GCA_032191485.1 of Leptoclinus maculatus. Taxonomy (NCBI): domain Eukaryota; kingdom Metazoa; phylum Chordata; class Actinopteri; order Perciformes; family Stichaeidae; genus Leptoclinus; species Leptoclinus maculatus. The sequence continues at coordinate 22,514,166 of JAVDOI010000005.1, forward strand.
CTTTTATCAATTATTTTTCATTGCTCTGTTTATGTATCTGGCTTGAGCTAAATGTGTGGGTTTCACTTTCCCAATGCTCAGTTAAGATGTATTACATAACTTGTTTTGGATTATGCAAAGTGCTTATGAGAGTAGAATTTGATATTAACAATGCTGGTAGTTACAAAAGGACAATTATTCACTCAGTGGCAACATAAACTACTTGTATACACTGCTACAGTGATCTAGGACTGTACAGCACAGCCTTGACCTGCTTTTGCAAATTTGAGCTAAAAAAGAGGCAAGAAGCGTCGTAACAAGCCACAGCCCACTATAGTTTGATAGCAGACAGCTTAACCACATAACGGCCACAATGGATAATTGAGAAAGCAATGGGATTTGTAGTAAAAGCTTTGTGCATCCTCACTGAAATACAGCCTCCGTGTCTTCAAGAGCCTGAGCAGCTTGGCCGATCGCTGTGAGTGAATGCAGATGGGAGAGATGCCCAGCAATGGAAAACGGGGAATAAACTAGCTTAATGAAAGCATCATGGCACAGTGAAAAGCCAGTCTAAGCCATCAGTGAGAATGCCCCGGGGGTAGGAAGATGGGCTGGTGTGCGTGCTGGGGGCTGGAAGCTTGCCTAGATCCAGGAGCTCTGTTGGCCCTCTGTGGACTCATGGCAGTCCACTCCCTCACCATAGAGCTCCTCCCTGGGAGCAGCCAGAAAGTTGATATGTCATGTTACAGGTTAGGCCCTGAAGTACCAAGTACCATATCAGGAAGATTACATGCTTAGTTGAGAATGGCAGCGGCCCAAGCTTGTCTTTTACAGATGCGTCTGCATTTCATGTCCTTGACAGAGTCTGGAGGAGATAAAATTGCTTAAGACTCATGTTTTAATTCTTGTTACAGAATAGACACAAACACCTTCTCCTCAGGACACTAACCAACTTTTTTTTAGTCAAAAACAATATCAATGTGCTTTTTAAATATGTTGGTAATAGTTTATTGCTATTAAAAGGAAGAAAAAAGCCTGCAAGAGTGCTGGTGTTTCACCGTACAGCGGGCATCATCAAATGGTGGACCGCGGTCCGGACCGGACCAAGAGATGGTTGTATCTGGATCTGTGACCAAAGTCTGCTAAATTAATGAGAATAGATAATATTCTCGCCTTAGACTGCCGGCACAGCTAATCACAGCTAAAAGGGGCTGCTCAAAGCTGTGTTTTCCCTTTTTCTAAAAGAGGCACTTTTTATATATTTTATACAGAAGAATCTGTCCTTTGTACTAGGACTCATTGTATTCATGGTAAAGATTGCTATTTGTTTCCCATAGGCCAACAAGTGCCATACAAGATCAATGTGTCTAAAAGTATCCTACTTCTAAAATTCCCAATGAAAATGTACATTGCTGATTTTATTTGATTGATCTTGGGGTAGGCTATGAGATGCAATTTAGACACAACGACCCCTTTGAATATTAATTGAATACTCCTGCCGTGCGGACTGAAAGACCAAGTAGCAGACAGCATGTTGTTAGTCGTATTGAAGAGTGAGGACCACACCTACACGGATCGAAGTGACATTCACACGCTGTTTAATTAGCTAGCTGGCCTGCAAACTGATTTTCCCAGTGACTGTTTGTTTGGTCGCCTGTTTGACAAGCTACGGTGCAGGACAAGAAGTGTTCATGTTTGTACATTTGATAAAAAAGGAGACTTTAGCAGGAAAGCTAACGTGCGTTATTGTTCATATCTGTGGCTTCTGGAGCGTCTGGCTCAGTGTGACCGGCGTCTGCTCTGATAGATCGCAGACTTTACTGCTTGGTGCAAGATGTGATTTGCTCTTTGGAAATAAGGTCCCCAGCTGCGTTGACAGATACCTAACGCTATTCCATCAATAACCAATAAATGTCTCTCTTTTGATGTCTGATTTTTTTCTTAAAGGAGAGCACGGGACAAGTGCTTTACAGAGCAGATATGTATGTTGTTGCAGACAAAAACATCTTATTTTAAGTTGTACTTATATCATTTTTATTCACTGTCCTATAAAGATCAACCAGGGGAAGAGGGAGATGATCTAAACGTCCGTGTTTTTTCATCAGGGGCCTGTGGGGCACGACCCCACCAAAGGGCGCTGTTGTACAGAAGAAGTCATTTTTCTATTTTAGACACAATAATGGCAAACTCAACTTTGTCTACTTCATACATTTATTGCAAATTTTCATCATATTCTGAATGAACTTTCCGACTGTGAGTGGGGCCTGATGACCAGGGTCCCTATAAGCATCCCATTGGTTGATTTGAGTGGTGCAAGGGTGTACACGTATTGCTAGCTAGCTAAAGAGGGACTGATATTGTACTTACGTTAATGTTACAACAGCAGTGATGACTCGTGTGGATTATTTAACTACAGCACAACTTAGCACTTTACCCTTGAAGCAAAAGATATAACGTTTGGGACCACATCGACCGGATGACTTAAATATATCTCAAGAAGGAAAAGAAAAAACAGATAATTCAAGCACAAGTGTTTCAAAATGGAAACTTAGTTAACTGCTAGCATATATAAAAAAAAGCCCTGTTCTGCTTTCCATGTCTTCTTTTTGGAGGGGAAACTGTCTGGACAGCAAGTGATTTAAAGACTCCAAACATCTTTCAGAAAGGCTTGTAAAACACGAGAGTTGTGCATGTGGATAATGCCACGAAGTTAGGCTTACTGGGAACAACGAACGTTTTCTCTCAGCTTCACGGTGCGTACAGACGTGGCATTGAACAATACACCCGTCAGAGGAAAACAGGTATGTTCTTGGCAGAATTACAACCAGTATAAAACTTTGAAAGTGCGAAATTGCATCGTGTGGACATGACGAGTCTGCCGGCTCGTTAAACCCTGTCATTTTTAGATGCATATTTGAGACTGTGCGAGGGACACTCGAGGCAAAGACCCATTTCGATGCTCAACCCTATTTTAAGGGCACTTCAGCCATTATTTAAAAAAAAAAAAACTATTGGATTGGATTGCATGTGCAGTGTTTACAAGGATGAGGTTGCTCAACAGATGACAAATGCACCTTTCGTTGGTCATGAGTAGGCTGTTTGATGTTGAGAGAACTTTAACATTGTCCTTTGGTGGTCCTATATGTTGGTATGGCAAGATATGTCGTCAGATCTTCATTGTGTGATTTTAGATGGCATTATTCGACTGGAATTTTGTCATCACTGCTGTTGGTAAAACATTGGTCACAACAATCCCAGTGTCTCCCTTCTCTCACTCATGCGTTTGGTTGTGAGAGTATGGTTCAAATGTGCTATATCTATGGTATGTTTGGATTGCATCATCACATTTCCTTGTATGAATATTGAGTGGCCCCAAATACATTTTCATACCAAACTCGCCACCAGATCTAACATCTATTAGTCTCTCTCAACAGCCTTTAAATTGAGTGTACTTATACTTCTTTCTCATCAACTGCGACTATAAATAAGGTCTATATACAGAAGTATTGTTTTCCTCTCCACAGGGTGAGAGCAACCTTCATGTTGAAGTTGTCTTCTCCAAGGCTCTGGTGTACAATGCCACCTATTCACTGCTTGCTGCTGTCTCCCTTTGACTTGCCTCATCATCCATTTATATGGATTCATTTTATTTTGTTAGAAAGCACAAGACTGTACTTTATTCTGAAGTCTGTACCAGAAAGTATGAAGTGTTCACAGAATTGTAGATACACCTTTAAATCTTTCATCCCTCACTCCACCAGTACATTTTTATAAAAAAAGATTTACAAAAGTTAGATAACTACTTCACATCACACAACGGAGACCTCTCCAGCAGACACATGGATGAAAGTGCAGTTCAGGGGAAGGACAGTGATGCATTCACTCAAAGGCACAGAAAGAAAGCAATGTTCAACAAAACATCTGTTAATTGTAAGAGTCATATGTAAATGGATGAATTTGAGTGACTAAATCCAGACAGGCCAACACTGTCCATCAATGGCCGGGTGTCCTATCAAACTGTCTTTTAGAGTCAGCACCTTTTCACTCTTTGTAAATCACTCTGTACAAGCCAAGTCAGCTAAAAAAACATATATGGAATAGTTGCTGCCTGTGGACAGAATGGGGCGTTTTCCTCAGTCCATTCAGTGTCAACTCTACTGACAGAAAGGCCATTTACAACTTCCAAATATATCCTCTCCTGCATCAACTGGCAAATATGGTGAAGTGGTCATGTATTTTCCACTGATCCATCAAGAACTGAATCAAACTGTGAGAGCCAGGGAAGTGCAAACAAGGCGAAGGCTGGGTCATGACCTCTCCTCTTTGTCTCTGTTCACAGGAGAGCGGATATTAACACACAAATAGGAGATAAGGCAGATTAATTAAAAGGTGGCACCAAAAGAAAAGATGCATTCAGGAAAGACAAACTCAGTTATTTTTTCTCTTATCACTCATCTCCACCAAAACAATTTCTAATAATGACATTAATAACCACTGTTGAAGGGGTTGTAATATTTTCCAGGGCGTCAAAACGATACATCTTTTCCACACATTATTCCATGAATGGTGAAAAAAAGTTGTATAAGCAGAACATATTGTATAACTCACATTCCTCTATTATCCCAGAAAAAATATTTTCTATCTTGAATATTTGTCCTTTGTTTAGCAATAGTTTACCAGAAATGGATAATAAATACCAAGATAATGCTACACAGGGATTTTTAGAACGTTTTCCAGACATTTTATAATGAATTTGTTTTTTACTGTCTTTCATCCTCTATCTAAGTCTGCTGCACTAATATGATTTACTATAAACAATTTGGTCACTTTTAAAGTTGGATCGTTTTATAGAGTTGATGTAGCAAATATATGAAGAGCTCCGGGCTTTGAAGCCAATTTTCTGAGTGATCAAACCGTGGAATTACAACTTCCAGGTCCGTCACGTGATGCCATTGGGCCCAACAACCCTTTTCCTCAGACTTACACTAGCAGCAAAGAGATGTCTGTAAATCAGCAGTTCTTTTTTTTTCGAGGTGAATCAACAGTACAAACAGTTGTGTGTAGCATTTACAGGGGATCTATAGGCAGACATAGACTACAATATTAATAAGTATGTTTTCTTTAGTGTATAATCACCTGAACAAAAGAATGAACCGTTTATATCACCATGTTGCACTGCCATGTTTCTACAGTAGTCCATAGCAGATAGTTATACTATTCATCCTGAGGGGAACATGATTGCCTGTACTATTGTATTATCCATCCTATAACTGTTGAGACATTTAAGTCTGGACCGAAATGGTGAACTAACTGACATTCCCATCCTTACAGCTGGGGTATATTGATTAGCTCAGCTTTAAAGTGTAATAGCTGGTGTTAAGACACGTAACGTAAAGGAAAGAGTGAAGTGGAGGGAAATAAAGCACGTATAGTCATAATTAGTGAATGTTCATTGTTTAGAGATTCATCATCTTTCAGTTGGATGTACTGTGTCCAGCGGTCGTGCTCGATAAGGGAGTTAACACCATGTGTCCAGTGGCTTTGGCGCATGTTCCCAACATATTTCAGTCTTTAGAGACCAGTTTACTCCTTACTGTCCACAGTCATTAGATTTAGAGAAGAAAGGTGACAAGAAAGTCTTTGCTAAAAGTATTTTTCTTGCGTGGCTGGTGTATATGTGTGAGTCAAAGGGAAAGTAAATGAGTGTTTTTATGACTCCTTTTCTGTACTTTTCTGGGTTTATTTAACTTTGCAGTATAAACCACATCGAACACTTACAGTGAGTGGGCCGAATAACGAAAACAAGAGGGGTCCTTGTAACCTTTCATGTGAGTATTCTTGGCAAATCCATGTTCACTTCCCTGAGACATTTAAAATTTCAGCTGCCCAGTTGGAAAGCTCTTAAAAGGGCTGGAGCTATGATGCATTAATTGGCTCACATATTGCTCAGGAGCACCTGGATAGCACTGACTTCAGTATATTTTAACAGTCATAATCGTAGATTTGATAATGTTAGGTGTTTGAGCTAGGGAATAGGCAAGTGTGTGTCCTTTGCTCCTACATACTAAAAGTGCACAGAAAGGCTTTGATAAGTTGGTTTAACGTCACAGCGAAATTGATGACAACTCAGACCAGTGTGTTCAAAATGTCCGGTTGATTATTAGAGCTCAACAGACTCCAACAGTAATGTTCATGGCATTCTCTCCTGGTATTTGTTAGTGAGTGTGTTTGCATTCTTGTCTGGGATGACAGATAAACCAGCTTTGCTTTCATGGAAAGCCGTATTGAAGAATGGCTTTGTGCACAGTGGGGAATGTCTAAACCTCAGTGTCTGCAAATGTCCTCACAAGACCTCGGTAAGGTCCTTCGGGGTCCCTGCAAGATGTGATGGTTTAAATACGCAGCTCACAGCATGGCGGCCATCATTCATAGCTGGATATGATTTGAAGCCAGTGGATTTTCATCACATTATTGATATATGGCTGTGCTTGGTTGACGTTTTTTGCTTTTTATGTATAACAATACTTTTCTTTTAGATTTTTTGACTGACAACAAGGGTTTAAAATTAGTATTTTTCTTTTTTTTTCTTTTATTGTAGCTCACCATGCCACATGTGGGACCCATGTGGCACAAATTCTGATCAGGAGAACACATTTGCACATCTGTCGTGTTGGTGAAAGATTTATTATCTTATAAGTGAGCTAACAGATTTTTAAAGCGGTCATGAATCAGATTTTATGAAGTACTTGAATTTATAATTAAAGCTCAGATGGATCTGAAAGCAAATAGCTGATGTCACACGAATAAGAAAAAAAACTGCTTTCTTCCTCATCTATTTTTGTAAGTCTCTTTTGAAATACTGTATTGTATCACAGTGAAAAGGGTCCTTGTAGAGGCTAATGTGAAAGTATTTAATTCAAATAGCATATAATAAGCTTTTGATTAGTAGCCCAGGCAAATTAGTGGTACAGTTGTTTCAGCTTGGCCTTCTCTTTAGTGGTTGCAACTCTGTTGAATCAACTGAGTAAAGGAAAAGAGAATTTTGAACTTCAGTATGTGAGCGCTATGATTACTGCACAAGAGAATTACCCTCTCAGTGTTCAATCCACTGGTAAATCATGGAATAATACTAATGTTTTAAGAAAAATGTCTCTCTCTCTCTCTCTCTACATATATATATATGTATATATTATATAAAGATGCACCCAAACAGCATAACACAGGTATAAAATGAAGTTATGCAACAGTAGATGTTATGTTTCTTTTTCTCCTGTTTTTCTTCACCTCTTTTTTCACCTCTCCTCTTTTTTTTTTTTGCTCTTTTCCTCTCTAGTGCCTGGAGAGGAGACATGATAATTCAAAGGAGGTTTAACTGAAAACTGCACAATTTAGAGACAGCGGTTTTATGTGGAAAAAGAGAGGCGTGCACTTAGTAACACATCCAACAACACTGGCGGTGACTTTGTTGGGGGCGAATATTTTCCATTAAGAAATTCATGAGCTTGTAAACAGCTCAGGTCCTGGGAAGCATAGTTACATCAGGGATGATAACCAGCCTGTTTGCACAAAATACTACTTGTTATGTTTTCATTGACATACCCTCTTCTGTTTTTCTGCACAAGAACAGCTCCCGGCTCACTTTGTAATAAACCCAACTCTAATCCTGAAGGAAGCTCTGGCCCAGAATTCACCTCCGCTCTAACATTTAAAACTTTTTCTGTAGATTACTGATTAAGTAAGTGTTACTGTGTGTGTTCCCGGCTGCGGCTTTCAGTGCTTGGCAACCTCGGTGCGAGCATGCAGGTGCACACAGAGCGGTGTGCTGGTGAAGATGAGTCAGTACAAAGTCACTAACTTTAAAGGGCCACCTGTGAACAGACATAAAGCGGCCATTGTGCTAACCATGTGTGAGCTGAGTTCACATCATTTTGTTGTGCTCCGCTCGCATTTTTCATGTCTCCTTCTTTGGCCGAGCTCCTTTGAGGTGACGCTGCTTCACTGTGACTGATGCTAACATCACGAGGAAAAATCCCCCTCATCTGTGGATGACGTCTTATGTGCTTGCACGCAATAGATTTAAAATTTGAAACATAAAATAAGACCATCAGAATTTGTATTCAGGTAGGGAATAATTACCAGGTGCAGTGCTAATTAAAAATACCACTAAGAAGCAAAGGGCCAAACATAAAGTAAAGCACGGTTAGAAAATAGTGGGCCATTAAAAAGCCTAAAGAGGTCTTACCAGGTCATCATGTTTATACGGACAGTGATTACTCACAAATAACATGTTGGCCCATTAGAATATAGCTCTATAAAGCATGATAACAAGAGGTCATACTCTGTGTCAAAAACAAGTCTGCATTACAGAGTAATTACTTTAGTGGATATTTGTAATGCCATAATTTATCTCTTATTTTTATACCTTTAAGTGGGTGCAAAAGTCTGGCATTAATTTTCTGTTCCCCCTGGCGCCATGTAAGGTGCCAGAGGTTTTAAAGTTAACCTTCCTGGAAAGTATTGGTTATTTTCTAAATAGGAGGCCTGCTGTTATTCACTTTACTGCATCTCTATTTGGTTCTGTGGAAAGTATGTTTTTGATGATCGAGAGTAAAGATGATTGTTGCAAAAATCCATAACAGAAGGAGTAATAACAGCAAATGCATAGGTGAGAACAGAAAAAGTCTTTGTTATGAAACAGTCAACATGTCAAACTAAATGATAAAGTATTACATTGTTATGTGTGAGAGCATTACTGATAAATGCACGCAAATACCAAGAAGCTGTGACGACTGCCCTCTCAGAATCATTAACACCAATTATTCACATCTTGAACGGGAAGCTGGGCAGCTTCCTGTTCACTTGACTTCATTTCCTCCTGTTGCTGTTACTGCATTGTTTATCCTGTGTTTCTTCCTCTACGAGTCTATCCGTCATGAACACTTCAAACGCCTTGCCCTTCAGTCTGCACTAAATAGTCTTTCCCTTTCACACTTAAGTTGGTTCCCATGTGTTTGGAAAGCAGTTCAATCCTCACCCGCTCATACTGGGACTCATCAGCATCCCAGAGATCCTCTCTCCGGTCCTCTCAGGATGCACAGCTGCTTTTCTGCGCTCCGCTTGCTGAAAAGTCTATTTTTGTGCAGATAATATTAGCTACATCCCCTGTTTACTCAATGCTGAAAACTGAACCATTGTATGTGCAGCAGTCAGGGTCTCTGGTGGCTGAGAGTCACGGCTACAGGCAGACAGTGTAGAAGGACGTAGGATTCCCTCAAAGACAGAGGATGTCTATCTGTCTGTCTGTCTATCTATCTATCTATCTTGAATATACTCACATATTCACGCATGTTGGCGTGTACTGTCTGCATGGTGGTCGCAAATGTGGGCACTGGGCTGATGACAAAATTGAAGTCATCCGCACCCTTGTTGCCCTCCTTGATGCAGAAAGTAACTTAAATAAGCTCATTTTGACTGTTAATGGTGTTTGTTCCACACTAACATTTTATGGATCAGTAAGTTACATCTCCATCATGCTCATGCTGTTGTATGTTCTCACAGTGGGTAGATATCAGCAACTGAGATTCTAACAACTTCAAGTGGGGAATTTGTAGCCCTTCATGTTTTTAAGTTGTTTTGAGTGGTAATGGAGCTGTTCATTTGAACATTCATTACTTGACAAGTGTCGCCGGATATAAAGAAATTGTGTAAGTGAGTTTGGAGATTACTTAATCTTGGTCAAACATTGTTTCCAAGAAAAGCCACAATGAGTTACTTGTAAAGTGGGAAATATCCTTCCCTGTTGCTGCTTTGTGACTCAACATGAATACGGTGGAAGTGGTGGGAGGCAACGGTGCTTTCCTCTGGGTTATGAGTGCAAAAGTTTTATGTGTGTTCATGTTGAGTCACAGATCCTCTTCCAAACCAAACTGAACTGAGGCCACGTTACATCTTAAAACTGCGGTACAATTGAGATTCAAAGCCTCACTCTGGCCTACTGTGCAGCTCTGTCTCACCTCAACCGAGGATCAATGCTTCCAGTTTAAAGAACACAGAATTTAAAGCAGCAACCTTTTATTAACCTTTCTGAATTTTACTAGAGATTGTTGCTCTACCACCTTTCCGTGCACTCGGGATCAACAACATCCTTTGTGATAGCGGAGGAACTGACTGCTTTCCTTGGCATCATGTCATACACAGGGAGATATTTTTAGGCTGTCCTGTATGAATTAAGCAGTGTTCACTGTTCTCTCTGTGGGGCAGTTCAGATCTACCTGATTCTAAGGTTGCTAATAGCCCTTCTAATAAAGGCCAGATTGTGGGAAAACTGGTAGTTAATGTGACCCGGCTGTGGCTTGCTGACAGACGTTCTCACCAGCGATGTAGGACAGAGGCTGCTCCATTTTCCTATCCACAGGAAAAAAAAATGCTATTTGCTCCCTCAGTGCTGCAGACTCTTTACTTTGCATTATTTTCCCTTGAGAGATTTAATAGCCTTCTATCTTACTCTTGACATCAGCTGCGAGATTCAATGACTCCATTTTGAATATGAGTCCATTCACCGCCTCTGTGGCAGAAGAGCAAACTCTTCAGACATGGACACAAAAACCCAGTCATATGAGACAAATGACAAATGTGTTTTATCATGCAGATTATCTTCAAGGTCTCAGGTTTTTAGAGACCTATACACTCTTGGTTAGTGTCAAAGAGGCAAGACCCTACAGGGATGTTGATTTAAATCTTTACATGTAATCTGATTGCATGAGGGTGGAGTATCGCTATATGAAAAGGTGACAAACCATCGCATCATCCTCAAGAAGTTAATCATCACCCCAGACTTCCTTGCTCGTACATGTTGGCACTTGTTTGAGCTGTATATACCTGGACTGGCTCCTCGGGGTCTGGGTTTGATCTCTGTTTGAGCTTTGTCTGATATTCTGCTGGCTCACACTGGGCAGAAAAATACTATTGTTGAAATGATCCACAACAGGAGAAGAAAGAAGGGGATGTCCACTTTTCACTGCTCAGTGGGCTGCTTGGATTTGCATTCTAGCAGTATAAAACTTTATAGCAGCAGTTTTTCTGCATCACCTATATTTGTAATATTAATTAAAAAAAAAACTATTGTCATGCTTATATTTACTGTTGATCATAAAACTATACGTCAACACACAGAAAATGATCATTCGACTCACAAAGAGCCTTTTTGCGTCTTTTAACTTAACTGTTTCATCACTTTCTTCGCTCTCATTTATATCGAGTTAATAACCACACTGTATGTCACCAGCACTGAATGGCAAATCGAAGAGCGAAGAGCCAGATGTTTTTTTCAGGAGTTAATTAAAAGGAAACCAAAACGGAGCCAAAAGACGAGAGAATATTGGATTAACATTCATCAGGTGGTCAAAACAAAACTCCAAATGAATGTTGATCCATGCCTGCTGGATGTGTAAGTTGGCAACAAACTTGCCACAACAAAAATTATAAGGTGGTCTTGTATCATTTAAAAATACTCAATGTGTAATCGTGTTTGAGCATTAACATCTCAACTGACAGTACAAAGGCAGCTCTTTTGACTAGAAAGGGAACTTGCTGTAAAGTGTAACTGCATTTTTTTAATAGTTATTTTATCACTCTATCAAGGTCTCTATATCTAGTCTATCAATATTACATGTTCATAATCAGGTAGTTTTTCATAGCAGGCTACTAAAAGTCAGTCAAATAGATAGTGTTAGCTATCACTTGCAACACTTGTGTAGTTAAAGGTTCATTGTCGGACTCCATAAACCACAATGCATAGCAGCCACAAAGCCTTGTGGGCTAGTTGTTGAGTACTGTGGATTTTTGACCTAAAAGCAAATTTCAGGAAAGAGGTTTGCAAAAGTTCACAAGCAGCTTTATTTAGAAGTGAGTGCAGAGAAAGTTTGGAGAGTTGATCCGGGGTTTGAGGTCAAGCAGGGCAGGCAAGAAGAGCAGTGCTGCCGGCTGGGAAGCAGACTGGCGAGGTGCTGGGCGAAACGAGGCAGAGACCACAGAAGGAGAATGGACCTGAGGCTCAGGTACATACTAAATTATTCAGAGCACAGGCAAACACAAGGAAAATACTGACTAGAACTAGAGACTGGCTGTAGCGTTAGTGCCACGTCGGAGAACCGAATGATCTGACAAAGACTGGAGTGTTGACCTGGGCTAGATACTGCAGGAGCTGGGGGAGCAGACGGTTGCAGGTGTGCAGGTTGATTGGCAGCAGGTGGGAAATGGAGTGGAGAGAGAGAGAGAGAGATCAAAAAGGGGACCATGACACTAGCATTTTGCTTAAGTTTGACTTTTTCAAACTGGAAAAGCAGTGTAATGCAATGGTTTGTGATATTCTATAGATATGATACAAGAGTTGCCCTGAGGCATTGTGGGGAAGTAAACTGATTTAGAAGTTGTCAAAGAAAGCTGAGATTAATTACATAATCATTTTAAAACAACAGTTGTACTGGCAATTTTCATTACTTTTGACACATTTAATGTTGCTCTTTGCAGCGCCACACTCTGCCTTTAACGTCAGATCCCTTCCACCTAAATCACATTACAAAGCCTCTAATTGGCATCCAGCATGCACCCTAAAACTTCAGACACAACAGGAACATGGTGAAACATGCCTGTCTCCGATGTCCTCTGTTAACGGAACAAGCTTGTCTGCATGAGACCCTTTAATTCACGCTGCCGTGTGATAATTTCTTCTGGGTCTGCTTGGTGCCAGGCCAGCAGGTGAGGACTACACAGCCAGAGCATCCTGCCCCATTATCCAGAGAGGACCTCGACCCTAGTTCCCACAACATCTTTTTAAAATATTTTCTCAGAACTCTCTTCAAACACACAGGTATGGATTTGATTTGTTGTTGTGAAGAAACAGCTACATTTTCCAGACTTTTATCGATTCATAAATAAAACGCCCGTCTATTAAGTCATTTTGAATCTTATTGACTTTTAAGTGCTTCGTGGAAATTCTGGGGTTTAGAGATTACATTCGCAGCATTTGTGCTGCAGATGTAGAAAGAGAAGAACAAAAACACTCCACTAGCACACGATACAGTATGTGCTGAGCTAAGAGGGAGACAAAAAGTCACTGAACCTCATAAACATCGCTCAGCATACTGCTGCATCCCTCACAGTGGGACAATGTGCTCGGGGATAATCGGCTCAATAAAAGTACATCTGCCTTTCACACTGTTGTATTCTGGGACCGCACGGGGACACAATGTCCTGTTGTGTTTTTATGTGTCGCTCCTCTCGACAAATACTTTCACGAGAATGAACAATAATCTATTCCTCTGTACTTTAATGCCGGGTTTATTAAAGAGAAATACCAAGTGAATTTTGGAGGAAATTATTCTCATGTTCATGGACAGCTTTTACATTTTTCAAAAATGATTGTTCAATTTATAAAGCACATTTTATTACAAATGAACTCAATGTGCTTTACATTTAAAAGCAAAAGACAAGAAAATGCAATAATAACAAAAAAATAAAGTAAGTTCCACTTACTGGAAATGTCCATGTGCTTTCAGTCACATCTTGTTGCCTTCCTCAGCAGATGGAGGCAAGGGTTACAGCCCTTCCCCAATATATGTTATCTGAAATTTCATAACTGAACCATCTTCATGACAACTAAGGCCATGAGATGCCGCTGAAAAGCTCCGGAAAATCTCCATTAAGTTGACCTTGTGCATAATAACTGGTTTTCAAAGTGTTATTTCCAAGCGCAAGATGCTAGAGGAGTTTTCTGCCAAAGATCCGGTAGTGATATTAATGTTAATATGTTATTGGGAGGTTTTCAGGCCTCACAATGTCAGTATAATATCCATTCTCTATTTCATAGCTCTTAGTTTTTCAATATTTGCAAATGTGATTAGTACTGTCACAGGTTACATCATATCAATTTAGTTTTTACAGTAATCTTGAAGATTCGGATGTGCTGAACAGGTCACATGGCCCTGCGGTGTTACCACAGTCTGTTCAGGGTAATAACGTTTTTATAGACCTCTCTTGCTTAGCGACTGGTGCTGAAAAGTGAAGATTTGGCTCCTGCTGTGGAGGATTTACTTCCTGTGTATGTGTGTGTGTGTGTGTGTGTGTGTGTGTGTGTGTGTGTGTGTGTGTGTGTGTGTGTGTGTGTGTGTGTGTGTGTGTGTGTGTGTGTGTGTGCACTCTTCACTCTCTCACTTCTGTTGCTACATGCACCGCTGATTTAAACATACATCTCCGAATAAGAAAAGGAGAAAAAACACTGTAATTTGTCAACTTATTTTCACAATCAAGCTTATTTAAAGTTGTTGAATTAGAACCTAGCAAGACACACTGTCCTGACACAGACGAGAATCATTACTTAAGTATTTTTGGAAAAATATTTCATTCAGTGGAGAGCAAGAACCAGCAGCGTGTGGTGGACGATAGGAAGAAGACTGAAAATGATGTGCGGAGACACAATGAAACTCCTGGAAATGAAACTCCTGGAAATGAAACTCCTGGAAATGAAACCTGCCAAGGTGCCACTTGATTGAAAATTGTACAAAAGCACTGAAGCGTGATGCAGCTGAGGTTGAAATCGTCAGGATCTTTCAGTTCTGAACATTTCTCTACCAGACTTGTCTGCCTTGTTCCTGCATGTCAGCTCTGCATATACTGATTAATATAAATATCTGAGCACAAAGGCCCTCTCAGAGTATTTAAAACAAGCTCAGTTATTTGATTATACAGCAGCAGACCTTTTTGCTCAACTACTGTATATTTGCACTCCACAGTAGTGATCCAGACGACACCACATAAGAGGTTCCCGGAGCTGGAACAATATTTTGGAGATTTCCTGATTTTTGCAATGAAAAATATTTTAGTTCTCAGAAACTAATTTTATCCATGAACATGTGCATTTGGCAAGCATCTATTTATATGTTTTGCATTAAGCCCACTGCGGAAACTAACAATATTGGCTTCCCCACTTTTGTAAATTACATGGCAGAAAGTACAACGTCTTAAATCTAAATTTGGTTGTTTCTGGCTTAGGTGAACGTGTTTTGGCAGAACAAATTGTAATAGTTTCTTTTATGAATACAGTTTTTCGGGACAGGATGCCTTGGGAACAGAGACGAGCAAAGTAGGCTCACGCTGTGTGGGCAGCAAAGGGCCGACCTCAGGAGGGGACGAGGTCTGAATGTGGTCTCGCATGAACCGGTTAAACCAGTGCATGGAGCTTTTCCGCCCATGTCAACAGCTACATGTTGACTGTGGTGTCAACCAATATTTCTGTTTAATTCATTGTAAGATATTGGCCTAACACAATTACACGATTAGGTTATATCCATAATGATCTTAGTTTCCAAGGCAACCAAACCAGAACATTGCTCTTTAGTCATGGATGGCAATGTCAGCCGGTCCAAAATGTAAATATCTCAAGAACTATTGGACGGATTGCCATGAAATTCAGTATTAACATTCGTGTCCCCTGCAGGATGAATTGTACCATCAGCGGGTCAACATTTTATTATGTCCAATACTTTTGTTATCCTTACCACGATTCGACGGTCCAAGGACAGAGGACATCGTTTGTTGAGCAGATTGTAAAGCCCTCCGAGGCAAATTTGTGATCTGTCATATTGGGCTGTACAAAAAAATTGAATATAATTGAAATT
This sequence comes from Leptoclinus maculatus, assembly GCA_032191485.1. NCBI lineage: Eukaryota > Metazoa > Chordata > Actinopteri > Perciformes > Stichaeidae > Leptoclinus > Leptoclinus maculatus. The sequence goes on from JAVDOI010000005.1 coordinate 22,529,819, forward strand.
GAATTAGGACCATCAGCCTCCGCTGTACTTTGTGTGTAGTGCTAATTGACCCATGAATACTGCTGCCTGTTGTTTGCAGTGCTTTAAGACGCCTCTGTCTGATGATTTGTTACTCAAACTGTCATCTTGAGTCATAGCACAATAAGATCCTCGGTTCTTTTGCTGACATAAACAGAATGAATCTGTTCATACGTCTTCATGTTCATGGTAGAACAGTGCAGCCTCATGTCAGTGGTCTCCCCCAAGGCCTGTAAATTGCACCTGACCGCTCCTCCCATCTGTCTGACCCTGTCTGTCTCCAGCTTGTCCCCCGGCCGAAGCAGCCCACCCCCGCCTGCCTCAGCTCTGGATAGGAACAAGTCCGGATCTTGCCTGGGAGGAAGTGTAATGTTTTTACTGGGAAGTTTGGGATTAGATGACCAGTGCAGGATTTTCATTCCATCTCTTGGTAGCTGCAGTCCAGAGGAAGCCCCCCCCCCCCTTTTTTTCTTACATAAGTAAGCCATTGCCAGTGTGGATTAATGAGTTTTATCCCATACAGAAAAAGCAAACTGGTGTGACCCAAAATTGCAGTACAGACTGTCCATGACTGAACTGCAGCAAGGGTCTGTGAAGAAAGACTCTCCTCTTTCTGCTGCCCATTGATTAACTGCCATAAAACAATTTTCTTGGGAATTACAGCACTTTTATTTTCACTGCTTGGAAGCCTTTATTCATCAGTGTAATCTGATCTGCCAGTTTGTCATTCAATTTATGGCAACGCTCGAGTCTATGTTGGTGCTGAATATGGAGGTGTGAACATGCTGAGCAGATATTATCTCCAGTTCACAAAAGTTACTGGTATTATCTCCGAACAATATGAGGTCATTTGTGTCTCAGTATGTAACATGGGTTACATGTGAGAGCGAGACAGGGAGAGATGGACATTTCTTTTCTACGTCAATACATATTCCCCGCAGGAGACCCCCCGGGGAACTTCCTGTAAATTTTGAAACCCGGATGAGAAGCTGTTGATAACATGAACGTGTGGGCGCCAGCAGGGAAGGTGACATTTGCGACAACTCAGAGGAAGAGGAAGTCAATCAGCAGAGCAAGAGGGAGGAGGACAATAGCTATGTGGCATGAGAGGAAGGCCAAGTGGGGAAAGTGGGAGTAAACACACACACGAGGTATCTCTGTCTGCAGGTCAGAGGCAATGAGGTGCTGCGTCTGCACATGCATGTATCTGCTCATTTGGGCATGGCGGTGTGTCTGCGCATTTAGGAGCATTTGCATACGTGTGTGAGTGTGTGGGAGAATGTGTGTGAAATCGCACAGTTGTCTGTTTCGCACCTGGCCGGGCCAGTAGTGAGTCAGCTGTGGTAAGAGGTTGAGCTGTATTCCCTGTCACACAGCTCAAAGTTGTCTTAACCTTTAAGACAAAAGACTGTGACGTGTGTGGGCTTCTGCTAATCCTGTGACGAAAGCCATCTGAATGTCATGTATTCTTCTAGCTGGCATCAAAATCTGATTTAAAATGTGTGGTTGTGTTCTCTGGGGAGACCATTCAGAAAGTCTAACTGAATTGTAAGGGCATTTTGGTCATCGTGAGTCTCCCTGCTCTAATAACAAGTAGGCTACAGTTTAATTAAAGGGACCCACAGCCCACAGGAAATGATTTAGTAGAAGTTTGTACTTCTAAAATGATCTGCTGCTGTCTGTCTTTCAGTAATTCAAGTTGACTGCTGGGATTTGTGTTAATACAAGTATTTGTTAAACAACTTGGAGGATATCTACAGTGTGCAGCATGAAGCAGATCACTTGGGTTACAGTTTGCTGTGGCCAGATTTCTTTGTTTAATTAACCTTGTCAGAGCAAATTTCCCAGTATATATGAAAGAGAAAAACACAAGCTTTTCTCTGAAAGAGGCCAAATCATTGGCTCAAACACGAGTGGAATGGAGACAGGTCAATGAGCTGGCTGTGCTGGAGGTCACTACAGTGTTTTGCAGGGCAGTATTTCAACCCTGCAAAGTTTTTGAACTCAGAATAAGAATGCCTTTGGCCATCTTGTTGAAGAAAAGCAGAGACACTCAAAAAACAAAACAAATGCTTGACGTTCTCAGAAGGAATAAAACTTTTATTTAGTCAAGGAATGTTATACTTTCTAGCCAAGATGGCTCTAGCAATGGCATTGTTGATCAGTCTGTTGGTTCACCTTGGTCCAAACTGAAATATCTCAAAAACTATTACATGCAATTTTCTACAGATATTCATGGTAGCTCTATCATCAAATACAATTTTCAATTTGTACAAAATAGTTTTGACCACATGACTGCAAAACTAACGACGTTCACATCAGCCTCAGTTGTACTTTGTGTGCCAGTTAGCAAATACTAACATGCCACAGTAAGATGGGGAACATGGTAAACATATTACCTGCTAAACATCAGCATGTTAGCATCGTCATTGTGAGCATGCTAACATGCTGATGTTAACATGTAGCTCAAAGCATCACAGTGCATAAGTACAGACTCACTAGCGTCATTTGAACCCTCATAGGCAATCTCTCCAGCTCAACAAGGATATATATGCAGTACAAAGCAGGATAGTGCAGTATCTTGATTACGGGGGCCAAAATGTCACAGTTTTCCCCTGGAAAAATAACGGCTGCAATCTGATGTGTGCTTTCCTGTCAAGTCAGTGACGTCACCTGGGCTGGACCATCAACACTGGCAACGGCAGTAATTCTACACTTGAAAAAGAAGCCTTTCAAGCTGGCTGTGAATGACAGCTTTTTTTCCTCTTTTTTTCATGTGGGCATGCCGTTTCAGTGGAGTCAGTGGGGAGGAAGCGATAAAAGTTGCTGTAAGATGACTACATCAAAAGCTTTTAACCTGCCCTAACAGACCGCACAAATGATGAACAAAGAGGAGCAGGGGTAAGAAAAAAAAAAAAAAAGACGGAGTAGGTGAAAGATGAGCTTGATGTCTTGTTTAACGGTGACAAGTAGGCAGAAAAGTGAAGTCCGAAAACCCGCAGCACAGTGAACGTCGGCTATATTTGCTTGTTTAGAGACGCTTCTATGGAAACCGTCCAAATGGAGGTACTATAGGAAAGATGATTCACCAGTCTGGAGGTGATCATGGCATTAGGAAAGTTGTGAGGAACACTAACCTCTGCCCATGGGGTGAACTGTCACATATTTCTTTAAATTCTTTTAGACCACTAAATGGATACCCTGTGGGAGGGGGAATCACAGTGAAAACTATTTAGAGAGTTCCTCTAGAGTATCTGGTCTCAAGTATACATGCTATATAAGCCAGAGTTACATTCATACTAGACCTTCATTATCCTCTATAAGAAAGAAAAGAGATGACAGCCGCTCATCAGAATACATACAGAGCTCAAATTTAGGGTGTGTCCAAACTGATCAGTAAGTGAATTATGAAGACGTGTCTGACCCGTGTGGGTGTGTAGACATAGATGTTTGACAAAGATAGTAATGTCCAGATGAGAAGGAGTGGTAAAACGCCCAGAGTCACCTACTGTACTGCACACGCAGCCCATAATTCCCAGCGACGCCCACCGTGTACACGCCAAAGGAAATCAATCGCTAGCTGCTGCCATCGTGGCTGCTCGCTCCCAGGGCGAGAGAAAGGTCTTGGCTTTGCTTGGCTTGAGGTGAGCAGCAGCATCATTCTTAATTTTGAAATAACAGAATCCAGGATATCCTGGTTAACCACCAAGGCGCAGATATCCGATTGTCTAACCAAAAGGAGAACCCACGCCTGTGATCCTGTCGGCTCTGATATATTGAATATGGATGTTTGAGGTGATTTCATGAAAACAAGAGTGACTCCAGATGCCCTTTGCCGTGAGGAAAATCTATTTTTTTTAGCATTTGCTTGGAAGGTTCGTACTCAAATATACAGAACGTTAGCTGAGTCCTTTTGGAAGATTTGAGCCGAAATATTACTATTGTATATAATGATAAAGCTGACACCTTCGACTCTTTTATTTTGTAATACATCTCACAGCACAAAACCAGTGAGTTTCTACATGAATATGTGTGTCATGTAAAACTCTGCCCACTGTTGTGATGCTAGGTGAAAACTTCAGTGGCTGTGAAGGCCCAGCCCCGACTACACAATGAAGACATCCTTAGAGATGGCCAGTGTTTACTGCCGGGTTGTCAGGGAGTCCTCCACAGTCAGGCAATAAGGAAGCGGATTATTTGCTCTGGCTGTGGAGGAGGTTTTAATCATATCACTGTGACATGTGAACACACTATTGGTCCTCCTCGCCACCCATCTCCCTACATCCCTGCATAGTTTCTGTTTACCTTTCACCTCCTCACCTCGGGTCTCCCTACAAACAGCTTCTCAGGTTGTGGTTTGCCGCTAATGAAAGCATGAATGATTACCAACCCAATGACTACACTTCTAAACGTAATTGCTGTATATCAAAATTGCTTAAAACATCTGTCTTCATACACGCCACAAAAACCTTTTAACAAATGTCCCTCAAACTATAATCATGTGTGATTGTTTTCTCTATCATTTGCTCTTCAGTTGTCTTCCCTGCTACCCAGCATGAGAAAAGAAAGCGGGCAAGATGAAGTAGATCGCACAGGTTGGGGGGAATTGTCATGTCTAATTGCCGCATCATCTGCTTTATCTGATCTTGCAAGGCTGTTATTGAAATAAAACACCGGTGGAGACGAGCCAGGAAAGGTGAAGATTACACAGCGTTAGCCATTCACGGCACAATCCATCCCTTCATTGCTCTGGGTTTTCCACACTCTCAGCCCAGGAAGTATAGAGGGGCATGTGAGGGCTGGATGTGGGCTGGAAGAGGGCGGCAAGAGTGCTGAGGTAACCACTCTGATAAGTGATGCATCTCCGCACTGCATTGTGCATTGTACTTTGACATGATAACCCCACTGTGAGGACACGCTGTAGAGTAAAGATGAAACAAAGACGGATTATTTTCTGAGAGGGAAAGTTCAGGTTCCAGCCTGTCGATACTTTAGTGTGTCAGGCTGGTGTGGATTTCACACCTCTTCAAATGACTATTATTAATGATGAATACGATTACTATATTTTACTAGAATACTATATTATTAAATCAGGTGCATTTTGTTTGTGACAAGGCAAAACCTGTGAAATCTTATTTTCTGATGATCTACAATGCTGAACTTTAGTGCCCTGCCAAGGTTTCACAGGGTATTGCAGTATTCATTTTTTTCTTCACATTATCATTTTTTGAGAGCTTCTCTCTTTTACTATTATAACGTTAAAACCAGTACCAGTAACCTTATTGGGGTCTTATAAACCGAAAAGCTATCTGGAGCAGATGTCTGATGCATTTTTTTGTGTTCCAGTTCAGATTAAAGGAGGAATTAATGGTTAAATTGAATGGAAAGTAACAGTAATGGTTTGAATTATGGTTTGGACTGAATGATGGGTATCACTCCCGTCTATTCCTGTCTGAGGTTTGTTTACAGATAGAACAAAGCTACATGTAAGATGAGCGATAGAGGCCTCACACTCTCATTCTGCCACAAGGCATCCTTTAAATGGCATATAAAATTGTTTTACTGTAAGTAATCAGAGGTGATTTACGGCCTGTTTTATGTGATGCAGTTGACACTCTACTGTGTATTCTCAGTGATGACGGCTCACATCAGCTGTGGTGCTTCATTTATTTGCTCGTCTCAGGCAGCAAAGTGCCTTTTGTTTGGTCTCTCACAGTCTTAAGGAAGGTCATGATGCCAGAGCCACCGGTGCCCCTCTCCTCTAAGGCTGTGGGTGCTCTGCTGATCATCTCCCCCTCTAACTCCTGGCTCTGGTTTCTAAGTTGTCGGGCGCGGGCAGCAGGTACAGTGATGAAGCGGCTGACAACGTTGATGTGGTAGCTGCGCAAAGCCAACAGTTTTGTGACACAGTGCTGAAAGGCCTGGTTTAGCCTCTCGCTGGCCTGCTGCTGGACGAACCTCTTCAGGGAGGGCTGCAACGAGATGTCCTGGGTCAGCAGCTTGTGGGCAGGTGGCATGTAGTTCCTCATGCGGGTTAGAAAGGCACCTAAATACAGTAGTGTCATAACAATGAGTCCTTCTCAAACCTCTCTGCCACTGTTGTAATCAATCGAAAGAAATACAGCCATCTTACCACTTTCTGCTTCATGTTTGACTCCCAGAAGTTCATCAAAGCAGTGCAGCAAGCTGCTCTGTGCAGCACTCCCACCTGAATACTCCATGGGCTCGGCCTGGACCCCTTCATAAACCAGCCCCTTTGGCATACAGGGGTTGTCTTTCCACCTATGTATGTGTTCACGGACACACGCATACACATTTCAAAAACATGTTTCACTTCACAAATGAATAACTAATCAGTCAGATGAAAACAAAGTACCCAGACAAGTAGATCCTCATAATGCCATAGAATACCGAAGGCTCCACGTAAACTTAAGAAAAATCACATTAATCAAAATACTTTTGGTTATAAAATACAGTCAATGTAAAATATTCATCATTCATTCATTTAAATCAGAGTGACTACCTTGCATCAGTTTGAGTTTATCTGTCATGTCCTGTAGAGACTGGCTGATGACTTCCAGGGCTCTGGCCACAGTCTCAGTGTCTCCACACCGGACACCATTGATCACGGTGGGAATGTTCTGCAACACAGGTGGTTAAGTGTCTTTCTCTGAAATTTCCTCAATTTGATTCTTGTTTGACTGGTACGTTTTCAAACGACAACATAAACATAATTAATCCCTGTTCTTTCACAAGTATATTGTAAGAATTGACTTATTTTGGGATATATATTCACCCTCAATGCAGGAACTGCTGCCATCTCCACCAGCAGAGTGACCAAAAAGAAACCTCTGGTGCTGTCTCCACCTGGGAGGCTGACCAGCACTTCCAGGTTCCTGCGTGACACACGTACAACAATAACCTTTGCATTCATCCGAATTGTATGGTACATGTGTAGAGAACTGTAATTAAAGTGAAAATGTACTTACTCCATGTCAAAAGGACTGGCACAGGAGACATAAAGATGGACATGAAAAAGAGAGAGAACAGATTCTATATATAATATATATATTTCAGAAGGCAACCAAACTACATGCAGAAGATAACTGGCCCTACCCCTCTGGATCCTTCTTCCTCCAGTTAGCCAGTACTGCATCTGCATGTGTGAGAATTGGGGGAAGTCCTAAACGCTGTGACACCTCCCAGTATGGGACCGCCAGGTTATGTGGTAGCATCTTAGAGGAAGATTATTGAAGATGGAAAGTCATTCATATAAGTTGTAGACTGCAGAGCAACTGATAGCAGTCAGGGAAGGAAAAATCAGTATGACAAAAAGAAAGACTGACACAGCGGTACCTCCACTGTGTTGTTCTCTCCCTCCTGCCACATGTAGCCCATGGTCATCATACTGAGGGCCAGGTGGGCCAAGCGTAACTCCCGGTGTTTCTGCAGAAACTGGCTGCTCAGCTGCGGCATCTGGACAGAAGGGGTATTAACAGGGAGCCATGGCTCCATAAATACAGTAAATTGTCCTTGTCAGTTTATTGTCCCCACTTACCTTGTTGATATGGAAGCGCAACTCGTGAGAGTGCACAAGCTCTGGGACTCGCAGGGCAATATCCATCCATGGCTGGTAGTAAGGTGGAAGCTCTTCCTTTTAAGTCCAGTTGGACCATCAAAAGAAAATGTGATGATCACCATGACAAATGGAAATGAAATAGAGTAGTCCACAAATGTAAAGGTGCAAATGATGGAACCCTCTAAGACATTTTCCTTTTTGATTCCTTCTTAAATTTGCATTTCATTGTTTTATGTTGCTATATGACGTTTGACGAACCGTGATTTTGTAAACGCATGTTGCTGTAGGAATAAAGTTATCTACACAAAGCAGACAGAAACAATGCCAAACTTCCCTCAGTCTGTTGGTCCTAATCAATACCACCAGTCACGAGTTCACAGTTTTATAACTTCAAGACTATGAGCACCGTTTTCACCAATGTGAACTACATTTAAGTTTAGTTAAATGACAATCAAAGTGTAAAAAGATAGAGAAGGAAACCATCCATCCACCTACCAGAGGATCAGGGAGGATAAAGCCAAGCTCTTCAGAGACATAGTAGGACTCCAGAGAGAAAAAAGGTTCGGAGTCTGGTTCAGCAGCAGCCATAGAGAAGGAAACAGAAAGCCACTGTCAGCGACGGTTGTGCGACTATCTGAATGGTTCAAGAAACCCAATCTGTCTGGACTCCGGAACAGAGTTCACTTTAAAGCTGCTGTCAATAGCAGTTACACATTGATCCCTCACTTCTGATATTGCACAATTCTAAGGTTAAGTTTGGCAAATCACTATCCATGCTTCACTATAAATCACAGTTGTAAGTAGAAGATGAGTTTGCTGAACAATTATATCACATTAGGCCTGCATTTGACCAGCCCATGTTGAATTATACAGTGTAATAATACAAAACTGTTATTAGTGCAATGCCTCTTAATGTTAGCAATATTTTCCTGTTCCCCGTTTAACGTCTATATCCATTTTGGGGAGCAAAATACAATTTGTTTTACCTTAAAGGAAAGCTTTCATTGAGTTTTTTTCATATTGCACTGCTACAGCCTGTTTAAAGTAAACATATACCAAACAACTAATCAATGCTGGTAGATAAAGGAGTGATGATAATACAGTAGCTTGCATTCTTTGAGTTCCTTAAATATAACTATGCCGTGTTCTAAGCAGACCGGATGGCATGCAGCAGATGATGTAACGTTCATTACAACCATAAGAGACTTGAGACTCGATTTGGACTTCGTCAATCTTGATGTTGCAGTAGGCAAAAGCAGCCTCCTGCTTCCTATAAACAGTACAAACATGCAAACAACCTAGTTCAGTGAAAAGTGGCTCAATGAGCAAAACTAAAAACTGAACTGAAAGAGAGCAGCACGGTGGTGTAGTGGTTAGCACTGTTACCTCTCAGTAAGAGGCCTCTCAGTTTGATCCTGCTGGCCTTCTGTGTGGAGTTTGCATGATCTTCTTATGTCAACGTGGGATTCTCTCCGGGTTCTCCAGCTTCTTCCCATAGTCCAAAGACATGCAGGTTAGGTTAATATTTGACTCTAAATTGCCTGTGAACGTAAGCCTGAGTAGTCGTCTGTCTCTTTGTGTCAGCACTGTGATAGCCTGGCGACCTGTCCAGGATGTACCCTGCTTCGCTTTATGTCAGCTGGGACCGGCTCCAGCTCCCCCGCGACCCCGAATAGGATAAGCAGTTACAGATAATGGATGGGTGGATGAATTCTAAGAACACGAGTAAAAGGGAAACACCAAAGGTTACCTCACATCTTCTCTGTCCACATACTGACACCAAGTTGCATTTATCTTTCATCATTATATACTGAGTACTTGTGTTTCATATTTTGGTTCATATTCAGGTACTGCTCTTACATGTACAGTATTACGAAGAGCTGTAGCTTCCACATGTCTTAGCTTTTTCTTTTTTCAGTAGAACACCCTCATTTACATCACAAATGCTACAATATGTTATTATATCATTATGTAATGTGTTGCAGTACAATACAATACTTGTTTTTATATCTGTTTGTGTTGTGGCTCAGTATTGAAGAGAGGATTAAATAATATATAAAGTAGACTGTCAGCCTCACCTGGTGGAGCAGACTGGACATCGCAGGAGTTATAGTAAAAACATGGCTTTACATATGGATTCAAGTGAAGAATTAATCAATATCACACCAAAAGTGCATGCAACTATACATGAACTGCTTAATATCACTTTGTAAAGCTGAAATACTGTGTTCACGTCGACAAGTAATTCAATGAAATAGAAATGCAATAGGATATAAATCTATAAAAGCATTTCCCCATAATGATGCTTGCTGTTGAGACATTTATTCCACAATACATTCAGTGCAGCTTTGGCATAAATGTTCTAACATTTGCAAGTATAAATGTTAATTGGATCCTCTTGGTCCTACATAGTTAAGGTGTACAAACAATGGATTGCATTGTTAGACTTTGTAATGTGAATGACGTAGCTCAGGGCAACACAGAGTGACGGAGGTAAAAGATGAACCAACTCTTGAGAATTTGATTTATTGCAGATTACAGCCTTCCTTAAACCACATCATCTGAGGTTGTGAAGACAGAATTACTGAATCGAACTGCAGTGGAAATTACCTCTGACAGAAAAAAACCTCCCACCATCTGTGCACGATGGCTGTCAGTACCTGTGAGTGGTGAGTGGCCTTTTATTTATCACAGACCTTCAAATCACTACCACAGCAATTCATTGTTTTGCTTTGAATCCTGAGGTTGAGTTATCTCGCCAATAACTGCTTTGCCCTAAAGTGCTAAACAATAATTAAACTGCCAATAAGAGCCATAGCTGCCTTTGTCAACACTATTATAGGCAATAAATAAGAAATGTTCTTAATTGTTAACACTGTACTTGTCTTGGCCCATGGCAATGTGTGATGACCATGATGAATATGAATCTAATGCAAACTGAGTATACTCAGTAGCCTGTTTAATGATAGCAACGTGGCATTAATTAACTTGTTGGTCTTTAATAACCAAAACAGTGATGAGATTTTGGTAATGTATAAGAAATAACATTTCAAAAATACCATGTATGTTTCATGTAATGTCTTTCAATCCATAACAAAACTACTGCAGGAGATTTCATGCAAATTTCACATTTTTACATATAAAGTTTTCTCCAAACCCATGAGAGGAACTATGCAAAGCCATAAATGCTCAGTTTAAAAGAGCCAAAAGAGGTAATTTAGTCCCAGGTAACAGCCATCATGACTCATGCAATTTTGTTTTTACAACCCTCTTGAATAACACAATAATAAATGGATCCAATCAAATATGTATTACTTATTTATTGGTTTGACAGCCATCGGACTCCTTTTTTATTGGATTTGTGTCATGTTTCTGTCACACATGCAACCGCTATCTGTATGTATACATGTAGACTATATACTGTACACACACACACACACACACACACACACGCAGACACCCATAGAGCCCCACCTGTCCTAACTAAAATAAAGTAGACCCGCCCCTTGATACAACACTGTCAGTTTACATTAGCTGATCATTCATGATGAAATATTGCAGCACTTTGCACACGTTATTTAACCCAGCCTGAATGCATGAGGGGCGTATGATGTATTTCATTACAATCACAACGTAAACATGTAAACTGTAAACTGTGCAAAGTAGTCTATAACCCAGATTCTTTTAAGGGAGGTAAAACAACAAAAACACGCACTGGAGCTGCAGGCAGTCTATCCAGGCTGCTTAGGAGCTGTGGAATGAGATTTGTGCGACTTTAAAGTGGATCAGTGTTTTGTAATGAATGGGTTTTTTTCGTCGGTGCCTGCCTATTATTAGCTACGGAGGCCTTACAGTAAGTGGAGGTGGTTCCATGACGACCAGGGCTGCAGCGCTGCATCGCAGGCTTCAGATCAGCTTTCGTATTTTTGGCAATGCAATCGGACTAATCGCACTGATCCCGTTACCTGAAACATCTGCGGGTGGCCGCCTCTTTTCAAGACTTGTTCACTTTGCCTTGAAGATGAAGTTAAAAACGAGCTGCCGTCAGGTGCAAGCCGCATCCGATGGAGCCCTGCTTTTTATCTCGTTCATCGACCAACCCGATGCAGCCCTTCCTTATGTTGCGGTAAGAGGAACGTAACATATTTCCTGCAGAGGAAACAAACTGGTTTTATTTCCTTATCGCTGATTTTTTTTGTTTTAGCGATGGACGCGGAGCCGGATAAACAGGCTCAAGAGTCAGTGACGGCGTGTTACATAAGGTGTAATGCAGCAGAGCCTCATGACTAGTGTCTCGGTGGTGGTGGGACTGTTCGGTCCTTCTGGTAGGATATGCACACTTTTATCATCTTTGTTGTGGATGATAATTTAAGCTGCAAGCTTATTGAATGATGATTTGATTAGGAGGATATTCTAAAGCCGGTGTATGGATTATTTAGAGTATCTGGCCATATAAAAAATTATGAATTAGTTCGGGAGTTGCGCAGTGTAGACCGGAAAGGGCATATGAATGAGCAATATTAGAGGCGGTTTGTCTCTGTAATGTCAGGCCCAGCCTATAAGGTCAGCCTGTCAGATTTATTTTATATATAGCCTACCTAAATGGAGGCGAGACGTCTAGCCTATAGGGATACAGATCGGGCAGTCAACAAAGGGCTGATTTTATGAATGGCTGCAAAACGTCAGGAGAAATCATAATAACCCGTAATAGTAATCTGTAAGGCATTGTAACGTATCAAAATGTGAAATACTGTTACAAGAAAAAAAAGAAGCTGATTTCTTATTGTCATTATAGAGAATCAGAAATGTGGCTGTACCACATGTGGCTGACCGATGGTGATGCTTTAGGAAGGGGGACAGGTATTTCTTTAAAGCAATGCTGGGACAAAACTCAGATGGAGCATTGGAGCATATATTGGAGCATATAAAACTCAGATGGAGCATTGGAGCATTTAATGAAGGCAGAATTGTGGATGTCGGATCTTAAGTACTCATTGAAATGAATTAGGTTGGGATGATTTAAGCTACTGTAAGCTTTAAGGTAAGGTTGTAAACAGGGAAAGGTATTTTAGGCTTGCAGATGGTTGGAATTAGAGTAAGAATTGTATCAGCCTTTGTTAACCCATAGTGGACAAGCTAAACAGTTTATTTTTTATTGAGTTATTGTTTTGGAACTGAGAGTGCTTTTCTTTACAATTTTACTAAAATGTTGAAAATCTGTATATTATTTTGCAGTAAAGGTCGAGTTGCAAACTCTAAGGATCCCCACAAAAAATCCTCCCCCTTTTTGTTAGCTTGTCCCTTTAAAAAAATGTCGATATCAGGAGCAAGAACAGGGAACTTGTGAATGGGCGCAGGGAAGTCACGAGACCGTCCATTGATAGCTCTGCAGGCAGAACGAGCAGTGCAGATGAGGAGTAGTCACAGTGTCTGATATCCCTATTGATCCATGTTCCTGTACTGTCCAGGACAATAGTTTAGGATTTCAGGTGCTGATGCAGCTTTCTGTGCTTCTTTGTATTTTGACAGGTCCCAGCTGACAGATTCTGATATGGACTATGAAAGGCCAAACGTTGAAACTATCAAGTGTGTGGTGGTGGGAGATAATGCAGTCGGAAAGACCCGCCTTATCTGCGCCCGGGCCTGCAATGCCACACTGACTCAGTACCAGTTACTCGCTACACATGTGCCCACAGTCTGGGCAATTGACCAGTACAGAGTATGCCAGGAGGTAAGTATGCAAGCGCATGACTATTTAAGATTTGAATCTCTGGTCATTCAAAATCTATACTCAAATAAAACAAAAAATGTGTGCCTCATATGCACATTTAGCTGTAAGCATTCACAATAGTGAATTACAGAAATTAAATATCCTTGAATGTGTCTCTTATTAGGTATTAGAGCGCTCCAGAGATGTGGTGGATGAAGTCAGTGTGTCCCTTCGTCTCTGGGATACTTTTGGAGACCATCATAAGGACCGGCGTTTTGCATACGGCAGGTAAGATATTGTAAAAATCAACGTAAGTCTACCAATACATGCTCTGGTGCTTTCTGAGTTTCGTGAATTTCTCCTGCATCTCTGCTTCAGGTCTGATGTGGTGGTACTGTGCTTCTCAATCGCCAACCCCAACTCTCTATACCATGTGAAGACCATGTGGTACCCTGAGATCAAGCACTTCTGCCCCCGTGCTCCTGTCATCTTGGTTGGCTGTCAGCTGGACCTGCGCTATGCAGACCTGGAGGCAGTGAACAGGGCACGGAGGCCCTTAGCTAGGTAATGGGACTTAAGTTTGAATGAAACTCAAAGAGATTAATTGAGATTTTCCCTTTTTATTGCCAAAATTGTCTTTGATATATTTTCTTGTATTTCAGACCCATTAAATCCAATGAGATTCTTCCTCCAGAGAGAGGCCGGGAGGTGGCCAAAGAGTTGGGAGTGCCATATTATGAAACCAGTGTTGTTGCTCAATTTGGAGTCAAGGACGTCTTTGATAATGCTATCCGAGCTGCGCTCATCTCACGCCGACACCTGCAGTTTTGGAAATCTCACCTCAGAAATGTTCAGCGGCCTCTCCTTCAGGCGCCCTTCCTGCCACCAAAACCTCCCCCGCCTATAATCACTGTGCCTCCTCCCCCAACCACCACAGAGGAGCATCCAGTCGGTCTTCTGGAGGACCCACACTGTGCTGATGTCATCCTGGTCCTGCAGGAGCGACAGAAAATCTTTGCACACAAGATATACTTGGCGACATCCTCTTCAAAGTTCTATGACCTCTTTATAATGGACGGACATAATGAGGAGACTGAAAGGCCCTCTCGTGGCTCACTCTCTGGCAGAGAGCTGCTGATGCGTGCTGCTAGCTTTGATGTTTGCGAACTCAGCGACGATGGAGACAGGGCCAACCTGAGGGCCTGCACTAGTGATGGGACCTTGAAAGACTCTGATGGGGCTCGACGGGGCAGACTCCTCTCTTCGTGGAGCCGAGCCTTCGTCAGTATCCAGGAGGAGCTGGTAGATGACCCTGTCACATACAGCCCCAGGCCCATGACTGTAGTGCACATGGACCAGTCCATGCAGCTCGGTCCTTTCCGAGCAGTGCTTCGCTACCTGTACACAGGTCAGCTAGACGAGAATGAGAAAGAGCTAATGCACATCGCACACATTGCTGAGCTGCTGGAGGTCTTTGACCTGCGGATGATGGTGGCAAACATACTCAACAATGAAGCCTTCATGAACCAAGAAATCACCAAAGCCTTCCATGTACGGCGCACAAACAGAGTCAAAGAGTGTTTGGCCAAAGGCACCTTTTCTGGTGAGTGGAAATCATTCATCCGTAATTGCTCAGGTGTTCTGCTTGAAGTATCGTGGATGCAATTGTAAGTAATGTGTTATCTGTGTCTCACCTCTGTGTTACAGATGTAGTATTCAAGCTAGATGATGGGACCATCATGGCCCACAAGCCTTTACTCATCTCTAGTTGTGATTGGATGGCAGCTATGTTTGGCGGGCCTTTTGTGGAGAGCTGCACCAAAGAGGTAAGTCAAACAACAACACTGGTTTGTTGTGCTGTGAAATAAGACCAACAGAGCTCAAGAACACACCAAAGTCAATACTGGGTATTCCATGTTGCTCGTAATGGCATTGTTATTGCCAGTCAAGGTAATGTCATTACATGATCTGACCCAGGTAGAGCGCCAATGAGTTCTGTAGTCTACGTACAAAGTATAATTTAATTAGTGGATTGCAAGTCTGTCTTAATACAATTACACAGACTTCTGTGATCCAACCATACTGTAGTTCTGATAGCTCAGTTATTTTTTCTACCTTCACAGAAAATGATACTGAAAGATACTGAAAGATGTATATATTCTGCAGGTAGTTTGAGATTTAGATGCACTTTCTGCCTCTGCAGCTGAAGCTCAACACTGCAAAATTGTCGGGCCTTTAAGTCCTGACTGTCACGTGTTCCTGTTTCTAAGGTGCTGTTTCCAAACACAACTCGCAGCTGTATGAGGGCTGTGCTAGAATATCTCTACACAGGGCGGTTTTGTTCTCGGTCTGACCTCGACGCAATGGAGCTTATTGTTCTTGCCAATCGTCTTTGCCTCCCCCACCTGGTTGCACTTACAGGTACTACATTTGGTATAGTTATATACCCTGTAAACCACACTGATTGTATTACACAAAGCCATTGTGGTATTGCAAACAGTGACTAGCTTTTGTGTTTCTTTCAGAGCTCTACACAGTAACAGTATTGACGGAGGCAGGGATGATGGGGGCGGACATTGATGGAGACGTGCTTGTGTACTTGGACATGGCCCAGGTAGTGTGACCTGTCAATCATCAGTAAACATGGACGACACTGAAAGCTCTTGTATGGCAAATTGGAATTTTATTAATCCGGGCATTTTTAGGGACAGCTGCTCTGGAGGCTGAAATAATCTTTACTCCTCGAAGGTGGAGCCAAAGAAACTCTTTTTCAGAGTGCAAGTCAGCTATTGAGCATAATGAATGGCTCCAGCTCTTTGGGGCAGTGGGCATTTAGGACATACTGTAGGAGTTAGACTCAGCACTTTAGCTTATCTCATCATTCAGCTGCATATTTGCTTCAGCTCTAACTCGTAAGTGTCATATGCAAGGCTGTATATTACTGACCGGGTAAAGATGCTCGGGAACCACATTCATTTATAAGTAATTTCTTTGGTAATATGTACCACTAAAGCACAATCATAAGACATACATTGAAAAGGGAGAGGTCTTTAATTTCCTGCATTTCTTCTGAGATAATCTTGAGTGGTGTCCTAAAGTAGAGTTATGTGTGTGATTTCTCAGATGCCACACTAATGCCAGCTGTTAGTATGAAGGTTAAAGTATCAGTGAAGCTCCCGAGTGCAGCTGATGAGCAACACCTCAAATTAATTCAATACAGCTAACAAAGAACAGCTGCAACTGACAGTATAGTACTGCAGCTTAAGTTGATGGATGTTAAAGAAACTCTCAGAGAATGTATAGAGCCAAGTCTGACCAAGCAGATGTAAACATGGCAATCTGAACTCGAGGTCACCTAAAATGGCCACTGTACTCTTTTTAAATATGTCTTTTTCATGCATTAATGGATTTTTAGTCCTGCCTATTCAGGTTTAGCTCAAATAATGAGGTGTCTTTACCCAAAGCAACAGCAAAACCCCACAGCGACAACCATGCCTGTCATGTACAAATAATGACAAATAATGATTTGTATGTTGACAGTTCCACGGCGCCCAACAGCTCACTGGCTGGTGTCTTCACCACATCTGCACCAACTACAACAGTGTCTGCCGCAAGTTTCCCCGAGAGATGAAGGCCAAGTCTACAGGTAACAAACATGTGATCTCATAGCACACTGGTGACCTTAAATACCCTCACATTCATACTAAACACTCACCTGACATACAGTACGTGTGGCCATTTGGAGCATAACAGCATGAAATAAAAACATTTGAAAATGTTTAATACTCTTTAAGGAAAGTTGGACATGAAATCTGTGAAAACAGACTAACCTCGGTGGGCTTATACCACCTCATTAAGGTAATATTTAGATT
Organism: Leptoclinus maculatus; assembly: GCA_032191485.1. Classification (NCBI taxonomy): domain Eukaryota; kingdom Metazoa; phylum Chordata; class Actinopteri; order Perciformes; family Stichaeidae; genus Leptoclinus; species Leptoclinus maculatus. The sequence continues at coordinate 22,546,998 of JAVDOI010000005.1, forward strand.
TTAACACTTCAGATGGAAAATAATTATTTCATTATATGATAGGCTAGCCAGTCTAGTGTTGAATAATTCAATAACTACAATCAATAATTACAGTACGCCTATACAGTAGCTTCTAAAGTTACGCTTTCCTTCATGAATGCTGTTATTTTTGCTGCTATACATGATGGAACTTGAGGATGTTTGTATATTAATACAATTATTAGACACTATTAAAGATTTCTTTCACTGATTTGTATTTCTAGCACAATTATTATGCTGAAAAATATGCATATGTCACTTAGATCTGTTTCTTCCAACTTACTTATTTGTGCTGCAATTTGTTGTTGTGACCGTGTTGAAATGCAAAGATTAATGTGGGGAAATGGACTGTTAAAAATGGACTCTTGAAATTCCTGCTAAATTCCTAAGACAGTTTATTCTGATGCAGAAAACCAAGAATACTTTGAGAAACAACGCTGGCCACCCGTGTGGTATTTGAAAGAGGATGACAACTACCAAAGAGCACGTAAAGAGCGTGACAAGGAGGACTATCTGTACCAGAGACGGCAATGTAAACGCAAGTGGCTCTTCTGGAACCTTCCTTCCTCCCCTAACTCAAACTCTCCTTCTTCTGGCTCATCTGCTGTCATCTGACCAAGTGGTAAGACCAGGTCTACTCTGAAGTACATCAGCGTGGATGCGAGTTGTAAAAGATACAATAGAAGATAAGCACCACTGGCTGTGTACGCCCCAATTATTCAGGCGCGCAGTCTCTCCTCCTGTTTGTTTGCCACTGCAGTCAAATTCCTCCGGGTCTGCAAGCTCAGCTCTATCTGACGGTTAAAGTAATGAGTTTTGTTCCTTAGATTTTTAGCTTGGTGTACATGAGACTCAGACCTCAGTGATGTGAACCCCACTGACAAATGGCACAGTGTAATTGGCGCAAATAACAATTCATATTGATTGTTGTACTGTAAGTTCCAAAAATAGGACTCTGCTGGCACAGAACTTTCCACGTATTATTTTTTAATTATCATCAATTAACCTGAACTGATAACCAAGTGCTGCTTATCAGCTGCAACAACCAGCAATTAAATGCATAACACTTTGCCCTTAAGTGTTTGTACAATCTACTAAACTATGTGTACAGTATGCTCTTGTCAACAGGATGTAACGATAGTATGGCCTGCGAGGAATCAATTATTGAAGTCATTCACTCTAACCATACGGATTTTGATCGTGTAAGCATAAGAGAAAATACTGGCAAGTTCCACTCCTGTTTATTTGTGTACAGTCATTCTGTTTTTGATGGTTTGTGTTCGGCTTGCACAGCTAAAAGTGATGTGAGTCTGGATACGCTCAGCATTATTGTTAGAAACTGCAGGCTGTATTGTGATTTGTGGCCTCTTGTCAAAAAAGGGCTTTAGTTTACATGAATGCATTCAGTGTCCTGAGTTCCCAAATCAAGGAAAATGCCTGTATTTTCTGTAAAATGCCAGAAAAAAACAACCAGATCACTATTATTTCCTATGTGTTGCTTGATGAGGCTTGTTAGCACACGTTTCCTGAGTCCCTCAGTTTTATAATTCCGTCAGCTTGATCACCATCATCCTGAAAAGCAACACATGATGCATCTCAGAGCCAATAGCAGCATATCCAGAGCTGAAGCGACCAAGTGTTCATCGTGTGCACCATCCCTCCGTGATGGTGTGTTTCACGTATCTGACACTGGGGTTGGTTTGGCCTTTAGAGATTTATCTTAGCCCCATGACTGTCGGCAGTCGGCTGCGTGAGACTACATGCAGGAGGCATCCTCATGCCTGGGTGAAGTCATCCCTACTCTTCTACACACCTCAAGCACCTTTTGGACAGAGACACACACAAGAACATCCAGTAGCAGCATACTGGTAAACGGCACTAAAGACAGTATGGTGTCATGATGGCACGTTGCGGCTGCAGACCATGATATTTAAAAAAGTTTGTTTAAAAAAAAAAAAAGGTTGTGAGGTGGTTGAGATCAAATCATTTTTCTTGATTTGTTTTGCATACCTTACAATATATGTTTAAAGATTGTCAACTACTGTTATTTGGATTTGTAAGCATGGTGCTCAGTGAAGATGGGTAGTATTGTAAATTGTACAAAATATCATATTAACTGCAATCAACTTGCATCACTAATGTGCTGTTACCTAATATTGTGCACTGCAGGCAGTGAGCAGAATTGTACAGTATTACTGGGTAATACATATACTAAATATAGACTTGCAATTAGTTACTGTGCAGCTACAAACTGTTGTTGAAAATATCTGAATACTCATTGTGCTGACCTCCAGTTACATCTATTATATACTGAAGAATACATGCAAGGTACAGGCAGTTCGAACATCAGTTGACTAATAGTAAAATAGGATAACAGTGCAAGGTAAAGTAGACACATGTTTATATAAATTACATTATTAAGGCTTGGTACATCCATAAAACATGTCATTCTTATGACAGCATACGTTAACGGTAGGCTAGCTCAATCCTGCATATGATTGGTTAGACTTTTCCATGCAATTTAGGTCGAGACAGGTATAAGAGCCCAACAGAGAGCGTAAAACGATGAAGTGGTATGAATCACATCAGTGACAAAATCAGTTTCTGCTCGAACTAACTTTTGACCTAATTACTACACTGCATGAAAAGGGATCTTCAAATTCTCATTTAAAGTGTAAGATATAGATATAGAGTAGTGGTGCTGGTGCTCTAAGCAGTAGCTTTGAATTGTTCTCAATTACATTCACTTTTGTCTCTTGGTAAGTAAACATGATAACTGTCATTTTGAATATCTTAACTGTTCACATTTTTTGGCACACATGGTCAGACATTAGGCCGAAGGATGAGAGCCATCCCAATTCTTAATGTTTTAATTTATTAGACCATCTGTCTAATAAGTAATATTGTCCAGTTTTCAGACAAAATACAGTTTATTCTAATAGTTTAACAGCAGGAGGGTGTATATTATTATCATTTACCTTGGTGGTGTGATTGATAAATTCCATAGACATGCATTTCATTCCTCAGTGCATTGTATTTCTCAATGAGTCCTCTGCTGATGTTTTGCATCAACAACACCTCATGCCTTAATGTACAGTGTAGTGTATGGAATCGAATGTTTAGTAGTTTTGCTGTGGTCACTGGTCTGTTTGCTCTATGTTTAGTTACCATGGTGCTCTCTGGCTGTGTGTGTATCTGTAAATGTACATAATCTTTACATAATTGGGATGTAAAGCAATCGATGTGTGATCAATGTGATAAGTGTGCTTTAGTTTGAACGCTGCGGAGGGTTTATGCCCTTTTAAAGCTGTAAACACAAAACTAATTAAAGACTCAGACCACCAAGGCCACACTAGCCTAACATAATGACAAACCATAGATTTCTGACATTTATCATGAAATGAATGCAGGGAATTCAAATTTGTTCTATTGTTTTAAAGTCACTTTATGCTCATGAGCTCCAATTTTGGAGTCTGTATATTACACAATGATGAGACAGGGTGGCAATTGAAAGTTAGATTCTAACTCAAACATGTAAATATGAATTATGGGATGACTTGCAATTCAAACTTAGCATAGCAATTGCTACAAGCTATTGCATAGTTTAACATATAAAATGTTTTTGTACTATGCATATTGAAATGTCTGACTTTGAAATTACAAACTTGCACTGCTTTGTAGCACCAGGTTCTATTCAAATGACACTAGATGATATAGAAACATCATTATTAGATATGTACACAACATCAGGTAAAAAAAAGAATTTGATCACAAATTACAAAGAAGTTGTCACTGGAGCCCTGTTACATATGTTTGGGTGCTAATTTCACGCTGCAGAGAAGCACAAACCAAAGGGAGCTTTAGCAGCACCAGGAATATATTATATGCTGCACAATCACTACTGCATAGTTTAAGAGGCCTTGTTCAGAAATGGTTGAAAATTAAATAATTAAAAAACAAAACAATAATGAAAAGAAGAAAAGAAAATTGAATGTTTTCTCAGTGTTCAAAACCTGGATGACGTTTTCCTTAGTCATCAGGTATTTCTGTTCTCAAGAGCTGTTTTTATTGTTTAGGAGCTGTCAATCTGAAATTCTGTAGCATGTGTTCTTGAAAATGTGTAAATACTATTTACTAAATAAAAAAGGAGCAACGTGTGCAGTCTTTTTTTTTAAACCCCTTTTAGTTATGTCATATGAAACGTTTGCAACCTCACAGGTCAGTAGGCTCGTGCACCGCGCAGAGGCGCTCAGCTGCAACAACTGCGCGTGAACCAGAAGTAGAAGCCTGCAGCTAAACACAAGTGGACTTCTGAGAGATGGTAATGTTTATCACACATTATTAATGTAGCTAACGTAACCCTACGAAGACTGCAGTGTGCATGATATATTTAATGTATGCTCTCTCTGTCTCGAGGGACACCTGATAATTTATGAACCACCTGTGTCGAAGTGTAACTGATACACCTCATAAATATAAACAAGCTAAAACAAGTGCAGGTTAACTTCGAGCTAATATTAGTTTTGTGCAAGCGTTACTTCTAAACTTTTCTTTACAAGTCAAATGAGAGACTTGTAATATATGTAATATGAATCTCTCACGTGGCAGGATGTAACGTTAGCCAAATGTTGCATTAAGTTCAACGTTAAATATAGAAACGCATCAGCAACACGTAATACGTCTTTTGCGGTGTCCAGACAGTTGAGGTATGACTAAGCATACAAATTTAAATATATGGTAATTTAACAGTGACATTGGCCAGTTAAGACCAATGTTAAATATATTAGGATTCCTGTCATCACGTGCAGTGCTGCTGATGTGTCGTCTAGACAAACAGCTGTGGGCGGGGCCAGGTGTCTAAACAAGCTCTGACAGGCCTACAGAATAACAGTGTATATAATTCATAAAGACATGGAGATTATGCCTAATGTATTCTGGCTCCAGCATTTCAAATGTTGAGGTTCCCTGCTTTTCTTTGACTTGTATTATATTATATTCAATATCATTGAATAACATCATTGTTATTAATTTGTTTGGAATTGTTGTACAGACTAAATAACATTTTAGAAAAGGGCATCTTTAGATCTGGGAACTTCTGTCTGGTATTTTAAAAAATTTTGACAATATTGTACAGTAAACCAAACGATAAATCAATTAATCAACAAGGTAATTCAGCAGATAGTCAATAATGAAAATAATTGTTAGTTGCAGGCCTACATTAAAGCAGTAATTAAGAAGTACCTCGGTTTCAGTTACTCTCCACGACTTGGCCTCCAAGTCACAAAACAGGCCTCCTTTGAACTCGACTGTCAGGACGTAACTAGCTGTGTTTCAGTCAGACACTTTGAATCTTAACACATTTAAACATAAACAAGCAAAACTCTTTTCCCTGTTGAAAATAATGACTCCTCCACTAACTGAACGCTGCTGTTCTGCAGGCTGTGCCGGCACCGTTTCTGGTGTTATGTGCCTGTGTTTTGGGTTTTTTTCATGTGGAGGCAACACCAGACACCACGAGCTCTCTGGATTCTTCTTTCTGTCAGTAAGTAGCCCATAATGCTTCAGACGGCTGCGATCATAGTACAACTGCAATGATGGGTAAACCAAACATAAAATGAACACGACAAAGACGGAAGCATCTGAACTGAAGGATAATTTTTACATAAGCTGGACATGTTTATCTCAGGGTGTGAGCCTGTTCACTTACAACACAGAACTGTTTAGGATGAGTTTAATCTTTTATCTCCCTTCAATGCAGTGGTGGACTAGAGGTCATCTATCCACAGCTGGACGTTGACAAATGCCTCGTAATTCCAAAGGACCTGAAACTCAGAGAAATGGTCAGCACCGTTTGGAAAGCACCACAGATTTACTTCTCTGGAGCACACAAGGTAAGAGATGCTCTGGGGGCTGTCAGAGTAATCAACTGGTTCTAGTGGCCAGCTATTTACGTGTGCAGTGATTTTAATTCCACTACTATGGTTTATTAAATAGTTGAGTGAACTGGCACAGATCACAAATATTTTACACATTATAAACAGATCACTATATTCGTGTGTCTGTGATACTAAAGCTACATGCTGCAGATTTTATTCATTTTTTTTATTATCGTAGGAAATCCCAATCAAACAAAAGCAAATTCCTGAGACAAAGAGGTCTGAATATTTTTTGTTGCAGGTTGATTTCTTTTTCTTTGTGTCGGTCATGTTACGTGGCATACATGCGAGTGCCTTCTTTTAACACTAGAGTGCAGTAATGGATAAAACTAGCTGCAACGTTACCTCAACAGAACAGGCCTATAGTCAAAAGAAACATCAAAGTTCACAGCCTTTTGAAAAATGATAGGCATGAAATACAGTTTGAGTAATATTTTAAATGTGAGGCTGCTCTCCTGTTTTGGGCTTGGATGCCACCTTGTATTATGTATGTATAGTATGTACCTGTACTCTGTACTCATCACCGATACACTGCAATAATCTTTGTCACCAGAGGGGGGTGCTAGCACTTCATACTTGTAAGTCCTTCAATGAACAACCGATAAACCAAGATGTTCTATCGATAGTTTATACTATTCACAATGCCAGATGATATCAATTGTGAAGTAGATATTTCTGTCATTGAGTAACTGATTTAAACTGATGGATCCTTTAATCTCTGTCTCATACTAGTGAAGCTACAGACATTAAATCTCCATCTTTAATACGGTGTCATTGCAGTTATTACATTGAATTGCTGCAGACAGCAGCACACACTGCTGTGCGTGCTTTCAAGTAGCAGTTCATGATTCAGTACTCTTTAGTAGTAACTCATGTTTAATAAGAAAAACAGTTAAAACTCAAACCATGACCCTAAGACTAAAATAGATTGCTAATTGTAATTAATTTATTTAAAGGATTTGGTTGTAATTGAAATAAAACAGTAAAACTACAGTTTTGAAGTTTGAGTGCTTTGTTACAATATTAGATTTGGATTTGACATTCATACCATGCTTGTTTCTAAATGTGATGTAAAATATACACATTGCAATGTCAGGATGATATTTGCTGAAATTAAAACAAAGGCAATGATTTTGAGAAGAGAATGGCGTTAACATCACGGGGCCTAAATGACTTTTATACCACATAAACTGAAAAGAAGAAATGGGTCGACAGTACATGAAATAGGCCTTTAATGACATGTGATATGTTTCTCTGAACAAACTATTAAATTACCACAGAGATTCATTCAGATGTCTAATATTCTTTTATTTCTTTTTCTTTTTTTTTTCAGTGGATCATGTTTTTTTTGTGGTTGAGCGACAAATTGAGAGAGACACAGTTCCCAGCACACAGAACCGCTGCTGAAGTTGACAATGAAATTGCATCAAGCGCACACAAAAATCCTATATCTGTAAATTGAAAACTTAAATTGAAAGCCACCTCGATTTAGGAGGTTGTTTATGAATTCCAGAGCTAAGCAGTCTAGCTTGAACATGATCTATTGCCCTTCTCTTGCCCAAACTCCATTTGATCTATGGTCGTATTATCTACAATGCTGTCTTACATAATTCTCTTTTATGGCCAGAATCAGTGTCAGACAGCAAAACAGATTACATGTTGGATTAAATCAATACAAACTTTATTTACTGGGCTTTTGAAATGTAATTCTCCATTTCTCCTGACACTTAAGTAAGCACGCACTATTGAAGGATGATCAGATTGTCGCCTGTGGTTCTGCGGTTGGTCTGCTGGTCCAACCACGCTTTCTGTCACCGCGCCACGCTGCCAGAGCTGCTGCTATTCTCTGCCACTCATCCCTTGTACCCAGTAGCAGGAATACAGAATAGTGGCCGCTCAGTTTCAAATCCACCCACTGCAACACCCACTTCATTACTGGGACGGGATGCATGCCTGCTGAGTAATTGGAATGGAGCGCAGCGGGCAGTAGTCCCATAAATCCGCCTCTAAATAGGTGCTCATAACCAAAAACAAAAGCAAAGGGCCACAGAGACGGCAGATTTCTGTGTTCAAACTTCAGAGCAGCGACTTGACACTCAAACTTATGTGTTAGCAAAACCTGGCATGGGTTAGTGAAGCATTTTTGGAAATCCTAATTACACTCAAAAGCCTCAAAAGAAAATGGGACATGTACGGGCTAATGGGACTAAACTGTCACATGACTTGGTTAGGCTCATAAATAAAGTTAATGAGGATTGGAAATCAAACAGACCTGACCGTATTATATCATGGGAACATGTTTAGCTTTAAAAGACGTGGACTTTCCTTCACTTAGTTTTATGAATGACATAACGTCTGAACTCTACAGTAGAAAATATATTTCCTGTTGTCTTCATTTCCTGTTGAAGCTTTTTAAATACTGTACTATGATTGAACAATATAAGGCTGAGTGTCCATTTGGCGCTTTTCAGTGTTTTTTTTTGTTATCAACGAAGAGAGAGCACCTGCCTCGAGAAGAATGGCTGCACCCAGCGCTCCCACTTGTGTGTGGCCGCTTCGAGCGCTTCTAGTTGAAAAGCGCTGAACTTTTCAGAAAGGCGCTATCAGCGCTTTCCTCCCTGAGAAAAACGCAAAATAGACACAGAGTCTAAGAAAAGTTTTGCACTGAAGGATAAATTCAGTGTTTCAAGGGGAATGCAACATATAAGTCTGATTAGAATTTAGTTAAAAACCAGCAAATTCTCTGATTCACCAATTTAATGAGTTACACCCAAGCAGAGCAACACATGATGACCATCATATGTTAAAGTGAGACCTAAAGCTTTTCTTGACTTTAGTCCTAGTTTTAATGTCACACACATGATTAGTGTCTTTGTGTGTGTGTGTTAAAGATGAAAAACTTCTTCTCACAACCTGATGCAAGTATCTGTTAACGTCAGTCTTTGAAGACACTTGTAGAGATAAAGAGCCAACGCTGCAAATGGACCAACCAGATAAGCATCTTCAGTTAGAAAGTGACAACTGTTAGAACCACTCTGTTGTTAGACTACATGAGGTCTCAGAGGTCAGTAAGTCAGCTCAGCTTTGAATCACAGAAACAAAGCAATGCTTGGCACTGATCATCGTCACATTTCACTTTTGGTAAAATCCCGATACCTGTGCAGACGGATCTTTTTGTGCGTTTAAACTACGTTTCTGCTGATTATTCATTTGTTTAATAGAGATTAATTATGGATTCCTGAAAGAAGTTTCTAAATCTCAAAAGGATGTATTAATCCACTCTTTGTCCTGTTTAGGATCTTGACTCTTAGTGTCTCAGTTCAGCGTTAATATCTACTGTAAGCGTCAAAATGCTTTTTTCACAGAAAGGAAAAGCTACATGAGTTTTTTTAATGTTGGTGGAAGCTCTTTGGCTACAGGACAGAAAACCTGTCGGATGAAGCTTTGCCCGAAGAGAAGAATAAAAGAACACTGGAAATTAAGACGATTCTAAAAATACCCAAAGAACTCTGAACTAGACAGGATTAAAAAGATGAGTTTATATTTGGCTACACGGCAGCTGATCCAGGTGTGCTTTTGGCAAAACCGCAGAACATTTGAGTGAGTTTCCACCTTCTTAAACCATTGTGATTAGTTAAGCTTTTAATGTCCTTTGTGAAACAGCCTGATTACAGTTCTTTTAGTTTGAACATGTTTCACTTTTAATTCAATTTCCTCACTATTCACTAACAAGGTAAAAATCCACTTTATTGTCCCGGTGTGAAATTTGCTTTGGACATCACAGCGTCTGCGGTATAAAATCACAGCGAAGCAACAGTAAAAAAAAAACAACATCATAACCCAGTCCTTCATAAAGTCTGGCCTTCTCCTGGACATCAGTGCAGCATTTAGTTATTGTAGAGTCTCCTGTGCATCCATGAGAACATTCTTATGTCTGCTTTCTCAGCTCACTGACATTAACGTAGGCTACATCTAGTCTTTATTTTGATAACGGCATGCTCATCACTGCTCCACGTAGTCGGTGTAAACAACACAGAAGCTATCTTTACCTCCTAGTTACCAAAAGTGGAGACAGTTTAGGAGTTTTTAGTAAGGACCATAGCCATAGGGCACCTTCTTAGACATGGGGGATTTCAAAGCCTTGTTTTTAGGTAGACATTTCTTGCATCTGGTGGATGGAATGAGGGTTTAAACCATTACTGCGATTAGAGCTGCCTCACTATGATCTCTTGAGCTTGCTTACTGCTGCTAATAGCTGTTTCCTCTCTATTTCCCTCTATCTTTTTCTTTCTGGCTTTCTCTCTCTCTGTGAATGATTTTTATGCTTTGCTAAAACATGTGGGGGCGTTGAGAGAGGATTTAAATGCAACGATCCCCCTCCTCTTTTTTTTTTCTTCTTTTTTTTTTTTGGTGAATCTCAGCGTTCTTTTCTGCAAGCCTCTGATGACGACAGGGCAGCTTTAAGCCTGGCAGTGCCCACGGCAGGCTGCCGTCTCAGCGCTGCCCACTCTCCTCTGTGTTGGCATGCCGGAGAAAGCGAGGGTGGGGTTCCTCTTTAACAGACCCTGTCATTCCTAGGAAAGCCTACATGTCCACCCATGCAGGATTCCTGATAGGTCTTCATGTTGGGGATGCAGAGAGTGCAAAGATAGGGATTTCATTTTCAGCAAGCGACGGTCTTCACTCAGCGGAAGAGTCAAGGGTGTATATTTAGATCAACGGACAAGGCGCTTCCTTGAGCCTTTACGTGACAGCGAGGGTCAACAAGTGAAACATGTTTTGTAATATCCATCTAATTGCATATTCAGTGTCATCAGGTGGGTGTTTTTTTGGCTCTGCTGGATTAAATAAGCGTGTTTGGCCAAGATTCAGGGAGTTTATTTCCTTAGCTAATGTTCCCCTTTGTCATTATAACACCCTGTTAAGCTGACCCGTGTCCCGCTCTATTCAGTCATTACCCATTACTACACAGCATATATGATTCACGCGAGCCTCCTGAAGAGGAAAGAATTACAGCCTCCTGCTACCAGGAAAACTGGATTGATTATGCATATTCAGTGGAATCAAGAGAGGCAATAAACCTCCTAAGCCACCTTTCCACACAGTAGAAGAATCATTTTCACCTTATGAAGCACGGCTGTGGCACGCTGACCACCACAGGTGCAAAGAAGTAAATGGATAAATGTGCAGATGTCTCTCATGCTTAAGTGAGATTGCACACGGACAATATTTTTCTTATTTTCTCTCACCTCCTTTTCCTGCTTTCTTGTTTCCTCCACTCACCTTTGCATCCACTTATAAACTACAGTCTATTGTATTGTTTTTGAACCGTTGTTGTTGCGGTAGCATATTCCTTCACCTTCCATTTGGTTGAAGAGCGTAGGCTGCGATACTTTTTCACTCTGTGGCTGTGAGTAAAATATGATTTCAATTACCATGAAAACGTATTGTGTTATCAATGGGAGGATAAGAGCAGATTAAGGAAGCTCTGGGATGCTCTTACAGATGACAATGGTCAGGTTTCTATGCGAGCAGCGGTGTTGGACTTGACAAAAGCTCCGAGGAAAGGAGGAGGTTCAACACGTAAAGCCGATTCAACAGACCCTGATACGTGTAAGATGTTTGAAGTTATTTGCTTCCATACACGGGAACTTTTTTAGTGTCGATAGATGGGTCAACCTCACTCACAAAGCAAACTAACAAAGAAAATATGCAGAAGTTAATGTCCACATGTTGAAATGGGGCCCAAATTTACCGTACATGACAATTATGAAAATGAATGAATTAGATTAAAAAAAAAACTTGAAGAAGGTTCAGCACAGAGGCAATAACAAAGAAAGACTTTAATAAAAAATACCGCTTGAACCTGTGCCTCCTGATTATTATTCAGTATTCACACAGACATTCTATCTCGTCAGTTCATATACATTGACGGCAAGATTGTTCAAACAGAGACTCATAATCTGCATGGGAAGTGCATCTGCTGCGGTGGATACTTAGACAAACATACAAGATTAAATTTCTATTTATATGAGCCACAGAAACCTAACATTTACTGGGGAATCGTTGTAAGATCTGGAGACTCGGTCGCACTTTGGCTCAGTAAAAAACTAAAAAACCTACAATTTATGAATGTGATCTGTCCAGCAGGGAGATGTCTGCAGCCTCACGATCCCAAACATATAACCTTTAACAAATATTAAGCTGCTGTGTGCCCTTTCTTTTGTCTTCCTTCCTTGAACAATGTAAAAAGTTAGTTATTTTTTCCTCTTTTTTTTTTTTGCAAGCTTCTTCCTCTGTGAGGAAGCTTCAGGACAGAAATCAAAATGTAAATGTTCTTATAGATTCTATAATTTATCCTCAATAAAAAGAGCTTACAGAGCCTCTTCAGGACTTTACGGACAGGATTACTACGGTGATTAGGTTTGAAACTAAGGTAATTTACTTTTCTCTTAGAGCGAAGTAATCTCAAAGTTGAAAGTGATGATTTGAAGTTTACTTAAGACCCAGATGCTTGGCTTAGTGGCATTTTGCCCAAAATGTTTTTGTGCTTTTACTCATTTGTGGTCCGGCGGAGGGTTTAGTTACAGTTGTGTCCCAATCCTCTGATTCACCTTCTTTAGGAACAGCTTCAGGGCTGCTCATAATGCTTAACTCTCCATAATGCCATCCCCTTCATCTCCCCAGTGGTCTTATTGTCTTAACTCTGGATGGAGAGAAAAACAGGTTAATACACGTTTGGCAGAGTGAAAGTAAAAGTATCTTTTCAAAGAAGCACACACTATTCAAGTTTTTCTTTTGGAGAAGGCATTTCATCAGAGGACGACTGTTTCTCCCAAACTTGTTTTAGTTAGCTCGTGGGTCTGTTTTCACTGTTTTTTTTAAAAGATATATTACCGGTGATTCATTTTGCTTTTGACATTAAAAGCTCGTCGCTCGTTAATGGTTGCAGCGATCGGGTCCATTGATGCTTGATTGATCTGAGAACAGGGGATAATAAAACTGCCTTCCTTGTCATTTTCCTGATCCTGTAGTTTGGAAGCAGAGAGAATCAAGAGAAAATGTTATGCAAATGATTTGTTAATCCCTTTACATTATTTGTTCCATTTCTCCCTTTCGCTTTCACACTCAATTTCTAGCACAGCAAGCTGACAGGCGGACACCCTCAGATTGCTAATTCTTAAAGATAGAAAAAAAAAAAGAAGTCAGCCATCCATTTTGTATTTAGAATATACTTATTCTATTAATTAATTTGAATTGTATGATTTTTACCTGAAAAATGCACAAAGAGATCCTGAAAACCCTTCAAGTACTTCACTTTAGAGACCTTCAACTTTAACCTCTCTCTCTTCTTCTTTGTGTTTGAGTCTTAAAAGAATAAGCCGAGGGAGCAGTGGCACATGAAACTGTGACCATGGTTTTTTTTTTTTTCTTCTATAGTTTTGTTGTCCCAAAGGTTGGTGTTAAAAATAATAAGAAAGAGGTGGGATGGTCTTAGATTCAAAGAAGCTTAAAAATGCAAAATCTCAAATAAGCCCAATTTCCCCCAGCCAATCGCGTTGCATTGCGGTGGGCTTGTGTTGATCGTCTCAACTGACTCACACACCGCCCCTCCCCAAATAAAAACACTACAGATTTACGTGGCTTTTCAAAAAAAAAAAAAAAATGTATCTAGACATTTATCCAGCTTAATCTTCTTAACATATTAAAGTGATTTGCTTTGCCCTGAAGTGGCTGAAGCTGCGCGCTCACCGCCCTTCATGGCACTAAGACCCGAGAGGCATTGTGGACATCTTGCGCTCTTGAATAAGAGAGGTGGGCAGAAGTCAACCTGCTTCTCAGCTGTGGAGCCCTGGCTGTCCCCGCTGTGCGTCCATTTTATTTATTTTATTTTTTTTGTTCTGTTATTAGTCCAACTGTTGCACTCAGTCAGTGTTCTTAGGCACGCGGCTCTGCCAGAACTGCCCACACTGTGGTGTGGAGGTTTGGAGCTCTCAGCTTTTGAGCTGAACTGAAAGAGCTCGCTCACAGAGTAGGTGTTGGCAGGATGCTTTGTTTCTTTCTGTGAATGTCATGAGAGGTATGGATGATGAGAGAACTGAAGCACATGCGATGGCATGATGTATCCGGGTGCCAACTTTCATGCCTGACTGCAGATTTGGGCATTTTCAGATAGATGATGTGCTTAACCTTTTCTTCGGGACGGGACACAGAGATCTGAGAATCAGTAGTGACAGTTACAATGTGTTCTTCGCAGGCTGGGCAGCTAAAAGGTCTTGTTCAAACTCAAGCCCTGCTAATGTCTTTATTTGGCATAATGCTCTATGGATGAGCTTCAGGGCGTTGGTTTTGCCAGATCGCATCAGTAGAACTGTAAGTGTAGACTTGGAGACATTCATTGTAGCTGAAGCCTGAGTCCATTTATTGTCTTCGTGGTATTTAGCTTAATGTCCGTCAAACTTAAATCTCACATGATGGGGTCAAAGTGTTGATGTGCTACAAGTGTAATTCATTTTATCTGGATCAGAGTTTAAAGAGTTGCTTTAAATGATCTTAAAACTTACTTTGTAAATTAGTTTTCATTTGTTTTATTTTATGGATAGATCCGTTTGGTTTAATTTTAGATTGTTGACCTGGTGAACAAATTAAGACGGCAATCATTCTGTCAAGCCAAATATTCACGTTTATCTTCAATGTACAATGTTCTTTGTGTTCAGAAGCTCACTCTCCAACTACTGCAGCTGTTAGCAGATGTTCTCACTGTTTCACAATGTTTCGATACTGAGATATTAGTCCACTATGGCTATACTTTAAAAAGCTGCAGGGTCATACCAGAAGAAGATCAAAAATAACATTACATAGCAAAATATTTAAAAAATACAGCTGTGAATTCACATATTTAATACATTGTGTATGTTTCTTTTTTGTCATATTCAAGTTACCTGACAATTCATTTCTTGATTAATTGATTCAAATAATTGTATCAATCCAGCAAATCCTCACAATTGAGACACTTGAATGTTAAAATGACTTAAAGGTATACTTTGTGATTGCTGTCTTAATTTTATCGTATCAGCTCTAATTTATTACACTGACTCTTCAATTGTGTTTTTCTCATTTCACTCATTTATCATCCATCTGCGGCTGTTTCCAAAGTACATGTCACAAGAATATAAAGGTGTCATTTGACTAAATTAATGGTAGTTGTTTTACTAAGAAATAATTAAACTAAATGAAACACAACACATACTTTTTCTGCAAACTAGACAATAACAACCTGCTTACGAGAGTTTGGCGGCCCACAGTGATGACTTACTCTTACTCGTAAACATTCATCCCTGTCCTCTCTGTGTTGTATTATAATGATTTAAAGGTGCAAGATACGATGGGAGCATTTAGATGGCCTCTCAACGGCTCTCAACATGGAGGACGGTGAGCCGGTGGCTCACAGCTAACAGAGCTAACAGCGCTAACGGTGCTAACAGCGCTAACAGTGCTAACAGCGCTAACGGTGTTTTCCTGCTATGTTGGGACGGCGTTAACAGCTGTAACCGCTGTATGAGAGCAGTGCAGAGCTCACCGGCGGGTGTCAACAAAGCAATGAGAAGCTTTGACAAATCACACACAGAGAGGGAGAGCGCCTTCATTCTCTGTTCAGGTTGACATTACTCCACTTTATCTTTACATAGTCAATAGTTATTTGCTGCTGTACTATTGTTCAGAATGTTATTTCCTTTCCTCACTATGCTGTGTTTCTGTGTCCACTTATTAGAACACCTCATGAAATCAAATTTAGTGTTTTGCTCTATCTCTTTTCAAACTGGCAGGTGCTTGACCTCTTGTATTTGGACTGAATGTCTGACAGGTGTTAAAAATCATACACTGAGGCCGTCCATACAAAATATTGTTGAACGCAGCGCAGCTCCACACAGACGAGCACTTCAAACAAACTATGAGTGGTTGCTTCTTTTCATATCGCAGAGAATAGGAGAAATTGATTGGAACTGGGAGGCTTAGGACAGGATTTTCCTCAACCATAATATTTTTTCTTTAACAACTGCAGCTTAAATTTAGATTTTTTTTTTCCTGGCTTTGTTTTTTATTTCTTTGTCCAAATCCTATCGAGTGGTGCTTCAGGTTTTTCCTTGAGTAAAAAGTTGATATTGTTGTGGGGAGGGAGAAAGGACTTTTTTTTTTTTTTTTCATGTGTGCAGGAATGTAGATTTCTTCCCCCCGTGAAATCCTAATTGTGCCTTGGAGGGCTGGTAGGGTATCTCTGCTCGGCTCAGCTCTACAGGATTTGTGTCTGTGTATGTTAGAGTATGTCTCTTAGCTTGAATGCGGATATAACCCTTTCATTGCACAAGCTGCTGATTTCTCAAATTTGCCGATAGGCTGATCCTGTGCATCCGTAGCTTTTTTTGGAGAAAACATTGAAAGTTTTTTGTTTAGAAAGCTTCCATATTTAATTTTCTTTCCCTGAAATATTTGATATTTGTTGAGCGTCGATGCAGATAACAAGTGGACCTCTTTCTGTGGATCAACCGTGTATGAAAATTAAGCTCCTGAGTGCAGGTCTTGTCAATAGCGTGTGGTCAGATTGAGAATATATCTTGGGTCAAACCGCGTCTGTCCCGTGTGCTTCTTGAGTTATTGCTGTGCATTTATCTATGCAAATCCAGGATAAGATCCTATCTGCCTGCAGCGACATATCCCCCTGGATTTGGTCTATGTGAGTTAGGCAGGTTATGGTTGACAGTCAAAAAAGGAATTGCAACAACATATATGCGAAGATTATTGCTGTAGTCATTAATTGTTGCTTGAAAAGGGGATTATGATTAGCAGTCCTATAGAGCACTCTAACACCTGTCCTTCCCCATAGCTAACAATGTGACTTCGTTTTTTCCTTATTTCAGTATCGGTTCAAGTTGGCAAAAATAAAAAAGGCTGATTTATTCAAATGAATCATCAACGCTGGAAATGATTCAATATGTGCCACATTCAGATGGGTGATATATTATTCCCTTGGGGAGAGGCAAAGATGGAGCCGTGGAGCTGTTTTATTTGTGCCGTCTTTATCAGTGTGTCAGGCAGAGAGGCTGAGCTTGTTCTCTATGAATGGACGAGCCCTTGAACCATAAACCTGTACCTCCTCTGATAACAGTTTTTGCATTGTGATATAAGTGCCATTCTCTGTGATGTCCTCTCTGACAGCGCTAAATATATCAACATACACAAAATGATCTGTCAGACGAATTATTTTATTCCAACCAGTTCTCCAAAACTAAGGATTTTCTGTGCTGCGTGCACAGTGTGTGTGTGTGTGTGTGTGTTTTTTGAGGACATATTGTGGATTTTTGTTAAGGATTCAAATCAAAGCTCAGCATTGTGGTTGTGTTTCTCCAAGCTTTGCTATTCATGCTCTTAATGTTTTGCCTGTAGGTGAACATCTTAACTGGTTGTTGTGTTTCTTTTGTCCTGCATACCTTGTGCTGTGTATCGTTTACTGCTATTTTCTGCTGCTGGGACCTCAGACTGCTCTGACGTCTGAGATTGCCACATCTTCTAAGGTGATAAGAGTGCTCCCTGAATTACTCGGTGCCCGTGTGATGACATGGCCCTGATTGTCAGACGGGTGGGCTGGTGACACTGGAACACAGACGGTGCTTGTCTGTTTGAAATATTCTGTTTCAAGCTTCCAAGCCCTGGGCAGTCCTCTCTCTCGCTCCCAGTCTCCCAACACCCAGCTTCGCCCACTGAAACAAGACTCTTCCATACTGGAAAATCTGGCCCCGTCAACTGGCAGTCTTGACTAGGTTCAGCCCACACGCCAAGCACCCCCCCCCCTCACCACCACCACCACAAAATCCACCCCTTAATAGGCACTAGAGTTTGCCACCCCATGTAGATGCCTTTTGGTCGCCATCCATGAATGGCGTCAATAGCATCTTCCTACACAACAGTGACTGAACGGAGGGCACAAGGAAATGTGGGAATAATTTACACTTTCTCACTGTACTACCATCAGAAACCATAATTAATCATGATAGAAAAAATGTGGAAGCCATCTTGGCTGGTGAGACACACAGTGCCTGTGAACAGGCCTGACACCTTTAACAGCTCTGATGGCCAGATAGGAATGAGTGTCAGAGTGCTTACAACCAAGCTCCCGTCATGGCACCACGTATCCCGTCGTCTTCAGAACTGTATTCGCTGCATGACGGATTCTTCATGGAGTGTTACTGTTGTGAGCCTTTCGTATTTTATATTATATTATAGGCGGTCATTCAAAATGTGGCACTGAGTGTGAAAATAGATCCGACAATTGCAATTATTCTCCTATTATATTAAATATGTCTTTCACTTTTATTACTCAGAGTAAAAAAAAAAAAAAGAATGAAATGGCTGCCAAAATACCATGTAAAGACCCCAAAAAAAGTTAATTTGTAGAGCACATGTTACATGTGAGCTTTAGGTGTACAGCTTTGATATTTCATGTCAACTTGCTGTTTTCAGTTTCAGTCCACTAATCCCGAAAGATCCTAACTATTTCCCTCTCTTCAACTCCAAAATGTGTACTTTTAGAATCAAAATAGTTGATTTAGATTCCCAAATGCTGGTGAAGTAATTAGAATTAATTAGTAATTATGTGCTCACCATTCCCTTTTATAGGCTGCACTTGGTGGTAAAATAGCAGATCTATGACTCTCGGTCTCTGACATGCGTGACAGACTAATTATGGATATGAGTCCAGTGCTGCAATTTGCCCTGTTTGCCTCGTGTTGTGTTCCGAGCAGCCAAACTACACGACCAAAAAAATATTTCCCTCTTGCCTCATTTTAGCCTGGCTGCATGCTACTTCAGAGCACCTGTTAGTGGTAGTTACTGTGTTTTTGAGCATGTGCATTTTGCAGAAATGCTTTCATGGCAGTGAGTAGGTGTATGTGTGTAAAGCCACCACTAGAAAGTGTTGAAAGCCTCAGCTAGCAAGATCGCATCCAGGGTGACTAATAAGCTTAACATGAGCACGGCTGTGTTCGCGAGCACTGTGCGGTGAAAGAGGTCTTCAATGTTGAGAGAAATGCAGAAATGCTTCCCTAGGCTGCTGCTAATTCCTTCACCCCCCTCAAGCTTCAATCAGACTGTGAACCATCTTACTGTTAGCTATGGCTCCAGAGCAGCTCCCAAACTGCAACCGCCGAAGAACAAACAGTGTTCAGGACAGACTGCATTCAAACAAGTTCATCAGAGAGATGTTTATTTGTGGTTCTATTGGCCGTCTGTTTCAAGAATGTGCGAGTGTCACACAGATTTATATTCAACGTGCAGAAACTACAGGGTGTGAGAAAATATTGCCTTGCCTCATTTTAGCATTATGTGTTCATTTCATTAATATGCAGCTTTGTAATCCACGTTTTTTTATGTTCAAACCGAAAAGTGTTTTCAGTGATTATGTAATTATGTAAACTTGTGTTTCATATTCCGCTGTGACTCCACTTCCACCGCTGCGTCCTCACGTCGTACAGCTCACTCGTGTGTTTGTCTACCGAGCGGGGGAACTATAGGAGCCGTGTTGTCTTTGGGCCGAGAACATGCGTCTGTATCCACATGTGACTTTCCTTTGACCAAGAGGCTCCTGGAAGTGTGGATTTATAAGCCACTTCACACTCCACTCCTGTGTGGGAGGCAGGCTGAGTTAAAAATAGGCAGGTTTGGAGGTAGCGAGCAGCCCGCACTGTGTGAGGCGCTTAAGAACACACTGAAGAGTATTGGCATTGTCTTTGCATATCATTTACATGTGTCAATAATCAATCGCAGTGTTAAACCAGTAACTGTGGTTGTTACTGGCTCTTGTGAAAATATCCCAAATCATCTTGTATAACGGTCTCAGAAGCTGAGATTATGTGTTGTGGAGTTTGTGCAGCGTTCTCTGCTGATATACACCGAAAATATAAAACACCATCTTTGACTTGTTGACCTTGTGTGCATGTGTTTGTGTGTCAATGTACAGTATGTGTCCATGTAGCTACATTTCTTTCATATACCATCTTAAAGAGGCCTTCCAGACATTTAGTATTGGGCTTTTCATTAAGTTGAGGGAGAGTCTGATTTTTTTTGTGTGTGTGTGTGTCAAAATGAAATCGGAGGAGGCTGAGATATCCTGACTTTTAGTCCCTAGTCAACCCTGCATACGCTACTAACTTGTTTTGACAAATATGTTTTCAGGAAAATGTAACTGCTGCCTGGATAATGTTCAGTGTTGTAATTTTTTACCAGTAAAGGAAGTGCTACATTTCAGTACCGCAGACAAATGTCAAGGAGGTGGTTGGGGTGGATGATGGGCCAACATAGTGGAGGACTGAGCACCTTGTCTAGGATTAGGCAACAAAAACACTTTGACTAAAAGGTAGCTCAGTGAAAGCTTCAGGTAAATGTTCAGGAAGTAAACAAGCCACTGGATTCTGAAAATATTTAACCAAGACCTTGAAATTTCCCTGAACTTAACCAAGTGCCCTAAACGTAACCGTAAAGGTGCCCGTTGGATTTCATAACCACTAGTAGCAGTGGGGAGCAATGTTTTTACGAGTGGATCCCTGTTTTTGTTTGTAGCGTGCACGCCCACACAGACGCTGCCTGTTATTGGTTTCACGCTCATCCGATGATTGACAGTTTCTGGTGATAGTGGTACAATAGCAAAGGCACTTTTCAAGAACTGCTACCAAGGAACCTTGGATGTCAACGGTGCACAATCTGAAATATAAAAACATCGGCTTTGCAAATGTTTTAAGAAGAAGGAATGCATTCAAAGTGTTGTTTAGACCTTAATGATGCACAAAGTGTGTTGGTGAGACAAAAAAAAAACTACACAGTGCACTTTTATAAAACATGAACTATGCTTTAGTTGGTACAAGCAGATGTTGTATTGCAAGAGCAGACAATCTAGGGTACACAAATGAAGCAAGTTTTCTGTATTTAAAAACATTACCACCATCATGCAACTCAACCTCTTTCCTTCAGCTGGGCAGTAAAAAGCCACGTCTTCAAACTCCCCAGTTTGTCAAAAACAGCTGAAGTCGAGATTACTCAAGCGATGTCACTTAAGTAATTTTCCTCTATTTATACTATCAGTATTATGTTATCACTGAGTAGTACCCCCAGTAAACTAATGTGTCACTACATACTGCAGGCATAAAAAGCCTTCCTGCTGTCTACATTTTTAAACCTGCAGATCATTCAACAGTTAGGTATCTAAGCTGACATTTGTATTTATGTCTCTGTAGTCATAACGAGACCTTTTTATTTCAGTTTTACCTCTGTGGCAGATTCCCGACCAGCCCTTTTATGACTGCCCATGCAGAAGGTTTTGTAATGCCGCTTGCAGTGAGGAACAATGAGGATCCAAAGCTTCTGCAGATGAGAGGTGTGTGTGTGTGGGGAGGGGGGGGGGTCGACTATTCTTAATGGCCAACGAAGGCCTCCTCACCTGTAAGGATGGTGACCTCTAGGTGAGTGCCACAGCCCCCCTTCTATCTCCATCTCATTTTTGGGTCCACGGCCCCCCGCTCTCTGGTCAGGATTCAATTACTGGTGTCAGGCTGACCTTTGACCTCTCCTCCAACAGGATGAACCTCCTCTTTTTTACCCTAAAAGTGGTGCCACTGTTACGCTTCACATCGCTCGCTCTTCTGCCCCTCTCGCTGCTATCTGCCTCCGAAATGAGACCTTATTACTTTGTCCTTAGGATAAAAGTCCACGCGTCTTTTCTCTATGAATTCACTTGATACGAGATTATATATTAAGTTTCATTTTTTTTTCCCGTTGAGATTCATCATTTGAAAGATGTACTTCCACCGTTGTGTTTTAGAGTTTCTATTTTTCTGTATTTACAGATCGATCTTTCAACCTCGTCCTAAGCCGCAGTCGATGGTTGTTAAGCCATCGCCGTGTCTTAATCACAACACAGATACCTGTTAATTACCAAGCCAGTTCAAGTATTTTTGCTACTTAAACAGGGATTTAAGATCGATGCGTTGCTCTGCCCCGGGTCGAGCGTTGAGCACAGTTGACCATTTAATGAAACGTTGTGGGTTCTTTGCGCAGAGGCTGAAGGAGAGGAAGAACAGGGAGGATAAAGCAACGGGTATATTAATAGGCAGCCGTACGGATGACACTGTTTGGTATTGGGTCAGGGATAAAGCATGAACTTGTAAACTCACAGAGGGGCCTCTCCTCCCCTCCCTCTCGCTAACTCACTCTCGCCCTTCGTGGTGTCATCAGTTAGCAGAGCTGGGCTCGATAGCCTAGGCAGCTCTACGAGAGCAGCGATTAGACGTCTCTCTGATTCTCATCCCCAGCAGAGTTCACTCAAAGGTAAGCCAGTAGTTTACATCCTCAGAGACGCCGGTATTCCTCTGCCTTTGTTCTTTGCCGTCTTCTGTTTTGCAAACAGTGTATCTACTCGATGCTATTGGCATGATGTGGGAGTTTCATGTCATCTCTTAAAAATACACAATATAAAAAGTTTTTTTCTTTTTTTTTTTTAAACTGCACCTGCATGTCTATCGTATATATAATCAGGAAGAAGTTTTGAGTGACTCCCCCGTCAAACTCTATAGGTGTCACTGAAGAGAGCACCTCCCTTTCCCCTCCCTAACCACTGACCAGTAACCAAGACGGAGACAGTCAGCAGGGTTTATTCCAGCCGCCTGGCGTCTGAGGTACGGTCCCATCGGGCCGTTTTGCTGTGATCACAGCAGGCTGTGGGAGGTTAATCCCAAGAGAATGCAGGCTCAATCTCCCCCCACCTCCAGCCTACACCCAGGTACCTCCTGTATAATGGCCCTGTGGAGCTCGGTGGTCTGTGGCCAACACCTACCCACAATCCACTTCTGCTCTGAGCTCTCCGATTCTTCTGACATTTTTAAAGTCCTTTAAAATGCCGTTACAGAGCGCAACAGACTGGGCAACTGACCTCTCGTCTCTTTTACAATAATGTAAATTAACTGAAACAATTCCTCACTATTAGCTTTGTGTGTCCTCCAAAATATAAAGAATAAACTGTCACCAGCGAGAGATTTGATTAGCTGCAGTGTTGAAGCAAATCTAAATTTGAAATGATCATCAAGGCTCAAAACGTTTCTTCATTCGTATTAGGAGTTAATACTGATAACTTATTCTTGAAAAACGTTTTCCTTCCAGTATCCAGCCATGAGAATGATCCACGGTAAAACATGTTTTGATATACATTTAGTTTGTTCGAGCCACAATAAATTATTTCAGATGGCACAATATGCATCTGTTTTTCCCTGGAGTCTTTCACACATATCTGTGCGTAATTAATGTGGATTTTGACAGATGGAGAAAAAAGTGTTCTTGTAAGAGGGAAGGGTACATGCCACAATGTGTGAAGTGCAAGCATGGAGGGAGCCTCTTGTATTATTTACTGCCCGTGCCAGCTGGACCAGCCAGATTCTTACAGGTAGAAATTCAAGCACAAATTATGTGCAGAAATCATTGAAATTCGGAGCCCACCACAAATAGGCCATGTGTTTGTTGTTACAGTTAGAAATGAATGTGAAATGCTCTTAATGTTGTTCTAAATTTAGGCTTCAGGAAAAGTAAGCCTGTCCTATACAGTGTATCTCCGTCCATGGTAACTTTCGTGAAATAATCTTTCTGAAATTTCTTTCTATGATAATTGTGACTGGAGGTAATTTTTTATTTAATTGCCTTTTTGTGTGCGTGTGTGTGTGTGTGTGTGTGTGTGTGTGCGCGCATTTGTGCTGTTATTTGAAACCGTGCTATTTTTGAATGCATCAGGGTCTGACTTAAATATTAGTGTAACTACATTATCACAGTGTTTTTGCCTGGTAGCAAACATGTACAAATGAGGATTACAACTCTTGAGAAGGCAACAGGTCATGGTTGGTAAGCTGCCCGGGGGGGTCACTGATATAGAGTCATTTTTGACAGGCTGTGGAGGAGGCTCCATTGTTCCTGGTGTGTCTGGATGTTACCTGCAGGCACTATCGCTGAGACTACAGTATTATCCTATTATTAGGCTTAGTTGTTTACGCTTATTACTGCTTGTCAGGTAGGCAGAGAATCCTTCTGAAAACGAGCATCTGCAGAAAAATACATGACTACTTCTTTATCTCATTCAAGTACATCGGCTTACGATAATTTTCAGAGGCCTTTAAGAATGTCTTGATAGGACACAACAAACAGAAATGTAAGGTTTATGTTTACATGCAAGCTTTTGATTCTATGACACGTTTCACTGCACCACAGACATGGTTGTTTGGCAGACAGTGTAAGAATGTAAGAAACGCTGCATCTGTTTCATATGTATTAAAGCTGATATCATTATGGTCTCGCTTCAGTTGAAAGTACATACACAGTAAGAGGACATCGTGGATTGAAACAGCCTCGGTTAATGTCTCTGTTTGTAGAGGAAGTGAACAAAATAAAAAAAAGCCCATCATATGGTCTGGCAGATTTTGGGCACAGGACCAGGGATGACAAATGTGCTCTTGCAATAATTCAATCTGCTCTCATAATTCTCTAACTTTTAGGGACAGACAGAATGAAAAAAAAATGTCCGGCAGTTTAGCCGCCAAGTCAACGTCCAATAACTGTGATCAAGTGTTAGTTAAGATGCTTTTCCTCTCACTTTATCTATTGACAGATTGAGGGGTACAAAGATACTGGATAAGTGGCACAAACTTACTGTGAATATGTTAACGAGAGGATTTGGTACCAGATCCAAAATCTTGTCATTTTATTGATGTCACAGTATTGATATTAAGTTTGAGGAACAACAGAGCTGTACTTTCGCTATCAGAGTGTACTGCAGTAGGTGTTAGCATGGCTACGGGACATATTCTCATGTAAATTGCTGCCTTTTGTATCACAGTTTTAATTCATGCTTTTTACAACAATATTGTCTTGTGACATATTTATTCTTCTAAGGAACATTTTAGCCTTGACAGCTGAAGTCAGACTGTGTTAAGTTTATATGTCAAGCCAACAAAAGGCAAACCCAACCGTCTGTTATTGAACCGTGTTTTTCCAGCTTTGTGTACGCAGTCCAAAAATGTAGTAACATCATAAAAAATAAACAGCAATTTTGATGAACAGAGTAAAATTATGAATATAATCAAATTCACTCTTTTTGGGTACAGTTAGTTAAGTAAGAAAGTGAAATGAAGCATCTGTTTTGGAGTATTTAAACTAAGTGTTGTTCGCTGCAGAGATGTCTGTCGAGCCTTGGGCAATGTGAAGCACAAACAGCACACGGCTGCATTTAGAAAGCCAACGAGATCAGGTACCGCCGCTACTGGAGCTGCCTCTGGGCCAATCTCCATGTGTGTGGTACTGTAGTAAAGCACGTTATCTGTATTAAAACATAGTAATATATATGAATACCCCTTTTTGTTTTGCAGAATAAGATGTATGTTCTGGCGATGGTTGATCCTGATGCTCCGAGCCGCGCCGAGCCAACATCTGCTCACTGGAGGCACTGGCTGGTCGTGGACATACAGGTAGAGTAAGAGTCTGCAGTAACCTCTGCTCCCTCTTAGGAACAGCTTCCTGTGTTTTAGTGATGGGGACACGGACAGCATTTGTTATTGGATTAGGAGCTCATATGGTACAAATTTATGAAGGAGCGTTTTGATTTTTTTTTTTTTTTGATTTTAAATTGTGCATTTTCATAATCTCGGGGTCTCACTTGGCATGTCTCGTGTTTACATCTGCACTGGGGCCGATCGCAAGGCTGGAAAATTATGAATGGTTTTTAAAGCCTAACTTGGTGGAAAAGGGAATGCCAAGTTCAAAAAATGTTAATTTTTCATATCATGTATCTTGTGCAATAAATGCCTGTGACAAAAGTGTGGGAGTAAGTCTTTCTAAATGGCTGTGAAAGTTTGCAAGGCCCTGTCAGCAGCAATTTCCCTCTGCTGCAGAGAGCCTGGGACGTGTCAATGCAGGCGTGTGAGACTGAGATTGAGGAGAGCAGCATGCGAGGCGCACACTCTTTCTCCCATAGAGCTCCAGTCCCTCAGCTCCCCCTCCAGTGGAGAGATCTTGGCAGAGTGTCCTCCCTTCATCTGTTCCCCCAGGCAGAGCAGCTCCCCCAATGATCCACACTTCTCCATATTTTACACCCCCGAAATGGGCACCGCTCCGATCCCCTTATTTCTCTTCATATTTCACTCCTTTTTTTTATCCATTCGTTTGTGTGTTTTCACATTCTTGCATTCTAACGCCAAATGCGTATTGAGTTGTTGATTGCCTCAAATATTTGGAGGTTTGCAGACATTTTATAATCCCGCGGGAACCGGGAGATCAACCCAGTAGATTAAGACTAGTGGTCTGAAAAACAACCACACAAAGACGCTTCAGCGATGTATCACTGCTCCCGTTTTGTTTTATAAGGCGTAGTTGTGCACTAAAGTAAATGCCACATTGATTCGAAGATCCAAATGTGATGTATCTGGGATATATATATTTTAGCAAACCTTTCAACGGCTATGAATTCAGACTTTTGTGATGCTGCGCTTTAGAGATGATTTATGCAACCACATTCCTGCTTGCCTGTAAGGATGTTTACCTCCTAGCACTCGCATACATAAATGATAAAACAAAAAAAACCGAGTAATTTCCACTTTCTAAAATTGCATTAGGCATCACCTTTGCTTCTTATTTTTAAGCCCATAAAGTCTGTCTGGCCATGAGACCAGCTGTGAATAAACAAATGTCTTTCAAGTGCTCAGACGGACCACATTCTCTCGAGCAATTCAATTTCCTGTCACTCGTGTGGGTGTTGACCTGCGTTCTCCATGTAGGGATTGGCCAATGTGATGGGATGTTTTTCTGATTGTGACTGGTGGTTGGTCAGAAGGGTTAATGAGCCTTTTGAGTGATGCCAACCTGTAGTGGGAGGTGTTTAATTGACCAGGGTGACCAGGTCACATCACACAACCTCAGTTTTGTTTTTTCAAGTGTCGATGTGAATGTGTTTGATTTTGTTTCCTGGCAGTTGTGATTTTGACAGCAATGTAGTTGAATTTATAAATGTGTGTGTGTGTGTGTGTGTGTGTGTGTGTGTGTGTGTGTGTGTGTGTGTGTGTGTGTGTGTGTGTGTGTGTGTGTGTGTGTGTGTGTGTGTGTGTGTGTGTGTGTGTGTGTGTGTGTGTGTGTGTGTGTGTGTGTGTGTATATAGAGAGAGTGAGAGTCTTTTGTATGTGAGGAGAGTGAAGTACCTTACAATAACAGTTGAACTGCTTTGTGTTAGATGGTAGATTATTTGTTAAGCAAAGTAGTTTCTTTCGCTAAAGTCAGGGGTCATGCCTTCAAATGTCAAGTGGATCAGTGTTTTTCATCCTCACTCGTCAAACAGCTTCGAGCTGCAGCAGCCATATTCTTGTTATATATATATATATATATATATTCATTAGTCCAAGGTCTTGCAGTCTTGCCCTAGTTTGTGGATGATTCAATAATTAGTGTGTATTCTTTATCCGTAGCCACAGCTAAGAAGGTAGAAGATTTCCTTAATTCAGCTGAGAGTGAAGCGAGGTCAGGCTGGACTGAGCAACTCGGCACCACAGATTTCTTCAGCCCAGGTCTCATTAGAGCAGCGATTGCAACAGAACAAGGGCACACTGCGGCTACCTTGTTTATTATAGACTCATCACTCCACCTTGCTTTGAGCTGCATTATTTAGCTAGCTCTTCACTCATCACAACATGTGCTGAGGATCTCCTCACAATGAGTCAGCCGTGCCAAAACCCTCTTTAACCACAGAGAGAGAGCTGTTTGAGAGCCTGATATTTGTTGCCACACACTGTACACTGCCACATACTTCTAGTATTGATCCACAACTAGTGTGGAGCCTTATGCGGAGCCGGATTTAGCATTAGCTATAGACACAGGCAGCTTTATTGGTCTTCCTGAAGAGAAAAAAAGGCTTTATTTGTTGTATTGATGATTATGAAAACATAAATTGTGTTTTAGGAAGAGAACATGTTTATGTTATATGCACAAATTTAAGGATCCACCGATACTACTTTTTGCAGACCAATTACAAGTACTTACATTTGAGTACTTGCCGATACCGAGGACCGATATGAATAATACCATTACTGTTCTTACAATGACTTTAAAAACTAGATTTATTTTCATCAGATGTGAGGACACCTTTTGACCGTAACAAATTAAATTTTGTGACATTTTCACATTCAACATTGTGTTTTTCTGATACAAACGGAGCATAGTGCGCCGAGCTGTTGCTAACTTTGTGGCTAACCCAAGCCTCCAGGGAGAGTGCCGGGCTTTGAGGCCAATTTGAAATAGTGGCCAAACTGAATGGAATTACAGTTTATGGGTCCGTCACGTGATGCCATGCTTATTTAAATCATCAGCTTCTCAAAGTTGTAAAACACACTTAAGCTGAATCCAGAGTTATCCGTTCATGTGAATGAGCCTGGGAACGTGGCTGGACCGAGGGCCGGGAGGCCGGGTTGAAGGAAACGCCAATGCGCTTCCTCTATGGGCCCCATTTTTTGCTTCATGTGCCACTTAGCACCTTTAATAGAAATGAATGGGGCGCGGCCTCCAACGCTGTATTCAGTTCTCTTTGTACATCCATTGGCTAACCCACTTCACCTTCATCATTATTCACAGTCAAACAAACTGTACACAGACTGCAGTGCTACACTCACTCGTTTACTTGTTATGCATTTCTGTGGCAGAAGTTTTTGGTCTCTTATAAGTCTGTGTGGGTTCTGCATTTGTATGTGCATGGTACAATAAATACCATGACTAATTTATTAACTATATCTGCGTACGTAAGTAGGTAAATGTAACAATCAACACACATTTTAAATATGCACAATAGCCACCCAACTAGACAAGTTATTGTCCAGTGTCAAATCTTTGATTTATAGCGCTTATATCATTTATCACGCCAAAAAACCATTTACTCCAGCAGTTAAGTGTAAACTGTGTGGCTAGGTGTCTCCTCTTCTTCCACCAGCTGTCCACTTTTTGTTAGAACTCACATTAATAGATGATCTATGTGCATTTTTATTGCAACTGCCTCCATGAGCTACAGAAACAGTCATTTAGAAGCTTCTCCAACACACTCCGTGTTTTTTTGTTTTTTTTATCAATTATGGACAATTACCAAAATAACCATCAACAGATTGTTGTCTAGCTCTCAGAGTCGAATTCCAGATTGTGAGCCTCTCCCTCCCTCTGTCTGCTCTCCCAGAGTCTAAACCAATGCAGATGTTCCGGTATGGTCTCGCAGCGATAATTACTGTAACAAGCAAATCATTAGTATCTGAATAGAGGCTTATATAAATACAGCACTGGGGCTTACTTTTACTTTGCTCATTATAATTTGGGTGGTTTGTGCGTCGACATGATGCAATATGAACTTACAACAGAGTGCCCCCGCTACAGCTCTTTCCTGCTCTGGTGTTCACTATCTCGATAAAATCCCCTTTTAAATAGCGTCGTATAGCCTTAGCTTTTCATGGATTTTTTTGCTTACCTTTTTATGATGATGTATGAGGTTTGTCTTCCGAGGGTTTTGTCTCCAGGAAATGTTCTGTGCCTCAAATTATTTTATTTCTAAAAGGATTTTATGAAAAATGAAAGTACACAGTATGTATATATCCACCAGATGCAAACGCATTCAGGCTGTTCGCTTTGTTGTTGTTTGATTTGGTTGCATAGCAGTTTTCTTATTTACAAGCAACATGAGGTTAATTTTCAATAAGGCCAGAGATTCACGATCCGTCGTGAGCTGTTCAGGCTGAAGTCATTCAGTGTCCTCTTCAGTCGGGGCTTCTTCATTTCCAGATTCATTTCAATAAGGTCTTTTGGATTGGAAGCCATCATGTGTTTGTTAACTCCCTCTCCCTGGCTAATTGAAGGCCAGTTGGACAGTTTAGCACACAGTGTGCTGTGCTCATTACTATGGTGCATGAGGGATATGCATGCTTTAACATCCATCTCTGTTGTAGCAGCTCCCAAAAGGGGAACAGAGCCTGTGTTCTGCTGCTGGTCAGGCAAATACAAACAGTGAAGTATTGTGACTGTATCAGACCAGCTGGCTTTGTGTTTGTGAATTCTGCAGCCTGCAGAGATCGTCTGCTCCACACCTCAAGATGTCCTTTAAACTGCAAACTAAAAGGCGTGTAACCCCTTTTCTTCCTCCAAACAGTATCGTTTGTGTCGCTTTAATTATAATGAAGAAATACCATGTGCCAGTCATTGTGATGATATCGCTCATTTATTATCATTTCATATTTTTGGGAACAACAATGGTTCATGTCACAGAGGAACAAGCTGTATCAGGTTGATGTCAAGTTTTGCAAAAAAAATGTCACACAAGTCATTAGTGTCTGAGCTGCAGCAAATGATAGTGCTGAAAATATGTTTCTAACCTCTGCAAAAGACAATATTCAATATTGCAAATAAACATACACAATTGCATTGTTCTTTATCCTGTAA
The DNA here is from genome assembly GCA_032191485.1 of Leptoclinus maculatus. Lineage (NCBI taxonomy): Eukaryota > Metazoa > Chordata > Actinopteri > Perciformes > Stichaeidae > Leptoclinus > Leptoclinus maculatus. Next base: position 22,577,480 of record JAVDOI010000005.1, read on the forward strand.
TTATCTCTCCTGTGGCATGTTATGATTTAAGCGTTTCTTTTTTTTGACAGACAGCTGCCCCCCATATGGAAGCCAAAAAACAATTTCCCAAAAGGCCAGACAAACCATAGCTAGCTTCATTGTGAGAACAAAGAACCATTGGTATTATTCATAATTAAACTCTTATTGTGTACTCCGCTGAATATTTCCATTCTTCTGCCTCTCTCCTGCTCACTCTCGTTTCCCCTCTCCATACTTTGCACCTCGTGTTGGGAACATCTGTCTGGCGTCAGAGTGGAGCCTGGCTGTGCAGATTGGAGCAGGTAGAGGAGCACATTGTAGCCCAGCTAATGATGAGAGTGTCTGCCCTCTCTCTTGGAGGAGACGCAAGCTGCTGCTTCACGCTCGCTCACTCCACTCATACGCCCAGGGAAACAGATTTCCAAACATATGCAGTATGTTTTTAATCCAGTTGAGCACTTCATTTCCCAGCAAACACAAATAACCTTACGGGACATCCATATCTTATGACAAGGGGGTGGGCGCAAAGGAATTGAAAAATTTTCCTTTTTAGTGTGATTTTCTTTTTCTTTTTTTCACTCAAAAGTTGCTAAACATGCTCATAACCCAGGTTAACAGTTTGCTTGTTTATGGTTTCACAAACTTTTACACAGATGATGCAACTTTATCCAATCTAAACTCCACTTTGTGCACCTGTTGACATCCTTTGTTTAAACTTAAACTGACGGCATAAACGCATGTTCTTTGTTACTAGTGCCTTAAAGATTTTGAACAGATTGTTGTCAAAGATATACATGTGAGAAGTTAGTAAACCAAGTATGTGATTAAGAGTTATGCCAGAACTTAAAGAAATGTTTTCGTAAATTACGAAGAAGTCGGAAAACAGCTTTGTACTAAACTATTTTGTATTATACATTTCATATTGCAGCTTGAATTAGTTTGACCCTGATAAAGTTTTCCATGCGGGTCATTTATCTTTTTTTCCTAAATATCCAAATCCTCCCTCCAGTACAAGTCAACAATAGCTCTTAACATGGAGGCTCAGCTGGAGGTGCTTAACATTTAGAATGGCGCTCATCCTGCTGTCAGCCACAGCCAGACAAATGTCAGAGGTGGTACTACATGGAGTTCAGCTTGTGGAAGTCATTCCCTCACTAAACCTCATCAGACACATTAGGATGCTAGTGTTTGTTAGTTTGGCTTTTTTTAAATTAGCTTGGCATCTTTTTTTTTTTTTTAAGCTTTTTGACCTTTTCTAAGGTTTTTCCACTTTTGTGTGTGTGTGTGTGTGTGTGTGTGTGTGTGTGTGTGTGTGTGTGTGTGTGTGTGTGTGTGTGTGTGTGTGTGTGTGTGTGTGTGTGTGTGTGTGTGTGTGTGTGTGTGTGTGTGTGTGTGTGTGTGTGTGTGTGTGTGTGTGTGTGTGTGTGTGTGTGTGTGTGTGTGTGTGTGTGTGCATGTGTGAAAGAGTTTTAAAAGGTACCGCTGATTAGTGGGGGCCCACTTAATACCTGAACTTGCTGTCACTGTGGCTCTGCTACATCTGGACCCCCCCTGGTCTTGTGTGTGCAAACATCCCGTAATAACACGATAGATCTCGTCTTACTTTCAGCTTATTAACAAACACGCTCTTCTTCTTCAGTGTGGGCTGCTGCTCTCACTGTTCTCCGCCACCTAAAGGGAGAATTACATAAGAATCCTCCGCTCAATTGTCAGCTCCATCCCCCGTCCACATATAACACACACACACACACACACACACACACACACGCACACACGATACTGTAGCTGATAACCTACCAAGCCTCGCCATCTCTATAACAGCTGACCTCCCTGCTGTGGTTGCCTTGGTGAGATGATTGAGGAGGTTTCACTGCATGAAGAACGTGAGCTGCTATGGTTTTCTATCAGAAGCTGTGAATGCTGTTTTGGGCAGCGAGGGAATGATCATCCATAAATTATAGTTTTCACATGTTTCTTAATAGTTTTTCTAAGAAAACTAAATTCCTATTGATTTTACCACGTGAATCTAGTCTCCTTCTTGGGGAGAAAGAAATGCATTCACTTCCACATTTATTTCAGGAAGTAGGCCTACTTTGTGTCAGTGTGCTACATTAGTGCGTACCCTGCACACCATCCTGGGTAAATCATGATTAGTCTCCAAGAAAACAAGGACAACCTGGAAAGCCCCATTTGATCCAGTCTGTCACACTATAGCCTAGCAGGGGAAAAAAAAGAACAGATTGGACCTTCTCCATGCAAATGCAGTTTAAAACCAGTAGCTCTGCACACATAAAGGCGCTTCTTTTAATATGTGCCCCCTTTCTTCACACCCACCACCATTGTGTATAAAATCCTGTTTTTCCTGAAAAGATTTCTAGTCGCAGCCGCAGACAATGTTCCCCCACACAAGCTGTCGTCTTTGTCATACCCCCCCCCCACCCACCCACCCACCCCACACACACACACACACACACACCCTCCACTTCAGTCAGTAAAGCAGGATCTCTGGCAGTCGGCCCCGCGTGCAAATTCATGTGTTTCAGGGTACAGGTGGGGGGCTCGCCGGAGTCTGCCTACCTGTTCCCCTGTAAAATGGTCAATTTTGACAGACATGGATCTGGGGGGGGGGGGAAAGCAGACATGGAAACCAGAAGGGGGGAGAGAGGGGCGGGTAAATGAACAAATGTCAGGGTTAGTGGGGGGTTGCCGGGGCCGCGGCTGTGGAAAACGCTTCCTCTTAGGGGTGTCTCCTGATAGGGTGCAGTGAAGGGGAGTGAGGCATGCTGATAAAAACAACTCACTAACAATTACGCTCACCTAAAATAGCCCTTATTTAAGTATATAGCATGCTTGCCAGTTAATTGTACACAAAAACAAAGACTTCACAAAAGACCTCCTGCAGCAAATGTATTTTCTTTTATTTTGGCATGATAATTAAGTGTGACAGCTATGAATGCAAAGTTGGCAGATATTATAGTGGCCTGTCTAACTCTGCGTGCTGATTAGGATTGTTTGTATTCCAAAAGTTATACCAAACTACAAAATTAGAAAACTGAAGTTTCGGTCAAAGAACTATATTGTGTTCTGAACAAATAATTAGAACTGGTGTGGCATCTCAGATTCGGCATAATAAAATAAAGTGCACTGACATACCAGAATCTACCATGATTTCATAAAAATACTCAAAACTCTGGCCATCATTGTTATCAAAGCTTAGTGGTGGAGGTTTGGCAATTACATGTAGATGTGTGCTCAGTTTTATGAATATTAAATCATTTTTCCATGTATTTTTCAGTGCTTGACAATTACAAAAATTGCACAAGAGATGAGTCCATTCTCTGCAGATTACGGCCCCTATCTATTCCTAACCAAGCAGCTGACTGCATGGGATTTAATGACAGCGTTCCTAATATGTCCATGAGATAATGCTTTTGTTAATGACAAGCGAAAAGCCACCATCAATACAATGCTTTCAGTGGAAGCCAACATTGTATCCGTGTTCCACTTGAATAATTTGTGTACCATTACTGCATTTCCTCTGAATTGTTCTCTGGATTTGTTCAACTTGTTCTTATTGATATGCTGTAGGACTAACAACCATAAAATCTACCAAGACCTCTGATCTGTACTATTGACCATTATCATAGCCAAGAGGTTTGTTACACTGTGGTATTTTTATGCTACACTTGGTGAGAAACCTGTTTACATTCCAGGGTGCTGTATAGTTCACTTCTCTCCGCAGCTCAGTCTGATTCCAAAGCACTGTATAGATTTCTTTCAGCTGATGAAATTAAAAAGACAGCAGTGTGTGTGTGGTGTGCCTTCCAGCAACGCGATTTGCCTGTGAGTTCACGATACGGGTTGAGAGGGGAGTTCCTTTGGGGGGGATTAAATAGCTCCCTCTCTTCCTTCCCTCCTCCCCTGCCCTCCATACTTGCAGAACACAAACAGCTTGCAGGGCTGTACTGTACTTGTACAACATGTTTGCCACAGTGCTGCTCACAGGTAACAATAAGCCAAGGTCAAAGGTTAAGAGGGATTGTGGAGCTCAGATTCTTGCGTGTTCCTCTGGCAAACACTGTGCGCACAGGAACAGGAAACAGTGCCCATAGTATCGCTGGGAGAAAGAAAGAGTGAGAGACGGAGAGAGTGAGCTGTCTCAGAAGAGAGGGGGTATCAAAAAGAAGAAGACCAAGGCCGGTTTCAGACTGTCCTACTAAGATTAGGACAGTCTTAGACGAGTCTATAAGGTTAGGACGGTTTTGCTCGTTGACTAGTCGAATACCAGTTAAACCGCTGCCTGAGATTAAAGACTTATATTAGAGAGCTGTCTTTGTTTGTTTGTAACAATCACACCAAACCTGAACACAACTGAACTGTGGGGTTTTCTGATCAGCTATTACGAGTTATCATCATAAGCCCTGCATTCAAATTGTACTTTTTTTAGTGGAGTAGTAGTATAAAGTAGCAGAAAATGAAAATACACATGTATGCTAGTACCTCTAAATTATATTACAGTATAGTACTTGAGTACATGTACTTAGTTACAGTCAACCACTACCTGTAAAAGAGTAATATACGATATTCAGAGCGTTAGTATAGCAGCAAACCACTATTAGCTATGCAAAGATAAAGTCGAGTAATGTCTACCGGAGCAGAGACTGAAGTTGCTCTTTTTCTGTGTGTGTTGTTGTGCGAGCTTCTCTTTGCTTTGCTATTAGTGCATGTTTGTGAATGTGAATGTGAGCATGCCCCACTGGTTAGCTCGCGGCCACCGCTCTGCACTAGTCTCATTCGGCCGTTACAGCTGATAACGCCGGCCCGACCGACGGCGTTGTTGCAGAAGTGTGGCACCAACCATCTGGTTAGCTCACACACTGTGGGCTCTGTCAGCACGTTGGCTGTAGTTTGTACTTTTAGCGCTGTTAGCGCCGTTAGCACCGTTAGCTACGAGCCGCCAGATCAGGCGGCGCCATGTTGAGAGCTGCTGAGAGACAATAGAATTGCTCCCAATCTCCTATGATGCACCTTTAAGTAATCCATCTCCTAACCATGTAGGGCAGTAGTTCAGAAAACTGGTCATCTTTTTATTTTGTTTAGTTTGTCAAAAAAAAAGATTTTGTTGTCAAGTAGCCATTAATGTCACCTGCTGACGAGAAAAAAAGAGTTGTTGAAGATGCTTGGATAAATCAATTGTTTGATTCTTCCAGAAAGATGTCCATGTTTGTAATTGAGAAGAGTCATAATGTAACGAGTTGTCACCGAAATTTGTGTCACCTATAAGATCGTTAAAAAGCGACAAAGCTCTAAGCAGCTGATGATCTTGGACGTTTATCTGAACTGTTGGTTAGATTTAAGCCATGGTGAAAGTCTATCTCTGTGAAACCAGATCCCTGCCTCTGTCAGGCTTTTGAATGTGAAGGAGATTATCCGTTTAATCTCTTAATCATGCATACTGTATACAGAGTTGGTCCTGTGCCTGAAACCTCTGTCCTGATCTATCACCGCCACCTTTTGCGTTGAATCCCTCTAACCCACAGACCCAATCAGGTTAGCGCCGACACTGTTGCGCATGTTCCTCTCCAGCTTTCAGTATATTATACCCTTGATGCCCTCTTAATGCTATCCAGACCAACGGTGCATAAAATGGATTTTGAAAATATGTAGATTTTAAAATACAGCTTTTTTTTTTTTTTTAAATCCCTCATTGCCACAAATGTATTCAGAATAAAGGCAGATGTTTCATAACATGAATTAGGTTACTGTACATTTTGCGCAGTATGTTCCCTAAAAGTAGGAATTAATAATGAAGATGCTTTTTGGCCGGAAATTGCTATTCAAACAATTATGTACTTAGTTTCTTCCAACAAATGCATTCCACATTATTGTTTTGCCTCATAGCAAAGCACCCAAAAGACTAAAACCTTTCATTTCAGCAAAGGCCGCTATTGGTCACCGTCAATAAAAGCATAAAAGCATTTATTTCCCACGTTTGTCAAATTAACAGCATACTCCATCTCCCATAGGACTTGTAAGGTTCATTAACCTTTCTGTGAAGTGGGACAGGTTTCCAGCAGTTACCATAACCTCTGTCTCGTTCCTACCTCAATTATAATAGAAGAATTAAACATCCAGCGATTCAAAACAGTAATGCTGCCTCTTAAATCCCTTTGTACCAGCTCTCAGTTGTTAATGACTAAAGACACTGAATGAACTATCGAGTTATCAACAGACAGAACGGCGGACAGAAGCGAATGAAATGGCTGCTCTTAACAGCCAGGATTACTGACTACGTGTTCAGTTTTTGTTTGACGGTCAGATTTTACTGCTTCTAGAATTATTATTCAGTTTTTAAATGGGATGTTGCCTTTGTGTTCTATGAATAACGCAACATTGCATTAATGCTACATGAAACAGTTATTATACATTTGGAAAACTATGCCTCGTCTGTGTGGAAACACTTGTGGCTGTTTAAAAAAGAAAAAAGAAAATCCCCTTGCGGGATTAATAAAGTAACTATCTATCTATCTAATCATTGCATTTCAGCCAAATTTCGCTGTTTTGTTGCGCCATGGCCCACAGTCCTTGCAAAGTCAAAAGAATAGACTGACCTTGAACTAATTAAGTGGTCAATTACACGCCTGTTGATCTCTTTTAATTTCTTAATAATTAGATTAATTGTGTGGGCAAAGAGTTCGTTCTCTTGTCCACCTACTCCTCCTTCATCCTCCACCTCTTCCTCTCACTTCTCTTTCTCCTCCTCCATGCCCGAGCCCACAAGGTTTCAATACTCATTTATTTTGTGTCACCGTTCACACTTACCAAAAAAAGAAAAAAAAAAAAAATGTTTTAATTCTATGCCATTGACAATTTTAATAAGCTTAATCTTCCTCTTACTCTCCCCACCCCCTTACATCTCCCCCGTCCTCTCATGTATTAATCAAAATTCAGAACGTGCCTGGGTGTATTTGTCTATTATAATCTATTCATTTACTATCTCCAAGGATTTCTCTTCTTACCACCGAACACCGCTGTAGCCGTGGAGCAGCAAGGCCTCGTGTTTCTGTGCGAGTGTCTTCTGATGCTACTTGTAGGCAAGCTCAGGCTGGGATTTTCCAGTGCCACCCCCGTCAGTGGGAAGCCCGACATGGGGACATGTCAGAGCCTTGTTTGCTTGTTGTGCTGATGAAGCTGGGGGTGGGGCGAGTGGGCAGCCGTGTTCAGGTTCCAGGATTCCCTTCAAATGAGTCAGCCAGCCCCCACTCAAACCGACTGTTACCTTGGGAACTCACGCTTGGGCTTCCCTCAACAGTACTAAAGTACAGACTCATCAGCACCCATACTTACTAACACACACACACACAAGCTTGTAAGGGCTCGGAAGCAGCATCCATGTTGGAGGAAATTATCTTATTAAAACGCTCTCGCTGTGGCCTCCACTCTGCCCTGTTAGGCCCAATCTGCTCCATGAGAATGAGATGACCAGCCCAGCACGGCCACTTTGTTGAGGCAGATTTGTAATTTATGCAAATTAGACGGAATAGATGAGTGTGATAATGAGTTTGGGTGGCTAGTTTCTTAAGTCAGTGGTTTGAGTAATAGTATGCTTCCCTACTAATGAGCCCGACCGGCGTAGTGTAGGTTTGGTGCATCACAGTGTGTCGGGTGATGTCAGTGATGGCTGGAGTTCACTTAATAACTGGACTGTTTATGTTTCCAACTCAGTTCATTACCAAAGCCAAATGAGTTTCTTTACTAAAGCCATTAGTCCAGCAGGCTATTGTTAAGTGGGTTAATTTGTTGAAGCGCTGAAGCAGATCATGGGTGACTCCCCCACTGGCTTTCACCCTGTCCTGCTGAAGCCAATCCATCCCGCTCAGCTGATCTCCATTCGGGAGCTCTACCAAACCAATCAACTCAGACTCAAGCCCATTAGGCTTTTTCACAACTCAGGCTCATTCACCCTAGCTGGAGACTCCAGAAAATGTGTTATGTTCAGTTTTAATAGGGGTTTGTTTTTTTAAGGACATTTAGCTGTTTATTTTTATGATTAACAAATCTGTGTTAAAAATTAGAATGTAACCAATACAGTATCACTTATTTTATGTGTTAACTGTAGAAATTAATTAAGTTTGATTAATTGATATTATTATATTTTCCCTATTTTGATGGGACGTGGGAGTGGGGGGGGGGGGAGCAACTACATCAAAAAACATGAAGAAAAACACACCATGTACACGCTATAACTGCCGTACACATCGACCAGCTGCTCAACCAAGAAGTAAAGTTTGCGTGCTGTAAAATAAAGGCTGACATTACTCCCAGTTCATGCAGCACTGGGCTTTGCCAAGGTCTGTTTGTGTGCCATCTTTAAGAAGATGGCAGGTCCCAGCTAATCGTGACCCGCATGGGCTACAGATCAGCTTTTGAAGAGCACCAGGAGAGGAATATGATGAAGCTTAAGTTTGCAGTGCAGTTGAAAGAGTGAAGCCATCTGTTAGCTGAGCTCTGATGCCATTCATCAGCACCGGGTTCAGTCTCTGTGTTTCGCCTCAGATACAGGAGCAATATATGTATATATGTATATATATATATCCTCTATGAGTGAAAGTCATAGACTACCAAGTGGCATGCTACACCCTAGGGCCCTATGGATCCCCGTATACAGTATGTGGCTGGTAGGGAGGAGGTTTCTCCTGACCATCATATCTAGAGTAATGCATCAACTTCCAGCCTCTTTGTCCTGTAGTTTTAGAAAGTGTGGCACAGGCGTGGTGCATCGGTTTGATGACCATAGACCTGTAGAATTCGAGGAGGAATGTTTGAGGGGCAGCCCCAGACCATTACACAGAACGGCCCGCTGTTGCTGCCATAGTCAGGGAGGACCAATAGACCATAATCCAGAAGCATTAACTCCAGGTTGCAGAATATTAGACACTAGTAAGGTGGATGAAGTACCCACTACTCCAGTTTAGGGTTGCTGTAGATATATGGGACTATAGTGTCGGCAGTAAGCATCTGACAGTGGACACTTATTCTACCTCTAACAACTGCTTTACAGCTACATTTCTTTTGTCAGTAAACTATTGCATACTATGTTTTTGTTGCATACTACGTAAACTCAAAAGTCAGGTGATCTCAGGTGGTCTCTTTTCACCCGTTATACCAGGGAATCTTTTCACCCACTCATTTTGAATTCACAAGTGTCAGATTTACACTGAAATCCTAAAATAAATGAGGTTGGTACGAACATATTCAATGTCTTCTCTTCCTCAAAAATACCTCACTGTGTTTAACCTGTAAACGGTGAGGTTTCTTGTCAGACGCAGACTTTTAATTCACAATAACCCTGCAAATGAATGGGCTGATTACTGAGGCGAAGATAAGGAGGCAGTCATAAGCACTTGGCTTGAGTGGAATAGGCAAGGGGGGGGGGGGGGTGGTGGTGGAGGGGGGTGCTGTGGCAGTACAAGTCCAGCCTCAGAAATAGAGCTGTGAACACCATCTGTCATGCTCTCTCTCCCCGTCTGTTAGCCTGACTGCAAGTAAAAGGGAGAATGATGCTCTCAGAACTGCATTAGAAGGACGTGGGTGCTGATTGTCGTAGGTGTGGGTTTACAGGGTGTGCAAGGGAGGAGGAGGGAAGTGCTGTGTGTGTATATACAAGGAGGTGCATGAGTAACTGACAAAGGGAAGCACTCTCCCACACACGGAGAAGGAGAAGGGTTCTTGGACAAGTGGGCATTCCTGTTGAAACCGCACCCCTGCACCTTCTCACCACCTCCTCGCGGACTCCTACCTCTTGTCAGAGGATTCCCAGCGGAAGTTATGAAGACACGTTATACAAACACACAGCTCATCCTCTCCTCTGAGGCCTAGAGGGGTTAACAATTCATGTATAATGTTAGTCATTTCAAATGTTGAGCAAGTTCTTGCTGATACTCAGACCTAAAGGAGGTGCATCGTTGTCCCATCCAAGACTTTCAGGATGGTAACAGTGCTGCTATAAACTCTGAACATATTCCTTCATGGGGGGGGGGGATTGTGATGAATTGGTTGGTCTGGATAAGCCTCGCTTGTGTTTCAGTTGGAACAGAGAGAGCGAGAGTTGTTTGCGCTGAATATCGGTGGTTGGAGTGTCAGGCTATTACGTGACCCGCAGAAAAAGCTCTGGTGCATTGCCTTTTTTTCCAGATTTTCAGAATTATTCATTGCTCATAACGTGTAGGTTGTTTCGGGAACCTTTCTGCTTTTGTCTGAGTCAGAGTGTGAAATAAGAGTCAGTAAAACATGAAGGCAAGCTGGGCCACGATGAACAACAGGGAGAGGCGCGATGAAATGTCCGTAACACCGCAGCTGGACTTACATTAGTTAGCTCTGGCGTCTCAAGCGGCGGATGGCTCCTACATTTGAACAGAGCAGAGACAAATGAAGAAACCGCCGGTGAATATAGTTTTGTTAACATTTAGGAACAAAGCAAATATTCAGACGATCGTATTGTCTGGATTTTACATTTTCATTTGATATGTATGGGTGAATTAACAACTCCAGTCCAGTCCTCATTGGTTCTCTGTTAGCTCTCCTCTTTAAATAATGTTCTTATCTGTTAAGTATGTAAAATACTTAACTTCCATCTTGATGCTTTTAGTGTATTTCGCTGTCAGTTTCTGCCTCTCCCACACAGCTCAGTGTGTGATTCATTATCACAGCCACAAGAATGGGTATTCCCCTTGTATGAGATGTAAAAGAGTCTCATTTAGTTTTGACTTAATAACTCTCACATGAACTCAACCTAAGTACTTTGTGTTATTCTCTGTTTGTTTGATTAACAGTCGAATAAAACATCTTTTGTTTGTCCTTCAACTGCAGGAGTAAATAATACGTTATGGTAACTGTAGATTAAATGATGCTGTTATGAGTGGGTCATCTAGTCACAGTGATTTGTTTATTAATTCAGATCAATGCTTTGCACAATGTTTAAATTGAAAGTGTCATTGCAACATTGCTTTAAACTACTGACCTTCTCTCTGTCTTCTTATTTTCTGAATTTCAGAATCAGAATCAGCTTTATGCATACATGGAATTTGACTCCGGTTTTCATGTTGCTCTCAACGTACATACATAGAATATACAAATATACAAGAAAAATATAAAAAAGGACATTAAAGACGGCAAAGTAGAACAGAGGTAAGCATAAACATTGAAACATTTAACTACTATGTACAATATAAATATAATATATATCCAAAAGTATATATATATGAACATAAAGAACAATAACAATGGATTTGAGATATTTCATGTGACCCTGGTATATGGTACACTGTTTATGTTTGTATGTAACTTGTATACCGATCAAACATTCCACTCTTGTAAATATAGACCACAACATTAGGTGGTATTGTATATATTCAGCTCTATGATTGAACCGAGAAGACATTATGTAACTCATGAACATGTGAATTTAAAATGTAGCGCCTACATGAGAGAATATCTAGAAACACTGATAGTGGGTTCCTTGGTAACTGCATAGATAATTAATCAGTTCCTCGTGTTTTTCAACTTTCAGCTGTTGAAATGACATAACTTCAACAGTTGAAACACTGACACAGATGCCGTGAGGACTTTATTGGGATCTCGTGGTAAAGATGCACTTTTTAATATTCTGCTGCTTTTCAGTTGACTGCTTCAGATTAAACACGTTGCTTACAGAGACTATCGGTGACCAGTGGATCTATATATCTATAATATGCTATGCTTTGCATTTTTATCACGAGCAAACAATACAATTACAATCGTCCAAGCTACTGTTTTCTCTGACATCTGCCTTATGTAATGTAACCTTGATCGTCAGCTTGAGGCCAGCGTGATCCAAAAATACAACGGTTTACAGCTGGTCAGTGCACCTCTGTGCTGTACTGTATGATATACTGGAGAATATTCTCTTTATATTCTCTAGTAATCTTGTTACTTTATAAGAAGTAACAAGAAGCCAACACGCTTCTTTTGCATCACATTTTCACCAATGCTTTATTACATATTTATCAAATAATTATTGAACCGTGATTTAATTAATCTTTTTATGCTTTTGTAATGACATCCATCGGGTTTCATTTTTTTGGAATGTGTATTGTCACTAGACATGGTATCCATATTAAGATCCTTAAGTGTATAAATTGTTAATACAGTTTTTTTCATCTATCCATGCAGCAATAACTTAAATGAGAGCCCAAACTAAGTGCTTGTTTCCCAGCACATTGGTGGGGACAACAGACAATGTGTGAGCCTTGTAATCATGTTATATCACTAATCTATGACGACATCATTCCCAGATTTTGCACGGGTGGGGTTAACAAGAAAATCGTTCACCATGATTTGTTGGAATTAGATTAATTTAATTAAGTCAAACTACGATGAATTCGAAGCGCTCAAACAACGCCAGAACCATCGATATCATCGTTTCAGTACTTCTACGTGCTGTTGTTGCATTTTATTGTGGTCCCCAGATGTTTTTGTGAAACTTTAGCATTTCAACCTTGCACTTGTATTTCTACCTATAAAAAAATACCGCAAGAATAGAACTATACCCATATTAAAACCCACACTTAAAGCCGAACCTTTCTTAATACAAAAAAAACCCCACAATTAACACAGCGAGCGGCTGTCAATCATTTAGTGGTCAAAAGTTTTCCGGCTCCGTGTCCCGCCCCCACAGCAGGGTCCCTGAGGGAGGCCGCCCACCATGTGAGAATGTCCTTTAGATTAGTGTGAGCAAGTCCGTCACTCCCCAGTGAACACCAAGAGTCAGCGACCTCACACTGCCCTGCCCTGTCACAGCTACTGTGATACCAGCTCTGCTCGGGAGCAGTTAAAACCACCACAACCACAAAACTGATTACTTTAAAGATGTTTATATCTCAGTATTAATACATGTGGTTCTATGTGAGTTATGCATATGATTCATTTGTCTTTTAATGTTTGGCTTGAATTTATATTTTTGCATTAAGTTGCCGTTGCTTTTACTCTCTGTATTGTAATGAAATTAAAAACGCAGAGGGTGCCATGGAGAGCGAGCGAGAGTCGAACATTAAGATGTGGGGAAATGTTGACTACCTGTTGCTATGGCAATGGGTTTGGATCCTGCAGGCTGCAGGACTCTTGCTGTTTCTAAATAAAGCATTTTTTCTCACTGATCAGTGGATGAAGAAGATACTCACAGTTGAAACTAATCTTCTGAATTCTACCAGGCTGTGTAAACACTGGTGCTCTGCACTCTCGTTTACTCTCGTAAACAGCAGTTACAGAATTATAGATAAGATGATGTATAAGAGAGGACACGTGCTTTAATGCTGCTACGTTTCTTTACTGAAAGAGGCAAATATACATGAAACAGTTGTGTTAAAAAAAAAAAGTCAATCTGGTGTGGATTTAAGGACATACTATGTACTTATGACAATAGAGTTGTAACAATTTAATTGGCACCATGTATCATGATCAACTCCAAACCGCTTTTGTAATCTGTCCAATTTCCTAAATCTCCACATATGACCAGAAAGCAAAATCTTCCAATTTCCTTGTCAAGAATATATCTTTCCAACAGTGTAATATTTTCATTCCCTATTTAAAAAAAAAAGATTGTAATTGCTAAGTGAAAAATGTGTTTGCACTATTCCCAAGATGGTAATCTACAACATACCATCGTAGGCTCCGAGTTGGTTGAGTCCACATCCCCAAAGAGAATGTGCTTTAAGGTTTCTACATCACTATCAGCTGTATTTTATCTAAGGATCAAAAGAGATGAGAGAAAAAACAAACTATCCTGCTTGTCTTTTGTCCTTGCATGCTGTCTAGTAACACAGTACCTTTGTCACCCTGTGGGGGGAGCCTGTGTGTGGACAAAAAGAGGACAGAAATAGGTGCTGAGACCAGATATTTGATGCTTTCGATGGGGACTTCCATGCTTACCTCAAGTGGGTTTTAGGGCCATTTCACAGACAACATATTTAGTCCTTTTCCTCCCACTCGAGGATGCAGCCGTCTTGCAATAAGCAGCCAAGTCTATTAAACAAACATTCCTGTGTGCAATTTGCAGTGCGAGGTGCTTAACTGTGTGCTTCCTGGGGATGAGGGAGTTTAACCTGACAAATATACAGTAGAAAATGCTTATGAATAATATCTGCGCTTCACATCGGGTGACACGATATCTGTTTCTAGGCAACAGGAAGTTGATGTACAATTAATAATATGGGGAATTGCTACCTAGAAATCCACTCAGTGGTTTAATTTGCTCTTTTTTTATTTTTAGATACTAGCGACAAATTATTGTCTCTTTCCAATCATCACCTAAGTCTCAATGTTTTATGGATCTAATATGACAGTATATGTCTATTAAACTGTGACAAAATTGGCTCCAAATAAAAATTGCCTTGGGAATTAAAGGGCCACTCCCGCCTTTCTGAAGTTGGTAGTGGGTGCTAATTCAAGGACTGACCAGTGAGCTAAGGGAGTGTGTAACAGTTGGCTGTGGCAGTACAAAGGAAAAGTGGCATCATGTTGTGTTGTAGGAAGCTGTGTAGTGTCCCACTGTATGTTCTTCTTTCTTGTCAAATTTAATTTAATTTTGAGTTTGTATTTTTTTACCGATCATTGAACTGACATTACTATTCGTCATACATGTCCCTCTGTGTCTGAATTACCAGGGCAATGCGCTCAAGAAAGGACAGATACGTGGGAAGACCCTCACTGGTAAGTATGGTTTTCAATTCATTATATCTTGGTTTGCTTTCATTACATGAGCTTGTCTTCGTCATTTGTGTTGATTTATCTTTTTGTTTAGTTAACATTTAGTTTTTTATTTCATTGTCACTTTCAGCAATTTACCTTAAAGTTACTGTGAGGAACTTTAAACTGGTTATATAACCGTCTCAATTTAATACTGATGCCTCTTTATGACCTACATAAGTGAGGAAGACTAGCAGCGAGAAGATTTTTTTATTTCGATACAGTTATTCGTAATGCCTCATTGGTGCCACCGGGTTTGGAACAAAATCAGATGAAATCATGCAGGTTCATTAGAAACTCCTTCAGCTCAGGCTCCAGGGGGGCCTGAGAACCAGAGCCATCACAGACACCACGCTGCTCGAGGCCCAGGCCATATAGCTGGACCCACTGATGGGAAAGGAGGCTCAGAAGAACCAGAACCAGGAGTGAGCAGGGCAGCCTGTCAGACCCTGCTGCAGTAAAATAAGAGGTTTTCTAAATGGAGTCTGGTGCTCGGGAACACTTACTTTTGTCCACAGGGACTGCCGAATTGAACACAAATTGAAACATGCTTGTAGTAGCGTCAAGGTAGGGTTGGTAATCTTCAGAAACATATTTGTTATATTTGTTTAAATTCTCATTACATCCCGACAGCAATCAATTCATCAAATGCTCTGAGAAAACAAAAAGGAATAAATCTGGTGCCTGTGGTTGTTACGGGTTGTAATAAACCCGTCCAATCACGTCGTTCTGCCCGAATTAGCATTTGTGAGCGAGTGTAACGGCAACAATAGAGTTGAGAGTCAGATGTGAACCCTGAGAGTGATTTTGGGTGTTTACTGTCCTTCAGTGTCAGTGTTGATTTAAGAGGATTTATCCAAAGGAAAACCAGCCCGCTTATATCCCACAACACAGAGTGACTGAAGAACGCTAGGAATTAACTGTTACAATGTTATGGATCTACAGCCACCATTGTTTTTTGTAATCTAGAAAAATAATCCAGATTCATAAAGAGGATGAAGAATTAGGATTTCAAAGATTAAGCCCACTGTTAGATTTGAGTTGCATCATTG
This sequence comes from Leptoclinus maculatus, assembly GCA_032191485.1. NCBI lineage: Eukaryota > Metazoa > Chordata > Actinopteri > Perciformes > Stichaeidae > Leptoclinus > Leptoclinus maculatus. The sequence goes on from JAVDOI010000005.1 coordinate 22,593,313, forward strand.
TGAAAACCGTATACAGTATATTGCTATGTAACATCACCGGTCTCAGCTCTCCTGATTCTGATTCTTTGTTTTTCCACGCAGACTACCATCCTCCAACCCCGCCACAGAAATCTGGTTTTCACCGCTACCAGTTCATGTTGTTTGAGCAGCTTCCAGACGCACCAGTGTCACTCACTGAGCAGGAGAAGTCCTCCCGCGGTAATGACTCCGCTCACCAGCACCTTGAGTTCACAGCCATGTTGGCTCCTGCAGGGTCATCCATCATACAACACTGATCAACACAACTGCCAACAGTTAGTTGTTGAATCAGCAATAGAAAGATTGCACCATGGAATTAAAACTCAAGGCGCAAACACTACCTTTCAAATTTACCACATACTAGTTGTTTGTGTTTTAGCAACCTATATAGGCTACTGCAGGGATTTTTGGGAGCTTAAGCAAGTAGATGATTCTATTTCCTGTCATACAGGAAGTTGTGTCGTTTTACAACATTAGATTGATGTAGGTGTTGCGTCATTTGTTTGAGTGGGCTTAATCCTTTATTTAGGGTGTAATGTTTCCATATTAGGAGACTGAAGCTGCTAGTATTAGTAATTTGATTTATTATATAATGTCCCGAGACACTCCAGCCAGACACCATCTAACCACCTTTAAGCTCAGGTTTTGGTCTGTGGCTGTGTTTTCTCAGGACACATCATTATGCATAATTCAAAAAACAGTTATGAGCATTTTATCAACGTATTTGGAGATACTTTAGAAAGATCATTTTCTCCAAGTGCTTGAACTTAACAAGGGAAATGTTAATGAGGTTAGTGAGTAAGTCTGCTACAGTTTTCACGCCTGAGATGTCAAGGAGACAAGTAAGTCTCCCACGCAGGCCTGCACGAGTCTGCCTGACCACGTCAGTACACATGAACTGTGTACATCAACTTACAACCTTGATTACCGTTGATATTATTCCCAGATCATTTTCTTAGTTCGTCTTTCAAAAAGACTACAGTGTTTGTCTGGCAGAAAGCAGAACTATTGTTTTGTTTATACCTCAGGTTCTCTGAGATTTCCTCCCCCTGAAGAAAAGTCTCTTGGAGGTGGGCAATTGCACTTGGATGTACAGTGCGGTACCCCACAGGAGGCGTGCTCGTCTGTCTGTTCTACTCGGGTCACAGCCAGTGATTTGAGGGGAGATCAGGGCGGTGTGGCCGTGAATGAGTGGAGCTGCCAGTCTCTGCTGTTTGATGTTTTGACAGCTATGTCAGCAAACAATCAAGGCATATTAGGCTGAGGTCTGTTTGATGTTGAAACCTCTGGAAAAAGAAATGTCAAAGTTGTACTTTGGAGTATTTTACATACCCAAACTCTGAATTTGGGAAGGTATTGTTATAATATTCACTGTGTCAGAACTAGTTAGGGTGAAGAAATAGTAGCATGAATAATAGCCCGCTATTTAGAATATTTTAATATATCTTTTTGTGCAAAATAAACTGGAGCATACTCATTTTCTGCATCCAGCTCCAATACAGAAGTTGCCCCCTCATCATGAAGCGATTGAACTGAGTGGATCCACCCATCCTTAATCTACTGGATGAGTTTAACTCCCGCTGTTGCACATCCTCTCTCTTGCAAACTGTTCTATCGATAATTAAATAAAGAAATTCACTCTTGGATAATCAAATGTCTCATTTGATGGGTCAATTCTGGAGAGGATAACTGCCCTTGTAGAAATGGATATCATGGAAATAGACGCTGAATGACACATTAAGAATGAAAGCCTAGCCAGGGTTTATGAATAGAAAAATATTCAATTTTACAGTTATTATTGGTTTGCTTGAATTCAATGGTGTACCTGCTGTATTATGGATGGCCTTCACTTGGCCATGAGCGCGGTATTCCCGCACAGACAAGAGGAACGGAGGGAATCCCATGTCTCCCCACCTCCTCCGTTAAGTATGTTCACTTATTAGCGTCTGTCCTCCCTCCATGTGGTATGACACAGAGAGCATTTTTCATAGCCCATGACATTAATTGATGTGATTTGCAAAGGGAGAGCATTTAGACGTGGGTGGGAGACTCCTAATGATCGTTTTCCACTTCCAGTAGCGCAGTCATTGACTCAATTTCATCGCAAATTTGTCGTCTTTTTTCTTTTCATCTCTGACCATCGCTTAAATAGTAAAAGGGTTAAACAATGGGAGGTGGAGCAGGGCTGTTGTGCCTCCTGTGATAAGGTTATGAATGTGGGTCAGTGAACTTATGGAGACAGCTGGTTTGTTACACAAGGAACTACAGGGGGGCTGTGCTCTTGGCACCAGGCACAGGGGCGTGATCGTGGGGAATCCCCTTCACTCTGGCTCAGGAAGGCTGTCCCTGACTGGAGTCTGCCCCTGTGCCAGGGTGGGGGGCAGGCGTGGGCACACAGGCCCTTGTGATACTTGTCAGCCACTTGGCAAGCCCTCAATATGTCCTGCTACTGTTCAGTGCCACCGAGTCAGTTTGTCAAGGGAAACAGTGTTAGCGTTTCCCGGGCAGGGAAACGGAGGCCTTGAGAGAGGCCATGTTGTTTCAGCCTACACGGTAGTTTGCACATGCACTGTTCACACATCCCGGGCCCCTGCCTCCTGGATGGGACCTCAACTGTATTGATCAGAAACAAGAAAAGGGGGGGGATGGTCACAAAAAGAACAGCATCAGAATTATTAGTTCTCGTCTTTCTTTTCGTAGTAAATTACAAAGCAGAGGATGTACACGACGATCATGTTGTGTGAATGAACGGATCACAGTGGAGTTAGCTGCTGGATGGTGTACGTTGCTCATCTTGCCTCCTAGAGCCCCTACTGCCAGCTCAGCACACTCCACAGTAATTGAAGCCATTTGCAATGTTGCAGTGTGGTAATGGGCAGATCCATGTCTACCACCCACCCACAGCCTCTACCATTAATCAGAGCTGCGTGGAGTCAAGAGAGCCAGGATTTGGTTGCTACAGCAGGCCTGAGTTTCAGCCAGGAGTCGGCTGCCTTAAAGGAACACTTTGACGTTTCGGATTTTGGCTGTTTTTTTTGTTTTTTTTTAACAGATGCTTGTTGGTTCGAGGTAAAAGTTTCTTAATTTTTCCTCAACTCCTATCACCCATGAATAGCTTAATATTATTATTCACTGTTGAAATGAATAATCAAAGAGCTGAAACAGCTAATCAATTAGTAGATCCACAGGAAAATATCAGATTAATCTACTGCAAAAGTGCCCGATATTTTGTAGTTACAGTTAGTTACTTGATTAGCTGCTTTTCTTTGTCATAAGTGAAGGTAAACACAATAAAAAAAAATGTTTGGACTGTTGGACGGATAAAACATGGAATTTGATGACCTCGGACTGTAAGACATTATGGGCCAAAATGACCAAATGACTATCAGTAATGAAAATAACCATTAGCAGCAGCAAGAGCTGAAACGGTTAGTTGATTAATCAATTAGTTGATCAACAGAAAAAATTAAGCAGTAAATATTCCAATAATGCATTAATTGCTTGGGTCGTTTAATAAATTCTTGATTTATTCCCTGCGATTTGTGACAGGTGATGAATACTAACTAAATATAAATCAACATGTGACATATCTCTTTAAATATGCAGTCCCCGGTTGGGTGTAATTGGTAACGATGTAGGCTGCGATATTGACAGCTGGCTGTGAGCTGAGAGCAGCAGCCAAACAGTGTGACACAACGTTCCTCGACCCCGGTCCCTCCTCAGCAGTCGTCGGCCCCGCTGAAGCATCTCTGATCGAGACGTGTCTCTGCTCAGGAGGCACTGCTCTGTGGCTGACCCCCTGATGCCCACAAAGAATGTCCCCCTCATGACATTAGGATGGCGTTATTATGAATATGAATGTTCAGTAAAGCTCTTACCCTGATATGGCTCCTCTTACTCTACTGCGATGAACAGGATCACTTGGTTTTGAGTATTTTCGAGACACTATAAGAGGTTTAACAGGGACACCGCCCACACCACTAAATGTAGCAGTTTCTGTGTCACCTCACAGCAGTCCTGATCTTCCTGCCATACCCAGACGGAGAAGCAAGGTGGAAACAAAAGGGGAGGCAGGAAGACTTTAACATCGCCCTCAGGTCCGACACTATCTGTCCTTTCCATGAGCAGGCAGATGGGAGAGGCAGAAACGCGTCTCTGCACTACAAACAGACAGACACCAGCCTATTTTAAGGTCACTTGTTAGTCTAGGCATTTGCAGGGTACCAGCCAGTGTGATAGCACCAGATATCGTGAATTTGCTTCACTTTGGATTGCGCCCAATGATTGCACAGCTTTAGACAGGATTATGCGTGGAAAGCCTTACAAGCAGCGCCTGGTTTTGACTCTCCGTCTGATCGTCACTCCACAATAAAGTGATCTTCAGTGTGACATTCTCGGTTGGAGGAAGTGTTGCCTCAAACTACTGTACGGTTGGTTCTTCCCCTGAAAAGGGAAAGAGAAAGTTTGACTAATAATGCATGACTGTCATGCAAGTCAAATCTGCCACATGACTCGTAGACTATACCTCTATATTCAGTATAAAGTTTGTTGCCTCACCCCTCAGTTTCCCTTGAAGGTGCTTCCTTCAATTGGGTGAGGGACCTTGTTCTGGACATGGAGGGGAGTTTGGGGATCTGCAGAGGCGGTGCATTATCTCCCACTGAGGCACAGGCCAGAGGGGCCACTGGGGCCATGCCCTATCATACAGGCAGGTCACTTGACTCCATTGCCCTCACTTGATTATCGGAGCCCTTTCTGCAGGCAATCCTTCGTTCACGGAGGGGACTTGGCAGGATTCAGGTACTCATCTGCTCACCTCCCAGTTATTATTCATCATCTTCCCCAGCTGAGCTCAGAGCCTGACCCGACCTTATGGCAAACCCGGACACACCGAGGTGTCAGCCTCATAAGCTACACATGTAGTGAGGATCAGGAACGGTGCATGAGCCCTAAAATAGTTGAGTAATAATTTGGTAATTGTCATTTTATGTTTAAAACACTCAAATAATTTGATACTGTAGTGTACGATTTGATAGGAGTTGAATACAATAATGTGTTCTGAAAATAGCTGAAGAAATGATGGTCTTGAATAAGACTTTTTGTCTGAAATGTGAATGAATCCTTCTGAATTGTTTCTACATTGATGGGAGGTGAGTGCATTTGATGCGAGTGGCGGCGGCAAAGTGTATTTCTTCTCCCAGATCTCCTCCGCGATACTGCAGGATACGAAATGTGTCTCTCTAATGGCAAAAGCAGCTACAGCGAAGGCCTGTAAAGCAGCTGCAACGAGAGGTGAAAAGCAGTAACGTTTCTATCCAGGCAGAGTCAGACTCATCGCATAAGTGTGAGGCCATTCTCTCTACAGATTTGGACCATTCCAATAGTCGGCTTTCTTTTCAAAAGATTAACTTTCCTACGCTATTGAGCAGCTGTTAATGTAATTACTCCACATACGGAAATACCATAATGTCAGCGATTCCCTGGATTGTGGAGCACAGCATTGTCGTACGTACACTCAAACATGTGAAGACACAGACAGACAGACAGACAGACACTCGCTCTCTCTAGAATCTGTTGAAGTTTGCAAGTTTTAAGCACACAGCGTTTTGTTGCCTTTGGAATCATAATTGTGAATTTGTCTTTTTTTTTGTGTAAAAGGAGGAGAAGCTGCAGGGAATCAGCGGTTGTCAAAATCTTAGAAGTGATATTGTCATACCAGCCGGATGGCCGTCTGGTGTTTGTTTAAAAGGGGAGGGAAGAAAAAAAACAGTCCAGGCGATTGAATCATATCTTCTTGCCAATACGTCCTTGCGTTCCCACCTCCATCATTACAGCAACATGTTTTATTTTCAGCAGTGCTGTTCTCAATGACTCACATCCCAGAGCCATGTGCTGCTCAGTTAGGCCTCAGATCCCTTAAACATGGGCCGAGCGGTCATGAGAAACACTCTCGTGATTGCGAGATCAGACTGTACTAAATGTATGTACGACAAAAAAAAACATGTCTCATAAACCTTTGAGGTTTAACTGCTTACTTGTTTTGATTTATCTGCAAAACAATTTAGTATCAGACTGAAAACTAACCTTGGTTTTAAGTATATTTCCCCCCCCAAATATCTGTAAATACTAATACATTTCTTTGTGGATGTGTCATGCTGCTCCCACAGGTAAATGGGATCTTCAGGCCTTCATCACAAGGTTTGATCTGGGAGAGCCTGTGTCCACTCTGCAGTTCCTCACCCAAAACTACAAAGACTGAAGGATCCTCAGATGCCTGAATGAAGAATCTGTCAGTGCAATAACATAAAATAAGATGTTTACCCACTTTCCCTGAATTGAACAGCATCATTTCTTCAAAGCTTGCAACAGGTCAGCCCCGCTTTGCCACTATCTTATCGTCGAGTAGGAAAGAGATTTCCTCTTTGTGTTACACCAGCTGTTAGGTTTTGATGTTGCCCTGTATCTCTGTCACATGGTCTGTAGTAAAGGATTTGGGGCATAGATTTTGACCTCACTGGGGATTTCTTATTAGTTTCCAAACACTGTCGGCAAGAAGAGGAAGACGGCCTGATATCACAACTCGTTGTGGAAAGAGTTTATTCTAATTCAGGCGCGGAAACACGTCAGGGCCAAAAAAAGGAAGTGGGAGGTGAAACCGAGACCGCAACACAGCCGGATGCTGCAGTGGAACTTGAACCAAAATACTCCACAGTGACAGGGCAGGGGGGAGGGGCCTGTGGTGTGTTGGGTGTAGGGAACTTGCTGTTTGTGTCATTGTTTATCATATTTCCATTGACCACTCTCTCCTCAATTGGAAACATTGAGGTGCTTTCAAGTCCTTGATTGATTTTAGTTTTTCAAAGTAAAAGCTGCTCTAAACACATGTTGAAGCGTCCTTGAATGTAACTTTGGGACTATGAACCCGTTTTGAACTTTGTACCGTTGCATAAGAGGCCTACCTGGCCGGTCTGTAGAGGACGGTGTGGATAAACTTTTCAACCCGTTCACGAGGAGATACTTAGATACTTTTCAGACTTCACGAGTCTTTGTAGAGGGTGGGTCAGAGAACCCCCCATGAGGAATATTGGTTTCTAACCAGCAACTCTCCTCTGGGAGGGGTTTGTATCAATACCCCAGATGTCTGGAAAAGGCTGGATTTACATGAGGGACTTTGATGTTCTGATGATCAATCTTTAGTTGGTGGTTTCATTGACCCTAATTTGGTGTCTCATCAGTGGGCTAGGCAGGAGTAGGTAATGGAGGTTTTTGTTCCTTTGGTGGTTAAGCCAGCCTTGGTAAACCCCTATGTGCCCTCCCAATGAACTCTGGGAGATCATTGATCAAATTGTCCTGCATCTGCTTTGTTTGCTTCCCCGACTTAGCAGTCAAAGCAGCCGCATCCACAAGCAGAACAACCAAAACAATGCACATAGGCCCACAGTTAGTCACAGTTAGTCAGACAGTCCATTGCTTTTGAAAAAATGTTAAGTATCCGTCAGCTGGAATATCGCTCTTGACCTTGATTTACTCATCTTATTTGACTTATGAAATCACATTTTTAACAATTGGCAAGTGTAGTATAATTCCACACTCATTGTGAGGCATGCCAAGTGGGAGAGCATTCTTCCAAAAACCACCTACTTGAATCCATCAGTACACCATTGAAATGCCAAGATTTGTACTTCCAAATACACTGTGCATTTTTTTTCTTCTTCTTTATATCTCAGAGATATCCTGCCAAAACAGCTGGGTTTGCCACTCAGCTTCCTTGAATGTGTTTATTTTTACTCCAAATGTCAGGAGAGTTGAAATATTGTGATTAAGAAAAACTGACAGCTGTAGTTCAACGGTGCACAGTATATTGGCTTCTCTGGAAAAAAAAAAGCAACTGTTCATATCCCCTGATAATATGGGAACGGCATTTAATATTTTTTTAATTTATTCAAACTTATATTAATTAAAAGGAATTTGTATAATCAATTCAATTGCCTAACCGGCACTACATGATCTAAAATGCATGGAGTCTCCATTCTTCTTTTCTCGCTGCTGCTGAAGAAGAATATTTATTTCACTGGAGACTTCCTGTTGTTTATCACTTGTTGAGAGCAGTGGCAAAATGTGCTTGAGTGCGACATCTGTCCAAAGCATGTCAACAGTGTGCTCTGCTGACCACTTTGTACATGTGTTTCTATTGGCACAAATGGAATATCAAATTAAGATGTATGTTTTCTGTAGTGTACAATGAGAATAGTGTTTTTGTTACCTTAGAATGAGCCGTTTCTTTGTGCCTACAGAGCGGGTCCTCTTCACAGAGTCCACCGTGTTTCTACAGTAGCTCCGAACGGACAAACCAAACACTTGCTCATGATAGGGCCAATTGCGTTTTTTGTGTCAGCCACCATAGTTTCATTTGGTTGCAATCTGTAACGTCACTGCTAGATGTCACAAACTGAACCTTTAACCGCTTGTCTCCGCCAACATTCACACCAACAAGGAACGCAGCATTTTAAAGTGCAGCTTTTTGCTAAAGTATGTCTGCGTTGGCCTTGTGTCAAAGCAGACACCTTAGCAAAAAGATGCACTTTCTCCTTTTATCTGTGAAAACTAAAACTCTGCACATAACCAGACAGATGGCGATGATTGGGTAGAAGCTTAATGATGTTCAATTTCAGCTATTGCAAAATACCGGACTTGATAGGAAACTGAGGAAATGTACCATTAGCGATGATGAAATACAACATAAAGCGTCTGCACATTTTCATTATGTGCTCCTCAGAAATGTATAACCTTTACACTTTTTTAGTCAAGCATGTTGTCATGTGAAAAGCATGTTAGTCTTACTTTAACTTTATTTAGATCAGAGATTCTCAACATTATGACTTCAAAATGTGATGCAGGTCACCTGAAATGAAAAAAAGCTGTTGAAGATATAAAGACTATTGGGGATTATTTACTTCATCATCATTGCCAACTGATTAAACCTTATTGGTAAACCTAATAAATAGAAAATATTGTTGAAGTCACGCTGTCAATATTACAGTAAACCCGATCATAATAACATTAAAGGCATTTGCTTTAAACAGTAATGCTAAATATAGTATGTTCAGTTACTGTTGGTATAACTGGGAACATTGTATCTTTCCAGATCTCTAACCAACAGCAAGGAACAGCCGTTGTAGTCTTCTCCATGAAGCCTGGAAAAAACAAAACTAATTTGACTATATATCCACAGTGCCAGGGCAGTTTTCCACTGTGCTTTAAAATGATGTGCTGCCTTCCATGGAATCACCGTATGCAAAGGAGCCTGGACGCTGCAGTCAAAGAGATCTAACGCGGCAAGCCGTCGACAAACATTGCGGGCCTGCCCCGTGTGACCCGGCTCACGGTGGAGGAAATAAACCTGCAACAGGTAGGTGTTCCAGCTGGGCTGGCCAACTTTCAAACCACAGAGCCACACTAATGCTTCCCTGAGGAGACACAATAGTACACACAGTAAATCCCCACACTGACTGTAGGAGATTCTCTCATTTGTTTGCATTCATAAACACGACAGTCGACGCAGCTTTTTCCATGGTTCTTCCACTACATTGATCAACCTGTGCAACTTCATGGGCTGGACAAAATAACAGGAACAACAGACGATATAACTCAATAAGATGCAATAACCCTGCTATAAATACGGCCTTTTATACGCTTATAATAATCGTTATGTTTAAACTGTGTCATTCATGGGGCCATAGGTCATGGCATTGTTCTGCATTACGTTATTTAGTCCAAACCAAGTATATCTAATACATTGTTTAATTATGCACTGAATTCACATATTGATACATTCACTCTCCAGAGATGTGTTTTCAGAAGGTATCTCACTATTTAACATTTTAATATTCATTCTTTAACTATGCGAAGAGCTCAAACACAAAACAAATCCATATATTAATTGATGGTGCCTTTGACCTGGACTTGAAGAGGTCTGAGTGAGTCAGTATGAGGCAGATGATTAAGTCAACATAGAAAATGTATCTTTGGACGGACGCAATAGTGTTAAAGTTTGAATTACGTCCACCAGGATCATCGTTGTGTATTTTGTTGATTCAAGGCACAAGACGGTGAACAAGACACCCTGAGAGGAGCCTGTGCTGCCCCCTGGTATGACTGCTACTCAGAAAACACACACAGACATGCACATGGATGGAGGACTCGCCTGTGGTAATGAGACACACAAGATCTGCTCTGTTTGTGTAAGCCCCCTAAACACAGAGCATGATTCAGACTAATTCTCCCACACACTCTGTTTACACTTCTGGTTCATTGAGGTACTATTAATTTCTCAGGTCTGAATATTCTGGCACTGACATTTCATTCAATATTTTCTGTGAATTTTTGCAAAGGCCTGTGTGTTTTATATTGTTCCAGCTTCAGCAGAAAACTAAGCAAATCCTCACTGCACTATTAAAAAGAAGTGTAACTGTAAGTAATGACTGTGATGTGATAGTTTTATGAAGTGAACTGAATGACCCCGAAGGCTTTCAGTAATTCTTAGCTTATTGTGTAACCAATCAAATCACAAAGGGAATATTTTTTAAATATCATAAGGCAACCACTTTATGTTTGTTTTTTCACAAGTTGCCATATTGGTGAAAAGCGAGCCATGACGCGTTGTCCACTGACATCTCTTTGAACGTCTGTGGCTTCCGATCACTTTTCCACTTCTACTTCACCCGGAACTCACATGTCCAAATACAGACATGAAGGGGCGGGGCCGGACACTGCCTTTTTTGGAGTTTCCACTTAGGCGGTCACTTGGGCTCCAAGTCAAAGCAAGTCTGTGGATTTACAATGCGCCTGCAATATTTACAAGCGATTAACTCCGTCAATTACTGTGTCTTTGTGTTGCTGCATGAAAAAGCGGTTTGAACCAGTGTTCAGCAATGCAGGACGGCACAAAGCGTGTGCACGTTCACCAGGAGCAAAATGAAAGCACTTCGACTATACAGAGTCGGGCTTCTTCTGTCTGAGTTTATTTGGACGAAAAGTAATCGAAAAGAAAAATCTAATCGAAAATTCATGAAAGAAACATAGTCCAGTATTGCGTCAGTATTGGTAGAATATGAATAAACGGCACTTAGGCCTAACTCATGACATAAAGTAGTGTGTTTTACGAGTGGCAGCCCCTACAGCCACAACACACTCTCTTTCTCTCTCACTCGCACACAGCTGCGTAAAAAGCTCCCAGTGTGCCTGATGGTCCACAATGGACATCATAATGCCTGACAATAATAAAGATAACACGCTGTTGAATCACTGTAATGTTTTCCACGAGGACAGGAACAGAGGAGAACCGGCTCATCCTGAAGAAGGACGCAGCTGGAGGTGCCATGTAGATTTTAGTCAACTTTGTATCTATCTATCTATCGGAGCCTTGTGCCTCCACTGTAGTTTCCACCGACTGACGCGCGGAGAGCCTGGGCGCTTGGCGCTCTGTCCATATATGGTCATCTACGTCACGCAAATGTTCCATCCCCCTATTTAATACAAGCAGACTGGAGTCCCCTATCCAGCTCCAATAGAGCATGTAGAGCTGCTCTTGTGCAACCAACACCACCACCTCCTCCATTGATTCACAGACTTCAAATTCCCCCACAAGCAGCCCATCAGCTTCCACAGTGATCAGATTAATAACAACAGTAGCCTGTGATCAGACAGGAGGAGATAACCGGCGCTGCTCGTCCTCCGCGGGATACTTGGATAAGCTACAGCAACAGGATCCATCCCTGCTCCTCTCTCCTCTTTTTTTGTGTCACTCCTGGTCCACACCTGTGTTTTCCACTTTGAGAACACACGCTGTTTTTTGTGTAACTACTTGGATACCGGCGCGTTGTCCTTTTTATAAATGTCGGACTGAATATAACTGCTATGACAGGGAAACTAGCGGAGAAGCTCCCTCTTACGATGAGCAGTTTAATAAACACGATCCCTGACAGTCTCTACCCAGAAGAGGACATCCCGACGTCTATGAATATCTTCACCAGTACGGAATCTATTAACCACTATTCACAGATGAACACAGGTAAGATTTTCATCTACTTTTGTTTTTTTTTGTATGTGTGTGTTTTGATTAAAGTGGTACAAACTGCGTTGTGCGCGAAAGGCAACAGTTGTCTTGAGGCTCGGAGCACCTGTTTGCGCTCTGGCTGTAGCGCACAAAGGCACACTGTCGTACCGAATACTTTGTTTCGGGGTCAGGTGTAGGCTAACACTGGCCACTATGAATTACATACACCTTCAAAATGACTGACTTTCAGGTCGGACATGTGATTTATTGTATTTGTTTATTTCTTCCTTGTCCGTAGCCGACATGTCAGGATTTCAAACGCAACGTGAAAAAGGCAACTGTACTCCTATAAAAAACTTTTTTTTAAACCATCGGCTAAGATATTACATCTAAGCAAATCTACCGTATTTTGTAGTGACTTTATATTACCCAGAGCTGAGGCGTGTTTGAGGAAATGTCTTGTGAACGGCTGAGGGAAAAAAAGGCTGTTTTACGCAAAGTCCACTTAAAACGCAATCGGCTCCTGATTGAAACTGAAATCTGTAGGTTATGAGAAAATGTGTCCAATTAATGTGGTCAAACTACGAATGCCAGTGATTTATTAATATAACATAAACCCGCAAAGATGGGTCAACTTCTTTAGACAATGACTTTCATTCACAACTCTAGAAACATATCACGGATTGGATATTAGTAGGCGTGCGTGGCTGCTTTTCCCTATATGACACATGCTGAGACGAACCATTTTATACTCAGTAAATTGCGAGGCCGGAGATATTGATCGATTTATTGCTAAATCCAGATTAACGTATATTTCTGATTAATTCAGACGCCTACATAAAGATGACTTGTTGGTTCTGCTCAGTGTTGGCAATAAATCAACCACTAATTGTACAGACTCACCTTCTGAGGTGATGGGTCAATGCTGCACGAAAATATACTAAATCTTTACCTGGTGTCCACATGCAGTGACCGCAATTGACTTTTTCCTTGTCAAACTTTGTTCATTAATGAGGTTTTTATGTTCAAGTTTTTTGTTCACAAACTAAAACTATATCTCAGTTTGAATTTTACCCGAAATATGTTCCCCTTATTTACCCAAGAAGTGCGCGTTATTTTATTATCCCAACGCCAGGTCTTATAAATAGAATACTTAATTTAGTAAATACGTGAATTAAATATAAGCAACATATATGTGACAAAAGACATTTCTCTATAAACACGGCAACAAAATGTATTTTATGTGACCTCTGAGAGAAGATATTTAAAGAAATGAAATTAAGCTGAATAGAAAAAAGGTGTTGCAGTACAGGTGTGCGTTGCTGTTTTAATTATGTCTGATCTTGATGAAATTCAAAATATAAACTCAAAAAAATGTTATATTTGTAATTTTTGCATGTATGCTATTTTTGGGCAAATAACAATAATACATTTTAAAGTACCATGCTGTAATTTTACAGGTGGAGCAGGTGTGTGCTTTGCTCTTCAACACTGACCTATACAAAAAGAGTGATGACTTTATGTGATACCCCTCATTCAGTTTAATGTCCCACCGATCAATTTACCTGCAGGAAACTGTAGATTTAGAGTAAAATGCATTAATATCAACTCAGGCTTGCTTTCTAAATGTCATTCTTCGCCAATAAAAACGTGCCACAAGTGTCATTGTTCCTATGTACCTTGTGTGTCACAATGCTATTGTGCGATATACATAATTTAGCTTTTGTTGTTTCATTATGATTTGCCCTTAGCCAAATTCCAGCATGCTGGAATTACTGGAATATTTAAGCACCTCTGGTATGATTTCCTGCAAATGAAAAGAGAGGTCTATTTTAACTTCTGTTTAAGAAAGAATTCTGTTCAAATGTCTCACATTAAGCCCTCGGAGCACGATCAGCACACAAATGTATCCCCATTAAGCACATCTGCATGTGATGTTTTTTATGGCATCTTTTAAATGTGTGTGAGTGTTCGGTGTGAAGTGCACGGTTCTGTACAATTAAAATATCAAGGAAATTTGTGAAAATGTTGTTAAGCTCACTAATGCAGAGATTGGATTGGAAACACTTAAGATTTTTACCCCCGTTATGTGCAGATGTTCTATGCTGCAAATGTGTTGCAAAATCCTTGAGCGTGATAGATGTGGCGTCTGCCTTATAATCCTCCCTGCTGTAAAGAAATCAGATCTTGCCATTCAGTTTGGCTGTCCTCCTGAGGGACACAATGACTGGATCAAAGGGGGTGTTTAGGTCTTGATTTATGAGAGCTTGTGGGATCTGAGAGAGAGAGAGAGAGAGACACCACTGTCTCACATGCAGCAGTCACTCACTTAACTTGCAGGTCTGACAGCGCTCACATTTCTTCATGAACTGTAGTGGACTTATTTTTGTTTTTTATCTTTTTTTGGCACACTATTACAAAGATATGCAGAAAAGCTGAATTATCGGACAAACCGAGGACTGCCACTTCAAGTTCATATAGCTTGACAAAGTGAATTTTCCAGACTTTTCTTTCCACAACTTGTGCCACATTATGACTTTTGCAGGCTTTTCTTCCCAACTGATTGCATTTCATATTTGTGTTTGTGCAACCATGTGGATGATTTGTTCATGATATCTGTTTTTTATTTGCATTTATCCAGATAATATCATGGATCTGGGCATGGGAAGCGAGAAAACATCCGCCGAGATTCAGTATGGATCCAGCTTCCAGTCCAACCGCAGCGGGCAGACTGTCACTTATCTGGGGAAGTTTGCCTTTGACGCTCCTCCGTCAGGTGGCATTGGTGGCTCTGGCTGGTGCTCCGATAACAATATCATCAGTCTTGTCAGTGCGGGGATCCTGGGCGTTTCTCCATCACCCGGCACGGTAACAACGCAGACATCCTCCTCTGCAGCCAGCATGGGACAGACGTCAGATATGGAGCAGGTTTATGGTCCGCCAATGCCTGCCTATTCCACCTGCAGTGACCTGTACCAGGACCAGGTCTCCTTCCACCACAGCCCTGCCACCAGCACGGCTCTATCCTACCCTGGCAATGACTATCACTCCACATCCAAAGCCTCCATGGATGGCAGCCTTTTCTCCATGATCCCCGACTACAACCTTTTCCACCATCAGGGGGAGGTTGGAGTGATGGAGCACAAGCCCTTCCAGACCATGGACCCCATCAGAGTCAACCCTCCACCCATCACACCCCTGGAGACCATCAGGGCTTTCAAAGACAAACAGCAGATGCACCCAGGTTTCATCGGCGGGCAGCAGCACCCTCCTCAGCACCACCCACCGCCACAGACTCTCACCCTCAAACCCATCCGGCCACGGAAGTACCCCAACCGTCCCAGCAAAACCCCCGTCCACGAACGGCCGCACGCCTGTCCGGCGGAGAACTGTGACAGACGCTTCTCACGCTCAGACGAGCTCACGCGTCACCTTCGCATCCACACAGGTCACAAACCCTTCCAGTGCAGGATATGCATGCGCTCCTTTAGTCGGAGTGACCACCTGACCACACACATCCGCACACACACGGGCGAGAAACCCTTCTCCTGTGAGTTCTGTGGACGCAAGTTTGCCAGAAGCGACGAGCGAAAGAGACACTCAAAGGTTCACCTGAAACAGAAGGACAAGAAGCCAGCTGACAAGAGCAGCGGGGCGGCTGGGAGCCACAGCTCGCCACCCAGCTCCTGTGGGGGGCCAACAGTGGGAACGTCATGACCGTCACTACGTGCACTTGGACTGGACCCTCTCCATGCCTCATAAAGAGACTAAGGAAGAAGGGATCACGTCCACTATGAGATAAATAGGTGACTCTTTTCCTCTCTTTTACATCCCCTGCTCTTTTCAGTTCCTTCTATTTACAGATGGATGCCTTTAGTTTAAGTCAGAGGGGAAAGGCTGCTACGCCCTTCTCTTTCAAGTAACTCAGAGCCTCAGCTACTGTAACACAGTGCCAGCACAAAGAAGGGCACCTTGGCATATTCTGTCCACAAGGTCATCCTATAGGTTTTCGGGGTGGATACACTTTTGTAAATTTTACTGAGAATTTCTAAATTGGAAGGAAGCCAGAATCCATCATAGGAGTCAAAAACAGACACAATTACAATTGAGTTTAGTTAAAGGGTAAGTTGTCTGGGATGTATGCATTAATTTTATTAGGCTGTTTAAAGTGCAATTGGTTATATTTGTGTACTGTCATGGATACCTTATTAGTGGCACTTGGATGTCTTTTTGTTGTTTTTGTTGAGGTGTTTTTTTATTTTCTATTTGAATGTTGTTTTCTCAAAAGAATGTGCCAAATGTGTTGTGGTGATACAGCCAACCTTGTTCTTATTATTGTGCCTGACATTTGCCAAACATAGCAGTGATATCAGCTTAGCACACATGTTGAGTTAAAGGAAAGATCAGATTCAAACAGCGTATCTCAGATTCAGATTCATTTGGTCGAGATAATGATTGAAAGGGTTACACAAAGCAAACCGATGTCTTGTCCTGTTACCTGTACTTATAAAACAAACATGCCTGCAGCAATCAATGCCTTTGCCAATACTTATTTATTTAATAGTCACTGAGAGACACTGTGTATTTTTGTTGCCTTTTTTATATGGTGGCTTTATGTGATGTTACCAGATATAATTTCTGATTATTGTTTTTAAAAGCTCACCAATACTGTTCATTTTTCATTTTTCTTGAGTTCTGCAATTATATGCAATATATTCGTGACATATGCCACCAACCCGTAAATAAAATTAACTAAGAGCACAGTTCCACATCCTGAACTACTTACAGTAAATACATGACACTGGGTTGCAAACCAGCAGTATATGAAAGCAAAGATGAATGACGGATACACAGTGTAAAAGGACTAAACTATTTGGTTTAAATTACCAAACGACGAACAGCATATGGTAAGGGAAAAATTTAAATGTCCAAATCCATGTTTACATCTTTTCTAATACAGAGTGACTGAGACTGAGTTGTAAACTAAGGACTTGTTGTTTTTGTACATTATACAAACATGTATGCAGGTAGCTACAGTAGAAGTTACACTTTTGTACTCAAATGTCAAATGCACCATAATTCAGTATTAAATTGTGCATATATGTGCATGCCTTCATGCACACTATGTAAATACAAATGTCTGCATAAACAAGAACTTTCAATTGACTGGATGCTTGTGCGGAATGTGTCTTAAAGCTTTTAGTAATGTAGTTATAATCCAGAATATTTTGTTGTCCTAGGTCATTGCAAACATTTTTGGAGCACTGTAATGGTGCCAAATATGGTGTATTATCTTCCATAAAAGAAAAAAGAATAATAGCATTTGCACCATTTGTACATTTTAAAGTGGTAACTGGTTAAAGGAAGCACTAATGTGTTCTCTGAATAAACAGCAAGATTTCTTACATTTTGTTTATCTCCATTATAGTCGCAATCAGTTACTTCAATTAACACATCTTCCCCATTGCAGAGAAAACACTGGTTGTCGGATAGGCAGGAGACTAATTGATTGGATGCTTTCTTCTACAAAACCCTTACAGAGCTATGCCAATATTGTTTCACATTCCTTAATGATCTTTGTCTTGATAGAAGGAAATTACTCTTATTTCATTCAATGAAATATTTTGTGCAGGCTCATCTCCCCCATTAGCTTCTATGGGAACTTAAAAGTGTCACAACAAAGATCACATTTGATTAAACATTCCCATTTTTTTAATAAATATATTTTGTTTTAATAACAAATCTCTGTGAAGCAGGAAGGGTTTTTATCACTAACACTGCATAATGGCCCCATTTTGAGGTGTAAGAACCTTGTTTAAGTGCTAAGATAGTTTCTGATTTTATCACTCAAATAACAAGATACATTTCATCTTCTACTTTGACCGACGGTTTTTCTGGTAATTGTCTGTGCTCTCTGAATATTAAGGAGTGTGTGCTGTATGCGAGGCAGAGAATTTATACAAACACATTGTACATATTGTTGTCAGTAGACACGGCAATCAGACTTAAAGAGAATATCGACTGACAAATGCAAAGGCCGAAAGAAAGGTTCAGGAAAGCAGTGCCACAGAGAACACAGTGCACACAGAAACAAGCTTCCAAGGCCACGCTTTGCCTTTCCTCTAACAACCAGTTTTCACTGCTGAGCTTCCTGGCAAGTGTCCACTTATTTTCCAATTAATTTGGCCTCAGAGATTCTTTTCTCAACTCATCCATGTGGTTAAATGAACAGACCTCTTTGCACTTTTTCAGATAGTTTAAAAATCCACACACCCTGTAACATTGAACTGTAAATCAATAGTTTTGTGTCATTAAAAAAAGATAGTTCATTGCATGGATGGTCATCAACAAATACAACTTTTCTGAGCTTATCCCACTAAAAGGCACGTGACTACACAACTGAACAAACTGAAAATGTAACTTCTTACACATTACATTACACAGCATTCCTCAAGCCTGATCCCAGATGATTAGCTCGATAATAACCAATATTCAAACAGTATATTTCAGTTTCCCAGGTTAAATATTGCTATGAGTAATGGCAAACATCATGTAGCAGACAGCCTCATTGAGTCAGCACAAAAGAATATATATAGTATATGACGTGATAGGAAATACAAAATGTTTATCTAGAATAATTTGATGTTAGACACAGTCCATTATAGACTCTGAATTATTTTTAATGTATTTGACCAAAAGTGATGCTCTTGATTTGACACGTTGCTGGTTAGAATGGACGGTTTTAATTATAATATGTAGAATGTGGCCTCCTCTGAGAGAAAACTGTGTTTATGTTTGCTTCCTGTTGAGGGACGATGCAGAGTGAGGCGGAGAATACGCCAAACTATTTCCATGTCTAAATGAAGCCATGTAATTAGAACTCAATATTTCATCAGTCATATCCTCTCACTGTGCTTGTCACTTTTGTTTTGTGACACTTTTGTAATGGACAGATACATTTTGTAAAATGTATATGATCCCCTGCATCCCACTCCTTCAATATAGTTTGGTGGTTGAACAACAATACAGGCTGCACCATGTTCTGCTAAACAATAATCCTTCTGTGTAATGTGTGAATGCTATAGATATATGTCAATGACTTTTTATACAAACTCGGAAACATCCCCCTCTTATAAATGCTTCTCCAAGAATAATTTATTTAATGTTTTTTTGTTTTTTTTATGTTTTATTGTCCAAAAGTGGGTGGCTGAACGCTCTGAAATTGGAATTTGCCTCATCCTCGTTCTCTGCTCCACATTGGATCTGAGCCAACATCAGCAGCCATCTTTGTGCCAAACTGGGTTGCAGGGTTGGATGATCAAAAACAATATGAGATGAGAACTCCACAGGAGAAACAAATCATAAATGTGACCTCAGTCGGCTTGCAGTTGAAGGCAGCCCTGTGCTGATGTTTGTGTTAAACTGTTTGATTTAGTCTCCGTGACGTTGGCCTTGGGCAGGGCAATAGGCTTGGGCTCTTTTGTGACAATAAATAATTACAAGATTTTTTTTTTTTTTTAATTAAACCCTCATGTTTGAAGAGATTTCAATAATGTGTAGATATTATAGGCTACTCATGTCATCTTATGGACTACAGGGTGGCTTCAGGGATTTTGTGGTCTTCAACGGTGACACTATGGTGTTCAGATGGAGTCGATACTCACTGTTTTCTGTTGTGTTGTGTTTTCTTTTCATTACAGTATATCCTCATGTTTGCATGTGCACGGAAATGCTACCCTCGGATGCTGTGGGTGGTGCTCATTTCTTTATTATGCATGAAAATAAGTCACATTGGGTGAAATGGGATAAACCAAACAACAATTCAAGATAGACAATTGAAAACACACACTGGGATAACTGTTCTGTTTTTTTTTTGTTTTTTTTAAAAGAAAACAAGGGGTCTTGTTTAAAATGTTGTGGATGTCTTTAGCCTATTTCATGTTTTTATTACCTTATAATAAGGTAATTTTATGATGAGCTGAATATTGAAATTAATTTTACTATATCCTTGTGATGGGGAGATGTGCTCCCCTGTTTACTTGGCACTTCAGTTTGTTGTAATGCAATTGTTTTGTTATTTCTATGTAAGTACTTGAATAAAGAAAAATATCACTTGCCTTCAGTTTACTTGGATTCTGTACGTGCACACGGACACACGCACGCCGACGCGTATACCCAAAACACACACACACACGAATATTTCTGCATTTTAAACACACATTTTGCAATAGCACGTGAACAATAGACGTCTGTTATTATTATATGAACACATCATAACGTTTGTTGTATTTTTATTTTGCTTTCTGACAAAAAACTCCTTAGAGGAAACACATGCGGCTAATCTCCGGACTTCCTGTTTAAAGCTCGACTGTTGACTGGTAGAAGGGGATGAGGTCCTTGGAAGATAATAAAACTACCCAATGAAACCGGAATAGAAGTTCAGTCACAATGAGCTGGTATGTATTACCTACATAATTAATTTGGCGTGTTGTATTGAAAGTATAACTTAAGAGGCTATAGTATATTAATGAACAAGGACAGTTGGTTTGTCAACGGGCTCCGGCTATTTCCTGGTAGCGCTAACGTTACACATCATTATCGTTACAGTTGAACAGGAGTTAGCTTGTTAAACTCACTAAATATAACCTCACCGAGAGACAGTGAGACGGTTCATAGACAGATATCAGTGTCTTGTTAAACAGTTGCTAGCAAAGTGGGAACGTAAGTTGTTGCAAAGAGTTAACGTAACGTTGTTTAGCTAACTTGTACAGTAAGTTAAGGCTAGTTTGTTTGCTGTAACATTAAGTTAACTTACACAAATAGAGTAGACTAACACTCCTATCTAGAGATTTAGCTGCTTGTTTAGTTAGCATTACTTGTAAACTAATTGTAGCTAGCTAGCATCGATTGTTGTGTCAACAGAGTCAACACTGAAGCCATTTAAAGGGATCTGATCATTGTTGACAGTCTGCTACAAGCTAACGTTAGCATGTGTGACATGATGACAAACAGTCAACAGAGTTTAGTTGTTGGTTTTTGTCCTCTTGAGTAGACATAATATAGTCTTAAGTTTCGGCTACTAATCTACAAGTCTGAAGTTAACTACTGGAAGCAGTTTATTGTCTTATGTGATTGTGAAATTAATATATTTTTGGTTTTGGGACTGTGTGTGCCAAAGTAATCAATTTTGAGAAAAATGGCAGATTCATCAATAATGAATAAGAAAGTGATTACAATTTAATTTGTATAGTATTATATAAACAAATGTATACTTTTAGACCGAATTGCTTCCCTTTTTGAAAATATTGATGGTTTTTAGTCCTTGTAGTGCTTTGTAGTTTACTATGGAGCCACAGATGACTGTGGGACTAACTTCAATACATGAAGAGAGGTGGTGTGAACAGTTGGTTTTATGACGTAGTCTGAATAGACAGATAATAGCTGAATCTGAAAGTCTTGTCATCAGAGCTCTTCCGTCCAGCTGGTGACGTCTACGAGAAAGTAAACGACAGCAAACAAGGCTGTGCTTTCATCTTCAGCCAAATGGCAACAAGAAAAAAAGCATTCTTCTACAACAGAATATGTTCTGTGCATTTCTGATTTTTGACTCTTGACTCAAATACGTTTAAGTATGAGATAAGCTTTTTCAATAACATCTCTATATGATACACAATTTTTAATTGGCCTTACAGGCCCTCATCAGCACTAGTTCCTGACCCAACCCAACGAGGATAAAATCTCCCCAAACGAGTAAAAGTGCACTCCAGGGTGTCTTAGAGTTTATTTATCATGTGCTCCATGTTCTTTGTAGAAATAGCTATAGTCTGAATCTGTAGGGTTACTCCGTTCACGTTTTGTTCACAGGAAAGTATAGGGGGGTCAACCATATACAGTATATATTGTATAACAGTATATATGTTATTTTCTTTTGTAAGCCTTTGTTTTGTGGCTGCAAGTTTAAATTGATCAGATGTGTTTCTCAAAATTGACAAACATTTGGTCAGTTTTTATAAGTCTTTATAAACCTTTTTGACAAAAACTTGAGACAAAAACAAAGATAACACATTTGACCCATCGTCTTTACATTTTAGGCTTTTGGACTATGAAAGCAATGAAGCTGGACTGTTTCTCTTCTACAGTTTGCAACCCAATAACATCCATAATGGTTGAATGCTGTCTTGTTCTTTTGACAACATGTTTTGAATTTAATTGCATTGCTCACTATTCAGCTAAATCTATAATTGATTTTTATGGGAATATAAGTATGGGAAGCTTTGTCGTACAAGTCCTCGGTTGTGTGTTGCCGTTTACGAGTTTAAAAAGAGGTCTGAACAGTTACAGAGCTTGTTCCTCACTATTCATGACATGCAGTTCAAGATGAAATGCGGAGAACCGAACACGTATTAGGCCACCAACAAACTCTTTCAGTACTGTTATGTGTATGTACACTAACTCCCTTCATAATATGTTACATATTCTTAGTGCCATTTTCAGGGAAGACGGTAATCAAGGAAGCAAAATGTCGTCACACATTTCAGTCGGACAGTTAATCGCTAGGCGAGCGGCGCTTCCACCAGCACACACCGCCAAACACAAGGTCAAGAGTGGGGTGTTGGACCAGTGAAAAGAGTCCTTTATGGGCTCTGCTGACTGATGCATTCCAGTAGGGCCTGCAAACTTGCCTCTATGACGTGAGAGGTTTGACTTTGGGGTCATCGTCGGAACAATTCCACTTCCCAACATCTTCAACTAGCCCTCTGTGCTCCGTGGAATACCCAAGCTTGAATGATGCACTGCCCCTCTAATGGCGTACACACTTGCAGTTTTAGTGAAAAGCCATTGGTTCTTCCAGTCGATGCATAATGCGTCCCGGATAGAGAAGACTGTCGCGTCTTTGTTCTTGCCTACGTGCTTGCTTGATGGCAGTGATGTGTAGCCTATTACAGCAAAGATCAGATAACTCCGTCAATGCAAGTTGACCATCTTGCTGATGATGACAGCAAGTGTGTAACAGAGCACTTTTTTTTTACTGCGTCTTGGCCTGAAAATGGACAATGACCAAATATGACCAATAAGCTCTCTTGTCACTGAGATGCTCCACAGTTCTAGTTCCTAAAACTATCCTATCTATGTGTCCCTTAAGTTATTATGAGTTTTATCGATTATGTATGATATATGTAGAAATACTAATTAATACTTTAGCTTTTTTTTTTTTTTTTTATCAAATTGTAAGTATTGAACACTAAATATCAAAGCAATATTCAGCTGCCCACGGCTGCCATCACTAGGCTTAGCTTTCTTTCAGAATAATTTGGACTTCAGCTGGTGTAACACATAAGTTTTCTGTCTTCAGCTGTCTTGCGGGTCAGGCCTCTGCCATGTCAGACGCTAAGTTCTGGGTTCACAGGACCGAACTTACCAGCGTTTCTAGATGTGACAGGCCCTACAGAACGATTGCTGTGTGAAGAAACATTAGAAATTATTCTCACAGTGACTGCCATCCTCCCTCATTTTCTCCCTCTGGTCGCCCGCTACATGTTCCCTCTCCCTCCCGACGCACACTTCACTCTGTGTGTTTGCCAGTTCTCATGAGCAGTTGAAGAGAGTGACCACTTTCCTTTGGCTCTTTGTAGAAGTGGATACACTCTGAATCTGTAACATTAAGGACTCTCCAGTTTTTTTTTTCACCCCAAATATAGCAAATATATCCTTTTTGGTACGTTGAAGGGAAAATCAATCCTCATACAGTTACACTTGGACTCTTGATGTCATCGAGAAATGAATCCCGTCATGGTCCGCGCTGCCAAAACACGGCAAAAGAGAACATTGAAAGCTAACATTTAAATTTACCGGTATGTTTCATGGCGCATTGATGGCTGTTCTAAACACTGTAATGTTTATACTTAACTCTTCCATTGGCTTTTTTTTTGTTGCTGTTGATGTCATGATTTACTCCCCGACACACCCACCAAATGCAAGCAAACATCGAAAGCTGTTGCCAAACGTTGTGCAACGTCTGTAGAAAACCAACTGTCCAACCTGAACATAATGCATAATTGCGAAATCCCTTTTGAATGCACCACAAGTGCTCTCCATTTAACCGCAAATGTAAAACACTGAATCACCAAAGTGACAGTATGTTTGTCAATTTGTTTTCTCTTAATACAAGCACATTGGCTGTGTCCTCTTCTTACGTATGAGTCGTGTTATGTTCCCTGACATTTCAGTTATAAATAGTTTGTTTTCAAAACGGACACGCACTGCCAGTGCATGTATTGGTTAATTAAGCTTTTATTTCTTCAGGAAGTGTCATTGAGATCAACTTCTCTTTTACAAAATAGACCTGAGACAAATTATACATACCGGTACAACATCATCATAAGACAATGCAGTCACACAAAGCAATCATCACACACACACACACACACACACACACACACACACACTAATTAAAACAATTACAGATATTATTAGTAAGATGCCTTTCATTTCCCTCAGAGGAATACGTGTTTGGCAGTTTGTTACAGTAGCAAGATGCATACAGTACCGATTAGTATAAAACCTATTGACGTATACGTGAGTCACTTGTGTAACTGTGTGCAGTTGTAGTTTGTGGTTTCACAAATCGTGAGGCAAAACAAAGGCATGTTGCATTAGCAAGAGGAACAGTTGTGACCAAAAGTAGGATACTGGATAAAAGGTTCATATGTACATATCACAATAAACTAGCGTTTAGGGAGGCAACAGTTTGTGAATGTTTGGTAATTGTCTGACCAGGCTGAATTTATTTATGAGTCAAATTGAAAATGGATCTGGCAAGAGAGCAGTAGTCTGTGTGAGGCTGGTTCTCCTCATTGTAGCTTTGACAGAGCACTGATCTCCACATTACATTTAGTTAATTCAATTAATTATGCTGCTGTGTGTATTTTGGAAAATCATACAGTTTCAAAGACGCTTACTTACGTACGTTCGTAATGTGACATTAATAGTGTAGTGATCAGGTAATCGAAAGGTGAGTCACCTAAAGATGGTGGTGAGTAATTGATGTGGTTATTTTCCGTGTCGGCTCACCCAAATGATGACACAGTGGGTGAAACTTCTCTCCCGATCCAAAAGCAACAAAATGTTTTCAGGCATTAGTAATCGGTAAAGATTTGAATAGATGCAGTATTTGTTGAAACCCTGATAAGTTCAGGACAGTTACAAACTGAAGCACAGCACCAACACAGAGCCAGCTAATCAAAAGACATCTCGATACCTCTGCCACTCGTGAAACCTGTTCTTCTTTACTAGATTAATCCTTGTGTTATTTGACCATGTTGAGTTTTGTGATTGAGCTGTCATCAAAAGGATCTTCCCCACACATCAGTAGCATTCCCTGGTTGCACAACGAGGCCCGACATCACACCCTCTCTTTTCCATCTCATTAGTCTACACACCTTTCTTTTGACGCAGCTGCTGCCTCACCCTGCCTGTCAGCAACAACTGTCCATCATATAGCTTAGATTTCAGGCTATTAGTGCCACATCAATGACAACCTACAGCCCAGCACATTGTGCAAGGCACTTTTTTTTTTTTTCTCGTCTTACGCTTTCCCAAAGCAGTCTGATGCAACGACTTATTATGGCAACGGCAAGGGTTTGAAATGTGGATAAAAGATTGTGTTTTAACTAAGGGAGGAACAGGTTTCTTTTTCTTTTACCAAAACTATTGTCAGGATGTCGGTGTGTTTTGTCTTTCAAGAGTGAAGAAAAGTTTGTGTTTCATTCTGAAAATGAGGTGCAACCGCTGCAGTTACACTAAACCCAGAGACATGGATTCATTTGTAGCAATGGTCTCAAAAGTCATTGTCCTGGCTGGACTCTGTGAGTCCCAATACATCAGGCTTCCTAGGCGTGTGCATCTGGGTTTGATTGCCAGCCGGGGGTCATGCAGTAAAGAGGGACAACCACTTCTGTTTAGTGATATCCGCCTGCAATGGCAGCCAGATGTGTTCGGTGATGACATGTGGTTAATATACATGGCTTCTGAGAAGCAGGAGTTAACAGCTTCAGATTGTTGGTGTCAGGGATCTGAAAGATGCGCCCGTTCACCTTCTGACCTGTGCCAGCCTCCTGTCACCCATCAATGCAACGGATGACAATCTTAAGCATTCAGTAATTCCACCTTTTTTAGGGAGTTGTTTTCCAGTTGCTTATGTCTGTCACCTGTCACTTTGCTTTTGTGTTATTTCAGGATTCCCTTCAAGATTGGGCAACCAAAGAAGCAGATTGTCTCTAAAACCGTAAGTCCGAACAAAAGTTGACTCAATTCACTCAATCAAACATGTTTAGTGCATGAAATTCAACCAAGTCTATTTAGATTAATAAATATAAACTTCCTTTTAACAAAAACCAAACAAGCCATGTGTAGTCGTTTCACAAATGGTGTATACAACATGAATAGTAGTTTATAGAATGTCATCAGAGCGCCTCACCCGAAAGAGTGATTACTGACCCATGCAAAGGGGGCAGAGGTGGTTACCTTGAAGTGACAGTCAGTGGGTGATCTCTGGAGAAAACCACTTCCACTGTAATGGGCCTGTGGCCCGGCAGTCCCTGTCAGACTGGGTTTCCAGCTTCCTGTTCCATCCCAGGCAAAACCCTAGTGAGTGGGTTAGAGGCGGCCCAGTGAGACGACCCGCTGGTGACAAAGTGACAGCTGCCCTCCTCGTTGTTTGAGCCACTGTGTTTACATCCAGGAGCCCACAGAACCACCAGACAGGAAGCTGCCTCTGTAACCTGCTCGGCATGTTTTAGAGACATGGTTGGACAAACTGTCTCGGCCCTTGTGGACCCTGGGAACTGAATGCACTCAGTATGTTTCCTCCACTTGAACCCCTGGAACCCCCTTTTGTACATGGCCTAGGAACTATTGAGCCATGGTTGAGTGCTAACGCAAGTCTTGAGACTCCCAACAACTCATGTACATTATTTAGACTACGAACAACCACTGGTTGCTGCAAGTATGTGTTACATCTCAAACCATGTTGTCACTTCTTAATTGGTTATCAGTCTAATTTACCTAAACGTCTTTATTCTTCACTTCAGATGATGTGAAAATGTAGAAAGGAATTTTGTCCCCAAGTTTGCTTTTGACTTGATTCTTGGGACATGTAGTTCCTGAGACTCTGTATGATGTATGTATACAAGTATTGTGTGCTCATACCATGGGATAATCCAAATGACACACATTTTAAATCACTGAATCTTTACTTGAATTGTGTTCTTCTTTAGGTTGAAAGAGACTTCGAGCGAGAATATGACAAGCTCCAAAAGTAAGTCTGCATTTTGAACTGAAGTCTATATTAAGGTAGACGATCAAAGATGTGTGATTATAGGATTATAATGAACTCAAACCTACTTTGTGTGTCGTGTGCTTGAGGTCCAGTGTGTGCATGTGTGTAACGTTGTCATCTTTTAGTGCTTTCTCCTGCACTATATCTGTGAACACGTTTAGTTTATCTGGAAGTAAAGTTCTAAAACTAAGTTATCGTTCAGAGGTCTCCTTGTGCCAACATGAGAAATTATTATTTTTAATAAGCGTGTTAACACAAGTAAAAAAAAAAAATTATTTATAAATAAAATGAAACAAAAGGAATAACTTAACATGTGAAAAGGTGTTATTATTTATCATAAAATATGTGTTCATTATCGTTCATTCCCTAGTCAGAGCAATATGAAGGAAGAAATATGTACCAGACGCACTGTAAAGAAAATCTTTTCAGAAATGCTTGCACGCTTTATCCCAAATTAGATAGTTGTTGCGTATTATACAATTATTTTTATAATTTGACATGCAAGTATTTTGGCTTTACATGTTTACAAAGCACTATGAGAAACTCGCACTTAACATGCTCCTCATTGTACACACAGTTTCTTTGTCACACACAGTTTGCCAATCCCTGCTGCGTTTGGGCACTTCTTTCTTTCTCAACATTGAACTGTGAAGGGACCCACATCTGAGCCACAATGGTGTCTGAAAGATTACATGTTTCCCTCAACCACTGATGCATTTAGATTAAAGCTAGAGTTAAGGTTATAATCTCATGAAATTACCTGTAAATGCACCGTCAGTGTTCAGAAATAGGCTCAAAAGTCCAAGTATTTAGTTAATGTATGGATGTAGATGTTCTAAAGGCATTTGACAAGTGACTAAAAAGCCTAAACTAAAAATGTAACGTCTAAATATATTACTCGATCAGCCTAATTTGAATTGAGTGACATGATGTCAGTGTTTCTATGAAACAATGGAGAGAGGGGTTCAGAGAACTTAAGCACCCAAGACCTGAGAGCTCAGTACATCGGGGCCTTCTCTTACATAGAAACTCCCCGAGGGCCCTGCAGAATGAGTGGGAACACCATTTGCCTCTCAGGTTTTGTTGAGTAGGAGGGCCCATTATCAGGAAGGTGTGGTGCCAATAGACCTTATAGATGAGTCAGAGCAGCAGGCCTGTACAGACTTTATGCTTCTCCACCCTAGAGATCCTGTGGTGCATCTGTGGCCTAAATATACTTGGTAGACTAAACCACGGTTCCTGCTTTTGAATTCCATCTGCCTGACAAAAGATTTTGGTGTTATTTGATTTGGGATCTTGTTGGATTAATGATATTGAATCTAAAATAAGTCTAGCGTGCTTCTCTGAGCTTGACTAAAAGCCTCACCGCTACAGGGTTTCTGAGGCCAAATTCTGATGTCAATATCTGACCGCGGAGGTGCGCACATTCTCCCGTCTAGTTGTGTCTCAATGATTGTGGCCGCACAGGGCCCAGCGTTGGGGTGCCGGAGCGAGGAGCAGCAGCTGTTCCACTCGGCCGCTCTATTAGCACCTTTTTGGGAAGAGACTCCGGGCTCACCTGGCACTCATCCAGGATGGCTCTCCTACTGTCAGCGCTGACGGAGTAGGGGAGACATTTTAAAGTAGGAGGTACTATCTGGAACAAGAGTTTCACAAACGGAGCACTACAAGAACACACCGTGAGTGTGCAGGCATTGGACTCGCTGCATGCTAGTTTTGTTTACATAGCGAGATGCTTTTCACCCACCATCCTGCAACCCCATCTCCGTGATTGGCAGAGTTACACTGTTATTTTCCTCTTTCCATATTTTCCTCCTTTCATTACTCTCAAGTGTTAACTGTGTCAGCCAATTTACAAGACTATTTATTTTAGTTTTAGTTTGTTTCGCACGATGCCCTCAATTGACTCCACTGGCATTCATAGTTGCATTCAACATTTCTCAACTGATTCTACTCGCTGGCATCGCAAAGACGGAAATTGTTGAACACTGACCGTATATCAGCATTTCCAGATGTTAAAGGTGCATTTACATGGACATGAATAGTGTAATAATGTAACAATAATGATCATTATTGGCTCTCTTTTTGCCAGTTTGTTTTTGTAAAGATCACAGCATCAGTCAGCGCAAACGGCATGCAGAAATGAGTAATCAGATTACTAGTAGCCTATTTAACACGGATGTACAGGTAAACGCATTGTAATATAATAGCTGCATTGAAATGTTGCCTCTTAAGTGACATTTTAAATTCTCTTTTTAGATGTTTGATTGTCTGATCAGCACATTCATTGTCCAGGCCTACGTGGACTCATTTGAGTATTTGAGTTTGTCGTATTTAGAACTGTCTTATTTCTTAATATCTGTAATGCATTCATATATTGTGATTGCTTCAGAGGAGGGCTGATATGGCTCATGAGACCCACTTACATCTAATTGGCGAGAGAAATACAAGAAGTTACTGTGGAGATTGTTCTGACAGAGTGCTTTTTGTTCCATGTTGTGTGAACAATAAGCGATGTAGTTACATCATTTACTGCAAATGACATTTTTGGAACAACCTCCATCTGGTCTGTGGCGATTCAGTGCAGAATCCTGAAACGCGTCAAGACAGACAAAAGCATGCAGAGGACAAGTTATGATGGGGAATGATCACTGATTCTTAGTCACCCTTAGACCCGACATCCTCGCAGTTTACTGGCCCTTTGTTAGTACAACAAACACATGAGTAAATTACATTGCAGATGAGTCTGAAATCAAAGCTATTACAAATGCAATCTAATACCATTAAATGTTTCTACTGCTGTTGTTGACAGTTGCCGAGAACCCCGCATGCTATTTTGTGACTAAAATATATTTAACTAAGAAGTTACATGGCTTCAAATCTCTTTGGATCATGTTGCACAAGCTGTTTGGTTTCATTTGATAGTAACACAGTATGTTGCTCTATTTGGAGTGGAATATTTCCTTACCTGTCCTGTCACTTGTGTTATGAAATGGTGTCATTGTGTGTTCTATGAAGTATTAAAAGCTTCATTGATAAATTAATAATAATGATACTTTATGGTGCATTATTCCTTTGAAGCCCGACTCCTTAGGTTTAACAGTCAGTGTAGAGGCAGCACAGAACCAATCACATTCATGTTTGGTTCATGCACATGTGCTTATACTGCAATAACCCACTATTTGGTTATTTCCCAGCTGTTGAACAATTAAAAAAAACAGCCCAATCCCTGTATTTGGACACAGCAGACTGCTAGTTGTGGGTTACCAGTGTCCTAAATCTTATGGCCAGTGGCCATAGTGCCCCCACCAGAAATCCTTTGGGATTACACAGCTATTGTCCTCCCCGTTAGTAGAATACCTCAAAGCAAAGACGGAAATGAAACCACCACATTCTCTTTTTCATCAAACAGGAGAAGTGATATGACAGCAGTCTCGGGGGAGATTCTAAACCCCTCGTTTGCCTTAATTGATGTAATGAATGGTGTGTGTTTTCAGCCTCCATAGTCTGGTAATTGCCATTTTTAACACCCATCAATGGAATATGAGCAGTGGAATGATTGAAGACATTAATGCTTTTCAGAGGAAACGTAGTTGACAGTAACAAGAAGGATTCCCTGAATTATTAATTAGCTAACGGATGTTATAATAGCATTTTATGTGGAATCAATGAAATGTGTAATTCCTTCTTGAACCATGTTTTTTTTTTTTTATATACTAATTTCCTTTTTCTAGGTTTTTGGTTTGGATGTTTTCTTGTCAACACGTCTTGAATGGATGAAATCTATGTTGAAAAATATATAGATTATGATTCGTGATATGAAATGTGGAGACAGTGTACCATGTTTGTCATGTTTGGTATTGTCTCTGTCTAATGCTATTGTTTGCCCATATTCCCCATTGTTGTCAGTGTTGCTTTACTGTGTTACCTGACCAGAAGCTGGCTGATCATCGTTCTCCTTCTTGTCTCACAGGCTGGAGGATCAGACGAAAAAGCTTCACAAGGACATGAAGAAAAGCACTGAGGCTGATTTAGGTGTGTTCTACTACTAACGTGTGTGTGTGTGTGTGTGTTACCGCCTGGTGTGCCATTGATCTCCACTTGTTCACCAACATACTTGATGTTGCTTGGCAGGTTTTTCAGGGCTCTTTGGTTGTCTTGTTTTTTTTTTTTTGGTTGTGCAGCAGTTCTCTGAACGCCTCGACAAATGAGACGACACGGTGCGGGCCTGCGCTTTAATCTTTTTATATGTTTCTCCAGGCGATCATAGTGTGTGTTTTGGATTTATGTGAGTGTAGGGCTCGGTTCGTCTACCATCTCTGCCCTCATTTATTCAAGCAATTGTCGGCCACAGAAACCATGTTTACTCGACTCTTTTATTTGCTTATTTGTTGGTTATGGAGTTGTGTACTTTTGGAAGCGGCAATAGACATGGCCTGTGGTAAGTAGTCAGTTGTGGGGGTGGAGGATCGGGTGAGAGACTTCTTCGTTTCCTCTCCTTTGTGCTCTGGAATATGGATGTCGGCATCATCAAAGTGTCGTAGCTGTCAGGCCCTCATTACCGTTAATGGATTCCATCTGTTGCACAGGTCCCGTCTCCAACAACTGCTACCAAACAAAGAGCTGGACCTACTCTGATGTCAGCACTGCATTTAATATACACTGCTTTCTATATCAACCGGTATTCATCAAGTCAAGGGTGGTGATTTGCAGAACTCTATTGAACTCGCTTCCAATTAGCCGGCGGCAGACAATAATATCTTTTTAAGGCTTGCTCCGGTTCACAATTAGACTAAGTAACAGCAGGCGCAGAAAGTGGCAGGGATGACTGTGCTCTGCATACTGACGAAATGTTCATGCGGTTTCAGTCCCAGGTGACTTGAGCTTTACTTATTTGCACCTCACTAACACAAATAATTAAATCCCTACCCTCGGGTCACCTTTTGCTTTTCATGACCCCATAATAAACATGTCTCTCTGTCATATAAGACGAGGCCAAATCAAGCAATTTGTTACCTGTCAAATGGTAGAAAGATGCGGAAGCGGCACACAACGATAATTGATTGGTTGTAAATTGGTCTTGAGAGAATCCTGAGGGAGTGTGAAAAGAGACCAATGACTGTTCCAGATCTGCACGAAGCCCATTTTCACCACAGCCTTTCCCTGTCAGCTTGCATCTCCTCAGTGAAGCTCATTTATTCTGACTGTGAAGCCATAATCTGATCCGCGCTCTGTGTCTAAACAACGTGGCATGTGTGTGTAGATTAACAGTAATCGCTGCTGTCAGTATAGAGACATTGCAAAGAGCACTGTGCCACTTTGCTGCTTAGTTCTTTCCCCAACATGAACAGCTCACTTTTAAAGACCCTGCCACAAACAAACATACACGGATGAAACGGTTAGGGTAATCCACAAAAAATGTTTAAGAAAAATGCTATTGAATTGGATTAGAATGTGTAGATCAGGACATCTTCAGTAACCATTTATATGTTGTGTGTGTGTTGTGTGTGTTGTATGTGTGTGTGTGTGTGTGTGTGTGTGTGTGTGTGTGTGTGCATCTCTCAGCCATGTCCAAAGCAGCAGTGAAGATCTCCTCAGACCTGCTGAGTAACCCGCTGTGTGAGCAGGACCAGGCCTTCCTGGAGTCCATGACCTCTTTAGATACGGCCATGAGAAGGATGGACTCCTTCAACCAGGAGAAGGTCAGACCCGTTCCCACACACGTCTCTCACTCTTTTCATTTTCAGTGTGTTATCTCACTCTTTTTTTTTTTTTTCTTCTGTCTTTCTCTGCTTTGTTTCCTTGGCACTTGCCATTGGCACGGATACCATTAGAATAGCATCGGGGGAAATGTCTGTCCTCAGACATACAAAGTAGGAAACTAGACGTGTTTTTTGTTGAAAATGCATGTTTTCATATTTGTCAATATTGTGCAGCCTGTGGACTAAAAACTATCCGTATGCCTTTCCTTCTGCTGTTTTTTGAAAAGCATCTGTGGCATCATCCTCTATAAGCTCCAGCTACTGGTTATCAGCTGTGAAGATTGATGCACTTGTGACTCACTGGTGTCTAAAATAACTCGTACAATGGAAAGGCAGGAAAATACTGTAAGTCCCACCACAAAATCTATAGAAGTAGAGGAGTACCTCTATGCATGGTGAACCAGTATTACTTATTGAAACAAACCTTTGGCTTCAGTTCAACACTTTCCATACGACATACTATAACTTGCAAGGTTACAGCAAAAAAAATTGTTTTCCTTCTTTATGGAGAAGAGCAACTGTTATCAGCTTGAATTTATAAAGCTTACAACACTTTTATATAAACCTTTCAAATCACGTTTCTGTTGGTAGAACTAGATGAGACTGCCAGTGTGGCTAGAATATAATAAGAATAACTTCCTTCACTTGTGTTTTCCCTCTTATTGTACTTTATTTGTGTTCTGGTATTCAGAGTATTGTTTTAATTTGCAGTGTGTTTCCTGTAATCTTTGTTTGCTTTCACTCTTGCATGTTCTGTCCTAAGGGGCAACCGCTCACAAGCAGACATTTCTTTTCCCAGAGCTCACCGTCTCACAGCTGTACTTTGCGAAGATCTCTTCTTTTGGCTATCAGGCCTCTTCAGATTATTTGCCAGGTGCACGTCAGGTTTTGTGATTAGAATCATCGCCACAGGTAGTTATGAAGTGAATCATAGTGGCACCGCATGTGTGCATCCTCAAGGCACTACACTGTGAAGGGTAGACTGTTAAAGAGGAGAGAATACAGGAGATCACAGTATACAGAGTGACTTTTTTTTCCATCTGTGTTTTTTTGACTCATTGACCTGCTGTTCGGTGTTTTTTTTTTGTTTTTTTTACATTTGTTGCCTTAAAAAAAATCCTCTTTATTTTCACATTTAGTTGTGTATCAGAATGATTTCATAACTACACAACAATGATAATAACATGGTGGAGAAAATGAATACATGGGGAATTCTTTTTATTCCATGGTAGAATTCTCAAAGTAGTTTCTCTGGAAAAGCACAGCGAGAAGTTTCATGAGTCAATTTCCATAGAAAATCAAACTCATCCTCAAGATATGCGAGTGAACAATGAGACACAGAAATGTCTCATTGTTATAACTTGCACTACTTAGATTGAAAACATATTTCAAAATGAATGTGATGAGTTAGTAGAATACTAGATTTCTATTGTACAAAAAAGCGACTTAAATGTGACAAAGAAAGTGAAAATGATTGTATTGACGATATATAATATGCACAACGTGTTAAGTGGATTATAAGCAGCTATGCTGCAGCAGTGCTGTCACTTTTAGTGTCTCTCCTTTCTTCTCCAGCTATAACATAGCACTCTTTCAGACATGGCTTTGCTCACAGCTCATCACGTTTTACACGAGCCATTTTGAGTGACTAGACAAAGTAGAATGTGTGCTGGATGGAGCGTGTGGGTTTGTGACCCGGGGTGCGTATGTTCCAGGACTTGGCTTGGTTGAGCGCCCAGGAGAGCAATCCTGCCAGTTTCACTGTTTTCAGTATAGAGAGCAACTTTTACATTCTTCAGATTTTCATACTCCATCAATATTTTTAGTTATTTAATTTTCTCTGTTTTCGAATTCGAAGAAAATGTTTCACCAGTGTTCCTACACACACTTGACTTGATCATCATTGGATGAAGGATGCTGGGTACTCTAAATCCACCTCTTTCTCTCCACATCATTTGCAGACCAAAGTTTGAAGATAGTCTAAAACTGTAACCTTTATGTCTGCCATCATCAAGTCTCTCAGTCATCTCATGTAATTTGTATTTTCACATTTTAAGCAGTCTCTAGTAGCAAAAGGCATAAAGTGTCTTTCTAGTGTACAGTTTTGGCTCCATGGTGTGTAGTTGTCTTGTTTGGCTGGGATGTGTTTGACATTGATTCAGCTCGGCACTTTGATTCCAGCACAGTTTTTCACTGGTTGGAGGACAATGTTCTCCAACGTTATTGACGTGGTTCTACGTTGTTGTTCTTTTTTTTTATCGCGCTTTAATCTGGAGTGGATTTTTGACAGCCAGGTCACACCTGAAATTCTCTGCACTTCTTTCAGTCTTACTAAATAAAAATCCTTAACACAATGTTCCGTTCCGGGTTTAGGGAAAGGGGCTGTGCGGCTGAAAGTGAGCTGAAGGCTAAATAGTGATTGTGAGAACTTTTTTTTTTTTGGTCGGCCTGCTATGTTGTGAATATCACCCCCCCCAGGTTTGCTAGGTGTTTAAAATCCAGCACGGCTCACCACTACTCGAGCTTCTCCCTTCAAGCCGACTGTTGATTCTGACGGCACCAGCAGCAAACCCTATTGCTCCTGCAAAACAGACACAAAAGCATCCACCCTTTGCTCTTCTCCGCGTTGAGTCGAGATGGTTCCGCCGCGGGGCCCGCAAGTGAGAGAGAGCCAGCAGATAAAACGTGCAGCGATAATGAAGGCAGCAGTGGCCCAGGTCTGTGTGTTTTATTTCTGGGGCTGAGGAGGGCGCACAGCCCCGCCGGCACACTGCTGTCGAAGCTGAGCCCCAGTGTAGATGGCAGCGGCGCAGCAGAGGATGCTCCGTTTGGAGGGATATTGATTTCCTCTGCGATCTGTGTGTATTTTTGGGAGGCCTGTGTGCCGGGATGGCCTCTGCCCCGTGACTCACTGATGGAGACTGCTGCTTGAGCGCCGGCCTCGGGCTCTGCGGGGCCCTCCGAGGAATAGCTCTGCGCCCCCCCCCCACCCCCCCCCCTCACTGTGGGTAGGGGCAGAGGGTAGAGGGCACCAGCATGCTTAAGCAAATCTGCCGCTGTTGTTCTCCCTCCTCGCAGCATGCTCTCACCTTAGAAGCAGCGGCGCAGCTCGAGTCAGGGAAGGGAGGGAGGGATGGTGTGAATATGTAAAACAAAGAAAATGTGAATTCCCATGTACTTATTTGTTATTGGTTCTCTGTTTTCCCCTCGAACCACAATCAACCATTTTGTGCTTGGAAAATGTGCCTGTGTGAAGCAGTGAGCGTAGCTGCATGTTCTCAGCGATGGTCGGGGCATTTCTTCCAGAGCACAGCTGCGATCTCGCTTCCTTGTTGTGGCGTGATTGACTGTCCTTCCAATAGCGAGTGAACATATGATTAGTGGAGCGGCTCTCTGTTATCACGCAGCTGTCACTTCACATCTCGCTGTTTTTAAAATCTCCTTCACCGTTCGTAGCGTTCGCTTGACTCGATCGCCTGATTTAACTCTGCGTGTCATTCGCGGAGCTCCAGCAGTAACAGTCGTTTTTTTTTTTTTATCTGTAAATGTAAATGACGCTTGGAAACTTTTATTAATTGTGCGGCAACTTCTGTCGATGAGACTTGGTGCCGGGGCTGGAGGCCTCATGATGAGATGTTCATTTACTTCCATTTAACACCCCCCTCCCCTCCCTTTCCCCTCCCTTTCCCCTCCCCTGTCAGTTCTGGCAACCAGAAGGAGAATGCAGAAAAATATATAAACTGTTATTGTTAAAATGTTTGTTTGCAAAGAACTTTCATCTTGTAAGGCAGCCCACCCTCCACAGGATTTGAAATCAGTTGGGCTTTGCTTTCATGTCCGTCCCCTGACAGTTCCATCCTTTTGTATCGCAAGCTCAATGAATATTCAGAGGGTTTCTCCTCGGGGCTTGTGTACAATAAAAGAGTCAACGTCACGAAAGTTTCTTTGCAAGCCCCCCCCCCCTCTTTTCTTGAGTGCTCTGTTTGAAATATACACAATTGTTGATGTTTGTGGCATTACTTTGCAGCTAATGAGCGAGCGATGTAGATGCTATTTTGTTCCGACTTAAGTTTTGATGTAATTTAATTTGACAATGCATAACAATTTGTAACGTCTCTATAGAGGTGCTCTGTACTTGTGTTAACAATTGTTCTTGTTATTACAGGTCAACCAGATCCAGAAGACGGTTATTGACCCTCTGAAAAAGTAAGTGTCCGTCTTCATTTCTTGTACTCTCGATTTTTAAAAAACATATATTTTAAGGGTTGACTTTAAATGACTCTCTATACCAGACCAGGGGGAAATAGTAGTTTAGCAAGTTTAACATTTGTTTGGAGTTTTTCACACAGTGAACTTAGATGCATTCTAAAATCACAGGAAAGTATTTTAAAGTTGTAATAGTTCAGTTTTTGTGGCTTAATGTTCCTGGTGTGGTAAATCCATATGACACACTGGGCAGATTCAGTCCAGTGCCTTGTAACATTTTTATTGTTGACGCAGCTCTTTACACTGGTAGTGCTGGACCACAGGAAGGCCTGGAGTGTAGTACAGACTGTAAAAATGAACTAGGGAGTGAGTAGTGCTGCTGTGATGGTCGTGCGTCTGGAAGAAGGTTTATTTGGTTCTCATTCCTAATATTCGCCCCCTTTTGAGAAGGCGGTGAATGCTATTCCATTCCTTAAGCCTCACTTTTTCAAACACACACACACACACACCGACACACTGTACACACGCATGCAAAGCAGAGGTACTGAAGGGAGTGGTTGGACTATCCCACCCTTCTTCCGGAGCGCTTGTTAAGGTTTTGCTTCCTCCTCTTGGCTCCTCCCAGGAGATTGATTATACATATGCTGCTTATGAGAACACGCGCATTATGTTTCTATTGCAGGTTTATGTTGAACCCAAGAAGCTTGTTAGTTCTTCTTTTTTTTTTTTTTTTTTTTAAATAACCAATGTCAAGAGATTACCCTGTTAAACAAATAGGTTGGGTTAGTGTGTGTGTGTGTGTGTGTTAAGCCCCGTCCTCCTTGTGTGCTCTGGTGGCGGAGCAATGACAGGATGGAATGGTTCTAATTTCCTCTTCCTGGTGGGCGGAAGGCGGACGTGTGGGCAGGCTCAGAATATGGCTCTGGGCCCAGCTTCCTGGGCCCAGAGCTGTGGATTGGTTGAGGAGGGGAACTGTCTCAGGACAGTGCATACTCTCACACGCACACACACACACACACACACACACACACACACACACACACACACACACCAGCCCAGATTTTTGAGGGGGTGCTGTCTCACAAATATGGTATTTTAGACCATAAAGTTAGGAATTTACATGATTCTGAAATAGAGCAGAGGAAGTAGGTTCATAAATGACTTTTGAAGCCTCTATATTAACTGTTTTTTCCCCTCCTTAAAAACACTGCACTATTAATTATTAGTTTTATTACTAAGTGTCTTCTATTGAAAACAGAGACACAAAAGCTACTATACTTTAAAGCTTCCATTAAGATTCCATTAGTCCGCCACTAATGAATATTTTGTCATTGTTTACTTCGTCTCAAAATACTCTATTGGTGATTTTGTGTCATCATGAAGAGAATTAGAGAAGAGTTGAAAAGGAGAATGTTAATGTTAATGTTAATGGAAGATGAATGGGTTGTGTGTGCGTGTGTGTGAGTGAGAGAGAGAGATGTGTGCTCGTGTCCGTGTGTTATTGCCATTTGAAATGTTGGCATTCTTCGTACTTGGTGTGGTAAAATGTGCAGTAAACAAAACGAAAAAGAGGCCTCGACCTCTCCCTCTGTGTCTCTTCCTCTCTCTCAGGCTCAGATGTGAGTTTTGTCCACTCAGCGGGGTCACTCGATGACATCACTGTGTTTATGTGAGAGGGGGGGGGAATGCGTGGGCATTGAGGCATTTGTGTTATCCAGGCCTCCTAACCTAGCCCTTTCTGCTCCGTTAGTCTTTTGGGTGCGACAGAAGTCAAGCCTGTTTGGAGACCTCTGCCCCGGGTCGAGCTGTGACTAGACGAGCCACATGATTCCCTCCTTTCAATCAGAGGAAGGCTCCTGGTGCAGGTTGTGAGGACAATTGTCCTTTGCTGTGGGGCTGATGATATTTCTGGGGGGGGGGGGTGCAGTGATTACATTTCCATTTGGTACCCATGGGGTTTGTTTGCTATGACGTTGTATATCTCTTTCCCCATCTTATCTGGTGTATCGTTTCCAGGCTGCCTGAGTTTTGATCAACAAAGCACAAGGCAAGTTGTGGCAGATCAAACTCTCCTTCTGAGACAAAGGAGGTTCTGCTGGCATGTACGTCACACACTCACAGGTTCCCATGGCCCGCTGCTCTTAAACCATTTACACAAACAGGTGGTAGTTATTTTACATTCACAGCAAGCATATCTTAACAGAACTGGCCCCGTGATGTAACCTTGTCAGACATTTCTCAGTCTTCATCTGAAGTTGTAACACTTTGGAAGTGTTAATTTGCACATAAAGAATTCCCGTTTCCATATTGTTGTAGTGGTTTGCGTTGTGTTTTCTGCAGTAGTGAGTTATGTGATGTTGGTCGTCTAAAGGGATCAGCCAGCCTCCTAGACTGAGGGTGTCTAGACCAGACTTGGGCTTGGCCGGTGGGTCCGACTGGCCTGTCTGTGGATTGGCTAGCTGCTCATAAACAAACTCTCTGGTCCAGATGCTATTTCCGTCCAGCTTGTTTCACCACACCCTGACCTGTCAGTGGTGAGGTCCCGAGACCTCGTCCAGACGAGGCTGACCGCAGATGCAGACCTAGCCGGCTGACTGCTAGTCGTCCTGCTACTCTCAGGACATCGAGGGAAATGTCCAGTAGCTATCATTACAAATACACAGTCACCTTCAACCAGGGCTGCTGCTGCATATTCTCGTGTGGGAGCCTTTGACACAGCTGAGTCACTGTAACGTCTGGACACAGAGAGCCCTGAATGTAAGTGAGACATCCGCATCCAGCATGGATAGGACAGGAGTGGGTTAACAAGCAGTTGGCTTTGTGTCTAGCTCTTCCTCCTCCTCCAGTGGCCCTTAAGTCTCTTAGTGTACTGAAACATAGTAGTTGCTGGCAGTGTTGCCATCATGATGTGTCATGAGGAAATTGCTCCGTGCCTGTCAGGTGAATTGCGCCGGTGAGAATGCGATCAGCCCTTTT
Organism: Leptoclinus maculatus; assembly: GCA_032191485.1. Lineage (NCBI taxonomy): Eukaryota > Metazoa > Chordata > Actinopteri > Perciformes > Stichaeidae > Leptoclinus > Leptoclinus maculatus. The sequence goes on from JAVDOI010000005.1 coordinate 22,633,667, forward strand.
GTGTCATCTGAAAGCTGGTTTGCCGCTGCGTTGTCATCAGCCAATAGTGTTGGAGAGCAGTCATTGCCTCGAGGGCAGTTGCGTAATCCCTTGGCACTTCAACCCTTGGCACTTCAAGCACGTGTACACTGGAGCAGATAGTAGACTTGAGGATCGGCATCCACTCCCGCCATAAACTGGGCCACAGTGGTATTTTATAAATAGCGGTTGAGCGTGGGTTGCAGGGCTGGGCTGAGCCCGAGCTCCGTGATGTCACTCAAAACGCTACGAGACCACTCCTTGCCTAACTTCCTGTAGGAAACGATCCTTGCTTGTCTGAGACTGAGCTTCACTTTCTACGTCTCAAACCCCCCCCCCACACACACCCCCACCCTCTGGTAAGGTGCACATTCAGACACGGCCGCAATCTAGGATTTCACAATCAATCCACGGGTTCTCAGTGGCTCCCTCATCTGCTGTGCAGGGCAGGGCAAGGGTTAGCACGGAGAGGAACGTAAGTCATGAAGCCCACACATTGTGTTGCTAATAGCGCTATGGGCAGCCGAGGCTCACATAATAAACTATTGTAGTAGTGTGCCTACACAGTTGATAAAATGCTTTAAATGAGTCATTCAAAAGAGCTGCATCTCACTCTTCATTACGAGTGTTTTTATGACTGACTCACGTGTAGCAGACACCTGTTTGGCCTTCTTCTTAAATACACTGTAACTGGTTTGTGTCTACATGTTAGAAAGACTCAGAATGAGTTCATTAATGTTCGTCTTGTTCAGTTTGCTTTGGTAGTAATTTGTTAACGACTGCGAACACATTTGTTATATGTTATATCTTTTATTTTTTACTTATAAAATGAGGCGTTACTAACTAACAAATAATGCTGCGAAGAGACGATAATCTTGTAGTTTATATGTTGGCTATCCTCCAGCTCTGTTAATTGTTTTCTATTGAATATTATATTATTATATTGACTATATACAGTGTTCCTGCTTCCCATTAACAGCAGCCACACAACCAGTGCAACAAGTCCCAGGATGAAGCTCAGACTCCTGTTGCTAAGTTACAGATGAGTGTTTTCCTATTTTTAGTGCTGAAGACCAGGATTCTCGTTGGAAGAATATATTTTCATTTGGAATATGATAATTGTCACAAAATGAATTGTTTCATGCCATTTTGAACTACAGTAATTAGATAATAGATTAGAGCTTAATGCAGAGCTGTCCTCTGGGGTTTAAGAGCACCGCCACAATAAGATGTTGAGGAGAGGGATTTATATTCATAATGACTTTTATTAAGATAGGATGCAGAATTCATGTCTACGCATTTCATAGAGCAAGAAAAAGCTGTTTTAATGATTTCAGTAACTTCAGAAAATTCTGGGATTGTTTCTTTTTTTTCCGTTTGAGTACTCTGATGTGTGTGTCTGCTTGCACACATGCACTCTTGTGTGTGTTTAGTTTAGTGCCCTATTGGTTGTGTCACAGATGTCTAAGGTTGTCTGTGTGCTGGTTTGTCTCAGGTACAGCGGCGTCTTCCCCAGCCTCAACATGGCAGTGAAGCGCCGGGAACAGGCTCTGCAGGACTACAAGCGCTTGCAATCCAAAGCGGAGAAGTATGAAGAGAAGGAAAAAACCGGGCCCGTTATGGTCAAACTACATCAGGTACTGTTGAGTTTAAAGCATTGCATTGGTGCAGGTGTCGGTCCACTCCAGTGCTCCCTCTATCTGCAGAGGGGCAGAGTTCACGTGCTCTTGCATGTTGCACATATTGTGAATAGGGCGCAATAAGTGGGGAAAAAGACACAAATGCTGACTGGATATGAACACAAATAGTTGAGCACACATGCACACTGTACATGTGTGCTCCTTCACCCACGCAAGCTACCAGGCTCTCAAGTAGTGCCTTTTCAAAAAGGCGCTGCTGCACATCTACAGGCACGTAATTGAGAATTGTAGACACACACATACACACACACACACACACCATAAGGCCACTACAGAAGCGCACACATTCACAGATAGCGCTGCAGTGCTGCCTATGCTATTGCCTCTAACACATCCTCACATGGCGAGCCACCCACACACATTGAGAAAAGCACTGTCAGGGGAACAAAGCCTTGAAGAGGCCCCTACATCGCTGCCCTTTGAGTCCCTGTGCACTTAAAGAAATGATCCTGACAAAACACTTGTATGCCATTTCAACTGGCATGTGTAAAGAAAACTAACTACTGTGAAGAGACCGCACCATAAAGCAGGGGATAAACAATATGTTGTAGTTTTAATATAGCCCCCCCCCCCCCCCCTTAATAAACATTCTCACCCTCTCACACATATTCATTGTGCATTCCATAGCTCCATGCCTACAGTAGACTACCCACTAATACATTCACACACACACACACACACAGATCAGTGGTGCTGGAGTCCACTCACAGCCAAGTCTGCCCACATAACCCACTCCTCCTCACTGTGGTCGTGATTACAGACTCTTTTTTTTTTTTTTTTTTGCACTGCTTCTTCGTGGGAATTAGGCAAAAATCTTTCTGAACAATAAGAAAGACACTAAAGATGGCTCCGTTGCTGAAACACTCAAAGCTATTTGTAGGTATTTGTTTTTCTCAAAATCTGCAACTCTTTGTGGAAGAATGTGTAAATTACAACACGAGCTCACGTGGTGAATTGAGGGGATGTTGTTTAAAAAATGTGAAGTGCTAATGACCAATGTTGAGCAGTTCTTTTGTTTCCTCTCTCCCCTCCACACCCCAGGCCAGAGAGGAGCTCCGGCCGGTCAGGGAGGACTTTGAGGCCAAGAACAAGCAGCTGCTGGACGAGATGCCCAAGTTCTACTACAGCCGCATCGACTACTTCCAGCCCAGCTTTGAGGCTCTCATCAGGGCGCAGGTTAGTGATCTCTCCCTCTGGAGATGCACAAACAATAAGGCGCTTGTGCACGCACACACACACACACACACACTCACTCCACAGTGTCTGTTACGCCCTCCGAGCTTGTTGATTAAACAGTGGATAAAGTGTCTGATGGAAGGGAGTGTATGATCCTGGCAGTCTGTCTCCCTCCACGCCGTCATAATGTGATTAACCCCCAGTGACGGCCCACACGGCTGTGTTTAGCCCAGGAAGGCCTCATCCGTCTGGCTCCACTGCAGCCCTGCGTGTCGTCCTCTAACCTGCAGCTTCTCTTAAAGCAGCTGGACGTTTCAAGTTAGCGCCACCGTGTCCCCCTCCCCCACCCCAGACCTGCCTGGCCATGTCATTTCCTCTTTGGGACGGTCACTGGCACACTCCTAATCAGTAAACTAGATTATCCTCGACCTAATGCCAATTATGGAATTCTGTGTTCTACTTTGAACTTAAAATTAGCAAACTGAACAAATCAGATTTGTGGAAATATGTAATGCTCTATCTGAGCTCAGGTCTTTTTTCTTTTTACGGTTAAATCACATTTTTACGTGGCTTTGCATTGTGCAAGGGTTGTTATTATCAAATTTATGCTTTTTTTTATTCAGTCTACATTATCTTTATTCATGTGGCTCAAGCACATGAATGAGCCTTTACACATGTTCACACACACACACGCACACACACGCACAGAGCCACACGTGGGTGGCCAGTGGACCTCATCCCCAGCCTGCATGTACTTGGTTTCATCCTCCACTCCCTTCTCTCCCGGCCGCTGTTGCTGCTCAGCTCCCAGCGGCAGCAGGAAAAGGCACAAGGCTGCCTTTGTTGTGAGCCTTCAGCTTCACTATCACAAGTCCTGTCCTGAAGCCGACAGTGCTACACTGGGCTTGACCTGTCCACCTGTACAGATGTTGATGAATTCAGACATTGTCTTGATTTTTTTTCACCGTTTGGCATCCTCTGCTGCATGTGTTCTTTAAAAAAAAAAAAAAAAGAAGATATTTTGAAAGATTGCCTTCTTTGTCCTTTTCCCAGTTGATTGTCTTTGTTTCCTGAAACAGTGGCCACACAATGTTTCAGGGCCTACTGGACAGAATGCAACATACATTATTCATTATTTTAGTGGGCTAAGAGGTCAAAGTGTAACCTCTCTGTATGCATATTAAGCAGCTGAGACTGTGGTATGTTAAAATGTCCAGACACAAGTCGTTTCATTTCAAAGCTCTGCTTTACCCAAAGACTCCTTTTTGTACCGTAGGTGGTCACAGGCTGTGTTTACTCCGCCTGGTGACTGGGCTAATTGTAATAGCAGAGTGTCTTTGCTACAGAGGGCACTCAAACACTGATCTGGTGTACATTATCATCGCTGGTCAAATGGACATTTCCGATGGCCCTTTCAACAAGCCATTTTAGGGGAAAGAATATCCGCTTTACCCCCACAAACAGCAGTAACCCAATACTTACGGCCCACTCGTGTGGTTTAGGTGGCAAATGTTGGTATAAACATACAAAGGTCTTTCAGGCTGAGCACTTAAAAAGACTTGTACAAGGTGGTTCAGAAACTCTGACATTGTTAAATGTGTTCGTGACAGAGTGAGACTAATGTTACTTCTGCATACGATGCATGACTCCTGGTTATTTCCAGCTTGACCTAACCCTAACCCTAACTCTGTTGTGAATTAGTAAATCAGTGAGCATTTCTCCTACTGCTGTCTCGGTTGGTGTTGCTGTTTTTCGGCCAACAATAGGACACACGTGCAGTATCACAGAAGCCAATGTTGCCCTCTTAAGAGCATGGTATTGTATGCATCGCTTCATGAATAAATATTAAGATGTGTGTGTGTGTGTGCGTTTCAAGGGGTTGTATTTCCCAGTACTTTCATTCTCTGCCTACTCTTCTGGAGTCTTGTAATGTGATTAAAGTCTATTAATCATCAAAGCAACTCTCTAGGGAGCCTGACTCATGAACTAAGGGGAAGAAGCAGGGGTGGGAAGTGTCAAGAAAGCTTTCAGTGAACACTCTCTATCTCTTGTTCAGATTGGGAGAGAAAAGCAGGGTCACTACCCACTGAAGTGCTGGGGTTTTTGGGGCTTTGTCGGAGTTGTTTGATATCCGTGGGCTCCCTCTTCTCCTTTTCAAATCACTTCTCATTAGCAGAGTTGAAGAGGTATGAGACCAGCAGCTTCAGACTAGTGTGAGTAAGAACAAGGTTAGATTGTGTGAGTCTGGATATGAATTTGTTGGGAGTTTTTTTTTTTCCTGAGAGGCATCTAAGAAAAGGTCTGTGTACCCTCTCGAGCTTCTATCAGACAGGACTATTTTTTTTTCTCCCTTTCTGCTCCCCAGGTCGTCTATTTCACCGAAATGTACAAGATCTTCAGCGAGTTAACAGACCAGATCGACCAGGCCGGGCTGACTGACGAGCAGAGGGAGAGGGAGACCGAGGCCAAGCTCAGCGAGTTGCGTGCTCTGTCCATTGTCGCCGACGACTGAGGGAGGAACGCCGAAAACCGGGGAAGGGCTCCTTTCATGCCTCTCTGAATGGATTGCAGTCTTTTCAGGCTCTTCCGTGCAGTTCAAACGGACAGCAGTGGCCTTAACCTGATTATCAGATTGTTTCCTTGCGGCCTCATAACCCCCCCCCCCCCCCCCCCCCCCATTCCTCTCGCACTACACACCCATGTTTCATTCTTTCTACAGAGACTCTCTGCAACTCAAAGCAGCTGAAATGACACATTAACTAAGCCATCAGCCAAGTGCAGCATTATAAGCCAATATGTTTTGTGTTTTTTTTGTAGAGGAATCAAACAGTTCTCATCAGAACTAATTAACAAGGTTTGAGAGATGTCTTATGAGCATGAATGTTTTTATTAGTCACATCTGCATTGTTACTAACAATCTGTGAAACCGTTTTTTAATCACCCGAGTTTAAAATAAACACTACAGGCTGAATGTTCTGTAATATACTGCAGGTTACCGGCAAGAAGATGTAAGTCTGTATTTCGGCCTTTGCTGGTTCTCTCTTTACGTTTAGCTTTGTGCCATGTTGTGTGAGGGCTTGTTTTTGGGGGTTTACAGGATGGTTTTGGCAACCTCACCTGTGCATTAAGTGCCTACATTGTCCCGGCTGTGGATGTAACATGAAAACTAACTGGAGTAAAGTGAGATTGTGCCTGTGCAGCGGTGTTGACAGGTCGACCTCTCAAGACTGCAGAGAGAACAAGTTGCTGTTGAAGTCTCATTAAAAAACAAAGTCTGGTGCTCCCTCTAGTGGAAAATACTAATCACGACAATTTCCTTTTATTCACACCATCCATCCTTTGTTGTATTGTGGTTGAGTTCGTCTGGTAGCAGCAAGCCTCACACATTGTTGGCAAAGAAAGTCCTTTCTCTGTAACTTCTCAACCAGGGTCGAATATTTGTGGACCAAGTTCTACCGTCATTGCACTCCTTTGTTTCCACCTTTATCAGGTACTGCTTCAGTATGATCAACACATGGTGATGCACACACCGTTTCAATATCATGTTTGTGGATTTTTTTTTAAGAGGTGTCACACCAAGAAGTTGATTATTTATTCTCCCACATATTTTGAAATTATTGAAACAAATGCTTAGTTGATTGTCTTTGAGTTCTGTTATATTTACACACGTGTATTAATGAAGGTTTTTCTAAATAATGAAGTTCTAATTGGTAGATTTTTCTTTACTTACCTAAGTAATTTAACAATAGTGGGTTAATTTAGGTTTTTTGAATGTATTAACACCAAAATCTGTGAAATGACAATGTTTTTCAGCCATCATCGTAATGTATAGTCCATCGTGAAATAAATTGACAATAGCAACCATGTATACTGTCGTATTGTTGCCTTGATGAGTTGTTATAGAATTTAAATCACACAAAAGACTGTTACTAATCTTTATTTCTGTTCAGTTTCACTTTACTGGAATTAGTCAGTAGTGTCCTGTCAGCGAATCTCATAAGCAGTATGTACAGTTCAGACTTTTTTAAACAACTTGCTGGTTGAACCCTTCATAGTTTTAATGGTTTAATTTCAGGTGATTGATTACATGCTCACACTGGTTTATGAAATCCTTCAGAACCAGAAAGAAAAGTACGCAACAGACGACCTACGACACAGAATGTTCATGAACAGCTTACATCATGGTGACATACAAACCTACAGTTAACGCAAGTTCTATGAGCAACAATGTCCCTTTAAAAATCAGGGCAGTGTGAATAAATGTCTAACTTAACGTCTCTGCAGGTTGCTTCTTAATAACCTTTGTGATTTTTATCTCTACAACTATACAATAGTTTATGTATCAGTAAAATCTCCTGGTGAATAACAACTCTGAATCAGTGACAAAGACAACAGCAAGATTGGAATTTAAAACAAAAAAAGTGGTTTGGTCCCAATCTGTTCTCTTTCATGTGAAGTTAAGACATTACACATATGTGCAGGAGGTGGAAAATACCAATATTTCAAATTATATACAGTTGTATATGTTAAAATAAGGCACATCTGGACGTATAGGTTTTGATTTTTTGTTTTCCCTTATTGGACACTAGCAACCTTAGTGTGTTGTGTGTGAATTAGTGCGAGGCGTCCCTCAAAAGGCCGTCTTGCTGTACATGCTTGATATTTGTTCCTGAAAGGTTTTGCGGATCTCAGCGCGTCTACTTTTCAGTGTGGGGGTGAGAAGGCCGTTGGCGATGCTGAACGTCTCTGGATGCAAGTAAAGGTCCTTCACCTGAGAGAAAGGTAAGACACAAAATCACACCTAAAGTAAGTCGCTTGCAAATTTTTACCACCCCCAATGTCAGCAGAGACTCCTCACTTGTTCAAAGGACTTCAGCCCTGCTTCCTTCCCTACAGCTTTCATGTCCTCCAATACTGCGTTCTCTAAATCCTGTTGAAAGACCGATAACAATTTTCCGGGATGCATACAACAAGGTAAAATGATTATGTTATGAATTTGTGGTTTAGATGACATACAGGATTCTGGCACAGCTCTTCATAGGATCCCACAAACCCTCGGCCTTTAGCCCAGCCAACAAACACCTCAGGGTCAGGCACAACGATGCCTATGAGATAAGACTGGTGACACAAAACACAAGAGAAAATGTCAAACTTGAACCACAGCAAATGTTTTAAATACTGACAAACTTCAACATGAATCAAATTGTACCTGTAAACTATCTCCGTGCACGAACACCTGTAGCACAGGAACACAGCGCGTGTAGACGTTTTCTATCTTCTCTGGAGCGATGTACTCTCCCTGGGACAACTTGAAGATGTGCTTCTTCCTGTCAATGATGCGAAGCGTCCCGTTCTGGCAGAGGAAGAGCGGAGAGACACTTGCTCACTTACAGCAGTCTCAAAGACGATATCTGTCAGCTTTAGGCTGATTATTGTGTCTAATCTTACTGGAAGCCACTGGCCCACGTCCCCACTGTGCAGCCAGCCGTCGCTGTCCAAGGCTTCAGCCGTCTTTTCTGGGTCCTTCAGGTAACCTTTGAACACACTGGGGCCACTTATACAGATCTAACGGGACCAAACCGTGAGAAGTGTCAGTCGATCTGTTGCATGTATAATATGATGGCATAATAAGATCACCTCACCTCTCCATCTCCGTTCTTAGCATAGTAGTTCATATCGGGGATGTCTACCAGCTTCACCTTGGCACAGGGCAAAGGAGCACCTACGTGACCTGACAAAGACACATCCACATACCTGCTGAGGACAGGATTAACCAGCACCGGCACTAAAGCACAAGCAAATCAGACGGCGTCCTACCTGCGCTCCAGTCTCCCGGCATGGAGAAGGTGCAGCCTGCGGTGCACTCTGTCTGGCCGTAACCCTCAAAGATCATACAGCCCAGAGTGGCTCTGAGGAAGGACAGCACAGTGGGGGAGATGGGTGCTGAAGCGGTCAGGGCGAACCGCAGATTTCCTCCTAAACTGGCCTGAAACACAGGGGATGCAGTATTTATGTCAAACGGTTCAAATGCAAAACATATTGTGGGTACTTACACCGTATTTTCCCCATCTGCATTGACCATACCGAGGCCAAAATCTGTCTGTGTGCATGCTTCTTCCAATACACTCCCACAAGACCAATATGCTCTGAGTGAATTTGGCATCGATTACTGGAATAGTTGTGCTCCTCTTGTAAAGTTTGGATACAAATTTGTTGACTATTTGCACGGCTGCTGGTCTACAAATACCACCGTGTTAAGTGCTGTAAAATATAAACAGTGACAAATATAGAGTCCTGGATTAACAAACAACATGTCGGACTGAAAACCCATCTGTAGTTGAAGAAAAATGTAAAAAAAGATTTTTTGTTTTTGGGGGGTTGGTTTCTGAAGAGGCCTGTGTGTCTTTACTGGAGACCTACAGTAAATGAACTGAACACATGGGGAAATATGATCCAGGTGGGTATAACGTGGAGCTTCCAGCTACTGACCTGAATCCTGTTGAACACCAGTTTGTCCCACAGACTGTTGTTACGTACGACGCCACTGCTGAGCTCAGCCTGCTTTCTCCTCACGGCGTAGTGAAGCAAAGCCCGTCGTAACGGAGAGGTCACAGAACCCAGGATCTTCATAGGAATTAGCAAAAACGGAAACCTGGTTTAAAACATTACCGACTAAGAAGTGCTAGATAATAGTCTGAATATATTCACTTACCTTGTCATAGATGCGATTGAGTAAACGAGGCACAACAGGAAAGAAGGTAGGTTTGAGAGTTTTAATGTCATCCATGAGAAGAGAAATGTCGCCTTGGTAGAATCCTACTCTGGCCCCGTGGCAGAACATAGAGACCTGTGACAGAAATAGACTTAGCTTAGCGTCCAACACACTACAAAAGAAAAGTCTGAAAAGAGCATCAGCTACCTGAATCATCCTCTCAAACATGTGGGCAAGCGGCAGGTAAGAGATCGACACATCCTCTTGTCGGATCACAAACGAACCCTGAGAGAAAACGAGAAGAAAAAAAAAAAAGTGAGCAAAGCACGGGGGAGAGATTACGTTCAGGCAGCAGTTATACGGTGGAGCCCCGCAGGCAATCAAACATGCTGTATGTCTTTCTCTACAGCAGTTAGATAGCACAATCTTTATATGGGGGCAATTAGTTAAAGTACCTTGCAGCGTCAGGGGCAATCAAACAGCCAATTAATCATACCATTAGACACAGCAGGGAGAGGGACAGTTTTGAGACACACAGACAAGCAGGTGGGAAGTGATGGTAGCTGTGAGGCTGTTCTCAATTAGACAAGGAGGTGGAAGTGTAGACAGACCTCCAGGATCTTAATGACAGAGGAAGTGTTGGAGGCGATGTTGCCGTGGGTGATCATGGCTCCCTTGGGCTTCCCTGGATAAATAAACAAGACATTATTGCAGTGCCCTGCGCAGCAAAAGGAAACTACAGCGGTGCCATAAAGAAAGGTTGTTAGTGGGCCCTGAAGGACACTTCTCGAATGATGTGAGTGAAGGATAATCACACTGAGACGTATGAAATCAGACGTTACCTGTGGTTCCACTGGTGAAGCAAACCACGGCCAGATCCTGAGGCTGGGGCGGCTACGGCAGGCAGAGAGAAATAATATATGAGAACATGGCAACAGGCTTCCCCCACTTTTAATTTAAGTGCTGTTTACAAGTGAGTGTTAATGATATCTTATGGGACAGGAGCAATGGAAAAACTGTCCTCCTAGCAGTTAGAGGGGGATTAGCTATTTACTGGAACCAGTTTGATGCGGTGATGTAGCAGCTGCAAGACGATAAACTCACCACAGGATCTTTGAGGTTCTGCCTTCCCAGGTCCTAAGATGTGGACAAAGAGGAGTTCATATCAATTTACATATCACCATTGATGACTAAATTAAAAAGGGGACACATTTAAATGAGTCTGCATTATAGGGATTTAGTACTCCCCCCTCCCCCCCCCCCCCCCCCCTCCTCTACTCTACTCACCATGAGCTGCTCCAGTTTCAAAACCTCCACCTCGCAGTTCTTTGCCCGCTCAACAAACGCGTCGCTGAAGTCGTTGAAGAGAACCAAGCAGGAGAGCTTTGGAGTCACGCCTGTCTCCTTGTTCTCCAACAAAGCTGCAGCCTTCTCCTCCCGGTCGCAGATCACCAGAGAGATCTCCGCTAAGAACGCCACCAACACGAATAGTAACGAAACAGTACAGTGTGTGAGAGGAATCAAGAGTTTTCTAATCAGCTTTAGTTGTAAGTGCATTGAAGCTCAAAGATGCAACAGTATTTTTCTTCCATTTTCTACTCCATTACACTTATCTGACTTTGCATACAAAGATTTTACATAAAATGCAATACATTGTCAAAGTTTTAACCAGTGGTTCAAACTTTTTACAATGTCATGTTTTGACTATAAACATATTATATAAAAAGGCCCAGAGATGTCTAATAATTGTTTTTATCACTCCCAACCCCATTTTTCTGCAGAACTGGTACTTTCCCTTTTCATACTTCAAGTACATTTAGTACATTTAGTACTTTTACTTAAGTAGTACAGTTGGAAGATTTTGAAAGCAGGACTTTTACTTAATGAAGTACTTTTAGTAAAAGGGTCTTAGTACTTCTTCCACTGCCAATTCCAACACAATGTTTACCTATTCATCTCTTAGATGTTATAATATGCACAGTTTGCATGACACAAAACAATATTTTGGGAGAAGGATCACTGTGTATTGCTCACCACTATGGTATGGTTTGATTTGAATTGATATGGGAGGCTGGCAGTCAAACCAACAATGACCCGATTAACAACGCTCTTTCTATTGTTTCCTCACCCAGGTTGAGTATGTGGACCATGGCCTCCAGCCCCAGTGTCTCATACAGAGGCACCACCGCCATGGAGTACGTGTAGCAGGCCAGCTCCGAGATGATCCACTGTCGCCAGCAGAGGGAGACAAAGCAGCAACAGTTAAAGACTCATTTCCAGCCGTCACACACTGCCGCGTGAGTACTTGTTCAGTTCGATATATGTATAAACATTGGGGAGTAATGTGTGGTTATGTAGATCATAATGCATTTCATACTTACTGAACAAACAAAACCACATTTAAAGTAAAGAAAAACCGCACTCTGTGTGACGATAGGTCTGATGGGAGGTTAGAGGCTCTGATGGAGCAGAACATTACATTTCACTTTCAGTCTATAAAGATGCCCTTGACTGACGGATATATTACAAAATGAGATTGGGAGTAGACCTGCTCCAAATATTAGCTGCCCTGGAGACCCACATTCACCACCAGCCCTCTGCTCTCAATATGAATTAAGGCAAACACACTTTCAGTACTGACAAAAACCAATCATATTTTAATTTTCTAAATTCATAGAGTCAAGGGTAGGAGCAAACCTCTGTGGAGATGAGAACATCTATCCAGGTGAAATACAAATTTGAACTATTGGGCTGTTGAGAAGTTTAAGGATTTGATGCAAGAAGAATCCGTGCCAGAAAAGTTGTCCAAGTGATACTAAAGCTCACGGGTGAAGGAACAAACGCACATCACACTCCGGGTCATACCTCTGGTCTGTTTTGTGCAAAGATCCCAACAAATTGCTGCGGGTTCGGCTGGCAGCCTTTGGCCAACAGCCCAGAGCCCAGCACCTGCGCCTGCTCAGCCACCTGAAGAATTGGAGACCCTCAGTCAGCAAACAGCAAAGAGTAACATGACACAGTGAAATGCCCCGACGACTCATGTCTGACCTCAGTGTAGGAGATCCACTGGTAGGGCTGCCCCGGCTTTCTGAAGCCCAGACACGGGCCGTTTCCTGGAGGACACGAGACATTTGTGTCACGTCATTTCAAACATATTTTAACAATCTTAAATGTGGTGTCTGGGATATGCTGCCGATTTACTTTTTTTGCCCCTTTCTTTGATACAATTACACAATCAAACATGGGATAAAGTCAAATGAAATATGTTGTGGAAGTGTCCTCTTGTCACCACCTGCAATCCTCAGTCCTCTCTGGAACATGTCAAAGGCCGTCCTGGTGTCATCGTAGTAGAACTCCAGCAGCGAGTCATCTTTAAGAAGAGCCGATCGCCTACAGCTGGGATCTCCCTACAACAAACAGCCTTATCAAACACCTGGAGTGGAGCCATTTACACAAATTATGATGCCAACAGCGACCGTGGGCCACTCACATTCACAGCCACTGACTGGGCTTGCAGATCACAGGGAGGACGCATGGGTCGAGGTCGTGTCACCAGCCAGTACGCAGTGAGAGAGGCCAGGGCTCCTAGACCCAGCAGAGAGGAGGGCGACAGACACAGGGAGGACAGGGAGAAGGACGACAGGGGCAGAGACGGCAAAATACTCCAGAAGTTTTCGGATTCAGAACCTTTGAGGCCAGCGCTGGAGCGAAGTGACCGTAACCACTCCTGGAAATGCATTACTGAGAGAAGAGGACAGAAACAAAGACAGACAACATACAGAGTGAAGCAGGAGGACATTTGATGGTGCGTTTACATCACAAACGGTTCAATTTGCTCCAGCAGAAAGCAGCACAGTAAACGTTTAGCAGACTAAATCAGGTTGACAGATTCACTAAGGTCTTTCAAGTCACTTTTAAAAAATGTTCCTTCTACAGCCTTTTATAATGTTTTCTGATGAGTGTTTGTTACCAGCTGCAACAGTGTGTGGTTGGTTTTATTTCACCTTATGAGTCCATGTGTGTGTGTGTGTGTGTGTCACCGTAGCAAAATGTGGTCCTGGAGACACCTACTGTAGCAGGAAGTACCATAGTTGTGAGTACTTTGCCATTTGTTTGCCACTTTATGCCCCAGGCCCGATTTGGCGTCACGGCTGGTGTGATTGTTTAGCTTGTAAAATGCCCATTACAGCTTCCCAGAGCCGAAGTTTACATCTTCAAAATTGCTTGTCTTCTCCACCCAACAGTCAAACATTTAAGAAGCTGGAACCAGTGAATGTTGGAAAATGTTGCTTGATAAATTACTTAAATAATTGAAAATCGATTTTCTGTCATTAACGTATCAATTAATGGACTAATCATTTCAGCACTACTTTTATCAGTAAATTATACATTTACAAGTAGATTTCTCAAATACCAAGAAGTTCAATGCATTTTAAATAGAAGGAATTAGATTTAATTAGAGATTATTTTATTATTATCTCAGAATTTTCTGAAAAATAAAATAAACTCACTTCAACTGTATAGAAAATTAAAAAAAAAATTGTCATTGGATCAGTGTTGGAAAATAAACAAGACTTGAATTTTCGCACAACCATCATACAACATAGTCAACTCTCAACGATAGAGGGAACCAGAGATAGTCTTTTTCCTCTTCTTCCTTGTCATAACCTGGTGCCTACATTACCCACAATGCAACTCAATTACCAACAGTCTGGGTTCGAGATCAGATATATAGTGCTAGTAGCGGCTAATGTATCCTCAAGCCACTAGCGGGTATGAGTAGCGGGCTACAGAGGTCTATAGACTCAATTCTGTCTTTATTTCACCTCAGGATTTATTTTCATTTTCCAACTTGTAGTCTTCCGACTCAAGTAACATCCCTTGGGTCCATTTATCAGGTTGTCGAGCTGTCTTTAGAGCTCCCCAGTACTCCCCAAGACCTGTAAACCTACTTTTTGTGTAAAATAGTTGGAGTTTCCCTTTAAACCTCTTCTTACTATCCACCACAGTGAACTCTGTTCATTCACTGAATCTAGCTTTAACACAGAATGCCACAAAACCCTAAAGACAATACAATTAAAAACATGGGGGTGGGTGGAGACACACCAGGAAGTAATAACAATTGGCAAAAGAGAAACAGGCACCGAGGTTACTCTCAGTCATGTTCTGCCACTCTTTCATTCATCAGCGAGGAGCGAGAGAGAATCGGGGTGCGTGCGGTAGTGAGGGGCTGGTGGGGGAGATAGGGGGAGGACCCGCTAAGTCCACCCCCATGATCCCATGCAAGAGACTTTATTGTTCATATCAAAACTGAACAAAAGAAGGGAGTGTTGTCCCAACACAAACTAAAAAACAGCACTAAAACGGCTCACTTCAGCCCCTTTAACAAACCACTTCATCTTACACCGGGCAAGGAATTCACCTCACTGAATAAATCTCTGCTTTCCCACATCCACTCCCTTCCCCGAACACCCCTCAACCTCTCACCCACTTTCTCCCCCAGTGCCCAATAAGAGAGGGGGGAAAAAAAGAGTGATATACCCCCCCCCCCCCCATCCCTCCCTCCCTCTTCAACCAGGCTGCTCCTGCGCGGTTTCCCTTCCCTGCATGGGCAAAGTGATGCCACACTCGTCCTTGGGAGGATCCATAATTCACTTTAAGCATCAATTAATCTGAATTAAAACTGCTCGCTTGCCACTTCACACCTGCTGGAGCAACAGAGCAGCCCGTGATCCCAGAGAGTCCTTTCGCTAGGTAAATAAATGAGAAACAAAAAGGGCTTCATGAAATGTGACGCATCAAAAATAAAAAAATGACAGTCCACTGTGAAGAGAGATCCTGTAGTCTCTCTCCATCGTTCCCTCCTCCCTCCCTCCCTCCCTCCCATTCATAAGGGCTATTGTCAAGGCCTAGACAGGGACCATTGTGCTGCCAGCTTTTACTCCCTGGAAGACATGAGACAAAAGAAACGGAGGAATACAAATGCACCTCTACAACAACATCATGTGGACTATCGTTTAAACAATAATGGTGGAATTGAAAGTATTTTTGGGGCAAATGATGTTTGACACAAATAAGTAAATTGACATCCTGCTATGGAGTGCATACAGAATGCAGTTTCTGCATGCACTGTATGACAGGCATATAACGGATAGCCTGAGGCAGTCTGCATGTCTGCGCACACTTAGTCCAGCTGACAGGCAGAGACAGAGCTGAGAGATATTGTGAGCTGCTGCAGTACGCTGCGTGAGAAATAGAACACGCGAAAACAGAAACCCAAAACTGGTTTCGAGACAAACCTGGCATGTAATCAATGATGACTATAACTTTAATGGATCAAACTGTCAACCATTGTTCGTACGCCACATTTTGGAGGGTGCCGTAGAATGCAATGAGCCTCACACAAAGGGAACTATGGGAGATTAAAGAAATTGTTGAGGTGTTTAAAAGTATTAATGGTAAAATACTCAAATCAAATCAGGGCTTGAATGTAGATTTTGAGAGAGTTTAAGTGTAGTTGTTGTAGAGAGATGTTTTTCCAGGGTTTAGGTCAATAAAAGCAAAAGGTAGCTTCATTCTAAGCTTTTGGTACATTAAGAAGTAGAATGACAGTTAGTCAGAAATGGGAGGAGCAAGTGCCAGAAAGACTCCGTTTGAGTTTAAATTATTATTTAGACTTTTTGGTCAAATTTGAGGGCATTCAAAAAAAAAATTATTCATGGCTGCTTTTAAGAAAAATGTATACACGTTTTTTTATCACAAGCAGACAGAAAAGGACTGACCTTAATTATGTTCTTTCAGTTATAGTGTTTTAGTTATTTTCCTGTTGGACTAAACTTAAAATAAGGATTTGTTCTGCAGAGCCAAAATGAAGTCTCCTCAAAAGCAAAATTCCTGCAGAGAAAAGGCCCATGAATTATAAGAAGAGTAGAGAAAGAGGCTCTGCACAGTGGCCCACAGAGCTTCTGTAGTGATGAGAGAGCAATGCTTCCCTCTGACCCAGAAAACTACAGGAGGTGACATGAGGAGGGGGGAGGTTTTAAAGGGGAGAGAGACGACAGCATTTTATAACCAGCAGCAGCAGCAGCGGCAATGAACCCTGCACACTTTCCATGTGCAATGGGAAGTGAATGGTCTGATCGAGGAGAGAGAGGGGGGGGACACGTGAGGCTGGCTGGCCGGCCGGCGGTGGGGGTGGTGAGGGTGGTGAGGGGGGGGGAAGGGGGGACCATCAAAAGAGAAAGAAAGAAACGCTCGGATGTTTTCCGGCTGTGATTCCCAAATGAAGCGTGAAGAACACAGACACACACTTGGTCACAATGAAGTTTTTCTTGTGGAAGTGAAAGGTGGTGAAGAATAAATGAGAAAAACAACGCACCCTGCACGTAGAAAACACCTTCCCTTTCCTTCTGACGCTCAAGAGTCTCCCATGAGTCTCAAATTCACTTGAAACCAATCAGGATTCTCACAGACAATGCTACATTTGTGCATTTTTTTCTCCAGCCCAAAGTTTCATGTAACTAAGCAGCACCAGTTTCAAACATCACTATGCAGCGGTAATCTTCTACATTTAGCTTTCCTGGCACCACACCTCATGGGTCACTTTTGAATCAGTATGTTTTTGTGCACCAGGGCAGATCATCCAGCCCTGCAGGACTCTCAGCTGCCATATTGTAGGTAGTATTGTAGATACACTGTAACTATCAGACAGCTGAGAGAGGATGGCAGCGAGCTGGCAGCGAGCTGGCATGTGGCCATGTAGACGACTTCAAACATGTTGCATGCTCCAGAATATGTAGACATGCAGGTTACTGATACAATACTCTGGGGGGGAAGAAACAACTAACATAACGTCTTTCCTTATCCGAATAAAGGGTCTAAGGATAGACACCGCCCTATGCTGGACATATTGTTAAGCCCCTTTGAAGCAAATGTGTTATATTGGGATATATAATTGAAATTAACTTGACATGGAAAGGAGTGTGATTTTACAAAAGAATGTCAGAAAACCTACAGTTAAAGGCTGAAACTTTTCCCAACCATACTCATCCTCAGCTTGGATCAGGGACAAAATACCACAGGACTGTGCTGTAAGTGTCAGTTACACATGAGTGCACCTCAGGTCTTTTAAAGAATTTGGACACACACTGCAAAAGTATCAAACAAACTTTATGTCTCTGCACCATGAAGTAATTCTACTAATACTACAGTGCGAGAAAAGCACCATGGAGGTCAATATAATAAGTTAAAAGCTTCAGTTGAGCAAAGGCACAATGCAACAAAAAAAGTCATATAGAGGAGGCATCGTTGCTCATTAAATGTGTGTTGAATGCAATACTGAGTACTGGGCCGATGTAAAGCCAGTGTCTCATTAACGGATCATTTAAAAGGCACATTTCTTTCAAACTTCATGCAACAGTTTGTTAACAGGTTGATCATCTTCGTAGTGCTCCGAACTCTCAGCTCGGTAGTCTGGACACTCAGCGGGCTGCAGACAAACTCTTTCTGAACTTGTAGATCGGGACCTGAGCCTTCATAGTTTAGGTATGTTTCTATATCTGAAGTGACCGTAAACGAGCTGATTGGCTCAACAAAGAAAGACCAAATTAAACTTACCTCGCTAAAACGCAGGCCACCAATTGCTCCTTAGATTGTGCTACAAAGTTACTTCAGCAGCAGATCCATCGAAATGTGTCTACTCGTCAAGCTTAAAACAATATGCTTTTATTTCCGGTCAAAACCTTCAAAACCAAAGCCTCTACTGACGGAAGCTATGTGCACAACCTTGTAAGTTTGATATATAAACAGAAAAGTTGACCCACACAAATAATTTAAAAAGAGACTAATTGTGTTATTTTTGTATAGCATATAACATTATATCCTAAGGTCATGGCAAAAAAGGAAATCGGAGAAGGATAAATGCCAAAATTACAAAATTAACACATGTTAATGAGAATGCTAACAGATCATTTTACAAGGAATGAAAAATGAACTAGAAATTGCAAAATATCCTTTTTTGTTTTCCTATTTTTCCTACTTTTTCATTTCTCATTTACTATTAGATATTTTAGTTGCACAATCAATCAACTATAGGTTACCTGTCAGTTAAGCATCTTTTGCTTCACTATATATTTAGTCCTAATCTAATCATGTCAGTATATCACTCTTGTCATTTTTCAACAATTCAACAATTTTCATAATTTAATTCAGTTACTTTATTTTGAAGTTTAAAATCACACAACTTCCTGTATTTATCTTTCTAGCTTTCTGTAGCGTTGACGCTTCTCTGCCGACTCTGACGTCACTTCTTAATTGTATTCAGGCCTTTCGGGGGAGATCAAATAATGACAGAGTTGTAGAAAAAAGGGAAACTCATAGTGAGATTGCAGATTAAAGACGAAAGAAAATACAGTTTGGTACAGCCTGTTTATTTATTAGGTCTACATTCAACAGCAGAGGCACCACTGAACTCACATGTTTATAAATCTATAGGGGTTGTACATCAAAAACATTCTGAGCTCAACACAGTAGGCAGCATGGTTAATTTATCAAACTATATGTGCACTTACTGATAGTGACGGAAAATATAATTAATTCTTGATTGGAGTAACACTGAGGGCAATGAATCATTTATAAGGACTGAACCTGAAAGTGATGAAGTATTGACAGGTTGTTGTTGTTTTTTTTGCTCCATCAGAAATCATCCCAGTTTGTACTCAGCTCCACTGAGCCCTCAGTGTAATGACCGCATGTACTGCTGTCCAGAGCATCCTTAACCTGAAAGACAGTGTAACAAGGTAAACAATGAGAAAATAGATCTGCTCAGTGCAACAAGAGTTATCACAAAACAGATAATAATAATAAGCCAAACTGAAGGTGTCTTACTTTGGGAATAACTGGAGGGTTTAATGTGCCTTTACAGAGTCCGTTCCAGTTTAATCCTTCAAACCATCTGAATAAAAAAACGGAGCATCACAACCTATAAAACCATGTTTCCGAGCACTGGCCTCTGTGATTTTCTCCAGTCTAATAAATCTGTAGTCTTACTTGTGCTTCTGAATGTCCTTGGCCCCATTTCTCTGACTGCCCAGTCTCTCCGAGGGATTGGTCCTTGGCGATGGAAAGCAAACAAGAACACACAGATAAATAAACTATGAATTAATACTCCGATTCTGTCCTTCGAAAGGGGATGTTACACCACAGGTCGTGTCCACACACCTGCGTTGTTTCTTAATTTGCTTCTATCTGTTTGTGTGTGAGGGCGCTGGAAGAGGGGATAATGGGCCTATAACATACACAATGGTGGGATGGAGGGAGGTTTTAGTATTTTCTGAAAAAGCACTATAAAATAACTGTCTTTAGCTTTCACATCATAATTCATGGTGTCTAGCGGGGCATATTTACAACACCTGCACAGTTTCTTTATGAGACTGGAGGCACTTTTGCTGATGGTTTTTGGAAAGTCGATCTGATCGATACCACGAATGGTTGCAGTGAGAATCTTTATCGGGTCAGTGTCGCTGAATGGGAGCCTGGAAAGGGAAACAAGAGCCTGTCACCATCACATCAATCTACAGCTGGAGAAAATGAGCTTAACAAATAGGGCTGCATAAAACTGTGAAACCTACCCACCACTCAGAAGTTCAAACACAAAAATGCCCAGTGACCAGAAGTCTGAAGATACACTGTGGCCTTTGTTCAAGATGATTTCAGGTGCCATGTAGCCCGGTGTACCGCAGAATGTCCAGGTTTTCTTACCTATCTCCACCTTCTTTAGACACCTGGAACCAATCTATAAAAAGAGGATATGAGTTCACTAACAGTAAAACCCAGAATACTACGATTTCATACTGAAAATCTGAATTTAAGTTTGCAATTGTAGTACCAGTTTGGCATAACCATGCTCATCTAGAACAACATTTTCCAGCTTGACATCTCTATAGATGACACCTCGATAGTGAAGAAAGGTCAAGGCCTCAACAACACAAGCCGTGTAGAATCTGGTGCTGCATTCGTCCAAACATCCCCTGAAACAGAGCAGTATGCAGAAGTGCTGCTTTAATCATGCAGCGAACAAAACAAATGTGTGATATAGACAGATGTAAGACATCAAATCCTGCTCAGTCCTAAAAAAAAACTGCATTGTGATGAAAGCTTGGCTAAAAACACAGCGGTAGGACTATAAATATTTTATCAGTATGATGACAAAAAGTGCCTCGTATCCTCTCCTAGTCATAAATACTTACTTATCTTTGAGTAGACTATATAAATCCCCACCAAGACACGCTTCTGTCAAAATGTACAGGCACTCTGCGTCTCTGAAGAGCTTATGCAGCCTGTGATCAGTACAAAAACAGAAGCATGTTAACGATCATTATGTAATCAAAACAATCATCAATAGATAACTGTTGAATAACAGACACCTGGTTATGAAGGGACAATGAGCCTCCATTAGGATGCGCCCTTCTCTCAGGATGTGCTCTTGTTGACTGTTGCTGAGGATCAGCTTTTTCTTAAGGACCCTCATGGCATAAAGACACTTGATGTTGCTCTTTAGTTGCACCTGACAGAGGTGGAAATCAATAGATTACATTATAGAAACATGGAATCTGGAGGAGGCAGCTGCACGGCGGATCGGTGTCATTGTGTGTGTGTGATCACCCCTCACCAGGTCGACGTGACCAAACTCCCCAACTGCTAGAGTGCAGATAATCTGGAAATCACTTAAGGTGGAAGATGAGAAGAGATCAGCATCCTTGTCAGACCTGTTCACAAGCAAAACACAGGTGAGCCTATGCATTGTGTATTCTATAGGTGTAAATTACATGTAATGTAGAAAATAGCATTGTAGCCTAATGCTCCTCACTCGATTTTGGCTTCAGGGCTTTGCTGCACCTCATGACTGCAATCAAATACCAACTCACCAATGCCGTCCTTGAAGGTCCTGAAATACAGAAGTACATGAACATTCTCAGAATCTCTGGCTAAGCACATCAATTCATGACAAACGTGGAGTATAGTGTAGCAACTGATTCAGATACTGTAGGGTTTGGCTATTGACGCATACATTTTTCTTGACTTTCTTCAGAAGTCGGAGAGATATCCTTTAAAATATTTTACAGGTTTTATCCAACCTTTACTTTCAGAAACTCAAGAGAGGCATTGATGTACGTTGCACCTTTTGTGGAGAGCTCGGTGAAACGCTGGTACATTTATTTTGGTCTTGCCCCAAACTGCTGTCGAGTAAGTTGTCACGATTTATTTCAGATCGTATCGACCCTCTCTTGATATTACTTTGGATAAATGTATTGTTTCGATTAATCAAATATAACTGAGATCTCTGTCTGCAGTATTATTTGATTATTTTGCTTATTACCTTTGACTACATTTTATTTTTCACAAATTCTTCTTTATATATCAAACAATACATTCCCTATATATCTGAACTAAAAACGTTTAACCACTGGAAGCTTTACAAGATATTTATTTAACTTTTGTATATTGCTTTTTTTATAATTGTCTCAATAAAGTCGGTAAAGAATATAAATACAAAATAATCACTTACTGCTGTCTATGCAGGGAATTTTATTAAGACAAAATATTGACTTACTCCCTGTCTATGACCAAGCATGAAACTTCACCAGCAGCAATAACATTCACAGTCCGAACATCCTCTCTAAAGACAGAGTGAAGAAGAAAATCAGAACGTTACCAATGCAAAAGAAATCATTGATATTATGTTGGCACAAATGTCAGTTTTCACCATCATGTGCTCCTGTTCCCTATGCATAATGTCCTCTGGAAGTGCATTCATTTCTCCTTACCTCCACAGAGCTTTCTCTCCAAACCACTGTCTCTCAGAGAGCTTAGAAAGAACAACCTGCTCTTCATGGCCTGGCTTCTTCTCTGTCACTTTCACCTGGCAAGCACAAAAGAGAGAGGTAATGTAAAAGAGGTAATGCTGAAGAGAGCACTGCAGAAAGCGCCAAAGTCAATTATCACCATTATAATACAATTCTTCAAGCTGCGCTGACATTTTGTCCTCCACAGTCGAAATCTTTTTCTCTCTGAAAGCCTCATCTCATCTGTGCAGCAGGCAGAGAGCATGCAACTTTACCTGGCCTTTGCTAATGATGTAAAAGGTGTCTCCTGGGGCCCCTTGTCGAATGATGTAGTCACCTTCAGTGTAGTGTGTCTGTGGAACATAAATGACAGAGGAAAAGAAAGCTAGGAAAAGAAGACACAGTATATTACAGAAATAAAGATGAGGGCCAGTAACAATGAAGGACTAATCATGATTCTACCCCAGCACCTTCTTGTTAACTGATGCAAAACAAAGACAGCTGAAAAAAATAATAATTGGGGCCTCGTCTGTAAAAGATCATGTTTACACGCGTTCCGTCTGTGTGCACACAAAATCTATCAGCTGGATTCTGTTTGAACAACGAGTGATGGTTACACACAAAGCCGTGCTTCAGATTTTAAGAACTTAATCTGTACCTCCTCCATGAGATCAGACATTTTCATGATGACATCCTCTGGCAAAGACTGGAGGAAGGGAACGCTGCAGACACAATGAAAGGGTTGAAAAGGGGTTACATTTGTTTCCCCCAGAAACATTTCATAGTAATGTTGATATTTCGGTCAGTGTTAAAGGCCTAATTGCAGCATCGTGGCGACTGACAAACAACATGGTGATGTTGTGCTGAAGATACTAGAATACAAAGCAGCTTTCCGGGCATGCTCTGTGTCAAATGAAGTGTATCCAGTCCGATGTTCACCTGATAAGCAGCTCCATTGAATGAGAAAGGCTGTTGAGACCACTCTGCATTAGAATAGTCTGGTAGCTCTTGCGGTCAATAACCCACAGCTTGCTGTCCGTTTGAGCTGCAGTTCAAAAGACAGAGGAACTGATCAAGGTTGTGACGGTGACACTGGAGCTCAGGTGGAAACACAATCAAGAAGCAAGTATTGAAACAGCTCTCAAAGACGTGTGTAGTTTGTGATGGATGTGGATTGAATGCAGGATCAGCTGCAGCCTAAAGAGCAGACAGTAAGAAGGCCAGGACTCTATTAGAAATGCTCATCGTGTAGAATAAAATTAAATGGAAGTGCTTATTTTCGGGACTTTTAATATAAATCTAATCTGATTTCCTTAACTTGTATCACTCTTTCTTTATAAATGAGCTTTAAAGAGGGTGTTTTAAATGAATAATGACCCATATTGATTGGTTCACTGAAGCTTCCTGCAAACGGAAGTACGTTCTCTCGACGGTGTAATTAGATCAACTATCTGATAATATGGTGAAGCCCTGAAATATCAATTTCCCCCATTTGGATATACCCCATCGGTTTTCACTTAAGTGCTATATGACACTTAATTCAGGGCTATTGCTTTATTTGGATCTGAATGCTGTGCAAGACATTTCTCTCAATAGAGGATTTTTCTGGCATTTTCTGCAATATATAATTTGCTGCCACTTCTTTGATCTAATGATGAAGCCCCATTTTCACCTGGACCTTTATCACTGTCACGATGAAAGAGACCACATGAGCAAAACACTATTGATGGTCTCAGATGGCACCGATGAAAGAAAAAAAAAGAAAGTAATTTCAGGTCAGAGAGGAGATAAATACAGTGGGCCCTGAATGGATCAGAGGTAACAACTGACAGAAATGGACATGGTGAAACGACAACAGACCACCTACGTGAGCTGAGCATTGTTACTGGAGAGCAGATATATAGTTAAAACTGTTAATTGGAAAGGCTGACTGCTCGCAGGACAAAGAAAGCAGTACAAAAAGGGAATGAGATGCTTAGGGACCAAATAAGGTAATTAAAAAAATAAAAATAAAAATGTAAACTGATCCTGGTCATCTCCATAGCAGATTGATTTGTGAAACCAGGTTTTTGAGTTTTTCTCAGGTCAGACTCTGTGAACAGATGCTGGGAGGAAAAATTCCAGCACTCTTCCTATTTTCTAAATAAATCTATATTCTTACATCAGAAATGTGTGTATGTGTATGTGTATTATATATATATATATATATATATACATATATACTGTATATAAATATATATGCTCCAACCATGAGACAAAAACTATTTGTCTTATTTGTAACGGTTTGTGTGTGCATGTTGTATTGCAGGGAGGAGATGTGGGAGGGAGACTGGGTTATGCAGTAAAGCAGAAAATGTTATAATTCCCCACATCTCTGAGAAAAAAACCTTTGAAGCTGTGGTGTTGTCTAAGATCTCAAAAGGTCTTTGATTTTAGATTCAAAAGACGTCTGTCTTAGACCGTCTTAGACCACTGGCAGAAAAACATCTGCTCGTGATATTCTCTCAAACAAGAATTATTTATATCCTTACCACCAGTGTTTTTTGTTGCGACAGATCTCCATCGATATATGAATGCAAATATAAAACCAAGAACACAATGCTTTGATACCTGAGACAGAGTAGGTGTGGGTGCAGTTGTAGAAGAGGGCCAGCTCCCCAAACATGTCTTCTGGCTCAATTGTGAGAAGCTTAAGTCCGTCTTTTGTCAATTCTAGCTGCCCTTCTGTTAATAAACACACACTCAGTGAAGAAACAAAGCACATACATAATACCTAGAACTGTTATATGCATGTGCCAGGATGTCTGTCAGGACGTCTGAGATATACTGTACAAACAACAGATATGCAATCATCCCTAAGTGGATCAAGGCCACCACCTCTCGCTGGTGAGGACAACAAGTGAAAAATAGTGAGCAGCCACTCTCCATTAGCATGACACATCACAAATGCAGCCAGGATTTCTGAAGACAATCCAGCACTGTTAAACTCTGCAACCACCGCAGAGCAGAGTCCCCTTTTCTCCTTGCCTTTTGAATCAAGTTGACATTTCGACACAAAAAAAAACCATCAATACGGGTCACTCGTTATCCTAAGTGCCTCCTCTTTTCTTGCTCAAACATGCAGTTCTCCCATCGCGTTTGAGTGCAGTGTCAAATAACTATCTATTTGCATTGTGAGCTAGCAGTAAGACAATAGACATACAGAGATAAGAAAAAACTAATAATTTTATCAGACTGTTCTCAAGCACCTGTCATCTCAAGGAAATGTTATTAAAGGCCCTCAAGCATGATTAATGCTAGCAATTGTAAGAGGAAAATGATTTACCTTCTAAAACATAAGCCTGAGCACCGTTGGCCCCCTCCTGAATGACATAACAGCCTTGATTGATGGTGGTGGGATACATACAGGCTATGATGGTTCGGATTTCTCCTTCGTCAAGGTTCTTCAACAAGTCATTCTTCAAAAATGATGACTGGATCAACTTCTGAGACCTGAGGGAACAAAGGGATGAAGGGAAAAAGTTTGGAAATGTTTATCAATTCTAAGTAATGCAGAAAGCAGAAATATTGAACACTGAACAGCCTTGAACATTTGAGAGACATGTTTTCAGTGATAGCTTACTGCTGGCTTTTGTCACAGCTTCTGTGTGAAACCATGGCGAGAGTCACCGGGTCCAGAGTGAAAGGCTCAGAAATGACTGTTTTTCTATTGACTTGCTGCGAGTCCTCACTTTGAGCTGAGCAAGCTGTAGGAATAAACACACACACACACAACAAGACAGGTTTAAGGCTCGCACTACCTGTTGAGGCTTTAAACTATGACATTTATAAGCACCATGTTCTGTATCTGCACTGGCTGCAGAGGATCCTGGGAGGGAGACAGTGGCTCTGTAGCGATCCAGTTCTTCCTGCAGTCTCCGGATGAGTTCATCCTTTGTATCCAACTCCAACTCTAACTCATCTATTAGTGTGTCCCTCTGACGGAGCTCCTCAATCTTTAATTGCAGGGCAAATTGGAGGTCCCGAAGTGTACCCATTACCTCCAAACACCAGCTAACAAAACACAGCAAAAACATATCTCTTTTTACAAACAAACGAATACATTGAGTGGGTCCAACTACACAAATTTCAGTCTGATCTTGAGTTGCAGTGATTCCCCCTTTGTAGCTAATCTCAGTTAACTCAAAGCTAGACAGCCATCTGCATCTCTTCCTGTGATTAGATCAGTATCAGTATTATTAATAATATAAACGAGGAATCAATAAAGGCTTTTACAGGAGATAGATAGATAGATAGATAGATAGATAGATAGATAGATAGATAGATAGATAGATAGATAGATAGATAGATAGATAGATAGATAGATAGATAAATAGATAAATAGATAGCTGCCTATATAAATATTTGATTCGATGAAACATGTTTGATGGCAATCATTTTCAATAGGCTGAATAGTAACAAAACATGCTTAAGTATTCCAAAGACAGTTTCCAGTGCAATAAAAAGAAGACTATAAATGTGTCTTTGCTCTATGAGCTTGCAGTACTTGATTCAAGGACACTTAACAAAAATACGAGACAAGAAAGTAGCGCTGCTATAGTAGACTAAAATAGATAAAACAACTAAGATGAATACAAGGTCACACACACTTTGTGTCCCTGCAAGAATAAAACGTGGATTGTTTTTTTCGTTTTGGGTCGCAAACGCGCTCAGAGCCAGACGCCCTGATAAACAGCCGTTTAAATACACTGAATGAGTTGGTAACATGTGACAACAGCGATATATGTTTTCTGATCGATTAAACACACATGTATGATATGTCCTGACAAATATAATGCCGAACTGTCTTTCACATCTCACACACACACAGAGATCACTTACCACATGCAGGCTGTCGGACAATGTGGAAGTCTTTCTCACTTCGTCCTGAATATGTTTGTCCCTGTTCAGCAGCAGACAGCCCATTCGACAGGTGCAGAGCGTCTCTGTCTACCCGCCCAAGTAAAAGATGCTCCTCTCCTGCACGGGGCTGGGCACAGACAGCAGGCAATCACATGACCCAGACAGTGGAGACCATTCGGGAGGCTGTAATGAGAAATACATGGACTGGATCCCAATTGGGTCAGAGGGTCTTTGGGGTATTTCCGAGCCCCGGGGGTAGGTAGGTCTCCGACAAACTGAGCGGTGAGAATCAATCATTTCATTCCCCAGATATTTTGCTTATGTGAAAGAGTGTCAAGGCTGGCTGTGTGCACTGATAAGTGGTTTTACTCTCACTCCATTGTAGGCTACCATCAAAGTGGCCTATTGAAAATATGTATTATGATGATATTTTGTAAATATGCCTAATTTGGAGGAAAATTATCCGGCCCATAGCTTTGTACAACAAGACCCAAGCAACGGCAGATGGCTTCTATTTAAAAACGGGTTACAACTTTGGATTGGTAATATTAACAATTCGTGATACCAAGTAATTAAGTGTTTTTAAAGGTCCTTCCCACTTTACATTCCTAGCCCCATCTTTGTTTTCCGTCATCGTCATTATTTTCTTTAGTATTTAATTATGGTCTAATTATCTCGAGCAGAGGAAAGAATAATAACGTGTCATTGAACACCTTGAATTATCCTCCGCATGGAGCAGCCACCAGCAGCCATACAGCCCTCCAGCCAGTCAGTGGCAGTAGTGTCACGTGAGAGAAGCAGCAGCACACGTCAGCCGTAGAAGAAGAAGATGGGCCGTTGATAAGAAAAGAAACGCTGTGGCTATCTTGAGCTAACAAAGTGACGCTAATTGAATATATCTAACGCTAGTGGCTTGATTGTTAAACGTGTTGTTGTGTTTTGTTCTGGGCATCATCGAAAATGATCCTTACCGTGAAACCGCTTCAAGGGAAAGAATGCAGTGTTCAGGTAAGTTAAGCAGCGCTAGCTAAGCTAACTGCTAACTGTTACCTCCCTACCGCTAGCTTAATGCGCAACATCAGCTGACGTTAGCCTTTATAGGTAAGCTAACGTTAGCCGACAGTGGCGATGGTCCTGTGTCATGCTCGCGTGAGTGAAGCAAGCAGAAACATGATGCTTCGGTTTAAACATTAGGTTGTCAAACTTCATCCAGTGTAACGTTAGTTTTAATGGATCTGCTGTACATTCGCACATCGCCCGGATATGAATCGATGTTGCTCTAGATGGCTTGTTAGCCACATCCTTGAGAAAGACACGTTAACGCTAACAGTAACGATTTTCTCTCCTCTGGTCCAACGTTCAGACCCAGTGGTTTAGTGGGAGCTCTTTAAATCCTCATGTGGGGGTTCTTGTAGGAAAGGGAAGTCACTAGGTAAATACTTTAATACGCAGTACTAGCGTTAAGTTAACTTAGATTGTCTTCTCAACAGTCTGTGATGTAATTTGCTCACTGTAAGGCTGGGCCATAGGTCCTGCTATATGTGGCATAGGGACTACTATATGATGAGTATGCTACTGCAATACTCTCAGGTATTTTGTGTAGAACAATATCAATACCTAGTCAAGGTACTGTAAAGCATTTGCTGATGTGCGTATCAAATGGGGAAGTATTTCTCATACTGGACTAAATGTTGTAATCGGCAGAAGAGAAGTGGATCAAGACAAGAGACAATGCAATGTTTTTCATGATTTTGATCTGAAAGTTCAAAAGTACCTGTCCACTAACATGCCTGTAATTGGCTATGTCTAAAGGGATACATAGCACCACTATAGGCCAGTGATTGTTTGTTTATTTTCTTTGGAAAGAATGTGCTAAAGTGGCCATTTATCAAGGTAGATGTGTATTTGGTACTTGTGAAGGTGAATTCCTCATTAATTGTTAGTTATACGTAAAGTAGATGGCATTTGAGGTCTCCTCAGCCTAACAGGAGGGGAGAGGAGAGGAGAATGCTTGCTAAATGTGTTTTAGTGTGACTACTTCATCATGTTGTTGATCTTCTAGGTGACTGAAGATGAAAAGGTCTCCACAGTGAAGGAACTTGTGTCAGAACGCCTCAACATACCAGCAAACCAGCAGCGGTTGCTCTATAAAGGGAAAGCGCTTGCAGGTAGATTTGCCAACAGTCAAGTGTTTCATAATCTTTATGCAGAATTGTAATTGCTTTATTCAACAATCTCTTTTGTCCATCTTGTTTTTCTTCAGATGAACACAGGCTGAGTGATTATTCCATTGGGCCAGAGGCTAAATTGAATCTGGTTATCCGTCCAGTGGGGGAGAGAACTGGAGCGTCAGGGACGGCTTCCAGCAGTAGCAGCAGCAGCAGCAGCAGCAGCAGCAGCTCACAAGGAAAAGTGTGGCAGACTGTGTCCATTATCCTTGCTAGACACTTTAGTCCAGCAGATGCGGCAAAAGTCCATGAACAACTTATTAAGGTATTTTAATAGTTGTGCTACAATGCTTTGTAGTCTCAGTGGGTAGAGTGGGTCGCCCTTTAACCGCGAGGTTGTCTGTTCGATCCCCGGCTCCTACTGTCCATATGTTGAAGTGTTCTAGAACAAGTCACTGAATCCCAAATTGCTCCCTAAATATGTAGGATTGGAAATTTCATGTATGTATATGACTAATGTAAAAATGTTTCAATTCTAAAATAGAACAATCAAATGTTGCTACCCCATTCTTATGATGATAACAGTTTCTAAATTGTTGAATCAAATGGAAACTATCCACATTAAAAAAAGCAGCATGAAATACCCATCCAAAGCTGCTCAACGTTTGTTTAGTGAACATGTTGGATGAGGGGAAAATACAATAATTTGATATTTTCTGACATGTTCATGTTGACAATTTAGATGATTTGACTGTTGTTTTTTTTTTTCAACTGACATTTTATCTTTTGCCTTCGGTTAGTAGAAATGCTTTTACATTTAGTGATTCGTCCTCCAAAGTCTGAACATCTTTACAGATCAAGTGTGCTCCAAATACGGCCCAGAAATGCAGCTGCCTTTTGCCAAAGTCTGAAAGACACCAGTTTATCCTGTGAAGCCCTCTAAATCCTACTATCCCTTGTGTGGTGGTCAATTGTTTTACAGAGCATTCCGGCATACCTGGTGAACTCGTAAAATTCTAAAATTATCATCAAGTACTGGTCTATCACAGGAATATATTTCTAAAACTTGATCAATGTAAAAGGCACTGCAAGGTCTCAATAATGAAATCCAGGTAAAACTGCACTTTTTGTTCTTATAAGCACATTTTGACATATGTTTTTTCTCCTGTTTATTAACGTCAAAAATTCCTAGTTACATACACTGTAAGTACATAAATGCCCCGTAAATGAAAGTCAGTATATGGATGTATTAAAACTTTACAAGTTATCAACTAGATATTTTGAAATTGTTTCATGGTAGCTCTCTGGGGATAGACGTGAAAATCTTGGACCTACCAAATTGGTTAGAGCCTCCCGTTAATACACCATTATGTCAGTCTAGCTTCAGGTCGGCATTACTCAAAATTAGACGATCCTTCCTATCTCATGCTTCATTACAAATATTCCCTACACACACAACATGGTTAAAATAGATTGTAGAATATTTAAAACTGTCTCTTTCTCAATATTTATATTTTGTTTTTCCTCAAGGACTATGAACGTTCCCTTCGACAACTTAGTCTAGACGACATTGAGCGCTTGGCAGGAAGACTGCTTCACCCCGACGGCGACGGCATGGACACCTCCTACATGGACTAAGCCTTGCTGGAAATTGCTTATTGTGATTGTCTTTTGAGAGGTGCTCAGTTCATGGAGGTGCATACAGTGTTTAATCATTGGCTGAGTGGAGACAGATACCAGTGACTGTTGATTATGTCAGCAATAGGGCTTTCTTATCCATGACCAAAGGACTTGGATAAGAAAACATGGCAACTTTGAATTGGTCTGGTAACTGTCATTGATGTTGCAGAAATGACACAAGACCTGATCACATAATATTTGAAAACAAAGGAATCCATTTATGCTGTTGGTTTCACATGATCTCTGGCTGCTACGACTCCCAGCGGACAGTAACGTCTACTGGAGGGTTTTTGTTAGTAATTTCTGTGTCGGATGGTGTGTTGTGTTAACCATCCTTGAGAAGGTAATACATGTTTTATTCCGTAACTAACTGATGTTCATTGAATGCTTTGTAAATATTGTGTTTATATATACAGACATTAAACCACAGAAAAATGACAAGTGTTAATGTTTACTGTTTTGTTGAACATTTTATGTGAATTTAAAAAAAAAAATATATATATATATATATATATATATATATATATATATATATATATATATATATATATATATATATATATATATATATATATATATATAATGACTGGCAATAGTTTTTAAAGCCGTTTCTAGCATTGATTAACTTTAGTAATTGAAAAGTATAAGTGGTTGAATATATAAATGAAAAGAGACGTCGAGTCTATAGGGACTATTTAAGGCGTGACCAAACAGTGAGTCTTGAACGTGCCGACCAATCGGGTAACAGCAATGATTATCAGTTATTTTATGACTAATCAGATTGAGGAAGCGTATTGCGAGTCCCGCCTACGTTGTGAACTGACGGTTTCTTTTCCTGCTAAATTTAAATAACAGTTCGGATAAAATGAAATGTGTTTGACTCTCCACAAATGATGACGGACTTAAACGTTGGATAAGGGCGGATAGGACATCGGTAAGGTCGTAATGGAGCATCGGTTGATCCCATAGACTGTATGTTTGCTCGAAGCTAGCGTTAGCACGAAGCTAGGTCAACCGCTTCACTTCCTGCCTCTAACCTGTTAGCGCGAGCCAGCTAACGTTAACTAATAACACCGAGCCTTTCGGCCTGTGCTGCTGCATCATGTGTTGCCATGTAGGTTAGGTCAGTGCCGGTATGGACGATTAATTGTCCGTTTTCTGTTCTTTAGTGTGTAATCTGGGAGGACTCTGACCAGTGTTGGTCAACCTGATGCTAGGGCGTTAACGTTACACCCCTCTCATCAGGACCACTGTTCCCTTTGGCAAAGCAAGACATTCTTCCCAGGGAAATAATGTAGACAGCATAGAGTTGTTGCTTTCTTGCACAGATTATAATGCAGCCATCTGCATTCTCATTTGGGCTTTTTGGAATAGCATTTTCATAGCGTTAGTTATATTTCATTTTAGTTGCAGTGTGATTTAATGTGAACTGAGCTACTTTGCTGTCCTTTCTTTATTTCCATGTTTGTTGTGCTTTTACCATTTTTAGTAAGTGTACCCAGTCTATTGGGAGGATGGATACTCTAATCCCCACCATCAACCGGCTGCAGGAGGTCTTTCTCACAGTGGGTGCAGAGGTCATACAGCTGCCTCAAATAGTCGTCGTTGGATCTCAGGTCAGGTCAAAAAAACAATGAAAAGCTTAATTGTAAACTTAAAGAGTCCTGTAACACTTTCTCGTGTATGTTTTTGTTCTGAGGTTTTGATTTGATCAGAAATTGAATATGTATTGTTGGTGTAAACACTGATATAGACTGACTGTATCAGTGCTGATTTGCTCTCATTATGTGCTGTAACAGAGCAGCGGAAAGAGCTCTGTGTTGGAGAGCCTGGTTGGACGGGATTTCTTGCCTCGAGGATCAGGAATAGTCACAAGACGACCCCTCGTGTTGCAACTTGTTAATGTTGCCCCTCTGAAGGAGAGACTGAAAACCGAAAATGGTACCTTCATATTTATCCGTTTATTCATATTTTAAATAAGAAGGAAGTTGTCCTTGAAAAACCCCACAATCAAGCTTTGGTACACGTTATGATACACTAAATATCAGCATGTATATATCATATATCATGGTTTGTTATATCTGTCTAGGCATAGGATCTGCTAGAAGTAGTATGTGTGGTAAGCACTTTGGCATGTTCGCTTTCACTCACTGTCTGAACTGTAAGCTACTTCTTGCTGAGCCTCTCTTTGCTAACATTCAGTCTTTCTTCCTTTTCTTCTTCACTACTCTTTCAGGAGATGGGGTAAAACAAAATGCCCAAATCAGCTACTCAGGTCTCTGTGTATTTGGTCTGCATGGACTTGTCTTTGTTTAGCCACTTAATTTCTTCTGTGAACTTTCTCAAACATTTTGTTTGTTCTGATCTTCATCTGTCGAGCATGACATCAGTCCATTTGTAATCTCTTCAGTTTGCATTATTCCTCCCCAAAGCGTAATGTTATTTGCAAACACCTGTAAATGTACTTGCGCTCACTCTTCTATTGTTTGTTCAGGTGTCAAAGCTGAAGAATGGGGTACATTCCTGCACTGCAAGAACCAGGTACATTTAACTGCGCGTTTCAAATGACGTGCTTACTGCCGTTGTCCTGTGTTATGTGCTGGGTTTAGCTGATGCATCATGCTCACACTTTTGTTGACAGACCTTCATAGATTTTCAGGAAATTCGTCAGGAAATCGAAGCAGAGACTGGACGCACTTCAGGTGACAACAAGGTGAGAGACAGCATTGATGTTAAGTCAGTGATGCCTTCAATTTAGCTTTTTTACTCTGCATTCATAAATGTCGCTTCTTTTTGTTCATATCCTCAAGAGTATCAGTCCTGAGCCCATATATTTGAAGATTTTCTCCCCCAAAGTCCTTAATCTCACCCTGGTGGATTTACCTGGAATCACTAAGGTAAACTCAGCCACTTGAGACGGATGTTGATTTTGTTTTCATGTGCGCAAACATAATGGCGCTAGATGATGATTATCATCACATCTGCAATCTTCCCAGCAGAAAGGCATGTGTGCTGTGCTTACACTAACGCTGGCTGCTCGTTGTTTTTGCCTCAGGTTCCGGTCGGGGACCAGCCGGAGGACATTGAGGCACAAGTACAAGAGATGATCTTGTCCTTCATCTCCAATCCCAACTGCCTCATCCTCACAGTGTCCCCTGCCAACTCTGACTTGGCCACCTCGGATGCTCTGAAATTGGCTCGTGAGGTTGATACAGATGGTAGGACATTTTATAAACAGACGCCTCTTCTCCTCAGATTTCATTTTGATTTCGCTTATTACAGAACATGCCTCAAGTAGAAATGCATTTTGAATTATTAAATGTGCAGGAAGAATGTATTGTGCTAACATCATTTCAGGCTATTGGACCTGTCGGTCTTTACTGTTGAAAGCATTCTAACAGTTACAGTTGCTGTCATGGTGCACTCTGAATAATAGATTGATGGATGATGTGAATCTGCTCGTAGTAATTGTCTGCTAGGTTGGCAATATGGCCTTTTAAGTGCCGGTTGTACACTGATAATGTGCTGGCTAGGATATCTGTAGCTGGGCCCAAATGTTCCGCTGCCGGCCTCAATTCTATCCCATTAGAGACCTGTTTCCTTGTTTCCTTTCATGATGTCCTACTGTATACTCGTGTGTGTGTGTGTGTGTGTGTCAGGTCGTCGAACACTGCTGGTGGTCAGTAAGCTGGACCTGATGGATGCAGGGACTGATGCTCTGGAGGTCCTTCTGGGTCGAGTCATTCCAGTCAGACTTGGGATTATCGGGGTGGTTAACAGGTTTGCAGTGATAAATTGTTTCTTTTTTCTTTTAGTTTAGCTGTGTATTGTTTTAAGCTTCACAATACAGCAAGTTGTTCATGTCCGTATTACCCTGAACATCTGATTACTCTCTCCCCAATTGGTAATCCTCCCAGGAGCCAGCATGACATCAATACCCAGAAGAGCCTTGAGGACTCGATGAGGGATGAGCAGACTTTCCTGCAGCGCCACTACCCCTCGCTGGCCTCGCGCGCCGGCACACGCTATCTGGGCAAAACTCTCAGCAGGCTGCTCATGCATCACATCCGGGATTGCCTGCCAGAGCTCAAGACCCGTGTGAACGTGCTAAATTCCCAGTACCAGGCACGGCTCAATGGCTATGGCCAGCCAGTAGAAGACCACAGCGCCACCCTGCTGCAGATTGTCACCAAGTTCGCCAGCGATTACTGCAACACCATTGAGGGAACGGCCAG
This sequence comes from Leptoclinus maculatus, assembly GCA_032191485.1. Taxonomy (NCBI): domain Eukaryota; kingdom Metazoa; phylum Chordata; class Actinopteri; order Perciformes; family Stichaeidae; genus Leptoclinus; species Leptoclinus maculatus. Next base: position 22,669,100 of record JAVDOI010000005.1, read on the forward strand.
ATACATCCAGACCACAGAGCTGTGAGTCTAATCGCTTTACAGCAGCAGTATCTTCATTGAATAGCAAATGCTTTTTTTCTGATGATAGCAGCCTTTATTTTATTTTTCTGGGAATTTTTGTAGGTTGTCATCTAAATTCATACCGCATTTTACCGGCATTGGTTCATAATGTATATCCGGAGGGTTGTTTTCTTGTGGTGATTGTAAATTGAAGTGGTATCAGCATCTTCTGTTGGCACCCTCATCTCATAAATGAATCACCCACAAGGTGATTCATTTATGTAAATATGTAGAGAGCAAATATTGACCTTTTTTGGTTGACTGGATTTCATTTTTGCCAATTAACATCGCTGACACAGAGCACTGAGAAACAGCATTGGTGTCACAGCTGAACTCATCTCTTCTACAGCTGTGGGGGTGCTCGGATCTGTTACATATTCCATGAGACCTTTGGGCGCACTTTGCAGTCCATTGACCCCCTGGGAGGATTGACTGAGCTTGATATCCTCACCGCCATCCGCAATGCTACAGTGAGCTCCTCCTGACTTCCCTTCTTGTAATTATTTTAATCCAGATTCTAGTCAAGTTCTCTCGTTTGGAGGAATAGCAGGTAAATTATCGAGACGGTGTGTTTGTGTGTGTGTGTGTGATTTGCCCTGCAGGGTCCGCGGCCAGCACTTTTTGTGCCTGAGGTGGCCTTTGAGTTGTTGGTGAAGCGGCAAATTAAGCGACTGGAGGAGCCCAGTATGCGCTGTGTGGAGCTGGTTCATGAAGAGCTGCAGAGGATCATCCAGCACTGCTCCTCCTTTAGCACACAGGTTAGTCAGGTTGACGCATTTTTCATTTGATTGACTTGCTAAAACAGAGAAACATTAATTATGACAGCACCATGTTGATAAATGTTGTCTTTGTCTTTACAAGGAGCTTCTGCGATTCCCCAAACTGCACGATTCCATTGTGGAAGTGGTGACTGGATTACTGAGAAAGCGCTTGCCTATTACTAATGAAATGGTAATCCACGGCTTAGCTAAAATGATCTTTCATACTAATTGTAATAACTAACAGCCAAGTCCTATTTACCGCCTGAGATTTATTCTGTGTTTTTTTTTCCATTAGGTGCACAATTTAATATCAATAGAGCTCGCCTACATCAACACAAAACATCCAGACTTCACGGATGCAGCGCAGGTCTGTGCATCTGTCAACAGTCAGCAGGTAGTTATCTGTCCCTTACAACAGGTACTCTCATTTAAAATGTATTCTGCTAGGGTAAACCGTAGAAGTCGAGTTCTTTAAAGCCTTAACCATTACGTCTCGCATCCAAACGGTAAAGCCCCTTTTAAAGTTTGTAGTGGAGTTCCAGCCTCAGCCAAAACAGCCTTGATCCCCTGACTTCCTCTGATTTCTTGCTGACAGGCGGAGGCCCTTGATGGAGGAATGCGCTGGAAGAATGAGAAGGTTGCGGAAGAGAGAGTCCCGGCTGCAGGCTTTGGCAGTCCCAGCAAAGGCCGGTCCATTAACCTGCTTGACACAGTGAGTGGTGGGATTAGCAATAGAACAAAACACTTAGCAGTGAAGACATTGCACACTGTCAACATTTTACTTTGCCTCTCTCTCTCTCTCTCTCTCTTTCTCTCTCTCTCTCTCTCTCTCTCTCTCTCTGCCAGGCGGTGACCGTATCACGCAAGCTGAGTTCGAAGGAGCAGAGGGACTGCGAGATTATCCAGCGCCTCATCAAGTGCTACTTCCTTATTGTCCGCAAAAGCATCCAGGACAGGTTCGACTGGAACAAGTCCAAAGCATCTGAGGGGGCATTTCCCCTTTTTTCTTCTATTGTTGATCTCGGTTGTTTCTCAGTGATTTCCTAACTTTGTTTCTTGGGGCTGTGTGTCCCCAGTGTGCCCAAGACAGTGATGCACTTCCTGGTAAACTTTGTGAAAGAGCATCTGCAGAGTGAGCTGGTGGGTCAGCTTTACAAACAGCAACTGCTGCAGGAGCTGCTCATTGAGTCACAGGACACGGCGCAGCAGCGGACCGAGGTTGCTCAAATGCTTGAGGTGAAATTGCTTTTGTCCTCTGAATAGTTTCTAAGCATGAAATACACAAAGTGTTTTCTATTTCTCTTTGATCTATTTTAAAGCCAGTGATTTCACTGACCTCTTTGTTTTCTTTTTCTTTCTCAGGCGCTCCAAAAAGCCAATAACATCATCTCTGAGATCCGTGAGACACATCTGTGGTAGCCAGAGGAAAAGAACAATTCCCTTGTTATAGGACAGCTTTGAGAGTATGAGAGTGTATTTGAGTTTACACAGAGGGAGAGAGAGAGTGTGTGTGTGTGTGTGTGTGTGTGTGTGTGTGTGTGTGTGTGTGTGTGTGTGTGTGTGTGTGTGTGTGTGTGTGTGTGTGTCTGTGTGTGTGTGTGTGGCAGCACCAACATTTTCTCATGGACCGATGACCATAGCATTGAGATCTATTGTTTCCCGTCAGCTGTCCTGACCAGTACACTGGGGCTGTTGCTTTTCACTATGAACGTTGTGTAGCGAAGCAAATTGATGAAACACTCAGGCCCAAAGTGTTACTGCAAAGTTTAAACATGAAACACACGGCCACAAACTAAATCCTTTTTGCATACTTTGTGACAAAATGTTTTGTTGGATCGTAAAATTGTTGCTGTAAATGTAAAATTTAAGATTTTAAGTGAAGTTGTCAAGTTGTTCCCTCGGCTGTCTTTTTTCTTTTTTTTTTTTTAGATCAAAATGTGTTCACACTGTACAATTCCACAAAACGTACTGGCCTTCCTCTGAGCCCCTTTAGCAGGTGTTAAAATTATGCTATATTAGATGTTTTCCAACTTGAATCCCCTTTATTAGAGCTCTCACTAGAGATGGAAAGTTAGTGGAAATCCAACTCAATTAATGCTGACTGCAGTGCAACACTGAAGACAGATCATGGTCATTTGCAGAAATTACTGGATGGATGCAGATTGTTTTTCCAGCTCTGTATTGCTAATCAATATCAGGTTTATTTTCCAGAGCCAGATGTTCATATCAGCCCATTTATTCTGTTGCACTGACTTTTGTGTGTAGTCATAAAGGAGGAGACATACATACATTTTCCTCTGTTTATAGGTTTGTAGGAGATGAGTTGGGCAGCTATAATATGTAGAGTGTATATATTCTATAGTATCTAGAAAAAAAGAATATATAAGAATAGTCAGGAGATTATGCTATACTCCATTTGATTTAAGATCCAGATGGTGAGGCGGTAATCTTCTCTCGCTTCTCTTTATTTCCCCAAGCCATTTGTTCACTGGCTTCCACTGTTAATGATACAGAGAGATAAGATAGTTCCCTGTTATTGTCCCTGTCCCCTAGTGAGGACATTACCCGAGTAAAAGAGACTCAGTGTGCAGATGCCTCCTGCATGCAGAGCCATTTGCTTCTGTGCCAATTATAAATTAATTGTGTAATATTGTTAGATGTGTAAAACTATTCATCATTTTCCATTTCTTCCCAGTTTAGGTTGCTGTGCAGGCAGATTCCTCCACCAAGTGATATATAGCCATCAATGTGAATCTCCTTTCATAGCCCAAACAAATAGTTGACTTTTTTCAGAAAGACCTGCCTTAACAGGGATCAGGGAGCGAACACAACATCGTATCAGTCTGTCTTTCTGAAAGCCCTGTGTAAGTTTGCATGCGTGTGTTCAGTATGCATGTGTGGGCGTATGAATGGCTGATTTATGTATATTTTGTATTATTTAAATGTGTTTTATTATCATGCGTCAACTGCCTATGAGTGCTTGCCTGCCAATATTTGTGATATATTGTCTGTTGAGATTGGAGGGACTCATTAAACCCTAAAAAAGGACACTGTATGACGTCTGTTTGGGTGTTATTGACAACATTTAGTACTAGAAATTGATCTGTTTTCATACAATCTGTTAATTTGTCTTCCACAGTGAGATGTGATTAGACTCGCACTGCTTCACTTTATTGATCTCAGGTGACTGAAAAAGTCTGTTCAGTCAGATGGATCTGTCACGGCCGCGCCAATAACATGAAACTCAGTCTCCTGAAGGGTGCACACACACACACACACACACACACTCACACTCACTAACTGTGACATGAGCAGCAGGCTTAAACCTGTTTTCTTTGTTGGTTGACTCACACACTGCACCACCTGCTATGGAAAGAGCTGCATCGGGTGAAACTACAGATTTAACCGTTTCCATTTCAAATAATGGGAGTCTTTTTTTTTATTGCCAATGCAATCCAAGTTCAACCTGAGCAAAGGTTGAGACGTGAGGTGATGGATGAGTTAAATGTGGCTGTAAGAGTGGAGCGCTGGTCATTAATGTTGGATGAGAGTGAGCGAGGGCACTACGGTCCAGGAGAAACCAGTTTTTGCACAAGACAAACAAGTCAAACTCAGTTTGATTTTATGAACCCCACAAAATACGTGTGTACTTGTATACACAGAAGTCAGAATGCATCTGTAACAGAGAGGCAGATTAAACGGTTTGAATGTGAGAGCACCGTGCTCGCAAAGCAAAATGAACCACAAGCTTATATAAACTCTTATTTCATATTGCCTGCACTTTTTGTACCACTGTAGCAAGTTATTGTGATCACCCTCTTATAACACCACCCCACCTCCCCACCAACAAGACTAGACTAGACCATACCAACTCTGACAGCATGGGAGGGTGCTCGGCTGCAGTATCGTGACAACTGCATTATTTTAGTCCCCTAAATCCTGCTGAATTCATTTGGAACCAGCACAGGGCATGTTTTGATTCATTCATAAAATGTCTCCAGGCTCTCCTGCCGTCCTCCGGTGGTTTGCAGGAGGTTTTCCGGCTGCAATCCCCTCCTCGCCTGTCCTCAACCGGTGAGCCAGTCAGCAGAGCAAGCTGAACAAAGCCATGAGAGAGAGAGAGAGAGAGAGAGGAGCTTCTGGGAAGAAATGTCTCTCACTGACTGTCGCCTGGACAACCGGGTAAGAGAGGAGGGGAGGGCGCACGAGAAAGAGAGAGAGAAAGGACAGAGGAGCATAAAAGGAGAGGAAAACAACCCATTATTAACTGCTGAGATGAGAAGATTCCTGTAGAGTGAGGGAGGGTAGGGGGGGGAGTAGATTTGTGTCTCTCATTCTCTCGTGGGGGGTTCCCTTAGTGTCTCTCTCTTGATGAGTTATTAACTATGACAATAAAGCAGTGAATTTTCTTTTTCTTCCACACAAGAGCATGGAGGAGATGAAATTGCAGAGTACAAGTTCAGCACAATACAAGTGGACCCAGTAGGCCTGAACGCTCCACCTGTAATTCTCGTCTCATCAGCCTCAGGTAAGACTCCTCTCAGTGTTGCAGGCGTTTGCTTTGATCGGGATGCTTTTGTTTTTGCCCGATGTATTAATACAGATAATAACTCCTGAAGGTAGTAAACTGTGTAGTTATCTTGGAGATGCCAGATAAAGTCCCAAAAATGAATTAAGAAATGAATAAAAGCTTATCTTACCTGCTTTGGAGTACAAGCATTGTTTATCAGAGTAACTCTGGGGCAGTTTTTCATTCTGTATATAAATGTGATGTTTATAAGCTGCATGAAAAGGAAACAACCCTCACTGTAATATGGGGATTATTTACAACATTTTATGTAGAAGAGTGGGAGAAATGGCATGGTACAGCACCATGATGCTTCACACACCATACACCTAGCTTTGCACTCCCTTCAGTGCGAGCATTGAATTCATCGAGAACACAATGAGAAAATGAACACCGTTGAATGAATCTGAGAGAGTTTGACTTGAACCACGGACTCCAGATTCACAGTGCGCAAAGGATAGAAGGCACGTCCGCTGTAAGCATACTGCTGAGCGCTCATGCATAAGGAATATATTCATAGAGCACTCGTTGTGAAATCGATGCCTCTTTAAATGAGGTGGTATGCTTGCTGAGTTTACACCAGGCTGAATTTGTGTGGGGCAGCGTGTGATGTCCGTATTGGATGAGATGGAGAGGAGATAGAACTGAGGAGGGTGGGGTTGTTTTTAGCTGCTGTCAATAATGAAGGTTACTAATCTCTCACCTTTGTGCACAAGATGGAGAAAAGGCAGAAAGATTAAAGGAGGAAAAGGGCAAGAGAGTGAGGTATGGCGAGCAAAAGGGGGGGGGGGGTGAGAGAGACGTTGAGACAGATGATTGTAGGTGAAAGGTTCAGGCTGGCAGCATGCTGGGATTGCTCAGAGCTCCCACCTCAACTACCTGACACAATCCAGAGAAGGAGTGGAGGGTAGAAACAGTGACACTCAGCGTATTCACGTTTTTATGGGAGAAAAAAATACATAAGAAAAACTGGTCAAGTGGAATTTATGGGTCACCTTCCTTTTTGCTCACAACTGGCTGAACATGAGACAAATACAGCTCTGTGCTGCACAAGACAGTGCTTCAAATACTGCTGTACAAAGCAAAGCAGGAGCTGCATGACTACCTGGGCAACACTTCTTTAAAGATTTTCAAGAACAGGAGCTACACAGAGAGTTCAAAATTGAGTCCTATGTGAGAGAAGGTAAGTGATTTTTAAGTGATTAATACCAGATCTCATACCTCAAAAGCTGCAAATAGATTTTCACTTCAGGGCCCTCGGTGCATCATTTATCTCCGTTTTGAGTCTAAAACTACATTATAGACAAAGAAACATAGCCCCCTAATATAAACCGAGCCATAAGGGAGACAGCATTTATTCCTCTAAATACAGAAAGCACGATGCCAAACTACACACCAGGGTGCAAATCGACTGTGTGCTCTTAATCGTTACAGAAAAATAGTGGTTTTGAACATGTGGGAGCTTGTAAAAACATTAGTCGTACCAACCTCTGCACTGCTCACAGTGCTTTACCGCCGCACACCACTCAGAATCATTGTACATGAGGTGCAATGCTCTTGGACACAAAGAAGCGTCAGACTCATCAAGAGGAGAGAGAAGGATGTCTCCCTGTGGCTGTGCATCACTGTAGTTATCTGTCCTCCACTGTACCTGGATGCTGTCTGTTGCAAGGCGCACAGTAGGCGACAGAGGGTTAGCACACAGCACAGAGCTCTGCCTTGATGTCCAATAGGCACAAAGTCTGCATGTCCGTCACTAATGAGCTCTTCAGACTGTCAGACTGTGACATCGGCCCCCGAATCAGCCTGTGTTGACGTTAAATCGGACACAGAAATGTAGCTGTGGAGATCTGCCTGGATTATTTAGATTTTTTGCCTCTGAATCTTAATTAGCAGAAAAGCACATTCTTTTCACAGATTTCTGAGGTGCTGGTCGTTTGTTCGAAGGGTGATGGCTGTGGTGTGTGTGTGTGTGTGTGTGTGTGTGTGTGTGTGTGTGTGTGTGTGTGTGTGTGTGTGTGTGTGTGTGTGTGTCTTCAGTCATTCCCCAGGCTTTTCTTTCCCCATCTCTTCCATTCCACTTCTCTCATCATGTTTCGGTGCTCGTCTGAGTGTCTCCTTTCATCTTCTGTTGACGAGAGCACCATCATCAAAACAAGCTGGAGAAGGCAGACATGATGATATGTAGCAGGATTACAATAATCTATTTACCAAAACTGTACTCCATTTAATTTACTCTAAATGCGCAATTATATTTTGCATATTCCTTAAGATTTTGTCACAAAATTGGTCATATTACGGACAGAAACACGTCTGGAGAGGAAAAGTGGCTTTCATTATGGTATTACAGAAAACAACATATTGGGCTCATCTTGTAAATAACAGCCCATGATGCCTCCAAATTACAGGCTTTAAATTGGAACAAATTATTTTCTTTGTTCTTTGAGATCCAAAAGTAATTGAAAAATGTTGTTGAGATGGCATATTTCATTCTTCCTAAGACCTTTAATGCATTTGTCTTCTAACAGAGCAGGTTCACACTACCAGTGCGTGGGCAGATGCTACTCTCCCATTAGACGGTGCACTGGTGTCCTTGTCTGTGCAGGTAGATGACTTGGTGATTAATAAGAGGAAGTGTTGTGCGGATTTAAAAATGACCCAAAATAGGCCTTTTTCCTCTTGGTTTCAACTCAACAGTCTTTCTTTTCTCTTTCATGAAAGGAAGAATCGAGCATTAAAATGCACTTTAAACACTCTCAGAAAAAGTGTCGAGCTCAGGCTGCTAATGATGTGGCTATGAAACGCATCCATGAGCTGCTTCATTATCAGTGAACTGGAGACTTTGTGGACACAGTGCCTGCAAAGCACACAAGGGCATTTTCTCCAGCAGACATCAACACTTTCTTTTCTTTAGCCCGACCATAAAATACAGTTTATTCAGGTGTAAGACCACAAACACCATGAATCAACAAGCCTCTAGTCTACTCTCAGCTCCAGGGTTTGTCTCTCAAGAGTCTTTCTTCTCTGTTTTTTTAACTCGAGGAGTCTTAATCTTTTTTACAAATATCGATTACACAGTGTAATTTGTAAGTTTTTATTTTTTTATGATGGATTTTTCACTTAGGCTACAGAGCTGAGCAGCTATCTTTTACACATAATCAAGATTCACTGTCTCACCTGGCTGACCTTAAAGCGCTGCTCTAAAGAGAAGAGATAAATTGCTGCAGTTAGTGGGCTCACTGCCACTTGAATACAAACTGCAGTATCTTGTGTGTGTCGAGGAGTGGAGAAAAAGTGGCACCTATTGACACTATTATTCAAAGGCTGCCCATCACAGGAGATACACCTTTCCTTATTCCTCAACTCTGTCTAATATCACACTCGCTCTTCTTGTCAGTAATTAGACAAGTGAAATGAATTAATTTGCTGCAGAGCAGACATCGCTATACTGGTGATTCGAAGCCGGCCACCAGCAGAGACCCCCTCTGGGCGATAATGTCTTGCACACGCTGACAGAGAGAAGAATTAAATCACAGCTCTTAACCTGTCTCACCCCCGAGCTGTTGTGATCAGCATCTTAAAGCAGGACTCAGCCAACCATTTTCTCTTAAAAGGAGAAAAGGTCTCCCTTCCTCAATTTTCTCCATGTGAGCTGAGGACACACTTAATTCTCATGTCCTTGCTTGCTGAGTGCAACTTTTTTTTTTTTTTTTTTTTACTTTGCTGCTGGCAGTTCAAACATCTTTTTTTTGTGCTCCTGCCCCAAGAGAGAAAGGGATGTTACTTTAAATGAGCGATGATCAAGTGGTGTTATGTGTCCCTGACAGGTGCCAGCATGGATGTGGAGGATGAGCCACTGCTGTTTCAGACCAACTGGGGAGGGGAGGAGGAGGAGGAGGAGGAGGAAGAGGAGAATGAGGATGGAGTAACGCACGCAACAGGACAGAGGTGTTTCTCTGGGGAGGCTGGGGTGTGTGGGCTTTGGAGGGCAGTAGGGTGGGTGTACACACAGCCCTGGGCCAGTGGAGTGGTTTTAGGGGTAGTTGTCTCGCTACCGTGCGCCCTGTTTGCCTACATGCTCCTCTACTGCCCTCCTCTGGACATAGACCTCTCCTACAGTGCCTTTGAGGTTCACAGTCACTTCTCTGCCGAGCGCTTCGACGCCCTCACCATCGCTGTAAAGACTCAGCTAGGGTCCTGGGACAGACGTAGGCGAGACTTAGATAACAGCGAGTCTGAGGCCCTGAGGGAGCTTCTGCTGGAGATGCTGAGCAGACAGGGAGCATTCAACAGGACAGATAATGAGGGCGTGAGGTCTTCCACTCCTCGAAACGATCCTTTACATGCAGCCGATGATCAGAAGAGTGGAGCCTCAGAGAGCAGAGATAAAAGGACAGTGCTTGATTTGGGGAAGCACAAGAACTCAAATCACAGCGCAGCGGAAGAAGCGGAGAGATCATGGGATGAGAATTTGACTCTTCCGCTCATTAGGAGGCGCAGATCTGCTCCCAATTACTACCTGCAGAGCCAGGCTCTGTGGAGGATCGAGCTGGTGTTTGTGGCTCAAGGGGAAGGCGATCGCAACATCTTCACTCCTGAACGTCTGCAGACGATTCACCACGTGGAGCGCCTGCTCATGCAGCACCCGCAGTTTCATCAGTTCTGCTGGAAGCCTCTGGAGATGCTAAGGGATCTGCCACTAGGACCGTCCTACTGCTCCCCACCCAGCTCACTCCTGTCTTATCTGTACCCCAGTGAGAGGGGAGGGAAGATATACTATGATGGCATGGGCCCAGATCTAGCTGATATTCAAGGTGAGCCCACAGTGACAAAAGAGGGGGGGAACAGCCTTCAAACTTAAAAGAAATACCTGTAAGAATCCTCCTAACACTGCTGATTTGCCATGTATGTATTGCCAGGTTCTCTGAGTCTGGCCATCACCCACCCACAGTTCTACTGGTACGTGGATGAGAGTCTGTCCCCCGAGCATCTCTCCTCCTCCCTCTTACGCAGTGAGATCCACTTCGGAGCTCCTCTTCCTTCCTACTACTCCATGCAGGACCGAGCTCACGAGCAACGATCACGTTTCAAAGACTTTGTTGTTCAGTATGCAGACATCCTGGCAAAGCAATCCACCAGGTCAGGACAACATCACTGCAACATCGGCCATTTGTTACAGTACATAATCATTCCATTCAGTGGGTTTTGCCGCATTACAGTCACAGCATTCACATGTGCTACACATTGTTGCAAACAGTTGAAATTTGATGTGATTTTGTTACGTGCGCTCCTTTTCACAGCCAGGTGAAGGTGCTGTATGGTGGAACAGAGCTGTTTGATGATGAGGTGAGACACACCTTCTACAATGACATGATGCTGGCTGTCATCAGTGGAGCGTGCATTACGGTGCTCGTCTATGTCCTTACCTCCTTTTCTGGTACAGTATGACCTGCTTTGAATTCCTCTTGCATTAAGATAAGATAAGATAATCCTTTATTAGTCCCGCAGTGGGGAAATTTACAGGATTAAAATGTGGATAGTGCAAAGAAGAGACATAGTAAAAAAACTCAGCCCGTTGTTTGGTACCATATGAATGTTAACGAGCTCTTTGATGTCTCTCTGCAGTGTTTCTGACTTTCTTCGGACTTACTAGCATTGGACTGAGCTGCCTAATGGCTCTTTTTCTGTACCATGTTGTCTTTGGCGTGAGGTACCTGGGCATTCTCAATGGAGTTGCAGCCTTTGTAATTATCGGGATTGGTAAGGGAAAATAAATACCTTTCTTTTTCATTAAAGGAATAGTTTGATATTTTTGGGAAATGCACTGAGAAGACGATGAGCAGATGTGATGTCTGAGAGTGGTATCAATCTTCTCATCTAACTTTGAGTGTATTTTTCCAAAATGTGAAACTTGTCCTTTAGTGGTTTGAAAAAGAAAAAAATAATTATTTACAGTATGTTTGCCATAATATGTAATAAGGAAGCTCTTTTGTCCTCTCACTGTTGCTCAGGGGTGGATGATGTATTCGTGTTCATCAGCACCTTCAGACAGGCTTCTCATCTGTGTCAACCGCAGCAGCGAATGATCTACACAATTAAAACCGCCGGCCGAGCTACTTTTCTCACCTCCTTCACTACTGCAGCTGCCTATGCTGCTAACACCTTCTCTCAGGTAATCATGGAAGAGAAATTCAACTGTTAACAGGGTCTGTACACGGAGTATAAATGACTCCCCTGCTATGGGTGAATAGAAGTGCCAGAACTCAGCAGACAGTTTCTTGCATGCGATAAGCACAAATGAAATGTTTCAAGTTCCTTTACACTGTGCTTCGTTTAACTGACACTTAGATTCCAGCCGTGCATGACTTCGGCCTATTCATGGCCCTCATTGTCAGCTGCTGCTGGCTTTGGGTATCCGCCCTGATGCCCGCCGCTCTTTGTATCTGGACTGAGTGTGTGGAGCCTCAGGAACACGCCTGGTTGAATTGGTGAGGCACTGTTCCCTTACCTTTTGTGTGAGATTTTATTTGCGCATGCTGTGCGACACCACAGGCGCGTTGTAATCCCTTCAGCTGTCTCTCCCCCTAAACTGCCTCCTCCCCGCTGAAGCTGGAAGCTGTTTTCGGGCCTGTCAGCGAGCCACGGCCCTTTGTCAGATGAGGATGATGATGTGGCACTTCTGTCAGTGGAGATGGAGCCAGGTGAGATTATTATCTCCCTCGCATTGAGTGAATCATGAGGGCCGGGATGGAGGGGAATGGGAATGGGAATGAGTCTAGGTTGTAAAATGCTGCTGTCCAGGCGCCACTAAGCCCCCTGTCTTCGTCTTGACCCAGGCTCCTGTGACACAGACGGCGACGCGGCCATTCTTTCCCTGTCAGTGGAGACGCCTCTCTCCCCTCCAGGGCAGCAGCATGTGGGCGTGGTGAGCACGAATCTCCGGTGGGCTCTAAAGCACTTAGTGGCAGAGCCAGTCGTGGTGCGGCGAAAGGCCGTTCTAGGTGAGATTTGATATAAATCGCTGAGAACTCCCTTGACAGGGAGACATTTTTCTATAGTTTGGTTTTCAAAGATATTGTCAGCCAAGATCTTGATGGATGATTTAGTCGTGAGAGTAACCTTCAGCTCATCTTTGTCCAGCCCGAGGGCATTTAGTCTGTCAGAGGAAGAGCAAGTGCCTATCAGGAAGTATTTATCCTCCCTCTTTTAAAGAGTTACTGTAATTGATTCTTGCTCCTGATCTGTCTCTCAGCTGCTCCATCAGTGCCTCGTCTCTGCCATCATTGATCATTGTCTTCCTGTCGGCCCAGGTGTCTTCCTCCTGGTGCTGCTCTTGTCTGCCGGGTTCTGCTGTCTCCTGAGGCCCGCCACGCACGCCCCCCTTCTTTTCCGCCGGGACACAAACCTCCAGACTCTGCTGGCTCTGAGGAGCAACCTCAGCGGCCAAGGCATCTCCTGCCCCATGTGCTCAGGTGAGACTGTGGCAGTGATTGAAACACACACTCACCAGTTAACCTCACGGATCCAAAACAAATACCTGAATTTCATCTTATGATCTGCAGGTGTGTTCATGGAAAAGCCCCATCCTTTGTACACCCACGCTTCCTCATCAGCATTTAAGTTCTCTACACATCAGCAGACCCAGAGCACAACAGCCTTCTCTTCTCCTCGGAGCTCAGTAAAGCCAAATTCAAGCACCAACCAAACAGGTGAAATTCAGCACATAAAAATCCTCTTCCTCTGTATTCAAAGCCTCTCCCACTATTTTAAAATATTGGACTTTGTGTTTCTTTTCAGGCTCTTTACTTACAGTGTTCATATCAAAATTGGACCTTGGAGCCTCTACAACTCTTTACCGCTTCTCCCTCAACACCAGCACTCCCTCCCCGTGGAAACTGTGCCGCACAGAGCATGAAGACGTGTCATCATTTCAGGTTAGAGAGCAAAAAAGTAATGATAATAGTATGATTAGTTGTACCGTTATGTCTCCCAACTGCAATATGTGCCACTAAAGCGGCTTATAACTAATCTTGTTTTATCTGAATAGGCTTATAATCAGCCCCGTGGCAATTACACCACCAGAATGACAGTGTGTGTTTCCCATGTGTACCACCCGTACCCCAGCTGGATGATCACATCCACCTCGTGTGAAGCCCGCCATGGCTGGACGCCAGAGTTTTCCTTTTATGTAGCGTCGTCTCTGCAGCAGAACAGCAGGTGAAAAAATAATAAAAGTGTGAGTTATATGGACTGTCATGTCGTTTTAGTGGACAATCTGTCATTTCAGCTCTGCCTTCTGCTCTTAGGAGACTGTGCTTTGCCCAGCGCCGCCTGAGACCTCATCCCAGCCGCGTGTGTGTCAACCCGCCTGGCTGCGGCATCAGTTCTGGGCCTGATGGACCCACACAGGGAACCTTTTATATTCCTCTTCCCAGCGGTGAGTGAGCTAGTGTCAGAAAGCATCATTAACAATGACACAGTTTGTTAGCCCACAGTGGAAACTATTTTCTCACTGCATGTGTCACACTATGACATGTCTTTTTTTCATTCTCACGTTGAGCCTTTAAAATAGAGAAACTGTGATACAACAGTCTTTGAAATGTAGCTTTTTTTTAAAGTGGCATCTTCTGAACCCACAGGAGGATTTTCCCACAGTACTCTACTTATACAGATATTTTTGCAACGTATAAATAAATGCCTGTTGAGAGACTTTCCTCTGGTTCTATTTTCAAAGATCCCTCTTCTGCTGCCAAAACAAAATCATCCAAAACGTTTGGCTTCAACCCATGCAGTGGCGGTGCATGTGGCCATCCAGCGGTTCGTCCTCTGGTCGACACCGGGGCGATGGTTTTTGTTGTGTTTGGCATCTTGGGAGTCAATCGAACCGAAATCAGGGACAACCACGTTATTGGCGATATGGTGAGGGCCACAGCTGTGTCAGTGTATCTTAATAATCGACAGAAATATAGCAGAGACAGATATTTAGAGTACATTATCGTGTGGTTGACATGGTGTTTAATTCTCTCCAAAGGGCAGCATTATATTGGACCCAGACTTTGATATTTTCCAGGAAATGGGGCTTCTTTGCAAGATCTGTAAAGCTGTTAGTGCAAACACACAACTTGTAAAGCCAGGAGGAGCGCAGTGTTTGCCTTCAGGTAACACCCAAACACCACTCAGAGGGAAATCTTTTATTTCACCATACAATATCATAGAACAATTATTAAAACCTTAGAGCTAAAAGGGTTTGTTGATTAATTGATAAGTTAATTGATCAACAAAAACAATAATCGATCGATTCAACTATTAATGCTATTTTATTACGAAATAAATCAATCAATGGCGGATTGATAATAAGATGATAATTAAAACAATCAGTGATTGCATCACTAAAACCTTAATTATTATAAAGTGGGTAAAAAAAACACAAATCCTGAACAAAAACAAAGTCAACCATGGCATAAAATAACCATGTATAGAGAATGAGAAGTGTGTGTGAAAGGTAATGTCCTGTCCTCTGTTCCCTTCAGGTAATAAACTGTCGTCCATTCTGCCTCTGCTCCATCCTGAATGTCACTCTCTCCCTGAGCCCAACCTGCTCCCTGGGCAGCTCTCTCACGGAGCGGTGGGAATGCATGGAGGGAAGGTCCGCTGGCTGTCCATGGCCTTTGAGTCTGTAAGTCCCTCCGTCTTTCAGCTTGTTCCTGCATCACAGAGCAGCACTTTTCCAGTTGGTGCCATGTGTAATCTTCTATCTCTCTCTTCTCTCAAGACCACATACAAGGGGAAATCCTCCTTTCAGACCTATTCTGACTTCCTTCAGTGGGAGAACTTCATCCAGGAGCAGCTCGCCTCACTGCCGCAGTCCTCCGCTCTGCAGCGGGGTTTCCAGACCTGCGAGCACTGGAAGCAGATCTTCATGGAAATTATAGGCGAGTGAGCGGTGGCACTGCGTGTCAAATAGATGTGTTTATTCCTGCAAACTGACAGAGGATTAATCGGGAGGAGGAAGTGAAGCCGGCAGCAGGTAAAAATCTGATATTCTACTGCTCTCTGTTTTGTAGGTGTGGAGAGTGCCCTCTGGAGTCTGCTGCTGTCTCTGGCCATCTGTGTGGCAGCTGTGTCCGTGTTTACTGCACATCCTCTGCTGCTGCTCCCAGTACTCATAACCATTCTAGGTAGGAGATGAAAATCTGTATTTTCGGGTTTGGAAGTGACTCACGTTTAGACACTCAGAAAGGAATTTTAAAATTGAATATTCAGGCCTGGGTCGGGATCATAAGTGTGATTTTGAGTTTTTTGCCTTCAACAGGAGTGATCTGTCTGGTAGTGGCGGTCATGTATTGGCTGGGCTGGGAGATGGGAGGAGTGGAGGCAATTTCTCTATCTATACTTGTGGGATCTTCGGTGGATTACTGTCTGCACCTGGTGGAGGGATACCTGCTGGCTGGGGAGGCCCTTTCCTCTACGCCTGGTCATAACGCAGTATGAACAGAGTGTACATTCTTTCAGCAATTAGAAAAACTCTCACTGCATGTCTTCTGTTTACACACAGCTAATGACTACGATGTTGGATTTAATTAGGCAAGAGTCGCCCTGAAGGCTCATGAATAAAGAGGAGCCGCTCCTCCTATTAATCTCTGCTTTGTTTGCAGGAGCCGGGGCCCGAGAGGCAGAGACGGACCTTGGAGGCAGTGAACCATGTGGGTGTTGCCATAGTGTCCAGCGCCGTCACCACAGTGATCTCCACCGTCCCTCTCTTCTTCTGTGTCATTGTGCCTTTCGCCAAGTTTGGCCAGATAGTGGCCATTAACACCGCTGTCTCCATTTTTTTCACCCTGACCGTGACTGTGGCCATGTTGGCGTGTATGGCCCCGGCTCGCTTCAACAGACCCCCCGGCGCTGTGCTGAAGGCCAGCCTGGCCGTGACGGCTGCGGCAGCCTTGGGAGCGGCTCTGTGCTGGGTGGGAAGACAGCTGGGAGCGTTGGCCTGGCAATCAATCAGCACGTAAACACAACTGTCCGCCTACTCACACTGATGTCAGACAGGGGAGTTCCTCTGTACGCAAAACTATGAGAACTGTAAGCACTCTATTTTCCTCCATGTTTGGGAGGAATATGAGATCAGTAAATGATCTTGTTCTTTACAGCACAAAGATGTCAGAATCTATTCCACAGTTAGAAGCTGTTTTGTCATCACAAAATGATTTTAAGAACCTCAAAGTACTATAGTGTATGTGACTGTGTGACTCACAGTTGTGGGTTGAGATGATGATTCAGTGAATTTGATCCGATATCGTCTTCAGCCTGTGGTGGAGATAATTGAGTACTTGTTGGGAAACACTGGCTGAGTCACAGCTTTCATCAGTGTACGTCATTGCCACTGACTGTTCTGTGACCTTCTGTTGCGAACACAGAGAGGGTGCCGCGCTCTGACGTCCGTGACCATTAGTGTTACTGGTTTTTTTTATGATTCATGGCCATCTTGTGAAACGTTTGATTAATTTTTGGTGTGTTTTCTTAGTTGTGCATTGAATGTGTTATCAGCCACATTAGTAACAAAGGTTATGATGTCCCGATGTGGCTGGATTAAAAGTTGTACTAGTCAAGTTTATACCGTGCACTGTTTTGTTAAAAGTAATGTGGGATGTAAATGTTTCCGTATGCTGCTCTCACACATTCTGAACTCAACTTTTGATGCTGCCAGCACACACTCGTTCTGAAGTGTAAACCAAGACTTATCGTCCTCTTTTTTTTGACCCCTTCACATGTTTATATCTTGGAACTCAAACTGCTTCAATGTCTCTATTTTTGTCATCAGCACCAACTGACAGAGACCTCTTGTTAGCTCCTCAGGTGTGCCCTCTACACGTCCTCCACTGCACTTGTGGGCACTCACTGTAACCAACTCTGCTCCCTCGTCTGCACTCACCCAATTTAGAGCACCACTCAAACACCCATCGACGCCAGCTCCAGTCTGCCCCGCAGTGAAGGTGAGGGCCATTTGTCAAACCACATAACACAATAATGGCTCGGGAGAGTGACTGACTCAACTGCGGCAAGAGTAGTAGATTTCTGTTCTGTGTGTGTTACTTGTGAATGTCAAATAAAAACAGGTGCAGAAAGCCTCGGATGTTTTCTTGTGTGAAACCTCAGCACGGTTGTCTTCTGCATTGTTATGTAAGCGAGCAGCAGAGCAGAATGAAGACCTGTCACTGTTTGCCTTAAGTCACATCGTTACCGAGAGAGCGACAGTAGGCAGCGTCACATCTCCAATTGGCTGTCGTTAATTATTCATGTGAAACGGCGACGATTTGACATTGAATTGCTGTGCATGAATGCTTCATGTCTGTGCTTAACAAAAAAAAGAACCGAACGAGCGTACTACACACAGTGGCATTCCTGCGTGAAACAGAACGGAACAAATATTTTGAGTAAAAGCAGAGAAACATTGGCAGACTTTTGTTCCCGAGAGTCTTCTGTCTGCGTTGTTTTACTGAAGCAGCAGCATCACATTTATTATGTTGCAGTAGAAAAAGAAGACAATGTGTTGCCAATTTAAAATACATGTTTACTGCCAGTGGAGGAACTTCTATAGAGTTTGAATTCTAGTAGGCCATTTACATGTGTATAGATGCAAAGCTGATTTTTCACAGGAGCACTTCTTGTATGGAGACTACATTTTCTTGCAAATAATAAGTATGTGCAACTAATGTATAAAGAAATACTATTAACTTGAAAGGGTAAGATCATGTTTCCTGATCCAGAAATACTGAGTCTGCTCTTACCGTCCTTTGCAAACGACCCAAATCTTTTGAATGGATCTTTGGTACAAAGACAACAGAGTCGTACTTAAGAGACATTCTTATCTTATATTGGCCAAATTTCGCTAGATCTGCAGCGCTGGGAGAGAGGTGATGATATAGTCATGCTATACTATGACTTTTCTTTTTACTTTTTTCGACATGCTATATTTCAGTTGTGTTTGTTTGGGCTACTTATTTGAATGACAATGTATTACAATGGAAGTTATATTACAAGTTTTCTCCACCTGTAGCCTTGTAGAGTAGCCATCCTCCTGTCAGCCCCTGCATCTTAGGATACTCATTTTGTAGCAGTCTGAAGAACTAAAAGAACAATAACATAGGGACTAAGTGATGTCTATATGCTTAAAGAAAAGCTTAACACTAGGATGAAGTGGCATGTTTCAAATATAAACACTTGTGCAATTTGTAACTAGTATGTTTTCTTTATGCAATACCTCTTCAGGGCACATACCCCTGAACATGTTGAGATGTCTTTTTCCAAGTCCTGCCTGGGCAAGTTCAAACTCTTCAGATGAGGTTGGGATTGTCTCTGAATTAATGTTTAACAGGCATAGAAACTAAAAGGCCTCCAGGTCTTTGTAGATGTTGTGCCACAGGTCTTTAGACTCTATCTTTCGCTTTCCACGGTTACTTTTTCTTGTGAAAAACCCAGGGAAAGATCTACATGATTAAAATATGATGGATATGATGTACATATGAACTAGTCAAACTACCTTTAAATGAACATGAAAAATAAAATTCCGTAAAAACTAAAACCTGGCCATGTCCTGTTCTACAGAAGACGATGGCTCTTGCTGCTTTCGTCCTTGCTCTTGCTGTCTCTGAGAGATGCTCTGTGTGAGCACATTTAAAAGGCTCTGTGCAGCTGTCGAATTATAGTCGACATTCTGGCAAACTGAGATGTTAAGAAAGACAACACACATGAAAGGACTTGAGCTGGTCAGTGTAAGGAGGGAGAAATTCACGAACACTAGCTAATAGCATTAAGCTAGTTAATGCTAGCCCTATGCTTAATTTCTAGCTTTGGCAAAATCCCCACTTAAATAAATATCCTCCCTTCATGTATGACGCTATGTTACAATCATCATAATGTTTAGGATAATTTCTAGTATCTATAAAAAAATAACGTTGATTTCGTTGATTTCTTACCTGCGCGCTGGCGCCAGCAGGCGGTGCGGACGCCATCGCTGCGTTCACAATGGTGTGTGAAAGTGCGAAACGTCAGATATTAAAGTGTGGTAGTTGAACGGCACAATATGGCATAGTTTATTGCTCATTTACTGCGATTCGTGCTAAGTAGGGGTTAAAACAGCTTGCTAAACAGAACTTTGTCACTGGCGTCATTTTTTTACTTCCATTCACGTGAATATGGTGTATACAGAAAGTGCTGAATTATAATTATCGCGGTGCCTATGTTGCCTGAAGGCAACGTGGTTGAGGACGGTCCTCAGCCTTCTTTGTTATTCTGTCACTCATGATGACACGCCCCTCTCAGTTGTTGCCACGCCCCCCACGCCAGATCACGGCCAAAATTCTGAACTGAAAAAAACGATCTGAAACTGTAAAAAATAAGATTTGAATCTGAAAATATAAAATCTGAAACTGAAAAATATAAGACCTCAAATATCGATATATATATGAAAGTGACGAAAAGATAGTTATTGTAATGTTGTTTTGCAGTTCACGTCATTACATCACTTCCGGTTTTTACACTTCCTGTTTTGTCACTTCCGGTTCGGTAACTTCATTAGCTGTAGCCAAACAATAGATAATAGAGAGGCAGTTAAAAAAAGTAGAGTACTTGATTTCCATAGTAATTAATGTTCCGGGTGTTGGCTCAAGTGAAGAAACAGAAGTCATAGTTAGATTAGTTAACTTTTCAATAACATGTATTTTCAGTTATTAATCATGAGCATGTGATACAGGAGTTATTAGCCAAATATATTTAAAATTCACAATTAGATGGGGCATATGAAATAACAACCTGGAATATGAAATAGGAAAGCATATGTATGGGCCTCTGCAGACTGGATTCAAGATTCCCTCTTTGAAGTGGCTGGGTAAGATTTGCATGACATTTCCACTGTTGATAGAACCACACAGACCTTAAATATGCAGAACAAATAATGCAATTCATTTGATGACACTTTATGGTAAACTAAAATCGTAACTATTTAAATATGCAGAACAAATAATGTAATTAATTTGATTACAACTATAACTATTTACATGTCAGTTTAGCTTAGACTACTACTAAATTAGGTTAATTAACAAAACAACAAGTGGAATAAACAAGAGGAATTCAATTTGTCCAAAAACAATTCTAAAAACTATCAACATTCTGGTAATATCCGATACCAGTGACTCTAATTGAGCTTAAGCAATAACATTCAGCTGCATCACAGCTCTGTCACGACAGGCTGAGGGCCATTTTCTCACAGATGTATTGCTGCTCGCCGGCACAAACTATATCATCCCAGGAGTTCAGCCAGTCCTCCGCTCCGATGTGTGCCGGCGGGACAATGGCCACACAGTCCTGCCCTGCCTTGTCGTTGGCCCAGTCCAGGATGACATTGTTTGGCTTCCCGGGCATCCAGTAAATTACATCCCTGTCCATTTTGTGTCCACTGACCCAAAGGTAAAGGCCCTCCTTCACCAATTCTTGCAAGCCGATCCATGCTGAATGGAAGCCTTGAGGGTACTGCTGTGCAAACTGATATACGTCATGTTAGTTAAAAATGCCTGGTCCTCTGCATTCCAAACGGTGGCCAGGTCACCCCCCATGTCCATGCAGTACCGTCATGCAGTTTCCCACTCCTTTGCTTCCTCGGACAAGAGGAAACAGCGTGAGGCATGTTCAACCCAGCCTGGCATGCAGCGGGAGCACTGCAGGGTCTCGTTGCAGAAAGTCCACAGGAACGACAGTCTGCTGGAGAACAGGATCGAGTGCTCGTGTCGATTCTCTGCCTCCAGCTGAGCGGATGTTTGACGAGTGGAATTCAGCAGTTGCTTCAGCTGATCATTTTTCATTTGCCACTGCTTGGTATTTTTTGCCATATTCTGTAATTGCGCTGTCAGACTTTGCTGTGTAGGCATCTGGGCCAAGACGACAGCGGCCACACCATAAAGCATCACAATCACAATAGAAACGGCTTTCCAACTCAATCTTGTTCTCTTGACCAAGTTGTTTTGAATCTCTCCTCCGCCCATTTCCTCTTCCACTTCTATGGCAATATTTGCTGGTTCCTCACCAGGACTTTCACCGTTAACACTAAGAGCAAAAAACAAAAGGGATCAAGAGATGCTAATGAGAACAAGATGCTCTAAAACCACACACTCATGTAAATAGCCTACCACATACCAATTAACACTACGTAAATAAAGACCAGATTGCCCTGCAAGCAAAAAAAGGGACAATTTATAGGAAAAATATATAATATTGAGAAATAAATATACATGTGTATATATATATATATACATTTATGAATATACATATACAGTATATATGTGTATATACTGTATATATATGTGACAGCCGGTGACGCAAACAGGAAGTCCTCTGTAGCATAGGCCATCTCATTTTGGAGACCGCTCGGTCCAGCCTTCGTGGTCCTCAAAGGACGCGGCCGACGTGGACCGCGAAGGCTGGGTCCACTGAAGGATGCAGCCGCTGGATTGGGACATAGGCAGTTTTTACAGTGGAATCAGATACCGGGATCCAAGTCGAACCCACCAATAAAAACTCCTGGCTCATTCAGCAGCGTATGCCCCGCCCACTACATCCAAACTCAACTCGTAGGTTTTTGATTTGATGCCAAAAATTCTAATTTCATAAGCAAAACTAACAAATAATTTATTCTCAGTTATATAATATAAATATATTTTTACTTACAAACTTGATTTTTGATTGCAGTGTGAGAAATTTGCTCTCAAAACATTTGTTTGTTTGCGTAATAAAGACACAAATATACCTTCATATAGGTGGCGCTATGACTATGATTCAAAATTGGCCTGCAGATGTCTTCAGGCCTGGAGTCAAATCAAACATGTGAAATCTGGAAAAGATCTGACCATGTGGAGTCGAATTACATCAGTTTATTTGTTCACGGCGAAGGATTAATCTCGAACAATCTCGTGACACTGTCAGGCTCCTACGTATGTAGCTGATCTACTTCACCCCTATTCACCCGCCCTCGCTCTCAGGTCAAACATTTTATGTCTTCTGTCTGTCCTACGCACTCGCCTTAAGACCCGTGGTGACCGAGCTTTTGAGGCAGTAGCACCAAGGCTGTGGAATGCTCTGCCTGCAACCCCTACGCTTTGCAGATTCTGTGAACGCATTCAGAAATCAGCTCAAAACTCACCTCTTTAGACTGGCGTTTGGGTAAAACCCATGTCCTAGCCCTGCTTTTAAACCTTAACATTTTGTATTTTTTGTGTGTATGTAAATTATTGGCACATTGTGTTTTTTATGTTTGTAATTCTGCCCTGTTAAGCACTTTGTGACATATGTCTGTAAAAAGTGCTTTATAAATACATTTTACTTACTTACTTAAAATTTGCCAAGCCGCCACGTCGCCGCCCTTTAACGAATTCTTACAATCTTCACAATGAAGCATTATTACGGTCTTAAGGCTTTTCTGACAACATTTTAGAGGGATCTGATTAATCTGTGAGGAGCAGGATGTAAAAGTGCATGTCGCCACTAGGTGGAGCTATTACTATGATTCTAAATTGTCATGTAGATGTGTTCCGGGTCAGGATGTTATGACATATGAGAGATTTGGAGCAGATTAGACAATGTACGGCCGAGTTACAACAACTTCCTGTTTCGTGGCGAATGGTGTTTTTTTTATGCCACGCCACGGATACATAGTTCGATAACTTTTTGATCTTTGAGTAACTTTTCACTGCCAAGGTCTCAAGAGCATACTGACCAAATCTGAAGTCAATCGGGTCAAATCTCGAGGAGAAGTTCGTTAAAGTACGGAGCCTTGAAATGGTCAAAAAAACGTCATCAAATTAAAATTGGCCGACTTCCTGTTTGGTTTAGGGCATACCTCCGAGAGGATTTTTTGTATGTCCAATCAAGTTACACATACCTACCAAATTTCATACAGCTAGGTGAAACCCAATGTTGGGGCTACTCAAAAGGGGCGCTATCGAGCAAATTTTTCATACACCCCAATCACACTGCAATTTTCGTCAAATTTCTAAATCTTACCAGTATCCCAACCACATCCTTTTTGCGACGAAACAGGACATTAGAATAACAATAGGTCCTCCGCTCCGACTACGTCGGTGCTCGGGCCCTAATAAACACGGGGCTCCGCCAAGACGGCAGCAACTTTATTCACTTCTCCCACACTTCACCAGAACCTCTTTTTCTCTATCATGTTCTATTTCTTGCACTATTGATTGTTGTTGACTGTTTGTTATTGTTAAATGTTATTGTCTAATGTTATGCACCACCCGCCATGACAAATTCCTTGTATGTGAAACATACATTGGCAATAAACGGTTCTGATTCTGATCATCCACAATAAAAGCACCAAACACATACACAGCAACACTGCTTCCTAGAGAGCTCTTAACGTGCTCAACATAATAGCTTACAATAGTTTACCGATGGCGGGGGTCTGCAAATCATAATTAGCCACCTGCAGGGAAAGGCGCTTGACAGCGACGTAATAGGATGCGACGCACATTTTAGTTGACAAACTATTAAAACATTTTTTATTTTGGCGGCGTTACCAGCCCTACGGAGCGGACGTCTGAAGTCACGGTTAGCGGCTTTGAGGAGGACGGACACAAAACGGAGGACTTTCCTTTTCTTAGTAATGCTTATTTTGTTCTGCACAACTATTGTGAAATCCACACACTTAAACTATAAAGGAACTAAACATTGATTGCTCTCCAGAACGACAGAGACTTCAGTCACCAGCAGAGCTACAAGTGAGAGACGTGTGTTGACCTCATTTATTGATCCATAATCTAAACATAGCACAAAATGTAAGGCAATGTGTGTTTGGTAGATTATTTCTTTATTGTAACAAAGCTTCTTGGCAATGAATCTTATACCGTTGGAAAGCCTGTTTAGTTCCCTTTTAAATGGTGCCACATTTGTAAGGAACATGCATTTGTGGGATGAGCAGCAGAGCTGAGTATGTGGGTTGCGCCCATGAAAAATTTGCCAAATCTTCTCTGCCAATGCCAAACAGCTTATTTTTCCATTGACTCTTGTTTGGTGTTCTTTGGTGGATTGGATGATTGAAGTCTGAAGAAACAAGACATATTGGCAATTTAACAATTTATTCATTTAACAAACAGGAGCCTCAGTAGCGTGTGGAAGAACCATACACCGCTACAACAGCCTGGCACCTCCTCCTCATGCTGGTCACACACTGCTGTGGGATGGCATCCCATTCTTCAAAAAGCATTTGTCGCAAGTCAGCCAACGTGGTTGTGTTGGTCCCTCTGGCACGAACAGCACGCCCAAGCTGATCCCACAAGTGTTCAATGGGGTTGAGGTCAGGACTGCTGGCAGGCCATTCCATCCTCTCCACTCCCAAATTCTGGAGGTAGTCTCTAATAAACCCCGCTCAGTTGGCATTGGCAGAGAAGATTTGGCAAATTTTTCATGAGCGCAACCCACATACTCAGCTCTGCTGCTCATCCCACAAATGCATGTTCCTTACAAATGTGGCACCATTTAAAAGGGAAATAAACAGGCTTTCTAACGGTATAAGATTTATTGCCCAGAAGCATTGTTACAACAAAGAAATAAACTACCAAACACAAATTTCCTTACTTTTTGTGCTATGGTTAGTAAACTTTTATTTGTTCATTTTAAAGTAAATGTGATGAGAGAGAGATAGAGCAAGACCTGCAGCGTTGTAACGAAGTCTGAAAAATAAAACTTTCTACAAAATGTGTCTGAGTTCGTAGAGGAAGATCTTAAGTATCAAGCACGACCGTTCATTATTAGACTACTTTATTACTCTGTCGTATTTTTTTTAACTAAGCAACCAATCTACTTCTTGTTTACACCGGCACCATCATGCCCAGTGTATGTGAATAGTCACGTGATATTCGTTTTCAGGCGTTTTAGTCTGGACGGAGATCATTTAGAAAACGATGCTGAAACACCGTGTGGACGGAGATCGTTTTAAAAAAGGTATTAGTGTGGATGTAGCCTCAGGGAGCCGCATCAGAGAGGCTGAAGAGCCGCGGGTTGCCGACCCCTGTACTAGACTATAACGGTTTTATGACTTTTTATATTTTTGCTATACTACAACTTATTTTTGACTGTATTCAACATACTATACTATGACGTTTTTATGATTTCTTTTCAACATGCTATACCATGAATCTTTTCGACATACTATACTATGACTTTTTTTTGCCATACTATGACTTTTTTCGACATATAATACTATAAATCTACGTTAAAAGGTAATGTACCTGAACCTTTCGGGAATATTTATCATTTAATCAGGAATGTGAAATGTGTCTTGATCATCTTAAAGTGTGTTTACCCAGACTACAGCCTGGGTACAGCTGCATGTGTTTTGCAGCATTTTTTAGAGTGAGGGCCAATTTCAGTCTTGACAGTCGACAGTTGACTGTAGTTTTCTGTGCATCTACAGTGCTCTGCTTCTTGTGTATTTATAAAATAAAAACACATAACAGAATGGTAATTAAATAATAGCAAGGGAGCGTACGGATACATGTAGGGGAATGAGTATTTAGCAAGGTAAAAAATGTCGCTTTCCTTTTGTAGTCTCAGATGACAAGCTCCATCTATAAATAGTGAATCAAAGATAAGATGAATAAGGGATATTTATATTTGGCTTTGTTGTTTTTTATGTTTGCTGGGTGTCAGAAAAATATTTCAAACACAGACCAGTGTGCCATTTAAGTCCTCAGCTCTGTAACACTCCTACTCACGTGTCCTGGATTGCACTCAACCGGCAACTCAGCCAGTGCGACGCAGGACATGGTTTAACTGAAATCGCACAAAACAGTTTCAGTTATCAGTAAATATTGTGCACAAGGGTCACACATCAAACAGATGTGTCAGACTACTGAAATATCACGAAAACATTATTCTCATCGTGTTGAGTGAGAAATAAAAGGAGAAAAGGAATGCGTGAGCAACATAGTATATTCAACATAGACCAATGGCTATACATAAGAAGGCAATAATAGGGCTAATTTCAACAGTACCTTTCCCCCTTTACATTATATATGTAATAACTGTTACAATAAATACCCAGGCTCATTTGGTTCTTGTGAAATACTTCATTGTACCAAGAAAAGGCATTTTCTTTGGACAGAAATTATTTTACATCAGAACTGTAAATCAACACTGAAACATAATTCATATATTTATTACCCCATGTTACAGGGCACACACAATGTTCAAGTATGCCCGAGGAACTAAAGGAGCAATTAAAAAAAAAAACAATGAAGCATAAGAGAGATAAAACGCATTTAAAAATAAGTGAACTGGCATTGCATTTCACAAAAATTCATAAGCTCATGATTTTGGAACAATTCACTGTAAAGTGCTAACTGGTTCGAGTTGAGAAAAGCACATGTTCCCTTTGAAAGATCATACACATTACTTTATACATGGAGGTACAGTAATAGCAAGTCATCAGGCAAGCAATTACCAACCAGAAGACATGGACCACAATTCATTTATTAGTCCTTTAATAAGATAACTGCTTCCTTAATTTCCTTGTTAATGGTAACAACGAGAATCTTGCCACTGGTTGCCAGGACAATGCCAATTACAAATGCTGGTGTTGTCACTGTACAGTTTTGCTTCTTTCCTTGTAATTACATGCAATTGACTGACATACAGCATCAAAAATCTCAAGTCAAGTCCTTCTAATCCTTTTACAGATAGGAATCCTTGAACAAAAAGGATGAGAGTGTGAGGAGAGGAGAGCAATTATTGAGGAGTGCAGGGGACCCTCCCATACTCCTCCTCCTCTTCCTCTCCCCCCCTGGATGTGGTGGGCTGGTCAGACAAAAGCAGGGATCTGTCCAGCTGATGCCTGCCTTCCTACAGGTCCTGAGAATCCACGATTTTTCCTTTGTGCCTCTCATTGGGAGGCATGTTAAAAAAAAAAAGAAGAAGAAACTAACAAAAAAAAGGAGGGATCTGGGTCAATAACTTTACCCTACAGTCCGCTTAAGGTGGACGTTCATCCTCCCACCCCAATCCTAACCATAAAAAGGTAAAAACAAGGTGTGCTGCAGAATGGCTTTTCTCCTCACAGTCTGTGGGGGGAGCTAGAGCCCCTAGAAGCTGAGGTGCGGTTGGTGGTCTTGCGGCTGTTCGGTCGTGTCTGATTCATCTTGGTGGCCGAAGGTTTTCGAGCGTTAGGCTGGCGCCTCCCCTGGGAGCCCCTCCGTTTTCCCCTTTGCCCTGCACGGCCCCTTCCGGCCCCCGCTGGTCACTTGCGAGAGTGAAGTGTGTCCTGGAACTTGGTGCTGGTGTAGCGGACGTGGAATCCTTTTTTGTTGATTGTATCGTCGGAGCGGAACTTGATCACAATGGAGTCACCGGCCGAGTAGATCTCCTCTGGAGGCTGTCAGGAGTGACAAAACAACAGATTAATTTGTGTGGTCGCTTTCTGGTTCTTTGACTGCACTTCAATTCAAAATAAAGACTTCTCACATGCTGAAACGGAAGTCAAATCAGTGACTATGACAAATGGCTTCTGACTGCAGATGACTGCTACCTCTGTAACAGCCAGGAGGCCAAGTAAGGGTCCGGGAACCGGACTGACCCTTTCCAAATTTATTCTGATTAAGCCTTTGGCTGTTGTTAAAGGGATCAAATATACTCTGATGATTAGTTCCAGGTGCACCGCTCCACCGAGCTCATTTCTTCCCTGAAAAAAAACCATATACTGCATAGTACTTATATTATATTATATATTTCTACTGTCTTGAGTACAAAGTCGGACAAACTATTTTCAATAAAACAAAAGGGGGGGGGATTAAATTAATTATGTGTGCACAGAAAATATGCAGCACTTGACCTGGCTGTTTGTCAGAACAGCGGAATCACATGAATATTAATTCGGAACATTGTACTAAAAAATAATTAGTTGGTTGAGGTGCTCAGGCAGCTGCACTGTGGCTACGACAAAGACAACGCTGTAATGTCAGAGCAGCAACCAACTGTAAAACACCAGGCTGTTGATTAAAGCTGTCATTCATGACATGAATAACATATCTACAATACCGCTCAAGTCTTAGTTTATTGCAAAAGATTTAAAACACAAGAAGAAAGCTGCCAACATATTTTATTGTGCACACAGCAAAATGTAGTCTGCAGTTTAACTGAGAAAAGCCCTTGGGCTGAAAGTAAGCCTCCCCACACTATAATGAGTTTGGGCCTACTTTGGGCTGAATTGTGTCAGTTTATTTCGAACTGTTTAATAAAAGGAAACTTGATTGCAGAGCCACTCCCCGGGGGTTCTGCGGGTGTTATGTCCCCTCCAGCAAATCATTCACAGGAACAGGCGTGAGTAAAAGGCCAGAGCTTATTATGGAAGTGTGTAAATGAAATCAAGCTGTTCTCTGACCTGAGGAAACGTGTTTCTATTCCCTGCTGGCCTCATTGTTCCAGACTCAGGCTGCAGCCTCAGTATTGGCTGATTAATTCACTGTTACAACCCGATGTCAGAGACTCTGATAGGCTATCGGCACCCGGAGTGATGGCTTGTGTCGACCTACAACCGCCTCCACACCAACAATCCCAAACCCAGAGGAACACGTCAACTTTAACAAAGTGATTAAAGTCTTTCACAAACCGCTGGCAAAGGTTATTCAACAGCAGTGCAAACTTCAGAACAATTGTCTGAATACTCCTGCTGTTATACTGTAAACCTGAAAAAAGTGCTGCGACAAACCAAGAAAAGACATTCAGAAAGTAGAGGCCGTTAGGAAAATGCTCTTACCCCTGAGCCACAATAACGTCCCAGCCGTGGAGACTTGGTGTCAGCTCCATCGAAGAGCTCCATGTAGTCATAGCCACAGTCCGCTTCCTCCTCAATCTCAAAGGTCTGGAAGATGAGCTCCACTCCGTACCCTTTCTCCGCCGAGATCACCCACTGACAGTCAGAGGCTCCAGGGTAGTTATTGTCCCCGAACTGAGCATGGGAGAACACGTCCTTGGTTTTGACCTCAGCCTTTAGGCGACCTCCACACTCTGTGAGCAGAATTGAGTTGGACATTTAGTAAGCAGAGGCCAGCGTTGACAAGTTCAGCTACTCATACTTGTTGGTCTCTGGCTTATTTGTGGTTTTACAGTCATACAGATACAAAGGATTCTTCAACATGCTCTGTAGTTGGTTTTGAGTCATTATCATTCTCAGACTAGGTGGTGAATTGTTCCCAAAACTAAATCCTGTAAGCATTCCATCCAAAAACCATTAAGACGTTTGATATGTGAGTGAGCTTAAATTAACCCATGTCCCAAAAACAGGAAGGCTTAAGTGATTTTACTGGAATCATTCTCAGCTACATTGTGTTTTCTTCTTCAGCAGGAAGGGAAATGGAGTACCGTTATAACAGCATCTATTCTTACCTGCAGTATGGGAAGCCTCGAAGCCTTTCTTCTGCACAGAATTATCAGAGAAGAAGCGAATGAACAGCTTGTTGGCATTAGAAGTGATGGGTGGGGGCTTCTTGGTGCCACAAAAGCGACCCAGACTTGGAGCTTTCCCATCTCGACCGTCGTAAATCTCAAGGTGGTCATAAGCACACTCCAGGTGGGCCTCCATGTCGAGCTCGTTGAAGGCCTGCGACAAAACAAGATAATGAGTATGTTTGGTAGAGATAGAAATTTATGAGATCAAGTATTTTATGCTTCTTTATTTTCAATAAAATGCAGTTCACTTAACAGTGATACATGTTATTTCTAGAAAACGTCTCGACACTGAAAAATAACTAATTCTCTCAGCACACAGGTAAAGTAGAGTAAAATAATAAAAATAATGTCCTCCATTTTTTATGGTAATTTAGAAACAGAGTCGTGCATGGCATGCTTTGATATCATAAGTTGGTGACAGATCTTCTGTCAGAAAACGCAAAAACAATCTTTTTGTCTGACACAGTAGACAACAATGCATAGGACACAGGAGAGGGAGCCACAGTTCGTTGTGGAAATGGCATAACAGTTTCTGACAGCAGCACAGTAAACACAGATGCCGTCAATGGATTTAGCAATTCAATTACGCAAATAAGTTAGACACAAATAAATACATGACTGACAAGTAAAATGATACAGAGAGCTGGAGGAAGTGACACATACGATTTTGATGCGGTGGCCTGGAGTGGTGGTGAGTGCCCAGGTGCATGCCTTCTTGCTGGGGTATTTATCCGGCCAATTGGGGCTGGTGATGATACCGCTCACACTATTCACAGTGTGATCACAGCCAGCTGTAAAAAGACATCACTGAGTCAACACAGACCTCTGTATCATGCTAATATGGAAGAGACTTAAACTCCTAGTAAGCATGTGCCCATCGACTCTAATGCCAGCTCTGATTGCAAAAAAAAGTCAGGAGTAAGAATAAATGTGCAAGCATATCAAAGAGACACGAGTTTGAGGTGATATACCTTCTTTACAGTCGTGTTTGTTCTCATGCAGCACAAAGCCACTCCTGCACTGACAGCTGTAGCTCCCGAAGGTGTTGACACACTCATGTTGACAGCCACCGTTCTCCTTAGAGCACTCATCTTTGTCTGAGGAAGCACAGAGGACAACTTTGGTGACTGTTTCCTTTCAAGACTGACAGATAGCAGCTCCAAGTGACTGACTAAAAAGACATCACTGTTAGGGGACTCACCTGAGAAGAACTGTGCTTTGAAGCCCTTTTTGGACACTGTATTGTCCGATTTAAACTCAATGCGCATGTTGTTGTACTGGGAGGTAATGGCTTCTGGTTTCTCTGCCCCACAGAACTTCCCATGTAGCCTTGAATCTGCTGACAGCCCGCTGCGCACCTCCACGTAGTCGTACTTACAAACCTGAGCACGGAAGCAGAGCATGTGAACATTTATTTGGTTTTAATTATGTAACACAAGGACGACAGGAGGGCTTGTTGCAATGACAGAGAGAGAACATAGAACAAACCCACCCCGTGCCGATTCAAAATAACCCAAGTGCTCACGTCATTGCCCTCAGTCTCGAAGACGTCAAAGAGCAGAGTGATGCGGTACTGCGTGGGGGCAACCAGCTGCCAGATGCAGTTCTTGTTTGGAGGGTACTCTCTGGGCCAACCCGGGCTGGTGATTGACCCGTTCAGCTTGGTGATGAAGCCCCCACATGCAGCTGGATGGAAAACACAACATGGGAAGGGACAAGGACAAACAGATGGTAAATAAATGATGTCAGCAAATGTTATGCCGCAAACATACAGCTGAAATGAACGCCGTGTGAAATATCCTTTTGTCCGGACTTAACCGTATTACTGCCTGACCTGCCCGAGAGGACTCAGGCAAGCTTTGTGTCAGTTACACAATACACACATGTTACAACAACTGGTGTTGCCCCTCACCTGGCTATTTTTAGCTAAACTTAATGTGCAGCGTTGATCCTTACCAACTGCAACAGATGTTATTTTGATACATGGATTGCAAAATTATTAGATGTGGACAAGGTGAAATGTTGGAATAGTAAAAGTTACAGTACAAATGCTTACCGCCATTCTGTTAGTGTGTCTATGGGATTATTCATGCGGGAGCATCTATTATACTATGACTACTATTATATTTGTTGCGACTGGACAAAATCTTTAATATTTGTATCGATAATGCATATGACTAACCAATATTTAACCTTCCTTTACATATATTTTCTTTTTCTTCTTGTTACTTCAACCTCATTATCTTTTTTTGATTTGTACAGCTCTAGGTTTTCTACAAAAGCTAAAAAAACTGCATAAGCTGAATATTGATGCACAAGGCAAAGCTGTAGTAGTAGCTGACTTTCTCTAAGGGAGGACAGTGGCTAAGTGTTCGACCAGATATTGTACAGCTAGTATACTAGTAGTTAGGTCTTGAACAACAACATATCATTTGAGATAAAAATAAAGCTTGCACTGTTGTGACTCAAATATTTAAAAGGCAGTGCTCAGCCAGCACAAGCATCACTGTTGGCATCTTTACTTGTTTTTAGAAATGACTGTACTTATTGTATCTGGGTAACTGTGTAAAGTGCTTTAACGTGTTAATGACATGGTGAGTATGGCTGGTGACTTTTCTCCCTGTACTTACCCTCGCAGCTGCGCTTGTCAGCAGCCAGCTCATAGCCTGGGTCACAGGCACACTTGTAGCTGCCTAATGTGTTGACACAGCGTTGCTCACAGCGACCGTTGTCCGGCTTGGAGCACTCATCCATCTCTGAAAACACAAAGATATGTTAGGACCCTTTTTGCCGGCCCCCTGGCTCGGTGGCTTACAAGAGAAACACCCCAAAACAACATCGTCGCCAGGCATAGAGGGTCGCACAGAACCCGACCGTGAAACAAAAACGTCAGAAATAA
The DNA here is from genome assembly GCA_032191485.1 of Leptoclinus maculatus. Classification (NCBI taxonomy): domain Eukaryota; kingdom Metazoa; phylum Chordata; class Actinopteri; order Perciformes; family Stichaeidae; genus Leptoclinus; species Leptoclinus maculatus. The sequence goes on from JAVDOI010000005.1 coordinate 22,701,891, forward strand.
CCTTATACTGCCATAATGTTTAAAAGATAACGATGGACTAAGTGATTGCTGTAATGTCTCAGATTAAACAGATGTTGATATTCTCTCTTAAGAATTTACAACCCGTAACCTCTGACCTTTGAAGAAGTTGGCAGCAAAGCCGGCCTTGTTGACAGAGCCATCTGAAACAAATTTCATCCACAGCTGGTTGGAGCTGGTTTTGATGTCATCTGGCTTGTCGTAGCCACAGAAGCGGCCCAGTAGGGGACTGTTCTCAGAGTTTCCATCACGCACCTCAAGGTAGTCATAGGCACAACTGTCATGTCTCTCAATCTGAGGAAGGTTAGAGGGTTTGAGGTTAGAGTTGGACATCAGCAAATTATCCAAATCACTCGCATCAAAATTTACAAAAAAGCATTTCAATTAATAATTACAAAAGGACTGGCATCTTACCTCAAAAGACTGGAAGGTAAGGCCTACGTGGTAGCCCTGAGCAACAGTAATCTTCCAAACGCACACTTTGTTCGGTCTGTAGTCATCAGGGTAGTTGGGGGACTGGATCTGGCCGTTGTCTTTCTTCACCTCCCCACCACAGATGGCTGCATGTGACAGAAACAAAAAAAAATGATACTGAGCTCCCTCAATAGCAATATCATCAGCACATGCCTCTGAAAAAAACAAAACGTGTGCTCACTGCTCTGATTTACACAACGTGGATTAGCTGAAATGCCTCCACCACCAGCTCCCACACACACAAACACAAATCATTCCTTTGCACGGTCTGGAAACAATGGAGCGGAGTGTGAAGGCCGGCCAAAATCTGATTAATACAGCATAAAGTGCCTGACACATCAGCAGAAGGGGAGCCAAAAACTGTGGATATTACTGCAGCCTCTAGGCACATTGTTGGATCTGTGACTGGCCATGCGTTCAGTCAGCTGAGCGGCATACTGGAATTGGGTGCAGCGAGGTCGAGGAATGGATGCTTACCCTCATAAACGGCGGAGAAACCTTTTCCCACCCAGTTACTACTGCTGCGGAACTCAATCCACAGTCGACTGTCGGTGGAGATGATTGGCTCTGGCAGCTTATCACCACAGAATCGACCTGGTTCACAGGTGAAGACACAAACGCACAACAACCAAGATTTGATTATCACACCACTTGTGATAGCTCTGAAATTCCTGGATACAGCTCTTTACTTCATAGAAACTAAACGCACTGAGACAGAATTCAAAAACATAAAAATAGACAAGAACTAAACAATTAGCATCTTTGTTTTGGGATTTAATGTTCGATAAATCAATATACTGTATGTCCTATCAATAATGAAGTAAAGTATTCTCCCGTTAAAACTGACCTTTGAGAGGTGCCTTCCTCCAGTATCCATCTCGGATTTCCACATGGTCATACCAACATAAGTGGCTCCTGTACAGATCCATGGAGGTGAAGTTCAGGATGATCTTAAAAACCAAGAGAGCATGATTACCGACACGGGTCAGATAAATAAGATGTAACAGAGACCCCATATCAGTGTAAACAGTTAGTAAAGGCTGTTTTCTCAAAGTTGATTTGGTATTTCCAAACGCTCATACCTTTTCCCCTGGTGTGACTGATATTCTCCAGATGCAGTGCATGTAGGCTGAGTATCCGTTGGGAAAGCCAGGGGAGGAGAAGTTCCCGCTGCTGTCCTGCAGACTGTCCCCACATCCTGTGCACAAACACACACAGACGTAAGGCCTGAGCCGTGAGCATGATGCACTGCCAATTTGTCTTTGCCTGAAAAGACCCAAGCCACTAATTCAAACTATACACACACCAGATCTGAAGAAAATCCCTTGAAAACTCGCTGCAGAGACAGATGCTGGAATTATAACACCAAATGTGAAGTAAAGGGCAGCTCTTTTATGTTCAAAAGGGACATCTGCTTGTAATATTCACCCACAACCCCTTTCCTCCTCCACCTACTCCAGATGATGATCACACAAAGGAATTGAGAGTGTGAGACACTTTCTCTGAGCATCCTCTGAAAATAAACCTGGCCCACTATAAATAACCAAGCCCTCTGGAGGACGTGATGCATTATGTACGCCTTGCCGGTGAAAAAACACCCTTTGTTTGACTGGCAAAAACTAAAATGTGCAAGTGTGCGAGGACTAATTCCAAACACCACACACAGCCTCGTGGAAGGACTGAGGGACACTCATGCCATGTGGGGGAAAGATGTGCTTAATTAAGACAGAGCGGAAATGATAGAGAGTAGATTGTATCTTTAGCTGTCCATCTGGAGAGCTGTATGCATTCACTATTATTACTCTGTGTTATCTTTACCTCAGGTTGGGTTTTGAAGGAGTAAGGAAAACATCTCCCCGACTGTTCACATTCATTGCTTCCCTTGAGGTTTGTGTGTAAGCAATAAAAACAAGAATCCCTGAGCTAAGAGTTGTGTATAATAATGCTTGGCAGAGGTTTGCCAGTATTAAACCATTAACAAGCGCTCAGGCACACAATGGGAGATCCGTGGCTCTTTAAGGATTTCTTTTTCCAAGAACATGTGGAGACTTACCACCTCACCCCCCATAATGTGAGTCACATCATCCAGTAGGTTTCTTCCTCACGAGACAGAACTTGTCTTGAATAAAGAGACAGAATGCTTGCACAGACACATATAGACCCGTTTACGGTTGAAAACCGCACCGGCAGGTCTAGCGCTGGTGACCATCATTATGATTATTCATCGAGCTTTAATGTGAGGCCTGACCTACAATTAACTGTCTGTCATCAAATCTATTCAGCAGAAGGCTGTCCACAATGTACATCTGTTAATGCTATAAATTCGGTTTACTTCAACAGCATTGAATCCTCTCTCTCATCCCTGGAATCATTAACAAAGTGAGTGGTTCGGAAAAGGGTCAGGCTTATGTAACTCTCCTTAGCGTATAGCCTCACAGTTTACGTGGCGCGTGCTGTACATGAGTGTTGTTCCCAACAATTTTTGGGTCATTGTCCGCTCGAGAACAGCTGTTCTTCTGCATCTATCTGGCAAAGCGTGATGAGAAACTTCCTGTCTCTGGGTAGTGTTTACACTCATCTCAGCTTGGGAGTCTCGGACGCTGTAGTCAAGGAACCACACCACATCAATAGTAGATGCTTTTCCACACAGTGTGAGCTGCATCTAGGGTTGGCAAGAGGAGCTGCAGACCTCTCGCTCTCTCTGGGCTATGTAACACACACATGCAAAAAATAGACAGGAAAACCCATAGCAGACAGCATCTGTCATTTTGGTCTTACTGGAGCATTTGTAGAGTTTGCGTGCCTGTGTGATATCCCCTTTGCTCAGTCTGGTTCTCTGGCCAATGGGTGGTCGCACTCCGTTCACATCATAGCGTGGCAGGATGGTGTCCAGGAAAATGCCCCTGTAATTCAGGAAGAGAGACTGATGTTAATGTTGCATGAAACCCAGCCGGCATGCACACAATCCTGGTGACTATTCTAACATGCATGCACACCACAAAACATGTTTGCTCAAGGATTAAGTGAGTTACCATCAACAGGGCAATTCAAATCACTGTCAACGTTATTATTAACGGTTTCTAAAGGATTTAGACGTCTAAATGTGTTGCAGCTAAGCCAAACAGAATGTGGCTGTTTTACAGAAAAATACAGAAAATCCAACAGGACAGACAAGAGGGGCATGGAGAGCTCATTTTCATATTCACTTTGGATAAGCTTTTAAGCAGACATGTAAACCTGGTGACTCAGATAACTAATATACATTTTCTACCATAAAATCATTTCATTTCTGATGTAAAATCTAATGAAATCGGTCAATATTTCTTCCAAGTAAAACACTTGAAATGAGATGTGGCACCAGTTATATTGGACAGCATGAGGCCTTCATGCACACACACATCTATGTGGATATAAGAGTTATCATGATCCTGACACACCTGCATGTACTGTTTTTAACTTAACATCATTAAGACCATACACAAAACATCTTATCTATGAATAAAGCTGATACGCTTTTCCACTTTCCCATCATCATTTTATAATATAAAATGTAACTTTTTAACTTATCCTTCTGTTTTTTTTCCATCTAAATTGCCACATGTTCCTCCATCTCCCATCAACGTATATGCATGTAAAGGTTGTTTTATTTTTATTTCAAATCACTGATGTTTAGTCTTCCTTTGAGGTCAAACAGTCTGTTTCCGAGGTTAAAGCTGACATCATTCTTCACCCACGTCTGCTCTACAGATGGGCCCAAACTAAGAGCTTAAGCCCTTCTTCAGAGGTGCGATCACAATAAATTGCATAAGCTGTAAAGGTAGGGACGTGGACAAACTTTAAAAAACAATCAGGTAAAGCATCTAAGTAGCTTTAAAAAAAAAAAAAAAGATGGGACATTAAGTACAGAAAAACTAATTTCCCACTCTTGTCTCACTTGACACTTTGCTAGTTTATCATCTCCATTTTTTTCAAAGTATTGGCGAGAAACGGCCTGGTTTCCTGGCCGTTCCCATGGTGACATGCCTATCAACGCCAGGCATGTGCAAACAGAGCAGCCTGAGCTAACAGTTTAGACTCAGCCTACCCGTCTGTCTGTAAGCTTCCAGGAGCCCGTATGCTGGCTGTCGGTGAAAAACGCCACTCCAGCCGGTGTCAGAGCAGACAAAGGGCACACTGGCAGATCTCTATTTGAGTTGGCACTGCTCCATGCACCGGTCCTGAAAAATATCTCCGGAGCAAAGGAGGGGGCAGGCAGAGCTGTGGGTCGGGTAACACACCCCAGACAAAAAGCATGGGGGATCAGCCCTGCTTGTCCCCAGGAGACACAGCAAAACATCAAGACCAGCCATGAAATCGTCCGAACAACACACGCAGCAAAGGCCCTGGCTTCCCACGGTGATTTACTGTAAAACACCGAGCAAACACCCTGGCTAATAATGGTGTAACAAAGAAAGACACTGGCACAGGTACATCAGCCAATCAGCGCTCAAGAGAAAGTGCTCGGAATGACTTGTGAAAAGCTAACAGGAGCCTCTAGTTTGCTAATACAGCGCTGTGAAACATTCCCCAGCAGTGGCAGCCATTCCTCTCTTGTGTCTAAACAGTCGTATTGATCAACACAGTTCCACGAATTAGGATAGCCACAGAGTAAGAGTGAAAACAGAACAGGACGGATTACCCGACCAAAGCACAGTTTAGGGAAGGCCCCTCCATTGTGCAGCAGACCGTAGTGCATACCACAAATTTAGAGAATCAAGAGGTTAAGTCCAAATCTTGACCTCAGAATGACAGCAACTAAATGAATATCCTGTTTTTAAGTGTTTAGTTGAATGAAATCCAATATAAGATAAAACTGTCCTCTATGAACACTTTATCAGCTGCAGTGGACTTTGTTCAGGTCACAAAATGATCCTGTAAACCTAAAAACCCACTACAGAGAGAAATGTCTGTTAATGGTATGAACTAAAAGGATTCATTTGGTGATAATTCATGACTCTTCATTTCCTCAATTTCCTGTTTTGCTGTTCAATACTAAACACTAAACCTAATTAAATCAAATTATGCAATAGACCGTGCAATATTTCAGCTCCATTCTCTGTGAAGTGCATTCTTGACCTACAGTTTGGACGCACTGGGCATGACAGGCATTTCTGTACATTAGCCTACACCCAGCAGCAGCCTCGGTTTAGACAAAGATTCCTTCTCTGCGTCCCAGAATCTGTTTGCCGCAAGAGCATGGCAGTTGACTTGGGAAGAGGCCCATGCACAGAGAGTAACACAGGGCATGGCAGAACTGGTGGTGGAGAAAAAAGAAGTATATCTATATATAAAGATGACATAGAGGGCCAAGTTAAAAAAACAAAAAACAGCTGGTTCTCATATCAGAGTAAGGTAGTAATGATCATAGCCTGGGTAGCCTCGTCCGTGTGCCCATAGATCCCATTACACACACTCTGGCTCACTGAAGGATGTCAAAACTACTCCTTCTAAAAAGGTAGAACATTGCATAGTTAAAGTGACCTGCAGCTGTCCAAAAGGTCCCCACTGTGTTTATCTATACAAGACAGGCAAGGGTCATAATGCAGTTTTCATACACAAAACTAAAGTCATATCCTGTACACGTCAGCAGGAGGTAACCATAATATTTACACGACTAAAGTTCTGTTGTCACAGCTTACGAAATAATAATGTACAAGGTTGTCAAAAAGCCACTTTGCAGTGAGCGTAGCCGTACTGATGCTTTTGTAATTACAAAGATGACTCAGAAGCTGAATCTGAGTCAACTTCTCCTGAGAGGAATATATTGGTTTTGCAGTCACCCAGCTGGTGAATAAGATTCTTAATTAACGGCAGCCTAAGATGACTAGAGGAAGACTGGCTCGTGTTTGTCATGGGGCTTTTTCTAATAACATCTCTTCTCAGAAGCCGCAACACCTGACGACAGCACAACATCTGGAAAAGCTTCCTGTTGTGTCCGACAGGGAGCAAGGAATGAGGTCAGCTGGTGACAAAATTAGGTGTTGAGTAAGTGTGACACATTTACGGTTCTGCTTTTACAAACAAGATTTTCTTTATGCAACATGCTTCCAGTTCCAACTAATTCAATATCAAATTTGGTTTAATCTGGGTCCCCACAGTTTAGCCATTTATGCCTATTTAAATACCAACTGTCCAAAGTCTAAGATAGAGTTAGAGTCATGTGATTGTATTTACTGAGCCAAGGGAGCGAGGCAAGTTCTAAGAATGGACACGTGACAGCAATGCCCCACCAAATGATCTGCCTGCCCCACCAATGCCAAGTATCCTCCCTTCACCCAAATAAATAAAAAGTATTTTATTGATTAACAAGTTGCGATTCGCTATGTGTTTGCATTTTACGACCACTCGTCTCCATTTCAAAACAATGCAAGCCTGATAGAGAAACATGCCTATCTGTCTGCACCCATCCCACCCCCACATGCTCTATATGAGAGTGTGTGTGTGTGTGTGTGTGTGTGTGTGTGTGTGTGTGTGTGTGTGTGTGTGTGTGTGTGCTCAGCGGAGAGGTTGTGTCCTGCTGAGAGAGCGGAGACTCGACTCATCGGAAGAATCCAGAAAGTGGCAACAACTTGACGATAGCGCAGTAAGTATTCAAAAGTCCACTGAAAACACTGCATTTCATGAGTTTTAAAAATGAATAGCTATTTACAGACTGTGTGGGCTAAACACACACGAGAAACCTAAATCTTGTTTAGTTTATAATCGGGTTGGCAAACTCATTAAAAATATGCAATAATTTAGATTAGTGTATATGATGGAACAAAGGCATTAGAATGTGCCAGAGGCCACCGAATTTGGGCTTTTACGGCTAAACACAGGGGAAACATTAATTAAATTCCTTACCACTAGTGCTGAGCCCATTTAAAACATCACTGTTCAGAACGGGCCTATGCTTGGCCGCTCATACAAACGGCCCCAAAGTTTATAGTTTTACTTCAGAAAAGAAAGTACTACAACTACCAATACCAACATTCCCAATTAGAGAAAGGGTGAAAATTAAAGCAAGACAGCGTTTGACTGGGGCCCCTAAATCACTAAAAATGCCCCTGAAAGACACACCCAAGTCGCTTTAACTCGCAGTCAGAAACAAACGTGAAATTAACGTAGCCGAGGAAATTTCCAAATAGGCGTATTAGTCACTTATTTTGACATAACTACCGCGTATATAAAGTAGAGCATGGACTGGTGAAGTACACTCTGGTTCGATTCTCCTTTCTGTTGAATATCCACTCGTGTTGACTCCAGGGTAGTGAAGAAGATTTCAGTTGTAGAGTGAACTGCAGTCAATGAGCTGTGATCTGCCTGCAGACGACATGCAGGTTTTTACTCTGCAGAGCCCTGAACCCCACCCCGCTGCTGCACAGAGTGCTGTGTGCTTGTTTATTAATATTGAACATGTCGCGTATCAAAAATGCACATCCATATTTGACAAAGCACTCCCATGGGTCCCCGGTAACACAGTGTGAAGTAGAGGAGATGAGCGGACACGCAGACAGACACACAGAGATTTCTTGCTTTATAGTTAGACGTAGGCGATCATTAGCGGTTTACTTAAACTGTGCTTAGAATGCAGTAACAACAATTAATAGCACGGTATGTATTATAACAATAGTGCTATGAAGGGGCTCAAATGGCTTTGCAGCAGAAAATAAAGCTACGAGTCCCTGCAGTAGCCTAGGGTGAACATCATGCTGCTAATCACCAAAGCCTCTTCAAAGAGCCTTTAGGAGCATAATGAGCTGGTTCATGGTGTGAAAGCACAACTTTACAAGGAGCTTCACGTAGCCTTGAAAGTAGCACATGGACATTTTGTCATGATGAAGCAGGGCTACTGTTGCTGTGCTAGCTCAGCCCCAGGACTGATGCTGCTTTACTGGGGCTGCTGCTACTGCAAAAGCAGCGGGAATCGAAGAGGAGTCTTAATTTGAACAGGCTGTGGGAAGGAGCTGGCACATCCCTAACAAACACTTTCACTATGGCTACAAAGACTTGGCTTTTACTTTAAAGAAAATATATATATATATATATAGATAATTTAAATCATTTTAAGTTTTTCCAGAGGAGTTGGATTTCAACAATTTAAAACACAGCTCAGACCTGCTACTGCTGCTGAAGCCACAATGATAGTGAAAAGAGTAAACTGATTCTGTTTTGGATGCACAAACAGGTAAAAACTTATGAAGCAACAACTCAGCTAGATGTGAAACCAACAGATCTACTCTGATCCACTCTGAGTCCCAAAGGAAAAAGCTAAATGGAACCAGACACGTCTGATTTCTTGCTACAGCTTACTTCATGCAAGTGTATTCTTTTTTCCATTACAGCAATGAGCAGTTTCATCTTATCCAAATATTGCATAAATCACATTAGTGCTCCTCCATTCTCCCTAAAGCCCCATGCAATGTGAGCATCGATTGTTGAAAAAAAAAAAAAGTCTGCCAAAAGAAACAGATAATAGGAAGAGAGTCCTTTGTTCTAAACACTGGCTTTTCTGTAGGACCTACTTTATAAATATGTAAACTAAAGACCCACCTTCTCCCAAGAAAACAGTTTCTATCTCTTTGTACTTGAACTCAAACAGTGAGGAAACAATTCAGATCCAAGATAGACATTAAGAGAACAGTGAGCCTTTTCTAAACTTTTTGTCCTCAGGCTACAGGTTCGTTTTCTAGTGATTTATTATTAGGGAGAATTTCGTGTTTCATTCTTTTCTTTGGGAATCCTGCCACATTACTCAGCAGCAGCACATAGACAGACCTGGTGCATTACAGATCTATTATACTCGTAAAACTCCAAGAGCAGAAATGGAAAATAAAGACAATGGGTTAAAAGGTTGCAGCAGAGCGGGAAACCGCTTGGCCTGACTCGATCTCAGACTAGTTTTCATGTCTGGGGCGTATGGAGTGGAACTTGGCTCCTACCTGGAGAATGTATTCCTGGCATAGTGCATGATACTGTCAAAGTCATAGCCCTCTCCCAACGAGTCCACCTCCCCCGGCTCCATCTTCAAAAAGTTATACTCTTGTCCTGTGAAAGGAAAAAGCACAGTTGAAATATGAGGCAGAGTCATACTGTGCCACCTTATATATTCATGTCAAAGGTGAATACAGTTTAACTCTTTCCAAAAAATGGATCATACAATGGGGGCTACACATACAAGACACAGCTAATGTTTCACAGTAAGATTGTATGCATTTTAGGATGACAAAGGCTTCGACATTTGATATTTCACAGACAACAATTTGAAAAAGCTGGCCCAGATACTGACTGTCACGATCAGCTGTTTATATGCCGTTGACCAGTTCTATAAACACTTGAAGGCTGAGGATGAGCGTATACCCCACTGGTGTTTTTTTCTGTTTTTACCATCCTAGCCCAGACTTTCTGTGTGTACAAATGTGTTACTTTTATTATTTTGACTCTTACTGCATCTTTCCAACATTATTGCTGAGGGAACGATGAGACCCGGGCTCCTACCTGGTTGAATGTTGTCCCTGATAATGCTGACGTGTTCGTCTCGGTCAGGCCGCGTGTGTTCGTGCCAGAATCCAATCACATGACCCAACTCGTGCACCACAATGCCAAACTTGTCACAGTTTTTCCCGATGGATATGGCCTGAGGGCCCCCTCCGCGACGACCCACATAGGAGCAGCACCTGTGAATCAGCCGCCAGACACAGACACACACACACACACACACAGGCAGTGTTTTAGTAAATTAAAAAAATGACTAACAAGCAAGTGGAAACCACAGAGGGGGACCAAAAAAAAAAGTGATGTTTCCCAGGGGAGAAGAAGAAGGAATGTGTCCCTGGCTCTATAATGTTTACTAGCTCCTATATTTGTACATGCTCTGTACATATAAAATGGAGCTTGTAATGAGAGCAACATTATCTCAACAACCTCTGGTCTGTTTTACAGGAGAGCTGTAGGAGGTGACCCGTCATCCACACATACAGCAGTGACATTCATTCATCCGTCTGCCAATGCAACTGCTGAGTGTGACGGTGGAAGCTGGATGGTTGCAGCGCTCCATCTCAGCATGAGATGAAAGGTTCAGTGTGGGAGTTGGGAGGACGGGCACACACACATCACGGCCCTGTGGGCCAGACAGCCGCTCTTTAATTACTGCGAGCCTGGCCAGGCTCTCCTGAGACACGCCTTGAACTTTGCACAGGACAGATGGGGGCCTGCTGAATATGCAGCAGAGTCAAACGTTCCCACTGCTAACCGCTGCCGCCTGCGTGGATAATGTCATCCCTGTTGCTCCAGAGGCCATGCTACCAAGATAAAAATGGCAATCAACAGTTGGCTAGAAAAAGCTCAGTTTCATGAGCTGCATCCGCTTTCTGTTAAGCGGTTTGTGTTGAATGATGCATATCAGTGGGAGAGGTACATTGTGTATAATGACATAATGGTTCCAGCTTGCGGTTTAAATCTGTGTGAGGTTAGAACATGGGAACTGGAAACGTTTTAGGTTTGTGTATCCTCTGGGAACCTCTCTAATACGTCTCCTAACAGCTCTGCCATCTTTTTCTTCAAAATCATTTCCTCAAATTTAAAGGTTGAACTGGTTTGTGTTTCCAACAGCAGCAAGTGCCTACATTTCAAAATATTGAATCGCTAAATAAAATTGCCCTGCACACCCAAACAGGTTGTCAATAACCAGCACTTTCCTTGAGTGTCTGTTTAAGAAGAAATTCTGAGTAGACACTGAGCCTAACTTTAGTGGAGTGCAGTAAACAGAGTTATTGAGGAAGTCTCTCCCTTGGATGCAACTCTGTTCACCATGTTTGACACAAGTGCTCAGTGACTGATGCAGAGTGATGATGAGGCACAGGAGACATTCCTGGCCACTGAATGGCCGTCTCTCTCAGGACTGGTAGGGGGCTGAAATAACCACTCACACAGAGAGGATGAACAATGGTGAAAGGCTGCTGAGCAGGGAGCATGTAGAAGTACTTAGGCACTAAATAATTAGCTGTAGATAACGAAGGCTCAACAGAGGCTGACCATTGTTCAGTTCCTTCATGTGGGAGCTAAAAACCCCACTGACTCACCCACATGGTCGGTAGGTGAAGACAATATAGCTTTCTTCCTGCGTCCTCTCAATAAAGGTCACACAGGTGTGCTTCTCCCAGTGCCGCATGGCTTGGCGGAATATTGCCCGCTGGCTGCCTGAATAGGACGAAAGAGAAGGTGAGATCAGTGGAGCTGACGAAAACACACACACACACACACACACACACACACATTTTATAGAAAAGGGGAGCTGAATAGAAACGGCGACAGCTGGAAACAGCTTCAAGACGTATAGTTGATAGAGAGTTACTGGAAATTAAGTCATGTGACATCATAATGTAAACCTTTACACTTTAATGAATATTTCATAAAGTTTCATAATTGCGTATCTATCACATAAACATTGCATTACTTATTTTGCCTTTGAACAATTACCCTGACTAGATGACACATTACATTTCTTTACTCATTTGGAGGAATTCTCAGTTCAAGATTATTTTTCATGTACGCGAATACATTCTTGGTTAAAAAGGATGAGTAAATCGTTGTTACTTACCACTAAAGTTTCCGCTGATGACATAGGGAATAACACCTTCAGGCCAAACACGTTCAGGTCTGGAGGTGGCAGCCCTTTTCTTGCGGAGTGAACCTCGCCTATTTTGGGTACTCTGGTTGGTTGATCCTTAAGATTTAAAATAAAGACAACGGAAAAATAAATGACATTTCTGGATCGGACATTTTTATAAAGAGCAAATATACTTTACCTTTAAATAGTTCCTCAGATGACAAAAGAGACTTTTATCCTAAAACTATAGGACATTGTTTCAAGGTTTGATGCCATTCAGTAATTCATTATTATTTATCATTTCTAAAATTACAGTTACCCCCTTAAAGAGAAATAACATTGTCTTCCCATTTTGCTCAATTATTTCTTCTTTCAAATTAATTTCACCATTTCAATGTCACTCAAACGCACATAAATGCAGAGTAACCATGGAGACTAAGCTCCCAGCTAAACCTGGTGATAATAATAACGTCCACATGTGAACCACACAGAGCACAATCTGTACTTCCCTGTGCTGCAGAACAGCAGCAACCTATATTAAAGCAAATGTAACTGCTATCATCTGGTATAAACCCATTTTACAGAAAATGTTTTGAACTCAAGAAAATAAAGGCAAGTGCGTATGTTTCTTTGGTTTTCAATTGACTTACTTAATGATGCAGTTTTGTGGCAAAATATCCAGTGTTGTTAATTGTCATTTTATGTTTGACACTGGGTCATTAGGACAATAAATTAACTAATCTAAAAAGGCAAACGTGTCACACTGACATGTTCTCATTATTTCAATGTCAAAAAAAATGTTGACGTTAATTCTAGAACATTTATTAAGGAAGTGGCGCTTCTAAGTGTTATTTCCTTTCGCAACTTAAAAAGAAGAAGGAAAGATGGTGAAATACAGAGTTGCACACCATCATTGGAGTTGTTTTCTTGTGATTCATTTTACCCACATCCAGGTTTTATAATTTTGAAGAATTTGTGGCCTATAAAGGAAATAAAATCTGACTTTTGAATATGCATCATTACATCATTGATCAAAAATATACCCTGTTAAACTCCTTTCCTTATAAGGAGGAACAGTAGCATGTGTGTAGCATAAAAAACTAATTAAATAATGAATTAACATATTGACCTTTATCCAATGAGGAGCTTTATGTGATCGCTGCAGAAACATGTTTCTTGCACAACTTCCCCTGCTTTAGTGCCGCATATGGGAAAAAGTCTGAAGAGGACAAAACTCCAGCAATACTTGTAGTATAAAGAACAACGTTATTATGAGACATCATCTGGATAACCCCGACGAAGGCCACAGGCCTAAAGAATTCGATCTCACAATAAAGTTGTTCTTTATACAATAAGCATCACTGTAGAAACAAAGTACATGTACATCTGGTTTGAGTACATCCTGCCCATGGACTGTTATTCCATAACAATACTTGAAGCCGTGCCACTACGAGTCCTCATCTTTTCAAAGTAAATTTAAAACATGCGAGCCCCAGTTTGCACAGCTTTTTTTAATTTGCTAGAACAATGTGTTCTGTCGAATTTCAGTCTGCAAGAGTAAATCTTAGCAGCCTGGTGAGATCAATTAGCACGAACACTTGTGCATGTGTTGAGGAAAAGTCTGATAACAGCCAAATCTGCTCGGTTAGCTGATAAGAAATAGTGCTGGGGAGACAAAACTTGAGGAAGATGTGTTAATTACAATAATATGATCAAATCTACCACCTTCATTTATAGTTAGGCAGGGAGGACTTTAGGTCAAAGGTTTTATTGGTTGTTATTCTGATCATGTTCTTTATGCTCTTTGATTATGTTGGTGAGACAACAAGGGCTGCGAAGAGATACGACCACACCTGTAGAAAAGAAGAAGTTAACCATGCAGGTTTATGATAAGTTCATAGTCCAGTGAGGTGAAGTGACCGCATTGAGAAAGGTTTTGAATCCAAACATTTTATTAATTGACACTGTATGGAAATAAAAATTTAAAATAAAGTTATGATTCTTGTTTCCTGAAATAAGGATAGCTTGTTTAATAATAAACGATTTCAATTATTTGCATACACTAACAGTTAACCATGAAAGAGTGGGTGTAGAATGTTAAAGGAATATAATTTTACTGCAAATTTTTTTACCGATTTGTTAAAAAAAAAGTCGATTAACCTTAAAGATTTTTTTTTAATTGTTCATTCCTAATTATACAATACATGACTGAAACAGTCTACTCTTGGAGTATTATTGACTTGTGTGTGTTCTGGATTCAAGAGGACCTCTGCGGTCGCCTAATGTGGTAGATACAATACTGTATAAAGGTTGCCTTGAATACTAATTAGGATTCACATCTGTTTAAGGTGATCTGGTATATATACTGAAGTGACAGATTGTCTGTGCAGGATCGTAAAGAACAGACTTACACTAGAATATCCTTTCCACTACACAACTACTAGATGTGCAGTGACTAACCTGCTCAAGTGGACAAATTGATATTTAGAGATGAGTGTACACACAGTTTGTCTCTGTTGCAGTCCAAAGCCATGAGTCTCCACTTAACTCTCTGCCTCAGGGGTCACCACTTAGTCTATAAATCAATATTGCCCAATGGATATTTTGAGAGCAGTTGAAACATATTTTAATCCTGCAAAATGTTTCCTTTGCTCAGCATGCTCATCTATAATGAAAAACAGCAAACTATCACTATTCAAGCGCAAACAGCAACATGCACATACTTGTTGGTTCATGTTCACCTGTAGTTTATAGGATTGTGAAGCTTGTTGGTCCCTGCTGACTTACAGCTGTTGCTTAAATACTGGTTGTTGTTTTTAAGAGCAACATTTAGGCTGACAAAGCCTTTCAATTACTCTCGAACATGGTTGTACAAGTGTAGCAATGTGTAGTGATAACAGGAAAGTTGTAGGCATAAACATTTAAAGACAGCTCATGAAAGACACAAAACTGCTATCCGACAGGTGCTGCTGCCGACTCTGGAAAGTGAACCGTGTTCATTTCGGGTGTTTTGTTGCAATTATAATTTAATCTAGAGTGCCAATTGAAAAACACTTTAAACACTCTAACAAGGGACTTTCACCTCAAGTTGTAATTTTTGAATTTGTGTTTTACGTTGTTGTTACCTGTGTCTGTATGATTAACAATCTGGACGGTTCTCCGCGCCAAATCGATTATTCTGTCCACTTTAAAAAATCGCAGGTCCTCCTCGTCAAGAGCGATGTCTCCCAGAAAGGCAACTGAAACAGACAGAGATAGCACATGTCAGACGACTGTAAGGCAACTGCACAATATGGAGCATAAGTCTGAGCCGCCAAGTTGCCTCAAGCTTTTCCTGCTGCTCAGACAGAGTAGGCTGCGTGGAGGCCCAGTCAAAGCACTCGTGGAAGGCCTAGAGCAAGTAACACAAATATAAAAACATCATTCCTTTCTCCTTGTCCCTAATCTATTTACCCTTTCCTTGCAGAAATAGAGTTGTGAAAGAGCAGTGTGTCTGTTTGGATAACAGGAAGGCCGCCTTGTTTGGACTCCAAATTATAGGATAGAAATGTAAGCAGCGTATTATTGCACATGGCTGGTGAAGGTTCATGAAATGAAGAGAGAGTAATGAACTCAGAAACCTGACCGTTGACATGATTAATTGAGCCAAGTTAAGTTCAGATGTTACCAAACAACACAATTCTGCTAGATTCTGCTAAACACTGTGTGCTTTGGCGTTCGTGAATAGTTAATGAGAGCTAGCAGATATGATACAGTGAGTGACACTGTCTCAATGGAGTAATATGGGGCACCTTGAACAAGTAATAGCTCTTTAATGAGGCCAAGGAGAGAGAAAAATAACCAAACAGTCCCACTTTATGAGGAATGTGCTTTATGCGATTCCTACTAAATGCCCCATTTCTTTGGAGGATAAGCTAGGAGTCCTCTCCACAGAGACAGGGCGCTCACTTTTACAGGCTTTTAACACCAGCAGATCTCGAGAATTTATGGCCCGGCTTGTATGCAGGCGTTTTGTAGGGAGGCGATGAAGGTTTCAGGAGAAGCAGAGGGGGGAGAGAAGTGCAAAGGGGTGTCACTGTAATCCCTATCTGAACAGGAGATGACAACGACAGGGGAAGGGGAGAGAGGAAGAAGGCATATCCTCTCTGCCCACACCGCAGCTCTGAATAGGAAGGGCAGATGAGGAGCAGCAAGAAAATGACAGCCCTCTCTGCATGTGTGTTTGGAGGTTAGTGTGGTGGAGGGGAGACCAACCCAGAGGAGTAAGAAGCTGGGAGACCCACTGAGTGGAGTGATTAACAGTAGTTGTTTTTTAAAGTTGGAATCTGCAAATCTTCAATGTGTCACCCTGATAAAAGCTACCGTAACTGTTAAAGAAAATAAACTTTTTTGTAATCTAGTTCCAAGGCAGCTTTATTTTTTCTTCTAGAAGACAAACAAAACATCTACAGGAAAGATCTTTTATCTCCTGCACTCTTCTAAAAGCTTGCCAGAGGAATGAGACAAGAGATAAAGGGAAGAAGAGCACAATAGAAGCAAAGTTAAAAAAAAACTAAAAACACTTGGCTCACGTCTCTCTTTACTAGTAGAGTATTATTGAAACAATGTGGAGCGGGCTTTGGTAGATACAGGCCAGTCTTCCACCCTGCAGGACGTAGAGGATGCACAGCAGAGTTGCTATGTTTGGGATTAGAGGCTAATGACAGCAATAAGAAAAGGTGCAGATCACAGCAGGCAAGACAGGGCACGCACAGAGGACAGGTTTAAATTCCACAGGTCAAAGGGATCCTCTAATTTGTGCTCTCAAAGAACACTAATTCACTCCAACCAAATCCCTGAGACATAAACACTATCACAATCAGCACTCATACTGACAGCCATTCCAAAAAACACCGCTGATAGGAAGAAGCTACCAGATGAGAATCTGAATCAGAAACAGTTTATTGACCAATGCCCAGTACATTACATGTACAAGGAATTTGACTTGGTGATTGGTGCGTAACAATAAACATAGTGCAAAAGACATCATTCAAAAATAGAAAATATGATAAACAACCCAACAAATAAAGAGTAAGTTAAGACAAGTATGTTAGATGTCGCGCCGTGTAGGATGGATAGGCTGACTACAGAGGGACATTTTTCTCTTTTATCTTCACATTTTTATTTGATTCCCAGAACTGACTGAGCGCTGAAAAGAACAGACAGTACTTAATTCCAAGTTGCTGCCGTATAAGGCCTTAGGCACTGAGAAACAGTATCCAAAACAATTCTATGAAAGTCTCTTTCACTCTGGTTTGACTGAGGAAAATGAAACAACAATTGGAGGATGTTTCTTTTCACATACAGTGTCGACTGGCGTCATATTAGCAGTGTTATGTGCAGGCTGTGACCAAATAACGAGGAGCAGGCTTTCTCCCACCCCCATGAGGTTCACAGAGGGCTGCGCTCTCTGCCAAATCATCCACCTCCGTGCCGGAGACAGGCCGGTTAATCCGCAGTGGCATTGTTCTCAGACAACAGTGGAGATTGAAGTGAGCAAATGCACGGCCCGGCGGCATTAGGACTCATTTCCCCCGGGCACAGCAGTCGTCCTGGAGACGCTGTTTCAGGTTTATGGAAAGACTCAGGGATTGTGAACTAATCCCCTTGTCTCCTGGCTTTAATTATCCACAGAGGCACGGTTTTAGGGAATCTATTGTACACAACTCTAGGCTGGGATTGAGGACAGGCTATGGAGAAAGGTGATAAACTCATCCAGATACAGAGCACAGTAATGGTATGAGGTACAAACACATAAAGTGTTGTGTGTTGTACTGTAGATTAAAACCGCCAGAATGTGGCAGATGGCAATGGATCACCGTACAGTACAGTGATGCATCCGTTTCCAAACATCCATTACCTAAATCACAACAGCTGCAGCTGTAATACTAATATCTATGGAGAATAGTTGGGTAATAGTAGTAGGGTTTTTTAGCTGATGTTCTAGATTAGATGTCCCTTTTATAGTCAGAGAAAACAACAAAAAAATAAGGCATTTAAGTTTAAATGCAAATATCGTTTATATTTCTCAAACTAATGACACTAAATATAAGACAGAGACCTTTGATGAAATGTTAATTGAACATATTTAATATGTGATAAAGACTAAAGCCATTGAATTTTTTTAGTTAATCTAAACCTTCAAAATCCTTCTCATCTCAGACTGCCCCCCTACAATCAGCGCATCCAGTCAGATTATACATGAGATCTTAATCAAATTAATCCCATTGATTCCTGTAATGCCCTCCCCTCGATTTCTGCGGTGTCAAATACTCCAGGACTATTCCCATAAATCTCCTTCCGTGAACACCAGACCACGACATCTGCCACTGAAAACTGCACAAACATCAATACTAAGCCCATACAGACACTAACACCAGCCTATATTTAGAAGGCCAACTCCACTGAGAGGCCACGTTTTACTCCTCGCTGTGTTTATAGAGATGTTTAAACAGTCTTCCCCGATACAAGACTTACTGATGAGGGATGAGAAAGCCCGGCCAATATGTAAGCCTGGAATGCATCACAATACCCTGGCACCGCCTTTCACAGCCTATGCTTGGTGACAAACGCTGCATTTGAATTCAAATAGAGGCCAATAGGTAAGGTTAAGGTGATAACCATCTGATGACAGTGAGTATCACTTTTCAGGTTTCATTCTGTTTAGAGGAGAGATTGAGGCAAATGTCTCGCGCTACAGCCTGAGAGTAATTATTTTCCTTTAAAAGTGTGAAGTCTCATCAAAGCCACAGCTGAGATCAAGACCGAGTTACTGTCACCACACTGCAGCTTCAATCTTATTGGCAAAATGAGAGCGGCTTCAGTTGCAAAGGGCACACAGCAAGATACTACCTCCCCTTTAAATTTCACACTCCATCAAGCCCATTAGCAGATTGGATTCCGGAGCTCAACCCTGCCAGTGATTACTGATATACCCTACTGTCAGTCGAACCCCCTCTAATGACTCAATGTCAACGATACACAGCATTTAAACTCTGATGAATAATTCATCGCCACACTACAGGGATTTTCACCTTTGACAAAAAAAAAACACTTTATTTTTGACCATCCATACTTCATATTTCTAACACATACTCATGCAGTCTGGTGTGAGGAAAGAGCAGGTTTTCTCAGAACAGACGTCCAAAGCAAAGTTTAAACGGGTCTGTGGATTAACTAAATCTGGAAGATTCTTCAACACTTTCCTTAAATATTAGGTATCTATATTGACCACAGGTCGAGGGAACAGAGAAACAATTCTTCCAGAAGAACAGCAATGTCGCGCTGCGTAATTATTTAGAAAAAACCCAAACTGTGAATAATGAAGAAGTGACTGTTAAGCTGCTCATTATAGTAGGCTAATTGGGCATCATTCGAGCCATTTAAATGAGCTCTCCCAAGCATTTGTTGTTACTTAGGCTCCGGACCCCAGACTTGGTATTAATGTAATGCAAGATTAGTTATTACTTAGCTCTGACGACAAACATATTGTTGCAACTAATGCACCGAGATCGTGCCAATAGATCGGCTCCCTAATCACCTGAACCCTGCAGAGAGAGAAGTGGCCGGGGTCCTGTAATGTAAAAAAAACACCCAGTGTGAGCTCCGCTATGCAGCCTGCATTCCATGATAAAAGAAAAGCATCTGCTTAAGTGTTGCTTAAAGGCCCAATCATGAACAGACAGCACAAACTCATTGCCAGAGCAGGTTTAAGGGACTGAGCTGTGTAACAAGGGTCATCTGTTTTGAGCGGCCGCCATTTTCACTCACATGAACAAAACCCAAAGAAACAAATAAAACTAAACTTTACAATTTTGTGAAAGGAGGGATATCACAAAAAAAACCCTGATCAAAACAACCTACTGGTCTGGGTCATGTTGCTGTTTTTTTTTTTAGCAGAAGCTTGTTTTACATCTTAACATCATATCATAAACACATCATGCTACACAAGTGTAGTCTTATGATCACAGAGGCTTTTAACTGAGTGACACTTCAGTGAATAATATACAGACTTATAGGTAAAAGCTCTAAAACATTATCAAAAAATAATCCAGCTGTTTATTTTAAATGGCCAAATCACATATCAAGTGGCGAGAGGAAAAAGACAGGTCGCCGTTGACCAAAACAAAATATTCAGAGGCAGAAAGCCCCCGAGCTTGTGAATGGCCTGCACTCACCTCACCTGAGCTGGTGAGGCAGCATGCGGCTGTCCTGCCCTCCAGCCGTGCTTTCCCTTTGGCACGAGGTGAATGACCTACAGTCTGTGTTAAGTGTTTGAGCCAGTCACAGGAGAGCGCTG
The DNA here is from genome assembly GCA_032191485.1 of Leptoclinus maculatus. NCBI lineage: Eukaryota > Metazoa > Chordata > Actinopteri > Perciformes > Stichaeidae > Leptoclinus > Leptoclinus maculatus. Next base: position 22,722,347 of record JAVDOI010000005.1, read on the forward strand.
GTGGCCAGATAGACCAGAAAACCACCGGATAAGAGAGGACAAGAGAGGACAAGAGAAGACGGGGGCGTTCAGGTTGCCCTGTCTGCAGCTGAGGATGCATCAGCACAGGAGCTCAAAAGCATGTCTTCAAAAGCTTAAACAACAGGACGGGACAGACACGCCACGCAACCACAGGAGTCTTTATAATTGAATGCATACGTACACGTCAAACCAGTCACTGTTTTCATGATTTTCATGATGATAATGAGCGTGACTGCTTCTCATCCATTTTTCATTTTGAAAATGAGTGGATCTAATCTCAGAGGCTTGTTAGAGTCTTAAATTACTTCCTGGGATGCTGCCAAGTTTGGAGTTCTGCAAACTAAGGAATTTTCCACTGGTTAACTTCCTAAATAGATGGCATTACTTCAGTGTTATTGCACTGCTCGCTTCCATCAACGCACATTTCTATTATGTCTGATATAGTGATGAGTTATTTAATTTTTGAGGGATTCTGTTGGCGTAGCTGAGGAGGATGGAACACACGCATTGTGACAAGAAATGAAGAACTTAATCAATGCATTTTAAATAATATGAATAAATAATTAAATTGAATGACATGGCCTCCACTTTGTCAATTAGCCAACTGACCAGCCATCACAAATTAACTGAGTGTCACAACAATGTGTCATCTTATATGTCCTGGCGGCATTCACTTTCAAGAGGACAACAGGAAAACAATTTGGTAACAATCCTGACATCGAAGAAGAGTGTTAACCAAGGACAGCCAGACAGAGGACAAGAAAGAAATGCACTCCTCACAGAACATTACTGCATTAGACGCTGTAAGCATTTTCCTGGGCGGAAGCAACAACATAACATAAAAATGCTGACCCTGAGGCCACAGAGAGCGATCAAATTGACTCAGTGCAGTGATGTGCTTTAGAAATCAGGAAAAAAAGAGAGTAAATCAATAATCCAAGAATCATGATCTACTAGTGTCGAGTTGACTACGGTGAAAAATGTTGTCTCTGGCATCAACTGAGTGAGGAGTAAAAGAGAGAGCTGAGATGTTGGACATTTTGCTGCTTTGTAGGAAGGAGAAAAGCAGGTAGGTGTTTGAAGAGCTGGAGACTGCGAGGGTTAAGAGAGTGGGAGTTTGTACTCGAGACCGTCTCCAAACCACCTGTCTGCAGATGTGCCCAGAGGAAACCATAAACAAAACTGTACTCAATCCAAATGACTCTTAAAACTGGATTACAAATAATGATAACATCCTCATAAACAAGACAAGCGCTAATCCTGAAGTGGGAATGTCCTCGATGAGGCATAAATACAAACACAGCATCATTGACCCTTGGTTAGTTTACCTTTCAGTCTAAAGGAGTCATCTGAACACCATGTCCATTTATCCATGCTAGTGATGCAAAACAATCTGGTATGACCACTTGAATGACTCAAATTAAACAGTGACGCAAAAGGAAGCAACATCTTCACTGACGTGAACATGGGACATGGTTCATCTGCAGCCTGACCTTTGACATTTTTATGTAAAGCCACATCACTCCTGAAGCACAGTCTCCCTCGCCACTTACTCGTCTTGTTCTCAGGGGAAAGATGAAGAAAACAGATAGATAGGTAGGTAGCTGAGAGTTGGGAGATTGCATTGTGTTTTTACAACTGACAGCCACATCAGAAATTGTCAATTGCCAAATCGGTAAGCACTTCCCGGACTTTAGAGGTCATTTTGAGTGAAGCCAACGCTCTGTATCTGTAACCTGAATACTTTCACCAGATGGAAAACACAATCTGTTCAAACTCCCCCAAAGGGATTTGGCAAGACAGTGAGTTCACAGTACACACACACACACATACATATGCACACACACAAAAGGTTACAATGACAAGTCAGATATGCTTTTGCCAGAGAATTGTATAAAAAAAAAATGCACTTCTCACCGCAGCACAAAAGATACAGACATATTTATACGTTGAGCCATAAGACAACATAATTATGTGTGCATCATTTCTAAGCTCCACTGTACTTTCCTCTCTCCCCTCCTCCACTTTGTTTTAGTGGTCATGTGAACAGCCGGTGGAAAAAACACTATTTGTGCAGTGACAAAAACCAAACAGGAGCAGAAAAAGTCTAAAAATCAAAGTGGAGAAATCCTTCGTTTACCCAACAATATAACAGCACACCGCCTCAGGAGAGAGCATTATCACTTTTTTATTATTATTATTTTGCCGCAAACAGCAGACTGTAACTTTCCAACAAGCAAGTAAACCAAAACTTTTCAAGTCTCGAGAAATGTATTCAGACACTCATCATTTTTATTTTCATTCTTCAACCCTTTGCAGCCGCTCTCCGAGCTGGGTTATCCAAGGCGACTCAGCAGTGTGTGCTTCAAATGTTTCAAACTGCAGAAACTATGTCACTCAGTACAAAACAAATGCACATAATGTCCTCTCAAGCCTTTTAAAAACTACATCCACTACTGTCATCTCTCCAAACGCGTTTTTTCTAGCCGATCTGTGCAAGCTCCGCAAAACAGATTCGTGGCATGTTTCTACTTCCACATCAAAGGTGAATCACAGCGTAGCTTCTACAAAAAAAAGGGGGAAAATCTCACCAGCTTTACAGGGATCCTTGTAGTCGATCGTCTCTGATGTGGCACCGGACTCCACATAGTAGCCTGGGTCAATCGCCTCCAAATCGACCGCCAATACCACGCCGAGACAGGATAGAAGACACAAACATCTCGCCGTGAGATCCATTATTGTGGTGGGGGAGACGGCGAAAGGCGAGGGATAAAGGTGAAGGCAGAGAGGGGGACAGAGGGAAAGAGAGAGAGACAGAAGAATGAGTGAGAGAAAGAGAGAGAGAGAAAATGGGAGGTTTTTTTGGGGGAAATGAGATCCCTCTGGAGGGCGGGTTTTAAATCCAGCCTCTCTCCGGTGTGTTCTTGGCTCTGGGGGCAGTGATTCCTCTTCTCCAGCCAGAGCTTCGGACGAGTGCAGAGGACTGCCTGAGGAACTTTGATGATCTGGCAGCTCCACAGGGGTGAAAATGCCCTATTACGCGGTGATGCCCCTGCGCGTTTTTATTGCTCCCTAGTCGACCCATCAGGGGTCCCTGGAGAGCATACGTGGGACTATAATTTGTCTCACTATTATCTCTTTGTGAAGAAGGATTAATGGTGATAGTTTCCCATCCGCTGCCTCCACAGTCTTGTTTATACGAACCTTAATTCAATATTGAATTGACCAAAGTAAGCTACCATCATATTTCACTCCCTGGAGCAAGAGCTTGATGAAAAATTGCATTCAATTTTGAATCTCATATTGTCTATAAAAGTTCAAATGAAACCGCACTTACCTGCCAAATTTGAGGTTTATTTATACCGTTTTTTTTTTTTTTTACAGTTTCATCAAAGTTGTACACACCCAAACTCCCTCCTTCATTTTCGTTTTTTTCCTTTAACAGTATTATGCACATATGCTCACTCGACTTCAGCCGCCTGCTCGTGCTATCACACGCGCGCACAAACATAAAACCCGACTGAGCTTGACCTTTCCAGAATAGGCTTTACTCGCATATAAATATAAGCATCCCCAAGAAAATTGAAGTGCTTAGAGCGCCACCTGTTGGCGATTGATGGTACATTACACGAAGAGATTGTAAATCAAATGTAAATCAAAGTATAGGCAGGTGTGCATGTCATCATGATAGTCTGAGTTTGGCAAATTTGTAGTTTTATTAATGTATCAATCGGAACTTAAAAGACTTAAAGCCATATGCATAACTTTTAATAAATCAGAATTATTTTCTATTGTTTTTCATCTTTCTAATATTGTCTCCTTTTCTTTTTCACTTTCTAGACCCTCCATATAAACATCTGTGTGTAAACAGATGCACATGCACAGTGTAAAGTACATGAACTATATACTACTATTGTACTTTTTGTACCTGGCTAAATATGCACAGTTCTAGTTTAACGCACAAGGACAATCCTGCGTGTAACATTCTCTTCTGACTTGCAACAGTATATTACTGGCATTGAACAGTGTATGTTGAATGTTTAATCCATCTAATTTTAGCTGAACTATATATCAAACAAAATGTATTCAGAAAGAAGAAAAATGAAGGGATTTCCCTCTGCTTCTTCTTAATTTATCACACTATGGCCAATTTCTTGCCATTAATTAGTGATGTTTGCTTCACTAAGCTGTACATTTTCCAGTCTCACTGGATTTCACACACATCAGACTCATTCATGTAGAAAATAACAGAACTGTGGTGAAGCCTGGATGTAGAGACCTCAGATGAATTGTTTGAATATCAACTACTGCTGCTGCTGCTGCTGCTGCTGCTGTTGTTGCTGCTGCTGCTGATGATGATGGGAGGCTGTATGCCAGCAGCTATGTTGATCTCTGTCTGACTGGCATTAGTTATCCTGTCCCTGCCTATTACACACAAAGCCTGGCTTATATAAGAGGGAGGAGACACACTCTTCTCCTTATCTTATCTGACTGCTGCCTATGTGTGGAATTTAAGACAGGATGTCAGCTGAGATGAGTGGGCTGTATTTATGCTGTTGCTGTAAACACGGCAGTATAACTATCATGCATGAGAGCAAGCGCCTTCATTGTATTTTGAATAAGAAGAGTTTCTTAGCTTGCTCAATACAAGTGTTGAACACACAGAACCAAATATTTACATTTGCAAACAGGGAACACAGCTGAGTCTCTTCAGGGAAATCTTTTTTTTTTTTTTTACATTTTCTGTTTTAAACAAAAAGTCCATATACACTGCAGATGGGAAATATTGCCTTATACAAGAGTTTAGTGGAAACAAATGTAACACATACAGTTTATCGTAAATACCGACAGACATGACCTTTCATGTAATGCAGCTTTTTGAGTGCATATTATTCCAAGAAGTGAGCATTGCACAGATGCTCAGTCAACTCCAGGCATCTTTGACAACACTGTAGCTTCTGCAATCACATAATCAGGACCAGTACTGACATTTAATTAGCCTTAAAGTTTAGTTCTCACTCTAACTTATTTCAGGCCTACCAGTTGTTTGTCACTGTGAAAGAAAACCGCTACACAAAAAGGAAATATTATGATGAAACACTGTAATGGTGTGAAAATAATTACTGTGATATATAATATGGAAGCTACAGCTATCATTTAAATTAGCTTACAAATATGGAGATATTCATAAATATCAAGTTGTGACATGTTGTCAAAATGCTACACACACACACAACTGACTTGTCTTGACCGATGATAAATAAGATGCAAATACATTCATGACAAAAGTGCTTAGACCTAATATAACCTAAGAAATATGTTTTTTTTAAATGGTTACTTTCAGTTGAGTCATATAATTAACATCCTGGCTGTCCTTTTGTAGGCCGTACAGCAATATTATCACAGTCCAGGTAGGTTGCAGTTTATCCTCACGTGATACAAATAATTTCCTCCTTGAGGATAACATGTGATCATGTGTTTTTTCACTGGCCGTCAGGATGTTAAAGGTGTAAGAAGAGAGCACAGACCGTAGCATGAAGACCACCATTGCAGTGTTAGTAAAGCGTTACCCATCTGTGCGCAGCGGTTAAGCAACGCAGCGACTCAGCCACAGCCGACAGTGACTGCCTGGCCTTTTCCAACCATCTCCACTGGGGAGCTCTCTGGAGGATGTGAAGCAGGTGTTCTGCATGTTGTTGGGTGGTGTGCATATCATTGGAGGGAGGGGGCAGTCTCAGCCCCAGCCTCTGGCACAGCATCAGCTTACATCAGGTGTGTCATCATGGACACCTTTCACTGCTGTAAAAGGGCAAAGTGGAATTCATAAACTCACACTCCAATAATATAAAAATAAGCCTCCTTGTATTAAAATCTTAAGGACAAAGACATCTTTGATAACTTTAGTGTGCACACAGTATCTTCAGTAATGATGAGAATGCAGCACACTTTCATACACCGCCTCATATTTAGACGGATTAAGATAATACTTAGCTGAGGAAGTCATTTTCACTCTGCTGTCATGGCAGAGTTTTTATGCAACTTCCTTTTACATCAAATATGGAAAAAAGTTGTATAAAACTAGGTCTTTGAATTAAGTAAAAGCTGTCGTCCGTACTCGACCCTTGTAGGTAGCGTCTTTTCAAACAATAAGGAACCATATCAGTGTGCCTAACGTAAAAACATCTGTATGTGCATTAACTTGTGTGTAACTTAAAATGCACATTAAGCTACAAAACACCACAATAAGTTGGTTAAAGGATTACTATTTAGGGCAGGTCATTCTTTTTTCATTACTTACTATATCTCCAAACACACAAAAAAAAAAGATTTCATTGCATTGTGGTTGCCATGGCAGTGAAGATATTCATAAGTTAGCCAAAAAAGATGAATGGCCGTGGGTTGTATCGATAACAACGTGGGCAGTGTGAAAGCAAAAAAAAAAAAAAGGCAGATATTGCATGAATTAACACGTGCCATCACAATAGAAATAACTAGTAATCAAATAAAGAGCTTCAAGTAACACTAGGCTGTATCAGGGCCATTAGATGTTCAGATGAGACGCACCTTGGGCTCAAGGTTGTGAGTCGTCACAACCTCACCAGCTTGGCTGAGAGATCCCACTCTACTCGACTGGGCTCCTCGCAGGGTCACCGTTATCGAAGTGGGGGCTTTCTGCCCTACTGACACACAAACACAACTGCTCAGCACTAACAGCTAAACATGCTAACCCCACGAAATTCACTATGCGTGAAAATGGACCTTTGACTTTGCCACCAAAAGTTTTCTAACATGTTGTGATGGAAGTCATCAGAAGCACCTTTTTGCTTTGAGGTCAGCAAATTAAAACAATAGCAGGTTGTTGGACAATGAACACAATGAGAGGTAAAAAAGGTAAAAACAATTTTGGCGATTTAGTTAGGCGAGAGGGGTGCAGTACAGTGGAGTATAACTGATTCACACTAAAAGAAAAAGACAACAAACAGGAGCAATGAAAACATGATTTGATTCCAGTCTTTATTGTAACAACAGGGAAAAGCTCGGGTAATGCCATGTGCTAATGTTATTGCTTCCCAACACATGTCTGTAAGAGGTTAGCATTCAAACATATGGATATTATAAGCAGGTGATTTGATGGAAGGGTTTACAAAATGTCACTACATGAGGCAAACACAAACATGAAGTGAGAAACAAAATCTGACATACAAAGCAGTCTGGATTGAACTTTTAGGCATATTAAAGTTGGTCAACCATACTCATACTGGTTTTAACTTAATTCACAATTCTTCTGTATCAAATGGTTTCATACATTTATATTTATTTTACATTTGCAGCCACTTCTACTTAAACATTATGTGTCAAACATAAGCTGGGAACTCAAACTTTAGACCCCACATTTCCCATATGGCTCTTTCTGAACATGAAAATAAAACATGTCGTACGGCACTGATCTGCCCGCCGATGCTGTACATCTGCCCACCTGACTCTGCACACCTGATAACAGTCAGGTTCTTCCAGGCAAACCATCTACACACACACACACACACACACGTCGACAGAGCTGTCCTCTACGGCCATCTACTGCAGCAATCCTCCCTGGCCTACAGACGTCCTGAACTAGTGTTTCCAAAACAAAAGGATGAATGAACTCTGAGCATTCAACGTGGCCGTCGTGTTTTGGCAGTTCGAGACATACCAGCGGTCTGATTGGTGATGTGCGCCAAGCCGGGCAGGCTGCTGGCAAGCTTGGCCAGGCCGCCATTAGTGAGCAGCTGGTGGATGGCGGTGGTTTTAGCCATTCCTCCTGTGGTGACCACAGGCAACGCCCGGAGCAGAGTGCTGCTGCTGGTACAGACGGAGCTCAGGACCTGACCCTGGGGCTTGCCACAGACCGCCTGAAGGTGGAGGAGAAGAAGAAGACAAACAAATAGTTTAAGGTCTCGTCTTATACAATAATAACATTAGTAAATGCTTGTAAGAGTCTCTTCCTGTTGTATGTACAATTTACATTCAGTTGCCATTTTATTAGGTACACTAAGAAAAAGTTGTACCTAATTGTGTTTCTTCCATTTAGTAACCCAATATTGATATAAATGGAGGACAACATATTTGAAACCACTCAGTATAACAGCACAACTCAACAAAACCCTAAACTCAAAAATGAAAATAAAGTGGAATCAACACCTCTTTAACATAACAATTTCTGTGTACTTATATTCCAAAACCCAGCCATCTTTTCTAAAATGAAAACAGAATATAGAAAGTGTGCTTACGTAAGCTAGTACCAACGAATTTCAAACAATAATATCAAGATATCCATTTATCAATCAATCTGCAACTTTAAGCAGCATGGAGGTGTGTGTGGAGCCACAGTCCTCCGTATCACACGACATTCTCATTAGATTTAAAACCGTCCTGTGACTGGACACGATTCAAATATACCAAATAATTATCTATTAATTGAGTTTACATAATTCCTTTCAACTGGACTTAAAACAAGCAAAACGTCCATTGTGGTCATTCAAACGTGAGTGCAGTGAAACCAAGAGGTACCTGGGTGCTGCCTGTATTGGCTGCTGAGGCGGGCAAGCTAGGAGCTTTGGTGATGATCTCCTGAAGACTGAAACTTAGGCCTTGTAGTAGACTGCTGGCGGAAGGCGCTACACACAGAAAGAAAGACAATGAATCAAGGGTAGCTGAAATTTGGGTGAAATATGAATAACTCCTTGTACAAACTGCTCCCACCCAATCCCCCCCACAGGCCTAAACTAGATGGACACACGCAGACACAAACGATATGAAAGCCATGTCCAAAGGGTAAGGTTCGGGACAGCGACAGACAGCGATGGCGCAAGAGGTAATCAATGATGATGCTTGCCTAAATATGTTGTCCTCACACACTGTTCTCTTCCAGTGTCCAAAACTGTCACTCTACAAAGTGGTTAGAACTGCACTGTGTGTTAAGGTTACTGTGCTGGGATTAGCTGCACAGCTGACAGTGCAAACAGGCGTGCAGGGCAGGACAGGACAGAGATACCTTGGGCAGTAGCCGGAGCTTGCGCCTGGACTGGTGTGGAGGACCCTGACACCATGCAAGGATGCACGCTGTTGAATGAGCTTGAGCCTGGGGACAGGGCACCAGATACCTCTGAGAGACTACCAGACCTGCAGTGACACACATAACCACCAATCTACTCAGGAGCTACCCCAGCAAGTGATGATTGGCCATCGCTCAGCTCCAAGCTAACACCACTCATCAATCCCTCTGCACCAGACAAACTTTTGTCCAAAAGGGGGTGTGTGGGTGTGGGTCGTGGTGGGTGTAGGCATGATAACGGGTTTAAGCGCTCTATACTGAATGTGCCTGTGTGTACCAGGGCAGGCTAGCTTACCGCTGGCCTGTGAGAAGTCCAGAGAGCTCCTTGGCTCCAGCCACAGTCTGTCCCACGGTCACTCTTAAGGGCTTCCCAGAGACACCCACTGCATGGAAAAGGGATCACATCATGATGGTCCGTTAGAGATACTTCAGAGGGCCGCTTTGGGAAAAGGCTGGAACAATTACCAAGCACATCTGGCTAGTCACGCATTACAGGCACAATACTTTTTCCAGGAATAAATGGTTTTCAAAAGTCCTACTTTTACTTAAGCAATACTTTACACCAAACAAAGACATGTTCCTCACTCAATGTAGCACTCTGTATGAAGGTGAGCTGCTAAAAACGGTCTACTACTGATTTTAGTAGTCTGTTCACTCTGATCATACTAACAGAAAGGTTTTTTCAATGTTTACAGAAAACGGAATAAATCATGGAGCGTTTATATCAAACGAATGCTTGTAGAGTCCTATATGTGATAAGAATACCAGGTTTTGTACCTTCCTGTGCAGCAGGGCTCATGGTGCCCCCTGCTGACTCGCTTTGGGACATAATGGTGACCTTGATCTTGGCTCTCTTGGTGGCTTTGCTTGGTGTGGGACTAGGCGCCTGCCTCCTCCTGCCATGGGACCTCAGTTCATCTCTGTCCAGGCCCTCCATCTGATCACTGGTCACTGGCACTGCACCACACAAACAAACACAGACTTTGACCAGACTGCTGAGAGGACATTAACCTGGGCTGTTTTATCCTTCGTTAACCCCCCCACATTAATATTAAATCTAGCCTGTCTGTAATATCAACCTGCTTTAAAAAAAGGTTCAGCAATATAAAATGTACTATTGTGAGTTTAAGAAATGTTAAGAATTCAAAGCATGACATTGGGTGTTAAGTGAGGAGCCAGTGCAGTATTTCAGTGTGACATTCATATAGAATTGGGGCAATGGAAACCAGGAAAGGAGTGAAAAGACACAGTGGAAAGAGAGAGGAAAAGGGAGAAACACTTACCAAAAATACAAGGAGGGGTGCCAGGAGGAAGATTTTTCCTCACAAGCATGTTTTGTTTCATAAAAGCAGCAAACTGAGCTGGAATGAAGGAAGGAGAAAAAAAAGTCGGAAAAGAAAGAAAGAGAAGAGACGAGAAGAGAGAGTATTTCAGTCACTTTCTATCTTGCCCCATCAGATGTTTTATATCTGCAAACATTTCCACATCTCACAAACAACCCTGTCTGCTCAGCTCGCAGTCAAAGTCGAGGTAAATGACTTATCGCAACAAGTTCACATAATCAAGTGGCACAAGATTGAGAGCCGTGTACAGACAGGTACAAAGGATTGCCGCGCATGTTCACGCGAACATGACTGTGTTCTTTGTGTTTTCAATGCATCCAAAATTGAGTGTGGTGGGGAACCAACCTTGAGCCTGCTTAGGAGTGAGTACTGTGCCGGAGCGTTGCATGTGTGTCTTGAGGAGCTGCGTGGCTGTGATCAGACTGGACTTCTGTGCTGGAGAGAGACCGGACGTCTTAGGTTTGGGACTTGAAGTGGGACTGCTACAGACGCTAGACAGATCCTGAGGACACAGTGAAGACGAGGGACACCCGATGAGTCATGATTAGTGTCAGTCATTGAACATGTAAACCTATTGCTTTTAATATTCATTAGAAACTTAACTTTAATTGAAAATGCCGCTGGCTCAAACATTGTACGTACATTAGAGTTCCTCCAAAATGCAGTCTACAAAATGTATACATCATTTTAAAGGAAAAATAAAGAATATAGCACATATTCCTTAAATTTAAATAAGTTGGTAATTGAGGCACCTGTTAACTGACCTCTGAACCTGAAGGTGAGATGGGAAGTCTGAGTGCAGGGGAGGAAGGTCGTCCTCTCTCCATGTCAAAGGGAAGCTCCCGCCGAGGCCTTTTCTTCTTCTCTGTGTCCAGGTCCCTCATCTCCCCGGAGCCGTGGCCGTGGCCCTCCGCCCGTGTGAGGACGCCCGACAAGAAGTCAGCTATCTCATCCTGCAGATCAGTCATGAAAGAAGAAAAAAAGCTTTTCTTATCAACATAATAGGCAGGTTTTTTCCTTTGCAGAGGATTGAGAAACTCTCCAGACTAATGGTATAAATTGAACATTTCCAGTTGCAAGGACCGACCTGAACGCAGCGGTCCACCATGGTCTGCGTTAGTCCCTCTGACTTCATCTTTGTCGAATTGATTCTGTGGAGGAAGAACATTTTGTGATTCTACCAATACTAGAAATCCACCGCTAGAAAGAATATAATATCCTCTTATTTCCTCCTCGTTGAGCCGCCAGGTTGTGACTGACCTGAGGTTGTCGTCTGACCCTCCCACCACCACCATGCTGTTGTCTGCCCTCAGCTTCTCTCTGAACTCCTCCATGCCCTCGATGCTACACTGCAGAGCATTCTGGCCGACCACAAACAACACGGGGGTCTTCATGTCCAGCAGCGGGTCATCCACATCCTGCAAACCAGTAGCACATTAACCTTCATTACAACTACTGACTTGAAGCTAAAAGGTCAGTTGTTCTTCGTAGAAACTGATGAATGAAAATGAATGGAAGATACGGTCTACGGTCTTACCCCTCTTGGCCCGTTGACTGTTAGCAGCGGGAAGCCGAGACACACTACAGCGGTCAGATACTCCATAAGAGATACCTGCAATGAATCAGGGTTAAATTAGCTAAAGAAGCTTTAAAGACAGAAAAACATAATTTGCATTTTTTTATGGGTTAAAATCACTTCGCCTCACATTAGATAACAATGATACATTATAAGAAGACTTACGTGACAGGCGATGAGAGCACCAGCGTTCCAGCCAACCAGGATTATGGGTTTGTGGGGGAAGTGACTGTGAACCTGATGGTTAAATGTATGACATCATACAGCTGCACACACATCCATTACGAAGTCAAACATAACAGAATCTGTATTCTACATCGATATATTTTTTTCTCCATTTTGTCTTCACAGACATGATCACTGAAGTGTTAAGAGAAACATCTGAGACAAGATAATTATAACACAATTTGTCTAATAGGTCAGTTTTTGTTTAATGTGCACAAACTGAGCATTGTCCGTAAATAATGAACAACAAATAAAAAATGTACTTTTAGGAAGTAAGTTGAAGAAACTTAAAAAAAGTCTGTTTTGATTATTGTGAAAAAATAACCCTGATGATGGTGTCAGGGTAATCTCTGCTTGGGCTGAGACCTATATTGTTTAACAGAGAGCCTCCATTACAAGCCCGAGTTGTGGGGTGTAAAAGATTTAGGCATTTAGGACGCATGGGCGGTTTCACAAAAGACACTATTCAGCTGAATTATGGGAAATGTAGGATCCAGTGTTTTGGCGCTTGACTCATACTCAAGACCCAAAGTCAAAATATCGAGGCCTTTGCTGCTTCGATTTTGTCCATTAAGTTTTAAGTTTGTCTCTTCTGATTCCCCATCTTTATGAAAGTGCAACTCTAAAATTTGGGAGTACCCCCTAACTTGATTAGAATCTGTCCTTTATTTGTGTTTGCACACTAATTAAGCCAGATATTACTGACAGTTTATATAAAGAACTTAATTTAGCTTAATAGTCATGCTGTCGTTGTTACACAAGTCACAAACACAGCTCACTGGTTTTGTGGGGAAAGTTTGAAAAAAATCAAGATGATGCAGATCAGACAGACAAAATGCATCGGTGTAAAAGTGTTCAACATCGAACACAAGAATGTCATAAAAAATGAAAGTTTCATGATGTCACACTGAAAAAAAAGAAGTCAGCATGTAAATCTATGCAGCTCCACACTAGCGGCACTGTGAGGCAGTACTTAGGCACAGTGTGCTTGCTTTTGGCTTAATGCTCATGCCTGCATGGCAAAATTCTGATAATTAAAGTACAAACATGCTGATGTTTAGCAGTATAATGTTTACCATGCTCACCATAGTTCAGCATGCTAGCTCGCTAACATTTGCTAATTTGCATCCTCCATAAAAGCGTTGGACAAATTGAGAATTTGAACGCGTGGAGAACCTGTGTGTTTCCATTCAAAATTCAATGTTTTTCTTCGTTTAAGTTAGTTGCAGTTTGTTTAAAGATGTGCTGGTTAACAGCAGTGGAAGTCCAGAGCTAATAATAATTTAGCAGATGTTTCAAAATGTAGTAAAGTAAAGCAAACACTAAATTAACTTTATTTCAAAAAGAATGGGAATAGAAAGTCAGACGGAGTATGAAATGTCACTAAAGGTCATGTGTTTGCCACAATGTCGAGTGGTACCAAAATAATTTGCCATTTTCAAAGTCATGTAAAAGCAGAGGAACCTCTTCCAGTAAAATGATCACCTTTCCGCCTTATTTAACCAGAACATCCTACCTCCAAGACCTTAGCTCTGACCGTGCCCAACATGTGCTCCAAGCACTGTGTGATGCCAATGTTGGCTCCGCTGTTCACGTGACTGTGCACTGGAATGACCTGCCATTGAAACAGCTATTATAGGCACTTTTCTGAGACTATTAAAACTCAAATTACTAATAAAATATAGATTTAACTGAATGAGATTTAAGACCTTTCCCAAACAAGAGAGTTGCGACTGCCAGAATCTCATTCGCCGTGAAGTAGAGAGGGCGGGATTGGTCGGGCTTGATGGTGCAATTAGGATGAGTGGCGACCCAGGAAGCTTGCTCTGAAACATATAAGAGAACAGAACAGGGATCTGGTCTTTAACTGTTACAGATCACGAAGAACAAAGTAAAAAACTAAATTGTGTAACAATGCTTTCTATTACAATGGTTAAGTGTTACCGGTTTGTTTTGAGACAGGACTCCAACAGCTGGGTCCCAGGGCCGTTTCAGTAGCAGTGACAGGGCCTCTGCACTGGGAGTACCCGTCTTTGCTGTTGTCAGCAACATTCTGTCAATCAGCAACGGCAACTTCCAAGACAACAAAGAGAAATAGTAATGAATCAAGAATCCCAGATGTTGGAAATAGTGGCGCAGACATCTGACAGTAAATATAGACCAGTTCTTACTCTTCATTAAGTTACACACACACACATCATACCTTGCTTTTGAGAGTCTGCAGCACATCCAGGTAAGCAGCGAGCATAGCGAGGCTCAAGGATTCAATCATGGTCGTGTGTAACCACTGCGTCAGTTTGGTGTCCCAGTTCACACTGGCTAATGCATGCCGCACCTTCCTGGCACACTTGTCCACAGCTATTCTCCGCAAGATTGGCTCATTGGAAGCCTGAGAGAAACAAGATCACACAAGAGACAGACAAAGGCAATTTACAAATGGCTTAAGTCACACACATCAATACACAGATGACGCTTTACCTAGACTTTAGAAATGGAAAAACATATTGCACTGGTTTGGTACATTGTTTTGCACCAGCCTTCGAGATACAGCTGCATTGATTTGTGGGTTGTATGATGGAAGAAAACTATCCAAGTCTATAAAGACGATCCAATAAAGCAGCGACTATTGAAGATACTTATCGTAATTTCGGGAGCAGGACCACTCCTCAATCCTACCACTTCCTGCATATTCATAAATACCCGCCTAACTCGCTTCTTCTGCTCCGCTCTCGTATTCGGTGTCCCTCCCTCCCGCCCTCCTCATTTTTTCTCTTCCTCTCTCTTCTTCTCTCCTCCTGTCCTCTACCTACGGTCCTGAGGAGGTTCGCCGTGCCCGGGTGCTACGGCGGATTCCCTATCGACGCTCCCCACAACTCATTCGGCTAACCGGACGAGCTACACGAAGCTCAAGCCTCGCATCTCAATCACGCTTACCTTCAATAAATCTGTTAAACGCTTCCATTTGATGGTGTGGTCCTTGCTAGTGAATAAGCTATATAAACAGTCCAAACAGTCATTGACATACATTATATTTCGATTAACAGTGCCTTTGTTATCAAACAAGTGGGAAAGCAAACACACTGTTGCTGAAGAACTTATCCAATGTCTTTAATTTAAAGCTCTTGAGAACAGATTTAGATCAAACTTTCATAACTTACATTTTCATTGGCCAGACGGGCGAGTCTTTCAGCTTGTAGAGCTTTAAGGACTTTATTGAACAGTTTGTTCTGGGCCACTGACCATCCAGTCCTGAAACCAAATAATGATGAAGTCAAAAATAAGCACTTTAACTTATATACTTTCAACATCGTCTCGATGAACACAAGTGGCTCCAGATGTTTGATTACTTGTTTACATGTTCCTCCCAGTCATCGGGGGGTGGAGGACTCTCAGCAACCGTGCGAGCAAACAGAACGTGGCGCTCACACTCCTTCATCACACTGAGAGCTTTCTGGTTATCATACAGAGGAACCGGTGTCGGTGTGGCGGTCTCCACATCTAATAGAGAATCAGAGTCTCTGCAGACAAAGAAAAGAGAATATCACGTTACTGCAACGCAGAAAATAGCTCACTTCATTTCAGATGGAAATTATGGATAGGAGCTTTTTAACTTACGACAAGGCTTCAGGCTGGCGACGAGGGGTAACAAACAGCGTCCTTGTGGGCCGGGCACTGCTGGCATCTGGATGGGCATTCCATGGTTTGGCATAGCTGTGGTCCAAAAACACCAAATCCAACTCTCTCTCATGAGCCGACAGCTGGAAAAGCAAGGATGTGCCCATCTTTCGTGCCGATATCTGGAAGTCCTTATCCCCACCACGATGCATCGTCTTCCTGGGCCCCGGAGGGCCCCGGGAAGAGCTCAACAACTTGCGTGGATTCAGACTAAACTGAAAAAGAGGAGCCAAAGAGTATTATTTAAAATAGGCTGAGAAAACTATTCCTTTTACTGCCTTTCCACGACTAAACAACATGAAGGGGGCGTTTCTACAAAGCAGCAATAGTGATGCTGAACATAATCTAGCGCTGAAGGGTTATGGGGCAGCAATTTATAATTGATTGGTTGTTTACATCACTTGTTTAAAGAATATCCCCAAAAACTCTGTTCAAGTATATTAAAAGCGAATAAATGCTGGATTCCTACGTTACTACTGTTGTATTCTGCTTATATTTAGGTTTTGACATGAAACAAGACAATTGATGACGTTACCATTGATCATGCATCATTGAACGTGATAGACAAAACGACTACTCGAGGAAACAACCGTAAGATTAACTAATTTAAACCCTGATCGCATGATGTGACGTTCAAACATGCTTCCGCTTTGTCCACGGTGAGCACCACCCTTCACTACAATAATAACAACAATAATGATGTTATATATGACCTGTTTAGGGTTGAATATAACTTATAAACCCGTCACGTGTCTTGTTGATGTATACCTTTACGTGGCTGTCGGTATTCAATATTTATCATGAACTCTGTGTAAAGGGACTGACGACTATGGGCTGGCCTGGCATGCTAACGTTAGCATAGCAAGCTAAAAGCTACCCAAATGGCGCTTATCGCTGCGTTGTGCTGCTCACCTCTTCGCTCTATTACTCCATGTTTGTCAAGACGGTTTAAATTCTTCTTTTGAGCCAAACACCACCAAAGAAATACATATTTATTTGCTTATTCCAGAGGTTATTATGAACCCCAAATACTCAGTGCGCAAAAGCCTTACTTCCATCTGTTGTGCGATTTGTTGCCATGTTAGGCAACACAACCCTCCTTTTCACGGCAACAAAAGAAGGAGGACGGCCAGGGCCACATTTCAAGAAAACTGGCAACCCCGTTTGTGGCGCGTCCAAGAGTGACGCAAAACATGGACAGGATTATTAGAGTCTGGATCATTTACTCGATGTTAATAATTACCTAACACTATGAAAATAATGCCTGTGAATGATCGCGTTGCTGTTTTAATACATGATTTAAATGCACCTTTGTACTTAAGTAGTTAGTGATAATTGAGTTAGTTAGTCAAAATCTAGCCCCAGTTATTATTTTGAGAATGAAAAAAAACATTTTCACTCCACAAAGTCATGTAAAAATAGACATTCTGTTAAATTTCATTTGTATAGCACAACATCTCAGATCACAAATGGGCCTCAGAGGGCTTTACAATCTGTACAACATACAATATCCTCTGTCCTTGGATCCTAGAAGAAATTATTACTTCTAATAATAACAGCAGCAGTGGATACAATAGAATGATAATGACAATAAAACCATTAATAATAATAATAATAACAATAATAATATCAAAATAACTATTAATAATTACTAATAAGAGTAATACATAACTAGACTCCAAACTATGTTTATGTGTGTCAAATCTTAAAATCAACCTGAGAAAAAAGAATACTTTTACATTGTTCTAGTATTTATATTTGGTGTTAAACTGGAGTGACCTCTTCCAGTAAACAGCCCCTTCCTCCCATGCCCCTTATTTACTTCCAAAGGTCCCTGCAGACACACTGTTTAAAAGACAGAGCCCCTCATTAAAAGTGCAGTTGCCTACATCTTAATCTCTTCACACACTACAAGCCGGACAAATTTAACTGCCACCATGGTGAGTTTAAAATTATTAAATTGTAAAATTGTTTGTTGCAGCTATTTTTGTGTTTGAAGAGATAAAGTAATGTAAATCATGGAGGGGAAGAGAGTTGTTAAATGTGAGGTTTGTTAGTGAATAAAGTGTCTAAGAATGAGTTTTGACTCATGACATGGACCTCAAGTCATGATTGTCAAAATGGCAAGACTTTACAACATGATTCATTTGTGTTTTAGAGATATTTATGATCATGGATGTATAAAGATACATTGTTTCACCAGCGTTGCTTTGTTTTTTCATGGGCAAGTTTATGGGCAAACACAAGCTTATGATACTTTCACATTTTGTTCACCAAGATAATCTTCACAAATGAACATCACTTTTATGATTTTTGAAGCGTGAATGCAATTGCCAGAAGTAAAAAGCTATCGGCTTTTGAACAAACTACACCACGGACAAATGAGCACGAGTATAAACACAACGAGGCTGTCTAGAGGGACTAGTCGGTTGATGACATTTGTAGTCTCATTTAGCCACATATTAGCAACTGTTTTTTAAAGACATGTAAAAGCTTAAAAATTCATGAGAGGGATATTTACTGATGTATTTTTATATTGTAGAACAAAAAATGTAAATAGCTTAAGCCTGACCGCAGACCTTATTTCAGGCATCAAACAAAAAAGCCCATTGACTTCTATGAGAAAACCTGAAGTGCAGGTTTTAGTGTTCATTCTTGCACCACTCTATATCTGACTGGAATCCGTATGTTGAGATCAAATGTTAAAACTGTGATTTTTGTTTCCAATTTTTCCATGAAGAAATATTTGGCTCTGGCTTTGCTGCTAAGTGCTCTGGTGTCACTGTCAATAGCTCAATGCTACCAAAAAGCCATGAAACCAGGTAAAAGGAAAAAAGAACACCCACATACAGTATATTTGTGGTAAATAGACATATGTTTTGAAAGATATTTACCACTCTTTTCTTGCACCCATAGGCATGACCCATTGTCAGGACGATGAGGATAATACATGGCATCCAACCGGATCTTCTTGGAGAAACAGTAAATGTATGGACTGTACCTGTGATGGGTGTTGCGCTGGGTGAGTACACAGAGCTCAACATTTAAGGTATTAAAGGGGTACAAATTCAATTAAAACTAGACTTACATATTCTACTGTTTGCTGTGTATTTGCAGGTATTCAACCCCGACGAACTTCCCTGCCGACTGTGTGAAAGTTTTTGACCCGCAGGCTTGTGAATTCAGAGTGCACAGGAAAGACAACCCGACCGTACCGTGTCCAATTTTTGGAGCAGTAGGGAAGTGATGGAGTGGTCTGAAGGTCTGAAGTACAGCATGCAGATGTGATCCCTCACTGGCTTCTCACCAGGAAACTTGTTTTGTGTGTTGAAACACACGACCAAGCAGGAAGCAGCTGCCAGAAATTGAAAATAAAATACTGCTGCAAATAAAATTTCAAATGAATAAATAAATCACACATTTCTACATTATTGACTGATTTTAAACAGTTTAAATCAGTTACTTTCCACAAGAAGTAATACTCGTGATGTGTAAACAGTTGTATAATGTCTTCTGCATTGTTCCAAAAATGAATGACTTCTGGAGGAAGATAGAAAGAACTAGAAAATCCCTAAAGAAATTTTGACAGTGTGGCTTCTACTGCCCGAAGACTTTTAATGAGGGGCTCTGTCTTTTAAACAGTGTGTCTGCAGGGACCTTTGGAAGTAAATAAGGGGCATGGGAGGAAGGGGCTGTTTACTGGAAGAGGTCACTCCAGTTTAACACCAAATAAAAATACTAGAACAATGTAAAAGTATTCTTTTTTCTCAGGTTGATTTTAAGATTTGACACACATAAACATAGTTTGGAGTCTAGTTATGTATTACTCTTATTAGTAATTATTAATAGTTATTTTGATATTATTATTGTTATTATTATTATTATTATTAATGGTTTTATTGTCATTATCATTCTATTGTATCCACTGCTGTTATTATTAGAAGTAATCATTTCTTCTAGGATCCAAGGACAGAGGATATTGTATGTTGTACAGATTGTAAAGCCCTCTGAGGCCCATTTGTGATCTGAGATGTTGTGCTATACAAATACAATTTAACAGAATGTCTATTTTTACATGACTTTGTGGAGTGAAAATGTCTTTTTTCATTCTCAAAATAATAACTGGGGCTAGATTTTGATTTTGACTAACTACCTCAATTATCACTAACTACTTAAGTAAAGTAGAAAAGTGCATTGAAATCATGTATTGAAACAGCAACGCGATCATTCACAGGCATTATTTTCACAGTGTTAGGTAATTATTAACATCGAGTAAATGATCCAGACTCTAATAATCCTGTCATTCATTTTTGGAACAATGGGCGTTTGTGTTCAATTAAACAGGCTCTTCGACAAATGGGACATTTTTCGGACTATTGAGGTTTGAGATTAATGGGTGGTTGGACCAATGGCACCGGCAAAGGTACTGATCTCAGGGAACATAGACACACTCTCATCCATGCCATATAATGAGTTAAAACTAATTATTAGAACTTTTGTTCACAAGCAAACCTTGGATTTTACAACACATTACTTTATCCCATCAATACACAAAAACAGCTACCAACAAACATGTGTTACCAGAATTTAAAACTCACCATACAGTCAGTTTGAATTGTGTTTAGGTAAGAAGTTAAAATATAGGGAACTGTGCTTTTAACGAAGGGCTCAGTCTTTTTATCAGTGTGTCTGCAGGGACCTTTGGCATTAAATAAGGCGAAAAGGTGGTCATTTTACTGGAAGAGGTCACTACTGTTTGTATTTGCTAAATACAAACTTGTTTGAGGAAAGTTAGTTCCTCTGCTTTTACATTACTTTGAAAATGGCAAATTATTTTGGTACCACTCGAACATTGTGGCAAACACATGACCTTAAGTGACATTTCATACTCCGTGTTGGAGCCATAATGTAGTTTTGTTTTCTTTTGTTTTGGAGGGAAACACTGGGTGGGTTTACACATGCAGTTCTGAGATTGAACAGTGGGTGGCACATTAACCTAAAAGTGCATATATGTAAGTGCCTGGTAATGAGAATCAGGTGTGTGGATGGGAAGCTAACAGTTTTTGACCGTGTCAAGGTATCGTGTCAATGTGTCTTGTCAGCCAGCATGTCAGCTTGGACTTTTAAGGTCTTATATTATCCTGTCAAGTAACCTATGGCAGTCTGTTATGGTGTCAATCTGCAAATGGAATAAAAGCATCAACTGATCGAAAGAAAGACAGCGCATTGGACAGTGAAATGTTTGTGGAACACGCGTCCGAACAAGTTCTCCCGTTCGCCCCCCAGTGGCTTTAAGGAATTAAATGGATATTGGTTAAAGTCAGTACACTCTGTCTGACTTTCTATTCCCATTCTTTTTGAAATAAAGTTAATTTAGTGTTTGCTTTACTTTACTACATTTTGAAACATCTGCTAAATTATTATTAGCTCTGGACTTCCACTGCTGTTAACCAGCACATCTTTAAACACACTGCAACTAACTTAAACGAAGAAAAACATTGAATTTTGAATGGAAGCACACAGGTTCTCCACGCGTTTAATTGTAAAAACGTAGGTGATCCCCTCACTTTTCATCAAGCTATCAGGTCAAATTCTCAATTTGTCCAACGCTTTTATGGAGGATGCAAATTAGCAAATGTTAGCGAGCTAGCATGCTGAACTATGGTGAGCATGGTAAACATTATACTGCTAAACATCAGCATGTTTGTACTTTAATTATCAGAATTTTGCCATGCAGGCATGAGCATTAAGCCAAAAGCAAGCACACTGTGCCTAAGTACTGCCTCACAGTGCCGCTAGTGTGGAGCTGCATAGATTTACATGCTGACTTCTTTTTTTTCAGTGTGACATCATGAAACTTTCATTTTTTATGACATTCTTGTGTTCGATGTTGAACACTTTTACACCGATGCATTTTGTCTGTCTGATCTGCATCATCTTGATTTTTTTCAAACTTTCCCCATAAAACCAGTGAGCTGTGTTTGTGACTTGTGTAACAACGACAGCATGACTATTAAGCTAAATTAAGTTATTTATATAAACTGTCAGTAATATCTGGCTTAATTAGTGTGCAAACACAAATAAAGGACAGATTCTAATCAAGTTAGGGGGTACTCCCAAATTTTAGAGTTGCACTTTCATAAAGATGGGGAATCAGAAGAGACAAACTTAAAACTTAATGGACAAAATCGAAGCAGCAAAGGCCTCGATATTTTGACTTTGGGTCTTGAGTATGAGTCAAGCGCCAAAACACTGGATCCTACATTTCCCATAATTCAGCTGAATAGTGTCTTTTGTGAAACCACCCATGCGTCCTAAATGCCTAAATCTTTTACACCCCACAACTCGGGCTTGTAATGGAGGCTCTCTGTTAAACAATATAGGTCTCAGCCCAAGCAGAGATTACCCTGACACCATCATCAGGGTTATTTTTTCAAACTTTGTCGAGCTTCCGAAGACATTATACATCACGAGTATTACTTCTTGTGGAAAGTAACTGGTTTAAAATCAGTCAATAATGTAGAAATGTGTGATTTATTTATTTATTTGAAATTTAATTTGCAGCAGTATTTTATTTTCAATTTCTGGCAGCTGCTTCCTGCTTGGTCGTGTGTTTCAACACACAAAACAAGTTTCCTGGTGAGAAGCCAGTGAGGGATCACATCTGCATGCTGTACTTCAGACCTTCAGACCACTCTATCACTTCCCTACTGCTCCAAAAATTGGACACGGTACGGTCGAGTTGTCTTTCCTGTGCACTCTGAATTCACAAGCCTGCGGGTCAAAAACTTTCACACAGTCGGCAGGGAAGTTCGTCGGGGTTGAATACCTGCAAATACACAGCAAACGGTAGAATATGTAAGTCTAGTTTTAATTGAATTTGTACCCCTTTAATACCTTAAATGTTGAGCTCTGTGTACTCACCCAGCGCAACACCCATCGCAGGTACAGTCCATACATTTACTGTTTCTCCAAGAAGATCCGATTGGATGCCATGTATTATCCTCATCGTCCTGACAATGGGTCATGCCTATGGGTGCAAGAAAAGAGTGGTAAATATCTTTCAAAACATATGTCTATTTACCACAAATATACTGTATGTGGGTGTTTTTCTTTCCTTTTACCTGGTTCCATGGCTTTTCGGTAGCATTGAGCTATTGACAGTGACACCAGAGCACTTAGCAGCAAAGCCAGAGCCAAATATTTCTTCATGGAAAAATTGGAAACAAAAATCACAGTTTTAACATTTGATCTCAACATACGGATTCCAGTCAGATATAGAGTGGTGCAGGAATGAACACTAAAACCTGCACTTCAGGTTTTCTCATAGAAGTCAATGGGCTTTTTTGTTTGATGCCTGAAATAAGGTCTGCGGTCAAGCTTAAGCAATTTAAATTTGTTGTTCTACTATATAAAAATACATCAGTAAATATCCCTCTCATGAATTTTTAAGCTTTTACATGTCTTTAAAAAACAGTTGCTAATATGTGGCTAAATGAGACTACAAATGTCATCAACCGACTAGTCCCTCTCGACAGCCTCGTTGTGTTTATACTCGTGCTCATTTGTCCGTGGTGTAGTTTGTTCAAAAGCCGATAGCTTTTTACTTCTGGCAATTGCATTCACGCTTCAAAAATCATAAAAGTGATGTTCATTTGTGAAGATTATCTTGGTGAACAAAATGTAAAAGTATCATAAGCTTGTGTTTGCCCATAAACTTGCCCATGAAAAAACAAAGCAACGCTGGTGAAACAATGTATCTTTATACATCCATGATCATAAATATCTCTAAAACACAAATGAATCATGTTGTAAAGACTTGCCATTTTGACAATCATGACTTGAGGTCCATGTCATATAATGAGTCAAAACTCATTCTTAGACACTTTATTCACTAACCTCACATTTAACAACTCTCTTCCCCTCCATGATTTACATTACTTTATCTCTTCAAACACAAAAATAGCTGCAACAAACAATTTCACAACTTAATCATTTTAAACTCACCATCGTGGCAGTTAAATGTGTCCGGCTTGTGTTGAGACTTCACTTTTCCTGAATGGAGGGAATGCCGCTGGACTGGGCTACGCCTATTGGCTCCTCCTCTTATCGATCCTTTGTGGCAAAAGTTCTTCGACCCCTCCTTCTTCTTCGTGTCTGGCACGCTGTCCATCCTTCTGATCACATTCCTCATCGGTGAGGTCACCTCTGCTCACCGCTGCATATCTCCTTATTCGGTATCACTGCCTCTCTTCTGCTCCATGCCTGTAAAGCCTCGCTCAGAATGTCCCTATATCTGACCCTTAATACTTGTTCTTTACAGCGTTTAATACCTACAGTGACTATACTTTTATGGTTTAATACATTCAATTAGTTAATATACTGCAACATATAATGTCCTCTATAAGTAAACATCCTGTAAACATATAATACATTCCATAAGTAAATATATTGTGACTCTTTAACATATGTTGTGACCCTTTAACATATTTTTGATATTCTTATTATTGTGACACTTTTATTCACCACTAGGGTGCTATTAATTATACTAATAATGTTTTTAATACTGAAATCCTTCACACTTGTAGTGTGTGAAGAGATTAAGATGTAGGCAGCTGCACTTTTAATGAAGGGCTCTGTCTTTTAAACAGTATGTCTGCAGGGACCTTTGGAAGTCGTGCAGCACTGGGACTCTCTGACCACGTCATGGTCCACCTGATTCCTGCATACAGGCAGAAACTCAAGCTCTGCAAATCTGTTGTGAGGAAATTCAAGAAGTGGACCAGTGAGGCTCTGGAGGATCTTCGGACGTGCTTGGACTGTACAGACTGGGATGTCTTCAGGACTGCTACCAACAGTCTGGATGAGTACACAGAGACTGTAACTTCATATATCAGCTTCTGTGAGGACAGCTGTGTTCCAACAAGCACCAGGGTGAGTTACAACAATGACAAACCCTGGTTTACAGCGGAACTCAGACAGCTAAGACTGCAAAAGGATCAGGCATTTAGGAGTGGGGACAAGGACTTGTACAAAGAGGCAAAATACAGGTTTAGCAAGGCGGTCAGGAACACTAAACGTGTGTACTCTGAGAAACTGCAACACCAGCTCTCAGCAAGTGACTCTGCTTCTGTCTGGAGAGGTCTCAGACAGATAACCAACTACAAGCCTAAAACCCCCCACTCTATGAAGACGAGCTGAACGAGTTCTACTGCAGATTCGAAAGACAATGGGGCAGTCCTGACTCCATTCCCCACAGCTCCATCAACCAGCCCCAGACCACCAGCCCCCCCTCCCCCAGCCCAGCGGGGGCTCATGCCTCTGTACCACTTGGGAGCTGAACATCAGCTCCATCACTAACAAAAGCTCAGCAGAGGATGTACTTCCTGAGGCAGCTGAAGAAATTCAACCTACCAAAGACAATGATGGTGTACTTCTACACAGCCATCATTGAGTCCATCCTCTGCTCCTCCATCACAGTCTGGTACGCTGCAGCCACAGCCAAGGACAAGGGCAGACTGCAGCGCATCATCCGCTCTGCCGAGAGGGTGATTGGCTGCAATCTGCCGTCCCTCCAGGACTTGTTCGGTTCAAGGACCCTGAAGCGAGCAAAAAAAGATTGCAGCCGACCCCTCTCACCCTGGACAAAAACAGTTTGTGCCCCTTCCATCTGGCAGGAGGCTGAGGTCCATCAGGACCAAGACCTCACGCCACACGAACAGTTTCTTCCTGTCGGCAGTCGGGCTCATTAACAGAGCCCGGGTCCCCCACTGACTGACTCTGTCATCCCCAGGACAATTTTCCTACCTCCCTACTAGTTCCCCTGCACATCCCTTCATATTTTAATACACTTGTCACTTTTACATTACTTTTACATTACACTTACATTACACTGGTTTATAGTCCTGTTATCTGTTTGTTGTGCACTTTATTTTATATTCTTTTAAATTCTATTGTAAATTGTAATGTTTCTATTTCTTGCACTGTTGATTGTTGTTGACTGTTTAATGTTATTGTTTAATGTTATTGTCTAATGTTATGCACCACCCGCCATGAAAAATTCCTTGTATGTGAAACATACATTGGCAATAAACGGTTCTGTGTTTCCCCGACATGAACATACTTCACTAGACAAAAATTCAATAACTCATAGCGCCGCCTATACTTTTATTTACTCCTCCTAGCCAGGTGACCTTATGACTCTACAATTTGGTAAGCATAGCCTCAAGACATTGATGATGCATCATCTTGAATATTGTGAGTTTTCGTTGAACGTTGTTGCCGTGGCGACGCATCGTTCGCCATGAAAAAGGAAGCTGATGGTTTAGTGGCTTAGGATGCTAAAAAATTCATGAAACTTTGTACATGTGTCAAAGGCATTGGATGAATTATTGTATGTGATTTTTGTCTTTGGTCGTTTTAAATTGCCTCTGTAGCGCCCCCTACAATATTTCAAATTCGTCCCCTCTTCGCGTGTGTGTGCGTGTGCCCGCGTCCCCTCTTCGCGTGTGTGTGGTGTGCACGCGTCCCTTCTTCGCGTGTGTGGGGTGTGCCCGCGTCCCCTCTTCGCGTGTGTGTGCGTGTGCCCGCGTCCCCTCTTCGCGTGTGTGTGGTGTGCACGCGTCCCCTCTTCGCGTGTGTGTGGTGTGCCCGCGTCCCCTCTTCGCGTGTGTGTGGTGTGCCCGCGTCCCCTCTTCGCGTGTGTGTGCGTTTGCACGCGTCCCCTCTTCGCGTGTGTGTGGTGTGCACGCGTCCCCTCTTCGCGTGTGTGTGCGTGTGCATGCGTCCCCTTGCTTCCCCTTCGTTGTTCAAGGCGTCATACTTTAACAAACTCCTCCTAGAGATTTAACCCGATCAACTGCAGATTTGGTCAGTATGCTCTTGAGACCTTGGCAGTGAAAAGTTACTCAAAGATCAAAAAGTTATCGAACAATGTATCCGTGGCGTGGCGTCAAAAAAACACCATTCGCCGCGAAACAGGAAGTAGTTGTAACTTGGTCGTGCATTGTCTAATCTGCTCCAAATCTGTCATATGTCATAACACCCTGACCCGGAACACATCTATATGATAATTTAGAATCATAGTAATAGCGCCACCTAGTGGCAACCGGAAGTTGTACGTTGTATACTTTGACATCCTGCTCCTCACAGATTAATCAGATCCCTCTGAAGTTTTGTCAGAAAAGCCTTAAGACCTTGATAATGCTTCATTGAGAAGATTGTAAGAAGTTGTCGAAGGGCGGCGACGTGGCGGCTCGGCGAATTTCGATCCTTCGCCATGAATGAATAAATTGATGTAACTCGACTCCACATCATCAGATCTTTACCAGATTTCACTTGTTTGATTAGACTCCAGTCCTGAAGACATCCAAAGGTCAATTTCTAATCATAGTCATAGCGCCACCTACTGGTAACAGTAAGTTAAAGTCTTTATACTTTGGCTTGTTTCTCTTAGCAGGTAAATCAGATCAACATCAAATTAGTTCCACACAAATGTAAGAAGTTGATAATGCCAGTTCATGAAGCTTTTGATGTTTCTTCGAACGCCGTTGCCGTGGCGACGCAGTCTTCGCCGTGAAAAACGAAGGCAATTTTGAGAGGCTATTAATGCTCGAAACATAATCAAACTTGGCATTCACATTTAAAGCCCAAAATGTAGTTACAAAATATGGTTTTAATGCTTCAGAGTGGCAAATTGGCTCAATAGCGCCCCCTACAAAATTTCAAAGAAGCAGCTCTCGCAGTACGTTTCACATAGATTTACAAAACTTGGTAGGCACATGTATCACATGTGGACTTAAAATAAAGTCTCTTGGGACCATGCTCTAAACCCAACCGGAAGTCAGCCATTTTTTTTTTTTTATGAATTTCTAGTGTCGTTTTTATGATTTCCAGGCGATGTACTTTAACGAACTCCTCCTAGGGAAATAATCGAATCAACTTCAAATTTGGTCAGAACAATCTAACGACCTTAGTGATGAAAAGTTACTCAAAGCTTGTTGTTTCCTGAAAAGCCGTTGCCGTGGCGTGAAAATGTCTTTTTTCATTCTCAAAATAATAACTGGGGCTAGATTTTGATTTTGACTAACTACCTCAATTATCACTAACTACTTAAGTAAAGTAGAAAAGTGCATTGAAATCATTTATTGAAACAGCAACGCGATCATTCACAGGCATTATTTTCACAGTGTTAGGTAATTATTAACATCGAGTAAATGATCCAGACTCTAATAATCCTGTCATTCATTTTTGGAACAATGGGCGTTTGTGTTCAATTAAACAGGCTCTTCGACAAATGGGACATTTTTCAGACTATTGAGGTTTGAGATTAATGGGTGGTTGGACCAATGGCACCGGCAAAGGTACTGATCTCAGGGAACATAGACACACTCTCATCCATGCCATATAATGAGTTAAAACTAATTATTAGAACTTTTGTTCACAAGCAAACCTTGGATTTTACAACACATTACTTTATCCCATCAATACACAAAAACAGCTACCAACAAACATGTGTTACCAGAATTTAAAACTCACCATACAGTCAGTTTGAATTGTGTTTAGGTAAGAAGTTAAAATATAGGGAACTGTGCTTTTAACGAAGGGCTCAGTCTTTTTATCAGTGTGTCTGCAGGGACCTTTGGCATTAAATAAGGCGAAAAGGTGGTCATTTTACTGGAAGAGGTCACTACTGTTTGTATTTGCTAAATACAAACTTGTTTGAGGAAAGTTAGTTCCTCTGCTTTTACATGACTTTGAAAATGGCAAATTATTTTGGTACCACTCGAACATTGTGGCAAACACATGACCTTAAGTGACATTTCATACTCCGTGTTGGAGCCATAATGTAGTTTTGTTTTCTTTTGTTTTGGAGGGAAACACTGGGTGGGTTTACACATGCAGTTCTGAGATTGAACAGTGGGTGGCACATTAACCTAAAAGTGCATATATGTAAGTGCCTGGTAATGAGAATCAGGTGTGTGGATGGGAAGCTAACAGTTTTTGACCGTGTCAAGGTATCGTGTCAATGTGTCTTGTCAGCCAGCATGTCAGCTTGGACTTTTAAGGTCTTATATTATCCTGTCAAGTAACCTATGGCAGTCTGTTATGGTGTCAATCTGCAAATGGAATAAAAGCATCAACTGATCGAAAGAAAGACAGCGCATTGGACAGTGAAATGTTTGTGGAACACGCGTCCGAACAAGTTCTCCCGTTCGCCCCCCAGTGGCTTTAAGGAATTAAATGGATATTGGTTAAAGTCAGTACACTCTGTCTGACTTTCTATTCCCATTCTTTTTGAAATAAAGTTAATTTAGTGTTTGCTTTACTTTACTACATTTTGAAACATCTGCTAAATTATTATTAGCTCTGGACTTCCACTGCTGTTAACCAGCACATCTTTAAACACACTGCAACTAACTTAAACGAAGAAAAACATTGAATTTTGAATGGAAGCACACAGGTTCTCCACGCGTTTAATTGTAAAAACGTAGGTGATCCCCTCACTTTTCATCAAGCTATCAGGTCAAATTCTCAATTTGTCCAACGCTTTTATGGAGGATGCAAATTAGCAAATGTTAGCGAGCTAGCATGCTGAACTATGGTGAGCATGGTAAACATTATACTGCTAAACATCAGCATGTTTGTACTTTAATTATCAGAATTTTGCCATGCAGGCATGAGCATTAAGCCAAAAGCAAGCACACTGTGCCTAAGTACTGCCTCACAGTGCCGCTAGTGTGGAGCTGCATAGATTTACATGCTGACTTCTTTTTTTTCAGTGTGACATCATGAAACTTTCATTTTTTATGACATTCTTGTGTTCGATGTTGAACACTTTTACACCGATGCATTTTGTCTGTCTGATCTGCATCATCTTGATTTTTTTCAAACTTTCCCCATAAAACCAGTGAGCTGTGTTTGTGACTTGTGTAACAACGACAGCATGACTATTAAGCTAAATTAAGTTATTTATATAAACTGTCAGTAATATCTGGCTTAATTAGTGTGCAAACACAAATAAAGGACAGATTCTAATCAAGTTAGGGGGTACTCCCAAATTTTAGAGTTGCACTTTCATAAAGATGGGGAATCAGAAGAGACAAACTTAAAACTTAATGGACAAAATCGAAGCAGCAAAGGCCTCGATATTTTGACTTTGGGTCTTGAGTATGAGTCAAGCGCCAAAACACTGGATCCTACATTTCCCATAATTCAGCTGAATAGTGTCTTTTGTGAAACCACC
Organism: Leptoclinus maculatus; assembly: GCA_032191485.1. Taxonomy (NCBI): domain Eukaryota; kingdom Metazoa; phylum Chordata; class Actinopteri; order Perciformes; family Stichaeidae; genus Leptoclinus; species Leptoclinus maculatus. The sequence continues at coordinate 22,752,526 of JAVDOI010000005.1, forward strand.
CATGCGTCCTAAATGCCTAAATCTTTTACACCCCACAACTCGGGCTTGTAATGGAGGCTCTCTGTTAAACAATATAGGTCTCAGCCCAAGCAGAGATTACCCTGACACCATCATCAGGGTTATTTTTTCAAACTTTGTCGAGCTTCCGAAGACATTATACATCACGAGTATTACTTCTTGTGGAAAGTAACTGGTTTAAAATCAGTCAATAATGTAGAAATGTGTGATTTATTTATTTATTTGAAATTTAATTTGCAGCAGTATTTTATTTTCAATTTCTGGCAGCTGCTTCCTGCTTGGTCGTGTGTTTCAACACACAAAACAAGTTTCCTGGTGAGAAGCCAGTGAGGGATCACATCTGCATGCTGTACTTCAGACCTTCAGACCACTCTATCACTTCCCTACTGCTCCAAAAATTGGACACGGTACGGTCGAGTTGTCTTTCCTGTGCACTCTGAATTCACAAGCCTGCGGGTCAAAAACTTTCACACAGTCGGCAGGGAAGTTCGTCGGGGTTGAATACCTGCAAATACACAGCAAACGGTAGAATATGTAAGTCTAGTTTTAATTGAATTTGTACCCCTTTAATACCTTAAATGTTGAGCTCTGTGTACTCACCCAGCGCAACACCCATCGCAGGTACAGTCCATACATTTACTGTTTCTCCAAGAAGATCCGATTGGATGCCATGTATTATCCTCATCGTCCTGACAATGGGTCATGCCTATGGGTGCAAGAAAAGAGTGGTAAATATCTTTCAAAACATATGTCTATTTACCACAAATATACTGTATGTGGGTGTTTTTCTTTCCTTTTACCTGGTTCCATGGCTTTTCGGTAGCATTGAGCTATTGACAGTGACACCAGAGCACTTAGCAGCAAAGCCAGAGCCAAATATTTCTTCATGGAAAAATTGGAAACAAAAATCACAGTTTTAACATTTGATCTCAACATACGGATTCCAGTCAGATATAGAGTGGTGCAGGAATGAACACTAAAACCTGCACTTCAGGTTTTCTCATAGAAGTCAATGGGCTTTTTTGTTTGATGCCTGAAATAAGGTCTGCGGTCAAGCTTAAGCAATTTAAATTTGTTGTTCTACTATATAAAAATACATCAGTAAATATCCCTCTCATGAATTTTTAAGCTTTTACATGTCTTTAAAAAACAGTTGCTAATATGTGGCTAAATGAGACTACAAATGTCATCAACCGACTAGTCCCTCTCGACAGCCTCGTTGTGTTTATACTCGTGCTCATTTGTCCGTGGTGTAGTTTGTTCAAAAGCCGATAGCTTTTTACTTCTGGCAATTGCATTCACGCTTCAAAAATCATAAAAGTGATGTTCATTTGTGAAGATTATCTTGGTGAACAAAATGTAAAAGTATCATAAGCTTGTGTTTGCCCATAAACTTGCCCATGAAAAAACAAAGCAACGCTGGTGAAACAATGTATCTTTATACATCCATGATCATAAATATCTCTAAAACACAAATGAATCATGTTGTAAAGACTTGCCATTTTGACAATCATGACTTGAGGTCCATGTCATATAATGAGTCAAAACTCATTCTTAGACACTTTATTCACTAACCTCACATTTAACAACTCTCTTCCCCTCCATGATTTACATTACTTTATCTCTTCAAACACAAAAATAGCTGCAACAAACAATTTCACAACTTAATCATTTTAAACTCACCATCGTGGCAGTTAAATGTGTCCGGCTTGTGTTGAGACTTCACTTTTCCTGAATGGAGGGAATGCCGCTGGACTGGGCTACGCCTATTGGCTCCTCCTCTTATCGATCCTTTGTGGCAAAAGTTCTTCGACCCCTCCTTCTTCTTCGTGTCTGGCACGCTGTCCATCCTTCTGATCACATTCCTCATCGGTGAGGTCACCTCTGCTCACCGCTGCATATCTCCTTATTCGGTATCACTGCCTCTCTTCTGCTCCATGCCTGTAAAGCCTCGCTCAGAATGTCCCTATATCTGACCCTTAATACTTGTTCTTTACAGCGTTTAATACCTACAGTGACTATACTTTTATGGTTTAATACATTCAATTAGTTAATATACTGCAACATATAATGTCCTCTATAAGTAAACATCCTGTAAACATATAATACATTCCATAAGTAAATATATTGTGACTCTTTAACATATGTTGTGACCCTTTAACATATTTTTGACATTCTTATTATTGTGACACTTTTATTCACCACTAGGGTGCTATTAATTATACTAATAATGTTTTTAATACTGAAATCCTTCACACTTGTAGTGTGTGAAGAGATTAAGATGTAGGCAGCTGCACTTTTAATGAAGGGCTCTGTCTTTTAAACAGTATGTCTGCAGGGACCTTTGGAAGTCGTGCAGCACTGGGACTCTCTGACCACGTCATGGTCCACCTGATTCCTGCATACAGGCAGAAACTCAAGCTCTGCAAATCTGTTGTGAGGAAATTCAAGAAGTGGACCAGTGAGGCTCTGGAGGATCTTCGGACGTGCTTGGACTGTACAGACTGGGATGTCTTCAGGACTGCTACCAACAGTCTGGATGAGTACACAGAGACTGTAACTTCATATATCAGCTTCTGTGAGGACAGCTGTGTTCCAACAAGCACCAGGGTGAGTTACAACAATGACAAACCCTGGTTTACAGCGGAACTCAGACAGCTAAGACTGCAAAAGGATCAGGCATTTAGGAGTGGGGACAAGGACTTGTACAAAGAGGCAAAATACAGGTTTAGCAAGGCGGTCAGGAACACTAAACGTGTGTACTCTGAGAAACTGCAACACCAGCTCTCAGCAAGTGACTCTGCTTCTGTCTGGAGAGGTCTCAGACAGATAACCAACTACAAGCCTAAAACCCCCCACTCTATGAAGACGAGCTGAACGAGTTCTACTGCAGATTCGAAAGACAATGGGGCAGTCCTGACTCCATTCCCCACAGCTCCATCAACCAGCCCCAGACCACCAGCCCCCCCTCCCCCAGCCCAGCGGGGGCTCATGCCTCTGTACCACTTGGGAGCTGAACATCAGCTCCATCACTAACAAAAGCTCAGCAGAGGATGTACTTCCTGAGGCAGCTGAAGAAATTCAACCTACCAAAGACAATGATGGTGTACTTCTACACAGCCATCATTGAGTCCATCCTCTGCTCCTCCATCACAGTCTGGTACGCTGCAGCCACAGCCAAGGACAAGGGCAGACTGCAGCGCATCATCCGCTCTGCCGAGAGGGTGATTGGCTGCAATCTGCCGTCCCTCCAGGACTTGTTCGGTTCAAGGACCCTGAAGCGAGCAAAAAAAGATTGCAGCCGACCCCTCTCACCCTGGACAAAAACAGTTTGTGCCCCTTCCATCTGGCAGGAGGCTGAGGTCCATCAGGACCAAGACCTCACGCCACACGAACAGTTTCTTCCTGTCGGCAGTCGGGCTCATTAACAGAGCCCGGGTCCCCCACTGACTGACTCTGTCATCCCCAGGACAATTTTCCTACCTCCCTACTAGTTCCCCTGCACATCCCTTCATATTTTAATACACTTGTCACTTTTACATTACTTTTACATTACACTTACATTACACTGGTTTATAGTCCTGTTATCTGTTTGTTGTGCACTTTATTTTATATTCTTTTAAATTCTATTGTAAATTGTAATGTTTCTATTTCTTGCACTGTTGATTGTTGTTGACTGTTTAATGTTATTGTTTAATGTTATTGTCTAATGTTATGCACCACCCGCCATGAAAAATTCCTTGTATGTGAAACATACATTGGCAATAAACGGTTCTGTGTTTCCCCGACATGAACATACTTCACTAGACAAAAATTCAATAACTCATAGCGCCGCCTATACTTTTATTTACTCCTCCTAGCCAGGTGACCTTATGACTCTACAATTTGGTAAGCATAGCCTCAAGACATTGATGATGCATCATCTTGAATATTGTGAGTTTTCGTTGAACGTTGTTGCCGTGGCGACGCATCGTTCGCCATGAAAAAGGAAGCTGATGGTTTAGTGGCTTAGGATGCTAAAAAATTCATGAAACTTTGTACATGTGTCAAAGGCATTGGATGAATTATTGTATGTGATTTTTGTCTTTGGTCGTTTTAAATTGCCTCTGTAGCGCCCCCTACAATATTTCAAATTCGTCCCCTCTTCGCGTGTGTGTGCGTGTGCCCGCGTCCCCTCTTCGCGTGTGTGTGGTGTGCACGCGTCCCTTCTTCGCGTGTGTGGGGTGTGCCCGCGTCCCCTCTTCGCGTGTGTGTGCGTGTGCCCGCGTCCCCTCTTCGCGTGTGTGTGGTGTGCACGCGTCCCCTCTTCGCGTGTGTGTGGTGTGCCCGCGTCCCCTCTTCGCGTGTGTGTGGTGTGCCCGCGTCCCCTCTTCGCGTGTGTGTGCGTTTGCACGCGTCCCCTCTTCGCGTGTGTGTGGTGTGCACGCGTCCCCTCTTCGCGTGTGTGTGCGTGTGCATGCGTCCCCTTGCTTCCCCTTCGTTGTTCAAGGCGTCATACTTTAACAAACTCCTCCTAGAGATTTAACCCGATCAACTGCAGATTTGGTCAGTATGCTCTTGAGACCTTGGCAGTGAAAAGTTACTCAAAGATCAAAAAGTTATCGAACAATGTATCCGTGGCGTGGCGTCAAAAAAACACCATTCGCCGCGAAACAGGAAGTAGTTGTAACTTGGTCGTGCATTGTCTAATCTGCTCCAAATCTGTCATATGTCATAACACCCTGACCCGGAACACATCTATATGATAATTTAGAATCATAGTAATAGCGCCACCTAGTGGCAACCGGAAGTTGTACGTTGTATACTTTGACATCCTGCTCCTCACAGATTAATCAGATCCCTCTGAAGTTTTGTCAGAAAAGCCTTAAGACCTTGATAATGCTTCATTGAGAAGATTGTAAGAAGTTGTCGAAGGGCGGCGACGTGGCGGCTCGGCGAATTTCGATCCTTCGCCATGAATGAATAAATTGATGTAACTCGACTCCACATCATCAGATCTTTACCAGATTTCACTTGTTTGATTAGACTCCAGTCCTGAAGACATCCAAAGGTCAATTTCTAATCATAGTCATAGCGCCACCTACTGGTAACAGTAAGTTAAAGTCTTTATACTTTGGCTTGTTTCTCTTAGCAGGTAAATCAGATCAACATCAAATTAGTTCCACACAAATGTAAGAAGTTGATAATGCCAGTTCATGAAGCTTTTGATGTTTCTTCGAACGCCGTTGCCGTGGCGACGCAGTCTTCGCCGTGAAAAACGAAGGCAATTTTGAGAGGCTATTAATGCTCGAAACATAATCAAACTTGGCATTCACATTTAAAGCCCAAAATGTAGTTACAAAATATGGTTTTAATGCTTCAGAGTGGCAAATTGGCTCAATAGCGCCCCCTACAAAATTTCAAAGAAGCAGCTCTCGCAGTACGTTTCACATAGATTTACAAAACTTGGTAGGCACATGTATCACATGTGGACTTAAAATAAAGTCTCTTGGGACCATGCTCTAAACCCAACCGGAAGTCAGCCATTTTTTTTTTTTTATGAATTTCTAGTGTCGTTTTTATGATTTCCAGGCGATGTACTTTAACGAACTCCTCCTAGGGAAATAATCGAATCAACTTCAAATTTGGTCAGAACAATCTAACGACCTTAGTGATGAAAAGTTACTCAAAGCTTGTTGTTTCCTGAAAAGCCGTTGCCGTGGCGTGAAAATGTCTTTTTTCATTCTCAAAATAATAACTGGGGCTAGATTTTGATTTTGACTAACTACCTCAATTATCACTAACTACTTAAGTAAAGTAGAAAAGTGCATTGAAATCATGTATTGAAACAGCAACGCGATCATTCACAGGCATTATTTTCACAGTGTTAGGTAATTATTAACATCGAGTAAATGATCCAGACTCTAATAATCCTGTCATTCATTTTTGGAACAATGGGCGTTTGTGTTCAATTAAACAGGCTCTTCGACAAATGGGACATTTTTCGGACTATTGAGGTTTGAGATTAATGGGTGGTTGGACCAATGGCACCGGCAAAGGTACTGATCTCAGGGAACATAGACACACTCTCATCCATGCCATATAATGAGTTAAAACTAATTATTAGAACTTTTGTTCACAAGCAAACCTTGGATTTTACAACACATTACTTTATCCCATCAATACACAAAAACAGCTACCAACAAACATGTGTTACCAGAATTTAAAACTCACCATACAGTCAGTTTGAATTGTGTTTAGGTAAGAAGTTAAAATATAGGGAACTGTGCTTTTAACGAAGGGCTCAGTCTTTTTATCAGTGTGTCTGCAGGGACCTTTGGCATTAAATAAGGCGAAAAGGTGGTCATTTTACTGGAAGAGGTCACTACTGTTTGTATTTGCTAAATACAAACTTGTTTGAGGAAAGTTAGTTCCTCTGCTTTTACATGACTTTGAAAATGGCAAATTATTTTGGTACCACTCGAACATTGTGGCAAACACATGACCTTAAGTGACATTTCATACTCCGTGTTGGAGCCATAATGTAGTTTTGTTTTCTTTTGTTTTGGAGGGAAACACTGGGTGGGTTTACACATGCAGTTCTGAGATTGAACAGTGGGTGGCACATTAACCTAAAAGTGCATATATGTAAGTGCCTGGTAATGAGAATCAGGTGTGTGGATGGGAAGCTAACAGTTTTTGACCGTGTCAAGGTATCGTGTCAATGTGTCTTGTCAGCCAGCATGTCAGCTTGGACTTTTAAGGTCTTATATTATCCTGTCAAGTAACCTATGGCAGTCTGTTATGGTGTCAATCTGCAAATGGAATAAAAGCATCAACTGATCGAAAGAAAGACAGCGCATTGGACAGTGAAATGTTTGTGGAACACGCGTCCGAACAAGTTCTCCCGTTCGCCCCCCAGTGGCTTTAAGGAATTAAATGGATATTGGTTAAAGTCAGTACACTCTGTCTGACTTTCTATTCCCATTCTTTTTGAAATAAAGTTAATTTAGTGTTTGCTTTACTTTACTACATTTTGAAACATCTGCTAAATTATTATTAGCTCTGGACTTCCACTGCTGTTAACCAGCACATCTTTAAACACACTGCAACTAACTTAAACGAAGAAAAACATTGAATTTTGAATGGAAGCACACAGGTTCTCCACGCGTTTAATTGTAAAAACGTAGGTGATCCCCTCACTTTTCATCAAGCTATCAGGTCAAATTCTCAATTTGTCCAACGCTTTTATGGAGGATGCAAATTAGCAAATGTTAGCGAGCTAGCATGCTGAACTATGGTGAGCATGGTAAACATTATACTGCTAAACATCAGCATGTTTGTACTTTAATTATCAGAATTTTGCCATGCAGGCATGAGCATTAAGCCAAAAGCAAGCACACTGTGCCTAAGTACTGCCTCACAGTGCCGCTAGTGTGGAGCTGCATAGATTTACATGCTGACTTCTTTTTTTTCAGTGTGACATCATGAAACTTTCATTTTTTATGACATTCTTGTGTTCGATGTTGAACACTTTTACACCGATGCATTTTGTCTGTCTGATCTGCATCATCTTGATTTTTTTCAAACTTTCCCCATAAAACCAGTGAGCTGTGTTTGTGACTTGTGTAACAACGACAGCATGACTATTAAGCTAAATTAAGTTATTTATATAAACTGTCAGTAATATCTGGCTTAATTAGTGTGCAAACACAAATAAAGGACAGATTCTAATCAAGTTAGGGGGTACTCCCAAATTTTAGAGTTGCACTTTCATAAAGATGGGGAATCAGAAGAGACAAACTTAAAACTTAATGGACAAAATCGAAGCAGCAAAGGCCTCGATATTTTGACTTTGGGTCTTGAGTATGAGTCAAGCGCCAAAACACTGGATCCTACATTTCCCATAATTCAGCTGAATAGTGTCTTTTGTGAAACCACCCATGCGTCCTAAATGCCTAAATCTTTTACACCCCACAACTCGGGCTTGTAATGGAGGCTCTCTGTTAAACAATATAGGTCTCAGCCCAAGCAGAGATTACCCTGACACCATCATCAGGGTTATTTTTTCAAACTTTGTCGAGCTTCCGAAGACATTATACATCACGAGTATTACTTCTTGTGGAAAGTAACTGGTTTAAAATCAGTCAATAATGTAGAAATGTGTGATTTATTTATTTATTTGAAATTTAATTTGCAGCAGTATTTTATTTTCAATTTCTGGCAGCTGCTTCCTGCTTGGTCGTGTGTTTCAACACACAAAACAAGTTTCCTGGTGAGAAGCCAGTGAGGGATCACATCTGCATGCTGTACTTCAGACCTTCAGACCACTCTATCACTTCCCTACTGCTCCAAAAATTGGACACGGTACGGTCGAGTTGTCTTTCCTGTGCACTCTGAATTCACAAGCCTGCGGGTCAAAAACTTTCACACAGTCGGCAGGGAAGTTCGTCGGGGTTGAATACCTGCAAATACACAGCAAACGGTAGAATATGTAAGTCTAGTTTTAATTGAATTTGTACCCCTTTAATACCTTAAATGTTGAGCTCTGTGTACTCACCCAGCGCAACACCCATCGCAGGTACAGTCCATACATTTACTGTTTCTCCAAGAAGATCCGATTGGATGCCATGTATTATCCTCATCGTCCTGACAATGGGTCATGCCTATGGGTGCAAGAAAAGAGTGGTAAATATCTTTCAAAACATATGTCTATTTACCACAAATATACTGTATGTGGGTGTTTTTCTTTCCTTTTACCTGGTTCCATGGCTTTTCGGTAGCATTGAGCTATTGACAGTGACACCAGAGCACTTAGCAGCAAAGCCAGAGCCAAATATTTCTTCATGGAAAAATTGGAAACAAAAATCACAGTTTTAACATTTGATCTCAACATACGGATTCCAGTCAGATATAGAGTGGTGCAGGAATGAACACTAAAACCTGCACTTCAGGTTTTCTCATAGAAGTCAATGGGCTTTTTTGTTTGATGCCTGAAATAAGGTCTGCGGTCAAGCTTAAGCAATTTAAATTTGTTGTTCTACTATATAAAAATACATCAGTAAATATCCCTCTCATGAATTTTTAAGCTTTTACATGTCTTTAAAAAACAGTTGCTAATATGTGGCTAAATGAGACTACAAATGTCATCAACCGACTAGTCCCTCTCGACAGCCTCGTTGTGTTTATACTCGTGCTCATTTGTCCGTGGTGTAGTTTGTTCAAAAGCCGATAGCTTTTTACTTCTGGCAATTGCATTCACGCTTCAAAAATCATAAAAGTGATGTTCATTTGTGAAGATTATCTTGGTGAACAAAATGTAAAAGTATCATAAGCTTGTGTTTGCCCATAAACTTGCCCATGAAAAAACAAAGCAACGCTGGTGAAACAATGTATCTTTATACATCCATGATCATAAATATCTCTAAAACACAAATGAATCATGTTGTAAAGACTTGCCATTTTGACAATCATGACTTGAGGTCCATGTCATATAATGAGTCAAAACTCATTCTTAGACACTTTATTCACTAACCTCACATTTAACAACTCTCTTCCCCTCCATGATTTACATTACTTTATCTCTTCAAACACAAAAATAGCTGCAACAAACAATTTCACAACTTAATCATTTTAAACTCACCATCGTGGCAGTTAAATGTGTCCGGCTTGTGTTGAGACTTCACTTTTCCTGAATGGAGGGAATGCCGCTGGACTGGGCTACGCCTATTGGCTCCTCCTCTTATCGATCCTTTGTGGCAAAAGTTCTTCGACCCCTCCTTCTTCTTCGTGTCTGGCACGCTGTCCATCCTTCTGATCACATTCCTCATCGGTGAGGTCACCTCTGCTCACCGCTGCATATCTCCTTATTCGGTATCACTGCCTCTCTTCTGCTCCATGCCTGTAAAGCCTCGCTCAGAATGTCCCTATATCTGACCCTTAATACTTGTTCTTTACAGCGTTTAATACCTACAGTGACTATACTTTTATGGTTTAATACATTCAATTAGTTAATATACTGCAACATATAATGTCCTCTATAAGTAAACATCCTGTAAACATATAATACATTCCATAAGTAAATATATTGTGACTCTTTAACATATGTTGTGACCCTTTAACATATTTTTGACATTCTTATTATTGTGACACTTTTATTCACCACTAGGGTGCTATTAATTATACTAATAATGTTTTTAATACTGAAATCCTTCACACTTGTAGTGTGTGAAGAGATTAAGATGTAGGCAGCTGCACTTTTAATGAAGGGCTCTGTCTTTTAAACAGTATGTCTGCAGGGACCTTTGGAAGTCGTGCAGCACTGGGACTCTCTGACCACGTCATGGTCCACCTGATTCCTGCATACAGGCAGAAACTCAAGCTCTGCAAATCTGTTGTGAGGAAATTCAAGAAGTGGACCAGTGAGGCTCTGGAGGATCTTCGGACGTGCTTGGACTGTACAGACTGGGATGTCTTCAGGACTGCTACCAACAGTCTGGATGAGTACACAGAGACTGTAACTTCATATATCAGCTTCTGTGAGGACAGCTGTGTTCCAACAAGCACCAGGGTGAGTTACAACAATGACAAACCCTGGTTTACAGCGGAACTCAGACAGCTAAGACTGCAAAAGGATCAGGCATTTAGGAGTGGGGACAAGGACTTGTACAAAGAGGCAAAATACAGGTTTAGCAAGGCGGTCAGGAACACTAAACGTGTGTACTCTGAGAAACTGCAACACCAGCTCTCAGCAAGTGACTCTGCTTCTGTCTGGAGAGGTCTCAGACAGATAACCAACTACAAGCCTAAAACCCCCCACTCTATGAAGACGAGCTGAACGAGTTCTACTGCAGATTCGAAAGACAATGGGGCAGTCCTGACTCCATTCCCCACAGCTCCATCAACCAGCCCCAGACCACCAGCCCCCCCTCCCCCAGCCCAGCGGGGGCTCATGCCTCTGTACCACTTGGGAGCTGAACATCAGCTCCATCACTAACAAAAGCTCAGCAGAGGATGTACTTCCTGAGGCAGCTGAAGAAATTCAACCTACCAAAGACAATGATGGTGTACTTCTACACAGCCATCATTGAGTCCATCCTCTGCTCCTCCATCACAGTCTGGTACGCTGCAGCCACAGCCAAGGACAAGGGCAGACTGCAGCGCATCATCCGCTCTGCCGAGAGGGTGATTGGCTGCAATCTGCCGTCCCTCCAGGACTTGTTCGGTTCAAGGACCCTGAAGCGAGCAAAAAAAGATTGCAGCCGACCCCTCTCACCCTGGACAAAAACAGTTTGTGCCCCTTCCATCTGGCAGGAGGCTGAGGTCCATCAGGACCAAGACCTCACGCCACACGAACAGTTTCTTCCTGTCGGCAGTCGGGCTCATTAACAGAGCCCGGGTCCCCCACTGACTGACTCTGTCATCCCCAGGACAATTTTCCTACCTCCCTACTAGTTCCCCTGCACATCCCTTCATATTTTAATACACTTGTCACTTTTACATTACTTTTACATTACACTTACATTACACTGGTTTATAGTCCTGTTATCTGTTTGTTGTGCACTTTATTTTATATTCTTTTAAATTCTATTGTAAATTGTAATGTTTCTATTTCTTGCACTGTTGATTGTTGTTGACTGTTTAATGTTATTGTTTAATGTTATTGTCTAATGTTATGCACCACCCGCCATGAAAAATTCCTTGTATGTGAAACATACATTGGCAATAAACGGTTCTGTGTTTCCCCGACATGAACATACTTCACTAGACAAAAATTCAATAACTCATAGCGCCGCCTATACTTTTATTTACTCCTCCTAGCCAGGTGACCTTATGACTCTACAATTTGGTAAGCATAGCCTCAAGACATTGATGATGCATCATCTTGAATATTGTGAGTTTTCGTTGAACGTTGTTGCCGTGGCGACGCATCGTTCGCCATGAAAAAGGAAGCTGATGGTTTAGTGGCTTAGGATGCTAAAAAATTCATGAAACTTTGTACATGTGTCAAAGGCATTGGATGAATTATTGTATGTGATTTTTGTCTTTGGTCGTTTTAAATTGCCTCTGTAGCGCCCCCTACAATATTTCAAATTCGTCCCCTCTTCGCGTGTGTGTGCGTGTGCCCGCGTCCCCTCTTCGCGTGTGTGTGGTGTGCACGCGTCCCTTCTTCGCGTGTGTGGGGTGTGCCCGCGTCCCCTCTTCGCGTGTGTGTGCGTGTGCCCGCGTCCCCTCTTCGCGTGTGTGTGGTGTGCACGCGTCCCCTCTTCGCGTGTGTGTGGTGTGCCCGCGTCCCCTCTTCGCGTGTGTGTGGTGTGCCCGCGTCCCCTCTTCGCGTGTGTGTGCGTTTGCACGCGTCCCCTCTTCGCGTGTGTGTGGTGTGCACGCGTCCCCTCTTCGCGTGTGTGTGCGTGTGCATGCGTCCCCTTGCTTCCCCTTCGTTGTTCAAGGCGTCATACTTTAACAAACTCCTCCTAGAGATTTAACCCGATCAACTGCAGATTTGGTCAGTATGCTCTTGAGACCTTGGCAGTGAAAAGTTACTCAAAGATCAAAAAGTTATCGAACAATGTATCCGTGGCGTGGCGTCAAAAAAACACCATTCGCCGCGAAACAGGAAGTAGTTGTAACTTGGTCGTGCATTGTCTAATCTGCTCCAAATCTGTCATATGTCATAACACCCTGACCCGGAACACATCTATATGATAATTTAGAATCATAGTAATAGCGCCACCTAGTGGCAACCGGAAGTTGTACGTTGTATACTTTGACATCCTGCTCCTCACAGATTAATCAGATCCCTCTGAAGTTTTGTCAGAAAAGCCTTAAGACCTTGATAATGCTTCATTGAGAAGATTGTAAGAAGTTGTCGAAGGGCGGCGACGTGGCGGCTCGGCGAATTTCGATCCTTCGCCATGAATGAATAAATTGATGTAACTCGACTCCACATCATCAGATCTTTACCAGATTTCACTTGTTTGATTAGACTCCAGTCCTGAAGACATCCAAAGGTCAATTTCTAATCATAGTCATAGCGCCACCTACTGGTAACAGTAAGTTAAAGTCTTTATACTTTGGCTTGTTTCTCTTAGCAGGTAAATCAGATCAACATCAAATTAGTTCCACACAAATGTAAGAAGTTGATAATGCCAGTTCATGAAGCTTTTGATGTTTCTTCGAACGCCGTTGCCGTGGCGACGCAGTCTTCGCCGTGAAAAACGAAGGCAATTTTGAGAGGCTATTAATGCTCGAAACATAATCAAACTTGGCATTCACATTTAAAGCCCAAAATGTAGTTACAAAATATGGTTTTAATGCTTCAGAGTGGCAAATTGGCTCAATAGCGCCCCCTACAAAATTTCAAAGAAGCAGCTCTCGCAGTACGTTTCACATAGATTTACAAAACTTGGTAGGCACATGTATCACATGTGGACTTAAAATAAAGTCTCTTGGGACCATGCTCTAAACCCAACCGGAAGTCAGCCATTTTTTTTTTTTTATGAATTTCTAGTGTCGTTTTTATGATTTCCAGGCGATGTACTTTAACGAACTCCTCCTAGGGAAATAATCGAATCAACTTCAAATTTGGTCAGAACAATCTAACGACCTTAGTGATGAAAAGTTACTCAAAGCTTGTTGTTTCCTGAAAAGCCGTTGCCGTGGCGTGAAAATGTCTTTTTTCATTCTCAAAATAATAACTGGGGCTAGATTTTGATTTTGACTAACTACCTCAATTATCACTAACTACTTAAGTAAAGTAGAAAAGTGCATTGAAATCATGTATTGAAACAGCAACGCGATCATTCACAGGCATTATTTTCACAGTGTTAGGTAATTATTAACATCGAGTAAATGATCCAGACTCTAATAATCCTGTCATTCATTTTTGGAACAATGGGCGTTTGTGTTCAATTAAACAGGCTCTTCGACAAATGGGACATTTTTCGGACTATTGAGGTTTGAGATTAATGGGTGGTTGGACCAATGGCACCGGCAAAGGTACTGATCTCAGGGAACATAGACACACTCTCATCCATGCCATATAATGAGTTAAAACTAATTATTAGAACTTTTGTTCACAAGCAAACCTTGGATTTTACAACACATTACTTTATCCCATCAATACACAAAAACAGCTACCAACAAACATGTGTTACCAGAATTTAAAACTCACCATACAGTCAGTTTGAATTGTGTTTAGGTAAGAAGTTAAAATATAGGGAACTGTGCTTTTAACGAAGGGCTCAGTCTTTTTATCAGTGTGTCTGCAGGGACCTTTGGCATTAAATAAGGCGAAAAGGTGGTCATTTTACTGGAAGAGGTCACTACTGTTTGTATTTGCTAAATACAAACTTGTTTGAGGAAAGTTAGTTCCTCTGCTTTTACATGACTTTGAAAATGGCAAATTATTTTGGTACCACTCGAACATTGTGGCAAACACATGACCTTAAGTGACATTTCATACTCCGTGTTGGAGCCATAATGTAGTTTTGTTTTCTTTTGTTTTGGAGGGAAACACTGGGTGGGTTTACACATGCAGTTCTGAGATTGAACAGTGGGTGGCACATTAACCTAAAAGTGCATATATGTAAGTGCCTGGTAATGAGAATCAGGTGTGTGGATGGGAAGCTAACAGTTTTTGACCGTGTCAAGGTATCGTGTCAATGTGTCTTGTCAGCCAGCATGTCAGCTTGGACTTTTAAGGTCTTATATTATCCTGTCAAGTAACCTATGGCAGTCTGTTATGGTGTCAATCTGCAAATGGAATAAAAGCATCAACTGATCGAAAGAAAGACAGCGCATTGGACAGTGAAATGTTTGTGGAACACGCGTCCGAACAAGTTCTCCCGTTCGCCCCCCAGTGGCTTTAAGGAATTAAATGGATATTGGTTAAAGTCAGTACACTCTGTCTGACTTTCTATTCCCATTCTTTTTGAAATAAAGTTAATTTAGTGTTTGCTTTACTTTACTACATTTTGAAACATCTGCTAAATTATTATTAGCTCTGGACTTCCACTGCTGTTAACCAGCACATCTTTAAACACACTGCAACTAACTTAAACGAAGAAAAACATTGAATTTTGAATGGAAGCACACAGGTTCTCCACGCGTTTAATTGTAAAAACGTAGGTGATCCCCTCACTTTTCATCAAGCTATCAGGTCAAATTCTCAATTTGTCCAACGCTTTTATGGAGGATGCAAATTAGCAAATGTTAGCGAGCTAGCATGCTGAACTATGGTGAGCATGGTAAACATTATACTGCTAAACATCAGCATGTTTGTACTTTAATTATCAGAATTTTGCCATGCAGGCATGAGCATTAAGCCAAAAGCAAGCACACTGTGCCTAAGTACTGCCTCACAGTGCCGCTAGTGTGGAGCTGCATAGATTTACATGCTGACTTCTTTTTTTTCAGTGTGACATCATGAAACTTTCATTTTTTATGACATTCTTGTGTTCGATGTTGAACACTTTTACACCGATGCATTTTGTCTGTCTGATCTGCATCATCTTGATTTTTTTCAAACTTTCCCCATAAAACCAGTGAGCTGTGTTTGTGACTTGTGTAACAACGACAGCATGACTATTAAGCTAAATTAAGTTATTTATATAAACTGTCAGTAATATCTGGCTTAATTAGTGTGCAAACACAAATAAAGGACAGATTCTAATCAAGTTAGGGGGTACTCCCAAATTTTAGAGTTGCACTTTCATAAAGATGGGGAATCAGAAGAGACAAACTTAAAACTTAATGGACAAAATCGAAGCAGCAAAGGCCTCGATATTTTGACTTTGGGTCTTGAGTATGAGTCAAGCGCCAAAACACTGGATCCTACATTTCCCATAATTCAGCTGAATAGTGTCTTTTGTGAAACCACCCATGCGTCCTAAATGCCTAAATCTTTTACACCCCACAACTCGGGCTTGTAATGGAGGCTCTCTGTTAAACAATATAGGTCTCAGCCCAAGCAGAGATTACCCTGACACCATCATCAGGGTTATTTTTTCAAACTTTGTCGAGCTTCCGAAGACATTATACATCACGAGTATTACTTCTTGTGGAAAGTAACTGGTTTAAAATCAGTCAATAATGTAGAAATGTGTGATTTATTTATTTATTTGAAATTTAATTTGCAGCAGTATTTTATTTTCAATTTCTGGCAGCTGCTTCCTGCTTGGTCGTGTGTTTCAACACACAAAACAAGTTTCCTGGTGAGAAGCCAGTGAGGGATCACATCTGCATGCTGTACTTCAGACCTTCAGACCACTCTATCACTTCCCTACTGCTCCAAAAATTGGACACGGTACGGTCGAGTTGTCTTTCCTGTGCACTCTGAATTCACAAGCCTGCGGGTCAAAAACTTTCACACAGTCGGCAGGGAAGTTCGTCGGGGTTGAATACCTGCAAATACACAGCAAACGGTAGAATATGTAAGTCTAGTTTTAATTGAATTTGTACCCCTTTAATACCTTAAATGTTGAGCTCTGTGTACTCACCCAGCGCAACACCCATCGCAGGTACAGTCCATACATTTACTGTTTCTCCAAGAAGATCCGATTGGATGCCATGTATTATCCTCATCGTCCTGACAATGGGTCATGCCTATGGGTGCAAGAAAAGAGTGGTAAATATCTTTCAAAACATATGTCTATTTACCACAAATATACTGTATGTGGGTGTTTTTCTTTCCTTTTACCTGGTTCCATGGCTTTTCGGTAGCATTGAGCTATTGACAGTGACACCAGAGCACTTAGCAGCAAAGCCAGAGCCAAATATTTCTTCATGGAAAAATTGGAAACAAAAATCACAGTTTTAACATTTGATCTCAACATACGGATTCCAGTCAGATATAGAGTGGTGCAGGAATGAACACTAAAACCTGCACTTCAGGTTTTCTCATAGAAGTCAATGGGCTTTTTTGTTTGATGCCTGAAATAAGGTCTGCGGTCAAGCTTAAGCAATTTAAATTTGTTGTTCTACTATATAAAAATACATCAGTAAATATCCCTCTCATGAATTTTTAAGCTTTTACATGTCTTTAAAAAACAGTTGCTAATATGTGGCTAAATGAGACTACAAATGTCATCAACCGACTAGTCCCTCTCGACAGCCTCGTTGTGTTTATACTCGTGCTCATTTGTCCGTGGTGTAGTTTGTTCAAAAGCCGATAGCTTTTTACTTCTGGCAATTGCATTCACGCTTCAAAAATCATAAAAGTGATGTTCATTTGTGAAGATTATCTTGGTGAACAAAATGTAAAAGTATCATAAGCTTGTGTTTGCCCATAAACTTGCCCATGAAAAAACAAAGCAACGCTGGTGAAACAATGTATCTTTATACATCCATGATCATAAATATCTCTAAAACACAAATGAATCATGTTGTAAAGACTTGCCATTTTGACAATCATGACTTGAGGTCCATGTCATATAATGAGTCAAAACTCATTCTTAGACACTTTATTCACTAACCTCACATTTAACAACTCTCTTCCCCTCCATGATTTACATTACTTTATCTCTTCAAACACAAAAATAGCTGCAACAAACAATTTCACAACTTAATCATTTTAAACTCACCATCGTGGCAGTTAAATGTGTCCGGCTTGTGTTGAGACTTCACTTTTCCTGAATGGAGGGAATGCCGCTGGACTGGGCTACGCCTATTGGCTCCTCCTCTTATCGATCCTTTGT
This sequence comes from Leptoclinus maculatus, assembly GCA_032191485.1. Classification (NCBI taxonomy): domain Eukaryota; kingdom Metazoa; phylum Chordata; class Actinopteri; order Perciformes; family Stichaeidae; genus Leptoclinus; species Leptoclinus maculatus. Next base: position 22,770,219 of record JAVDOI010000005.1, read on the forward strand.
GGCAAAAGTTCTTCGACCCCTCCTTCTTCTTCGTGTCTGGCACGCTGTCCATCCTTCTGATCACATTCCTCATCGGTGAGGTCACCTCTGCTCACCGCTGCATATCTCCTTATTCGGTATCACTGCCTCTCTTCTGCTCCATGCCTGTAAAGCCTCGCTCAGAATGTCCCTATATCTGACCCTTAATACTTGTTCTTTACAGCGTTTAATACCTACAGTGACTATACTTTTATGGTTTAATACATTCAATTAGTTAATATACTGCAACATATAATGTCCTCTATAAGTAAACATCCTGTAAACATATAATACATTCCATAAGTAAATATATTGTGACTCTTTAACATATGTTGTGACCCTTTAACATATTTTTGACATTCTTATTATTGTGACACTTTTATTCACCACTAGGGTGCTATTAATTATACTAATAATGTTTTTAATACTGAAATCCTTCACACTTGTAGTGTGTGAAGAGATTAAGATGTAGGCAGCTGCACTTTTAATGAAGGGCTCTGTCTTTTAAACAGTATGTCTGCAGGGACCTTTGGAAGTCGTGCAGCACTGGGACTCTCTGACCACGTCATGGTCCACCTGATTCCTGCATACAGGCAGAAACTCAAGCTCTGCAAATCTGTTGTGAGGAAATTCAAGAAGTGGACCAGTGAGGCTCTGGAGGATCTTCGGACGTGCTTGGACTGTACAGACTGGGATGTCTTCAGGACTGCTACCAACAGTCTGGATGAGTACACAGAGACTGTAACTTCATATATCAGCTTCTGTGAGGACAGCTGTGTTCCAACAAGCACCAGGGTGAGTTACAACAATGACAAACCCTGGTTTACAGCGGAACTCAGACAGCTAAGACTGCAAAAGGATCAGGCATTTAGGAGTGGGGACAAGGACTTGTACAAAGAGGCAAAATACAGGTTTAGCAAGGCGGTCAGGAACACTAAACGTGTGTACTCTGAGAAACTGCAACACCAGCTCTCAGCAAGTGACTCTGCTTCTGTCTGGAGAGGTCTCAGACAGATAACCAACTACAAGCCTAAAACCCCCCACTCTATGAAGACGAGCTGAACGAGTTCTACTGCAGATTCGAAAGACAATGGGGCAGTCCTGACTCCATTCCCCACAGCTCCATCAACCAGCCCCAGACCACCAGCCCCCCCTCCCCCAGCCCAGCGGGGGCTCATGCCTCTGTACCACTTGGGAGCTGAACATCAGCTCCATCACTAACAAAAGCTCAGCAGAGGATGTACTTCCTGAGGCAGCTGAAGAAATTCAACCTACCAAAGACAATGATGGTGTACTTCTACACAGCCATCATTGAGTCCATCCTCTGCTCCTCCATCACAGTCTGGTACGCTGCAGCCACAGCCAAGGACAAGGGCAGACTGCAGCGCATCATCCGCTCTGCCGAGAGGGTGATTGGCTGCAATCTGCCGTCCCTCCAGGACTTGTTCGGTTCAAGGACCCTGAAGCGAGCAAAAAAAGATTGCAGCCGACCCCTCTCACCCTGGACAAAAACAGTTTGTGCCCCTTCCATCTGGCAGGAGGCTGAGGTCCATCAGGACCAAGACCTCACGCCACACGAACAGTTTCTTCCTGTCGGCAGTCGGGCTCATTAACAGAGCCCGGGTCCCCCACTGACTGACTCTGTCATCCCCAGGACAATTTTCCTACCTCCCTACTAGTTCCCCTGCACATCCCTTCATATTTTAATACACTTGTCACTTTTACATTACTTTTACATTACACTTACATTACACTGGTTTATAGTCCTGTTATCTGTTTGTTGTGCACTTTATTTTATATTCTTTTAAATTCTATTGTAAATTGTAATGTTTCTATTTCTTGCACTGTTGATTGTTGTTGACTGTTTAATGTTATTGTTTAATGTTATTGTCTAATGTTATGCACCACCCGCCATGAAAAATTCCTTGTATGTGAAACATACATTGGCAATAAACGGTTCTGTGTTTCCCCGACATGAACATACTTCACTAGACAAAAATTCAATAACTCATAGCGCCGCCTATACTTTTATTTACTCCTCCTAGCCAGGTGACCTTATGACTCTACAATTTGGTAAGCATAGCCTCAAGACATTGATGATGCATCATCTTGAATATTGTGAGTTTTCGTTGAACGTTGTTGCCGTGGCGACGCATCGTTCGCCATGAAAAAGGAAGCTGATGGTTTAGTGGCTTAGGATGCTAAAAAATTCATGAAACTTTGTACATGTGTCAAAGGCATTGGATGAATTATTGTATGTGATTTTTGTCTTTGGTCGTTTTAAATTGCCTCTGTAGCGCCCCCTACAATATTTCAAATTCGTCCCCTCTTCGCGTGTGTGTGCGTGTGCCCGCGTCCCCTCTTCGCGTGTGTGTGGTGTGCACGCGTCCCTTCTTCGCGTGTGTGTGGTGTGCCCGCGTCCCCTCTTCGCGTGTGTGTGCGTGTGCCCGCGTCCCCTCTTCGCGTGTGTGTGGTGTGCACGCGTCCCCTCTTCGCGTGTGTGTGGTGTGCCCGCGTCCCCTCTTCGCGTGTGTGTTGTGTGCCCGCGTCCCCTCTTCGCGTGTGTGTGCGTTTGCACGCGTCCCCTCTTCGCGTGTGTGTGGTGTGCACGCGTCCCCTCTTCGCGTGTGTGTGCGTGTGCATGCGTCCCCTTGCTTCCCCTTCGTTGTTCAAGGCGTCATACTTTAACAAACTCCTCCTAGAGATTTAACCCGATCAACTGCAGATTTGGTCAGTATGCTCTTGAGACCTTGGCAGTGAAAAGTTACTCAAAGATCAAAAAGTTATCGAACAATGTATCCGTGGCGTGGCGTCAAAAAAACACCATTCGCCGCGAAACAGGAAGTAGTTGTAACTTGGTCGTGCATTGTCTAATCTGCTCCAAATCTGTCATATGTCATAACACCCTGACCCGGAACACATCTATATGATAATTTAGAATCATAGTAATAGCGCCACCTAGTGGCAACCGGAAGTTGTACGTTGTATACTTTGACATCCTGCTCCTCACAGATTAATCAGATCCCTCTGAAGTTTTGTCAGAAAAGCCTTAAGACCTTGATAATGCTTCATTGAGAAGATTGTAAGAAGTTGTCGAAGGGCGGCGACGTGGCGGCTCGGCGAATTTCGATCCTTCGCCATGAATGAATAAATTGATGTAACTCGACTCCACATCATCAGATCTTTACCAGATTTCACTTGTTTGATTAGACTCCAGTCCTGAAGACATCCAAAGGTCAATTTCTAATCATAGTCATAGCGCCACCTACTGGTAACAGTAAGTTAAAGTCTTTATACTTTGGCTTGTTTCTCTTAGCAGGTAAATCAGATCAACATCAAATTAGTTCCACACAAATGTAAGAAGTTGATAATGCCAGTTCATGAAGCTTTTGATGTTTCTTCGAACGCCGTTGCCGTGGCGACGCAGTCTTCGCCGTGAAAAACGAAGGCAATTTTGAGAGGCTATTAATGCTCGAAACATAATCAAACTTGGCATTCACATTTAAAGCCCAAAATGTAGTTACAAAATATGGTTTTAATGCTTCAGAGTGGCAAATTGGCTCAATAGCGCCCCCTACAAAATTTCAAAGAAGCAGCTCTCGCAGTACGTTTCACATAGATTTACAAAACTTGGTAGGCACATGTATCACATGTGGACTTAAAATAAAGTCTCTTGGGACCATGCTCTAAACCCAACCGGAAGTCAGCCATTTTTTTTTTTTTATGAATTTCTAGTGTCGTTTTTATGATTTCCAGGCGATGTACTTTAACGAACTCCTCCTAGGGAAATAATCGAATCAACTTCAAATTTGGTCAGAACAATCTAACGACCTTAGTGATGAAAAGTTACTCAAAGCTTGTTGTTTCCTGAAAAGCCGTTGCCGTGGCGATGCATTCTTCGTCATGAAAAATTAAGGTGTTTTTGAGGGGCTAAAAATGCTCATAACATAACCAAACTTGTCAAACACATTTAAAATCCTTAATGTAGTTATCTAATGTGACTTTAATGCTTCAGAGTGGTAAGTCGGCTCGATAGCGCCCCCTACAATATTTCGACGATGCAGCCCTCGCAGTACGTTTCACCTAGATGTATAAAATTTGGTAAATGGATGTATCACATGTCGACTTAAAAAAAAGTCTTAGGGGTCTATCCTCTAAACCCAACCGGAAGTCAGACATTTTTTATTTTGTATGCATTTCTAGTGTAATTTTTCCAATTTCCAGGTGCTTTACTTTAACGATTTCCTCCTAGTGAATTAATCAGATCAACTTAGAATTTGGTCAGAACAATCTAAAGACCTTCGTGATTAAAAGTTTAGTGGCTTAGGATGCTAAAAAATTCATGAAACTGTGTACATGTGTCAAAGGCATTGGATGAAATATTGTATGTGATTTTTGTCTTTGGTCGTTTTAAATTGCCTCTGTAGCGCCCCCTACAATATTTCAAATTCGTCCCCTCTTCGCGTGGTGTGGTGTGCCCGCGTCCCCTCTTCACGTGTGTGTGGTGTGCCCGCGTCCCCTCTTCGCGTGTGTGTGGTGTGCCCGCGTCCCCTCTTCGCGTGTGTGTGGTGTGCACGCGTCCCCTCTTCGCGTGTGTGTGCGTGTGCACGCGTCTCCACGCGTCTCCTTGCTTCCCCTTCGTTGTTCAAGGCGTCATACTTCAACAAACTCCTCCTAGAGATTTAACCCGATCAACTGCAGATTTGGTCAGTATGCTCTTGAGACCTTGGCAGTGAAAAGTTACTCAAAGATCAAAAAGTTATCGAACGATGTATCCGTGGCGTGGCGTCAAAAAAACACCATTCGCCAATAGTAATAGCGCCACCTAGTGGCAACCGGAAGTTGTACGTTGTGTACTTTGACATCCTGCTCCTCACAGATTAATCAGATCCCTCTGAAGTTTTGTCAGAAAAGCCTTAAAACAGGGGTCTTCAATTAAATTTCCAAAAGGTCCAGATTGAGAAAATCTCCTCGGGCAAAGGTCCGAAACATTACAATAATATCTAACTCGCGCTATTTAGTGCCATATATATATATATTCAAGAAGCCTAGTAGTAGTAACAACATCTCTGTGTAGTCAACAACTGTCAAATCAAATAAAGAAAGTACACATCAATTATATTTTAACAAGTATTATTGTTGGTTTTCAAATGTAACTGAATGGATTATAAATAATACATAGAAATACATCAATAAATGTTCTTCTCATTTCAAGTAAAATAAGAGCTGGATTAAAGAATAACTGACATAACAGAAAGCTTTTCAAAAATGTGCATCTTAAAATGAAGTAATTCATTTTAGAAAAATGAATTTCACTGATTTGTCCTGCAGCTTTAAATTCAGTTAATTCAGGTGTGAAGTGATGTCAATCAAAAAAGCCACAATATTATATTTTTGTCATCTAAAAAGAGAAATCAGTGTGCATGGACTTTATCTGTGGTTATTAAATGACTTGTTTCAGCTCTATTCTCTCTGTTCACATCATCGTTGAACAGTGAATTCATGTGTTATGATTCTGATCATATTGGGCTCTTAGGTTTATTTTCTGTCTTCATTTCAGACTCAAAAGAGTTGTGCTTTGCCTCGTAGTCCGCTTCATTTGCCGCTTTTATCCACAGTTACGGTTTCTGAACATATGAGACATGCTGGTTTTAACTGCCTGTGGGAAGAATTAACATATAAGATTCTGTTCATTCTTGCTTATAAATTCTATTCTCTCTGAACACGTTTCTCTTTTTGGAGAACGTCATGTGAGATAACTTCTATGATTAGCGCAATATTCCTGCTCTTCTTTCTATTTCCTCGTCTCTCCCCCGTGTGTCATGGTGTATGTAAATCTCACTAGAATCAGGAAACTTGAATACCCATATTTGATTGGCTGAGCTGCATCACGTGATGTGATTCACAACGCATTGGTCGGTGTGTTTCCTGCACCGCTGAACAAGTGCCGTAACGGCTGAATAAACAGCGCCGGTTAAAGTATAAACTCGCTGTCCGATATGAATAATTTTGAATTATCTATCGGTTATAGGTCCTGGGTCCGGATGCAACTGTGTCTGGGTCCGGATCTGGACCGCGGTCCGCCTATTGGCGACCCCTGGTCTAGTGGTTGAAAAGCAGCCACCAGGTGGCAGGACGAGCCAGCAGATTCTGGTGTATTCAGTGTATTTTCTTCATCCCTCTCTTCCTCTACAGAGGGAGAGCGAGAGAGAGAGAGAGAGAGAGAGACTTGAAAATACAAAGAGAGTTTTGCAGAGACTCTCAGAGTTAGACATACAGGGTCTGAGGATCTCTCTGTGGCATGGTCTTGTCATTAACAAAAAGCAACGAGAGTGGAAGGTTGTGGAGCTCTACTCATCTTTGTGCATGCCGTGTCGGATTCAGTGATGAGAGGGTCCCAACAACAGTGAGACCCACAACACTCATGCTTTCTCTCTCCCCTCCACTTCAACCTCTATAAGCTACACTCACTGCTCTCCTTTGGATTATTGTTTTTTTTATGGTAACAATCATGTGGAGGGTTGAAATAAGAATCTGCTCAGAGGATTAACTTTGCAACTTTTTCTTTATGGACGTTCTATAATTTTCTTCAGCTTGAATAATGACTTTGTGCTGGAGTAGAAGCTCCTGGTTTCCAGTGGTGTTTGGCGCTGCGCTGGTTGCTCTTACTGCTGCTAATGCTGGACCAAAACAGGACAGGAGGCAGGCTGGATCGTCATCATGCTTCGGAGGCTTTGATCTCTACTTTGTTTTGGACAAGTGAGTTACCTGACACACATAACCTGAGTCACAAAAGAGGGGATGGATGAATAGGATGGTTTCTGTTAACAAGTGAAGGCCATTCATGTTAAAGTATACAAGGAACATTAGTTGATATAGTGGGTTGAATACGAGCAATTTATTATTTATTTAATTATAAAAAAATAAATATTCATCACCATTAGCTGAGCGTGACTTGAATTGAACACACCTCATGGAAGCATAATAATGCATAAAGTACATATGCATTATTTTATTTTGTTCCTGTGCTTCTCCATCTGGTCTCCCAAAATGTTTTCATGTCATCACCATTGCTGTTATTGTTAAGCCCTCTGGTGTCCTGTCATGCAGAAAAAATGGATGGATTGATTGATGATGCATTGCTCTGACAGGCCTCTATCTGCAGTTTAGCTTGGCATGTATCTACAGATAGTAAGTGGTGTGTTAGATAGATGTTTCCCCCATTCATCAGTCAGTTGCAGGCTGCACAGACTGCAAGCACTGTGCTTGGTTTTGTTCATCCTCACTAACATAACATATACCACGTGGACAGTTTTTATCCAAACTGGCTTGCCAGTAAGTGCATCGTTATATCTCCTCATCTTCTTGGAGTTCTAACATAGTCTGTGTATCTCAAACGCTCAGTGTGGTAGTTTTGATCAGGTGTTTATGATGCATGACTGAAAGGAAACACAGGGATCCCCAAAAATAGGTGAGATAAACATGGAAACTATTTCTAAATCAAGACCAACTTTGCAGGGAGGCCAAACATCCTGTAACCTACTTAACATCTTGATGAGACCATGCTTCCTTTCATTTCGCAGCGTTTTTGCAGCTGAGCATTATACATGATGCATTTGCAGGTAAAACTTAAATTGCCATGCTCTACACATTGAGCTAAACAGGAACTATTGAGCAATCTCATCAACAAAGCCAGTCAAGTGAAAACAGTAAATGTTTTCAAAAGGGGTCAATGTTGTAAATGAGCAGTGTTTACCCAAGTATTCCTGACTGGGACTCGAAGAGAAAGCACTTAATTCAGTAGATAAATATGCACACAGCTCCACTGGCACTGACCGTTAACTTACCCAAGATGTTGCTTTTGGACCGTAACAGAGTGCTTTTGACCTTTGTATTTTGCAAACCTGGCTTCAAACTACTTATTTTTATTACATTTCTTTTTTGTACCACAAGCCAAAATGTTTGCTAACTAGGTCAACCAAAAATGTATCATCCAACTGATCCTTTTTCTTATCTGGACTGGAGGATTGCAGTCTGCCATCTCCATCTCGCTTTCGCTCTCCCTCCAGTTGTCCTACATTACATGTTAGTGTCACTTCCAGGTACTGCTGTGTCTCTGGGGGGAAATTAGTCAATTGAGTGCAATAGAGAGTAATTGATAGCATGAGCCACGTTTTAACAACACAGACTTACATTATATGTGTGACTTGACAGCGTTTATTGCCGGGCATCAATTCACTGCATTAGCTTTTCTTTTTTCTGTCTTTTCTCCATTCAGGATCTTAGCTTTCTCCGCTACCTTTTAACACTGATGTCCTCCACCTGCCCTCACTGTCCTCTTGCTATATCTGCCCTCTTCTCTTCTCTCCTCTTCGTCTCTGCACTGCTCTTTCTCCATCACATCCAGATGTTGCAATATGTTGGGCCTGTTGGCTGGGCTGTTTGTGCGGAGACTTGTGTCATGGTAACAATGGAAAAATAGGTGTTTTAAGAAATGTTGCATGTGGGTGCGAGGTTATAAAAACACAGTTTAAATGAAAGACATTTTGTTACGCATCAACACTGTAACATGCAAGCTCACAAACTGTTCTTTGTTTAAAAGATACAACTGTACACTGATATCTGCAGATAATTAAATGATATGTTAACAATGCTGAGAATCTTCTCTCCACCTCATTCATTGATCCCTTTATCTTTCGTTCCCAACAGAGGACTTTGTGGCTGTTGCTATACAAGCCAATAAAAACATTGTCTAAAAATGTGAATAGCACCAGGTCAGTTTGAAGTTCATTAGTAAAGAGGGAATAGAGTGCAAGACGATTAACATCCACACCGACCTGGTTGTGATCACAGAGCTGGTTGCATGAAGGCTTAATGAGGGTACTTTCATCTGACTCCAATAACACTGGTATAATTGCAGGTGCATTATAAAGATGTTAACAGTAATCTGAGGAGCACGACATCATTGCTACTCCTCGGAGTAAACCAACTGTGCTGCCCAAAGCATTTAGTCATGCTTTCTATTCTCCTTTTCCCTTTAGAAGTCTACACCACAGATGGATTACCGACCTACCGGGCACAGGTCCAGGGGCCCAAGGGGTCAGGGGGTGATGACTGCAAAGAGATGCAAAACCACTACTTAAGACACAAAACTACTACAAAGAGATGCAAAACTGCAAAGAGACGCAAAACAATTACAAAGAAACACAAAACGATTGCAAAGCAACACAATATGACTACAAACCTTCTACATGTGAACACAAAATAACTACAAAGAGACGCAAAACTACAACAAAAAGACACCGATGATCACAAGAAGATACAAAATTACTACAAAGAGACGGCAAAATGCCATAAAGAGATGCAAAAGTGCTACAAAGAGACGAAATTACTATAAGGAGACACAAAACGACTACATAGACACCCGTGTCTACACAGTACACAGAGACACAAAATGCCTACAAAGAGACACAAAACATCTTCAGAGGGATGAATCATTTGAGTTACTTTGTGTCTCTTTTAGTCTGGGGGTCTTGCTCCTATAAGAGGCATGGCAGACTTTTTAAATGTCTGTGCATAGGGGCCCATTGTCTCATAATCCATCCAGGGTCTACGGTTAATTTGATCACTCAAATGGTAGTACAGAAAAAAGGGCCACGCAAATGAAATGCATTGGTTGAAAAAGACATCATCACATGAATGTCACTTTTCTCTTCTCAGATCTGGGAGTGTGCAGAATCACTGGACAGAAATCTACAACTTTGTTGAACATCTAGCTCATAAATTCATAAGGTAAAAAAATAATATAATTGTGTCAAGTGTGGGAAAACATAGAAATGATCCCTGATCCAAGTATATTTTTCTGTTCTCCTTCTTCCAGTCCACAGTTGCGGATGTCCTTCATTGTGTTCTCCACCGAGGGAAGGATCTTAATGAGCCTGACAGAAGACAGGTGGGTGCAGATCTCCTCAAAACCACTTTAATCCTTTGCTGTTTTCATCATGCAGCTGAGAGGAACTATTGACATGCCAGATTTGGACACAGGCAGCTGAGTTATGATCGCTCATAACTTTATGACCAAGAAGATTCCAGACAGATACTTTCCTTCACTGTGATCTGGCTATAGTGTCATCAGTCTGGACAACTACTTCATCATGTGGTTTTTGACACATTGTGGGCAGTATATCTCATCTTTTCACAGCACTGTCACAAAATATTTTCACTGTTTCGCTGCTTCCCTCTTATCTTCTCTTATTCTTCACAGGGCTAATTTCCTGTCTATGTGCATGTCTATCTCAAGCCAATACAAACCAACACTGTTTCAATTCATTTATTGGTTACACATTGCTGGTATATTCTGCAAATTCTACCCTTATGGAAACTATTATTCTGTTACCATGCCTCGAAGCATCTGGTTTTATTCAAAAGTATATGTTCACAAATGAATCTGACAAAAATACATATTTTCAATTAGATTACATTATCAACAATGCTGATTTCCTCCTCTTCTGTTTTATCTGCTCAGGGAACGCATTCGTAAAGGTCTGGAGGAACTCTACAGGGTTCTTCCAGGGGGGGACACCTTCATGCATGAGGGCATCCTGAGGGTGAGAGGCCTCTGCATGTCCAACTCCAAACTGGCATCTTTATCTCTGCACTGGCTCCAGAACAAACATCACACAGTCCAGAGAGCTACGTTGTGTTGGCTCATGGAGGAGTTTCTTATGTACTGCATGCTACCAGATAAATAGTCTACTGTTTCAAACCAGCTTTTATTTTTTCACAGGCCAGTGAGCAGATATACTATGGAAACACTGAAGGTGTGTATGACTTTTCTTTACTTAGACAGGCTTAATTGTTTTAAGTAAATTAGGATAAAACAGGACTTTTTGATGGTATGATAAATTAATGAGCAATCAATTGTCTATTTCAGTGGGAATTTATTATATGAAATAATATTATAATATGGTGATACTAAGTCAGCTGTTCCCAACCAGGAGGCCACCCAAAAGGGTCGCAAGAGACACCTGAGGGGTTGTGAGATGATTATAAATACAAAGAACAATAAAAATGTTCTTCTGCATTAAGTGAAACGTTTTTGTCTTTCCAATTAAAAAAAAAAAAAAATGGATGGCTTCAGGCTTCCAAACTAATTAAATTGAACAACCTGCTCACAGCTCAAGGTTACTAACCTAATGAAGGATTTTGACTTGACTTTATATAATTTCAAAGCAGCCCAAAACGGGTTTGGATCCACTGCGTTAATTGACAGTTTGGATTTGCTTCTTCACTTGGAATTACTTTTGTGAAGGAGTGCGTTCATTCCTCAGTAAGAGGGATTTAACTCATAATTGATTTGGATGCTATCAGTGAAGAGATTAGATTTTGCATTCCTACAATATGGCAGTAATCTTAATAATGCTGCATGGTTATTTGCAATAGAGGATAAGATAAGGATGTGAAATTGCAGCAGGGGTGAACAAATTATTTCTGTCTGCAGGTTATCGCACCGCCAGTGTTATCATAGCTCTGACGGATGGTGAGCTGCACGAGGATCTTTTCTACTACGCTGAGAGAGAGGTGAGAGAGATAATGAGAGATTAAATGGGTCTCACAAATCATAACCAGGTGAAACAGTGACTGAGAATGTGATGGATCAGATCAAACACTGACACCCTATACATCACCACTTTGATCTTCCTACTTTAGTCTGGAAAATGGGGTCAGAGCATGTCTGTCAGATTTATACTTCTGAGCCCAGTCGTTCTCCTCACAGCTGCACTGTCTATCTAATGATTTATTGGCTCCTCATACCATTCATATACAACAGGTAAAGGTGTGTGAAGGCCTATGGATTTAATCAGCTTTGAGTGCCCTCAGACATGTTGACAACAGGGATGGAGGGAGGTTTTACATTTCCAGTAGCTGGAAATTATCCACTTGACGGTCATTCAGAGTCAGCACCAAAAGCCACAGCCATCAACACTTGTAAAGTATTTGGCTTATGTGTTCTGTTTGGCATTCAGGCATCTGTGTGACATTTCTATTAATATATGACGTCTGAATAATATTATTCATTGGGAACATGGTGTTGCTCAACTTGTAGTAAAACCTCGACAAACACAAGCCTTTTTTTACTTTGTTTTGGATGATGTTATGCAATGCAGAGGTGTAATCAAACCCAGTTGCTGAGCTTCTTCCTGTTTTTGCTGTGAATCTATGCACACTTGACAGGCCAACCGCTCCCGAAGTCTGGGTGCCTCTGTTTACTGTGTGGGGGTGAAGGACTTCAATGAGACACAGGTTGTTTTTTTTGTTTGTCTTAGTCTGTACCTTTATGTTTCATGATGTCTAAGCTTCAGTGAGTGAAATGGAAAGTAAGAGTTCAAATTTGAAGCTTTATTAATCAAACTTTTAATTTGAAAATATTGAAACCATTGTTTTTGAGTACTTATAAGTGCTTTGCATTACTTTGATATCAGTCAAAACTATGTAATATAACTATGAAAACACATAGCAAATGAGCCCTCAGGATGCAGGACTGCAGTAAATGTTTAAGAGTTCTAACAAGGACATTGGACGTACATCAAATTATTCACATATTTTATAGCCTAATGATCACAGTGTGAGTCAAGAAGATGTTTTTCTCCATTATGTAGAGTGACAATTGTTTAATTTGCCCTCTAAAAAAAGGAAATTAGGTGATATTGTTGATTGTGTTCATATGAGCCACTCCTGTAATCAGTTATGCTGTAAACTTAACAAATTATGTGTCTTGAACGACTAAGTGTGCAGTTGTCGCTTTTGATTGTAATAACTTGTTTCCTCTCCAGCTGGCAAATATAGCTGATAGTAAGGACCATGTCTTCCCAGTAAATGATGGATTTGAGGCCTTGCAAGGGGTCATCGACGCGGTGAGTACTTCAGGTCGGCCCACACACTTGTTCTAACAGCACTTGCCAACTAGACGGTTGACAAGTAAAGTTCGTAGTCCAAAGGAAATCATCTTGCTTTAATGTACTTCATAATCTCTCCCATCACTTTGTCTTTAATCTATCAACACGTTGCTCAAAGAGCAAACAAGAAACAAGACAAAAACAGATTTAAAGCAGGATAAATTATTACATCCATGGAGGGACATTCCTGTCTTTGATCATGACGACTGACGTCTGGCCAAACACGATCAAAGTGTCTGCTGTTTCTCTTAAGACCCACCTCAGTGGTGTTGACTTAAATTTTTGTATTTGCTAGCTCTAGAAGCCAAAACCAGTTTGACATGTAGGACTGTTGTCACTGGGAAACGAGGTTTGTTGAACAGAGTTAAAGGCCAGGCAACTGTCATCTGGAGCAGATTAACAGCAAACTCAAAGCTGTTGCTGAGGATCGTCATGTGATCATGTGAGCGGAGCAGAGGGTCATGAATCAGTGTTTCTTCATCTCCAGGATTATAGTTGGTATGTTCCTGGAGAGCAGGGAGTACAAATACATTTTGCACAACAAAAACAAGAGTAGATGGATACAACATGGCCAGAGACCCCAGTGGCATAAGCTTAACTAATAGGCACATAAAAGTCACTGCTGTGACTGAGTAGATAGTGGAGTAATGTTTACCTGAACAGCCAATGAAGTAACTCTCCCTCTGTGCGTGTTGTTATCCGAGCTTCTCCTTGCTTTGTTGACATAGCCGGGACTGAGCTGTTGGCTCTGTCAGCGCGTTTGCCGTAGTTTGCCATGTTGAGAGCCGTTAAGAGGATATTGAAATACTCCCAATCACGTGTCTTGCACCTTTATAAATGCTCCATTATCTGAGATTTGCTGCCTGGATGCTGAAAAGTGTTTCTCCTCATTTCCTCAGATCCTGAAGAAGTCCTGTATCGAGATCCTGGCGGCAGAGCCCTCTAGTATCTGTGCAGGAGGTAAGACAAGGACGATGGACTTCCCTTTCATCCTAGGCCTCTTAATGAATGAAATTAGACAGCAGCACATCTTAGTTAACCCTCACTGGAGGATAAAAACTAATGTCAACAGATATAGAGCAGATGAAAATCCATACAACCATGTGTTGGCTGGGTCTCTGAGACCCAAAACAGAAGTAATGAGTCATTTTTTTGTTTCAGCAACTCTCATAAAATTAGGAAAAGTCATGAAGAATCAAAGTGATAAAACAATGTTAAATGCTGTTAAATAGGGCTCAAAACAGAACATGACTATGTCAATAGGCTGCAGCTACAGTATTTTAACAATTGAGGACGGTTAAATGTTGAATTCCGGTCAACAATATTTGTGCAAATCTGCTTCTCAGTTAAGGCAGTTGGGATGTGGAGTTTTTTACCACTGAGAATTTGAGAGTGCAGTTCTTTTAAAAAATTTAAATTGTGTCTGAAGACTTGATTGAAGGACAATTAGGTCTATAGCTGTTGAGCTAAGAGACACTGAAAGTGGCCAGCATTGGTACTGGAGTGTCTGAACGGAAATGTCTTGAACTGATGAACTGTCTTTTGTTAATAGTATTGGGATTGCTGATAGTGTTTCAATTCTTGGGGTGTCATTTGTGTTTCTCCTCTCCTCGCTCAGAGTCCTTCCAAGTGGTGGTGAGAGGAAATGGATTCCTCCACGCCCGCAACGTCGATAAGGTCCTGTGCAGCTTCCGCATCAACGACACCCTCACTAAGAGTGAGTGAAACATAGCTGAACAGAGTTGAAACAACAGTCTGATTCCCTACATGCACTTTTTCAACCCACATGAGTGTTTTAACTGGGAACACGTTGACTCAAAGCTGATCACTAACAATGAAAACAGTTGGAATAAATGCGAGTTTGCTGGCAAATTGTAAAATTCATCTAAATTACACTTAACTGAGCTTCTCAAAAGTCGAATACAAAGTCAATCACACAGCTTGAATCCGCTGTGATCAAACAAACAGCCATGCTGGTGTTATTGTGTCTTTTTTGTTGTTGTTATAAACACAATTCTACAGCTTGGAAAGAAACAAGAGATACAGGAGAACCACACACTAAGTAGAAGGGGGAAAAGGCCTTAAGGATACCACCATGGTCTTTTATTGGTGGTTTACTGTAATAGTAGTTAAAACCACTTCCTACCAGGCATGCCACAGTAGCTGCAGAAGGTACTGGTCTAATTGCAAAGCAAGATATTCACCAGCAATGAAGTGCAGACAAAATGTCTGCTCCTCTTAGAGGGAAGTGGTGAACATATGTGTTTAACCTATGGCGTGTCAGTGGATCTCAATGTCTTTTTTAGTCAACTGGAGTTCATTTTCTTCCATATACTCAGATCTTGTCTGTCATGTTTAATATATTTAGTATGCATGATAGCGCACATACTTATTAGCTAACCAGAGGGACTATTTCTTTCTCTTAAATAATTATTATTTTGGTGACGCCATCAACATTCAGCACAGGCATCTGGCACTTTAAATCACATTTTTTGTAAACAAAGTAAAGTTGTGTCAGTATTAATGACACATTAACAATTCCTCGGAATCATAATTATTTCTGCACGATACAACATCCAACTTCTTTCAGACTGCAGCGGACATGGAAACAATTTGAGTGAAATTATTTCCTTATGTCAATCCCATTGTGCTTGTGCAATCCTCCTCCAGATTCATTCACTTCTCTAGATTGTTTACACACAATCCTCTGGAACTTCACATCAGGGGTAAACTTTAAATGTAAATAATTAGGCCTGGGTTAGCTTATCTGGAGGTAAATATATGTTGTATGGCTATAAGGAAAACCATTTATTTTCTCTCTATACCATCTTACCCCGCTGACTCCCCCACTCCAGCCCTCTGCATACTTCACAAATATGGTGAAATGGTATAAAGGAAAGCAGCATATGTAGCTGCATATGTTCAGCAGATGAATCGATGTTTGAGCTTGTGTCTCCAGGAAAAAGTAGCAGCAAATACAGTCAGGCGGGCTGGGATTTGGCAGATGCTGTCCTGAGCTGTCCATTGCTTTGGTGACAGATGTTGCCATGGACAATATTGAACAGTGTGAATCAGGGTCACAATATCAAATGTTCACTTCACAATTATCGCAGCATAAGAATTCACAATCGCGATATCTATAGAAAATTCGAAAAAAAAGGTCAAAATCATCTTAAACTTTGTTTATTGTGCATGTTCTCTTTTTTAGCAAATTAATTCACACTCAAAATATATTATTTTTATAATTTTATCATATGTGTATTATTAACATATTAATATCATTATTGTATTATTATTTTTTAAATACAACGATTATCGTCAATACAGGTATATAACATCAACCCTAGTGTGAATATTGGGAGATAAGACATAAAATAAATAGTTAAATGTTAAAATGTATACGCTCTTTTGCCGAGGGTAAAATTGGAAGATTGATACCACTCTCATGTCTTGCTTAGCTTAGCAAAAGACTGGAAACAGGCTGCTCTATTATTAAACTTTAAAAGATGCTGGTTGTCGTATTTTGTTGCCTCACAGCCAAGCTAGGCTTTCCAGTTTTTATGCTAAGCTAAGCTAACCATCTTTGGACTGAAACATCGTACTTACTGTACAGTTGTATCGATCTTCTCATCTTATTCTCGGAAAGAAAGCTAATAAGCCAAGCAGTTGAACTATTCCTTCAAATGAGATTATTGCTAAATCCAATAAACTAAAATACTTTTCTTCGAAAACTGTAAATTGACCTTGCCGACAGTCCGTCCCAGTGAATAATCTCTCAGATATTGTACATCTGCCACCATTTTAAACAGTAATTCCAATTAACCTAATGGTTAAAGTTGATCTCTGGGCACTTGTCTTGTTTGCACCTCACAGTAAAATATGACCTCTCTGTTGACTTGGGGAGTAAACAGTCCAATAAAACATCATGACACGGGCTCTGGGATGTTTGCCAGCCTTTTCATCCTCAAGGGATTTATCCAGGGAAATTCTGCAGAATCAGGCTCCCTCAGCTTTTTACTGGACTTTGTTATAATTTGTCCTCTAGAAGGCTCTCAGGCCTTTTCATCGTGCTTTAATAGTGTATGGCCATTCTGAGTGCAAGGTGGGTGCAGAGATGAATCTTTGAGTGGGATCATATCTGGAACAGTTTGTGAGCTGTTTTTTGGCAGCGTTGATCGCCCCCCCTCCCCTCCGTCCTGCATGGTGTTTCTAGAGAAGAGCAGTCGTGACCCATGCGGCTGCTTGTGTTGATTTCCTCAGTACTGGGGTATGCTCTCTGCCTGCCAGGATAAACAGACAGGCTTGGGTGATGATGTTTGTTGGAGCAGCTTTCCTAAAAGCCAGCTGGACAAGGAGAGGATTTGGATTTGCCTGAAAAACAAAAGCTGTTGTGGTATTGGTGTTTCTGAGAGTCATGCAGATGTCTTCAAACAGTAGACAACAAAGCTTTTGTCTTGAGAAAACACTCAGTTTGTTAACAAAGTTACAGTGAAAGACGTGACATCATTTAATTTCTGTTAACATGAGCATACTTATTGAATTACAATAAAGTCATGTGGCATTATCCAGTCAATAAACTAATACTGTAAGTAGGCTAAACAATGACATGATCTGAAAGGTGATTCATGTCATGATTTATGGGTAAAACCGGTTCAGGATCTATATATGTGAGTGAAAACTATACTGACTGTTAAGAAACTGGAATGTTTGGCTGATTCTTCATTTTCATGACTCCTTTCCATCTTCTTCTCTAGTGGTTAAGCCTTTGATTGTTGAAGATACATATCTTCTCTGCCCTGCACCAGTACTTCAAGAGGAGGGGATGTAAGTCCTGTAATGTATTAAAATAAATGTGGGGTTTCATATGACACCATCTACTCTGTTTTTCTAAGGCACGGCATAAATGACAGCCGAGACATTTTTCTTTTTCTTTTCCTTTTCTAGGGCAGCAAACCTTTATGTCAGTATGAATGAAGGTCTCAGTTTCATCTCCAGTTCAGTTACCATTTCCACTGTGGACTGTGTAAGTACAATATAAAGTACCAGCATAAATATGTCCCCAGAGCAACATAGGACGTAACAATGGTTCCTATCACATATAAAACCAAACACAAATTCATCTTCATAAAAACAAGTTGTACAAATAATAATATACAAACAAGCATATTAAAGCTACTGCAGATGTAAAAACAAACGCATTTAACTTACCAGAGCTGCTGTTCACTATTTAAAGACAAAGTGCATCCTTCTTTCTTTGTTAATAAAGAGTTTAATCTCACGGTTGTTCAGTACATCCGTGCATTTTAGTTCCAGTAAGAAGTCCTTCTCGATTCATGGACGCCAGTGAAGTCAGTCGAGCCTCCCCAGTTGTATTTCTTGAAAACGTTTTAATGCGTTTGAGGGCTGAAAATGTCCACTCGACAGAGGCAGCAGATATTGGGATTGTCACCGCCCAACATGTCACGCTAGCCCACTGACCAATCACGTATGGCTAGGCCAGCTAGCAGGCTCTGACATGTCAAAGAATACGCCCAACATATCAAACTAAAGATCTGATTGGTTGAAGACTATGACAATCAACAATATCATCCCCATTCACTTAAACTGCACAGGGATTCACTTGTGAGTCTGCAGGCCTCGGGCCTCTCTTCTTACCTAGAGACACAGAGGTGAAATCTGATTGGATAAAAGCTCTACTTAAAACAAGCTGCACTGGAAGCAGAGCAACTGAGGAAGACAGTAGCTGTGCAATGAGAAAATGTTTTTATAAATTATAATACATGTAGTGTATTTAAGAAAAATTATTAAATTATAAAATAGATATAACTTTGTGATTCTGTTTAGGCCAGCAGAGAAGGCCTTGCAGGCCCTGACGGCCCACCACTGCTTTTAGTGCTCTACATTTTCAGAGAGTCTGTGTTGACGTGTCTGTCTCTGTCACAGTCTGATGGGACCATTCTGGCCATAGCTCTACTCATCCTGATGCTGCTCCTGGTCTTGGCTCTCCTCTGGTGGTTCTGGCCTCTCTGCTGCACTGTGGTGAGTTTTCTTAAAACTTAAACTAGTGCAATAATAACATGCACACATGCTGCTTTACAGATAGCTTCTGGTCTACTCTTTTCAAATTGCCGATGGCTTTAAACACTTTGAGAATGAAGTGATATTGCTTGTGAACAATGAGACGGAGATCAATGTATTTTCCAGGTCTCTTGTCTGGCTAACAAAGGCTTTGCATTAACCTAAACAACATTCCCATGGTGAGAAGGTTAGAGTCTATGAGTCAATAAGGGCGTGTGGCCCTTTGAAATCTTACAGCTAAATTTAGGAAACAGCCAGAAAGGTCAAGGCCACCGGGTGAACGTGTGTTTTAGTAATTATGCTGCTGTTTAAATAACTTGTGTTTTTATAGGTCACAGCAGGTGACCTCCGAGTCTCACCTCTTAACAGTTTTTCAGTATATTCACTGGCAGACCTAAACTAGTAACACATTCTTCCATCAGTAATGAGGCGGACTAATTTGAATTTCCAGCTAGTGGTGTGGAAAGAAAGACTCAAATAAACTGTTTTGGTTTGATATTTTGTTGCTATGAGATTTTGAGAAGCAAGATAACTCACCATAAATAAAAAGTGCCATGAGAAGTATTTTTATGACAGACAAAAAACATGCCTGTGACATTATTTAGACAGTGGTCCACCTGTCAGCATCACAACATTTCAGTAAACTCTCCTTTAACCAGCCACTTGCTGTCAAAAACAGTATTTCTCCTTTCAAATGAAGAGTGTATAGTGTCTCTTCAGAATCCAGTCCAATGTTTCCAGCTCTGGAAACAGGAAAGTTGAGAACTGCCAGAGAGAGATGTCAGCTTTTACAACATGGCTGTCCCTCCCTTTACTTTTTTTCTGTTACAAATTCAAGTCCGTGCAGCAAGTCTGTTTAGGAAAGCGATGAGAGGTTACCATGGGGAAACGTTTTGTGTTCCAGGATTTGGAGAAGCATTGAGGAAAATCACAAATAAGAATCAGAACCGCTTAATTTGCCAAATGCATTTAATGTAGAAGAAACTGTCTTAAGGCCTATTGCACTTGTGAAAAAACACACACAATATTGCGACAGGAAAAGACATGGGGGGATAGTGCAAGGCATGAACCTAAAATAAGATCAAATAATACAATAATTATTCGAGCCTGTTACTCTTCCCTTCTCCCAATCAACAACTTCAGGCCCAAAAATCTGGATAGCAGATTTGTAGGTTAGTGCTTCGTAGAGACTTGGAGGAAAAAACAATTCCTCAGCAGTGTGTTGTTGTGTAACCATCCTGTTGCACATTGCAGTGACATGCAGACTATATGAAAATCAATTTTGATAAAAAATGTGTTTGTGACATTTGTGGTCTTCCGACAAAAAACAAAACCTTCCCTCCTTCTCCTCTCATGCATTTTTCCCCCCCTCCACAGATCATCCATGAACCCCCACCACCAGCTCTGGAGGAGAGTTCGGTATGCGCTGCACCGTCTCCACTCAATCTGTTTCTTATGACTCCAAAGAAAAGCAATCTTTTTTAGATTGAGACAGCTGCCAGTGTTCGGTTGTGTATCTTAAACCTCAATGACAATGCGGCGTCATTCACTCCCTTCTTGGTATAAAACTCTGATTTCACTCATTTAGTAATTAATCCAATGTGAGTCAACGCCCTCTTCAAATAACAGGGAAATCCTGACCACATCCCTTCCTCTGGAGCTTTTGGGACCTTCATGGAATATTTAGTGAAATTAAACTGACAGAGAACATCATTTCACATGAATTAGTTCAACAAATTAATGTTAATAAAATAAATTTTAACTGCCCAAACTGCCCATGAAATAACAGCAACCTACAATGCGACTGTGGGACACGTCAGGCTGCATTTATTTGCACCAATTAAGCTGAAAATTAGGTTTAACATGGTAAATCTATTCCAAACAGACTCCATGACAATCACGGCTTCACATACAAGTTTTAGCCTTCATTATGGCTGTGGGCTTTGTAATTCCTTTGATCTGACAACCAGTACAGAGGGGACTAAAATAAGGGCTGGTTTTGGAGTGAGTAGGGCAGAGAGAGAGAGATTTTACTGGTGACCAGTGAGAGGGCATTTGTACCAGGCAGCTCCTAGGTGTTCATTTGGTGTGCATACATTCATGTAAAAACAGTGAAAGATTGTTAAATGGTTTATTAATACATCACAAAAAAAACTACTTCCTGTCACTCTCCCATAGGATGATGAAGACTTTGAAGCCCCCAAGAAGAAATGGCCGACTGTAGACGCCTCCTACTACGGAGGAAGAGGAGTTGGAGGAATCAAAAGGATGGAGGTTAAATCCAATAAACCATCTGTTGTGTTAACGGACAAGGATAAGGGACATAAAAGAAACTTGATAAGATGTTACAAGTTTACACATTGGGGTTGTTGAAAAGGAATTTTGATTGATTTAAGACTACCCCACTTTCAGACATACACTGCAATCAAGCATCTCATCTATGTATTTCAAGTCAGATAGATTCACAATTATACACTCCTGACCATCTTTAAGGGCAGTGTGTGGCACCGTCATACATCTCTGACTCTCCATACTCTCTGTCATCAGGTCCGCTGGGGTGAGAAAGGCTCCACCGAAGAAGGAGCAAAGCTGGAAAAGGCCAAAAATGCCAAAGTGAAGATGCCTGAACAGGACTATGTGGAGGCCCCCACACGCATTCTCAACAACGGCATGCACAAACCCTCGGGGCCACGCAAGTGGTACTCACCCATCAAGGTAAAGTACCAGCCGGAAAGAAAACTGTATGGGGAATGTGTTTGGTCTGCAGATGCTCTTTCAACTGGCAAACATATAGGAATAATGAGTTTCAACTGCTAAACATTAAAAAGAATTGTAAAGGATTTGTAAGATATTTGTTTTAAGAAGTCTATGAATGTAGCTCAGCTTACATTCAATTATTAATTAAAGCATGGTTTTGGAGCTCTGCTGGGATAAATGTTGTGTATGCATGCGAACTGCACGAAGTACAACATCTGTTAAAAATTACCTCATGTTAATCTGGCTGAGGATGTGTAAGTAATAGCATTAGTAAAATTAAGTAGTGAAAGTAGCATGAGATGTGTTAAGGTAATAATGCTTGGGTGACTACTGGCACACAGTCCCTTCCTCCAAAGCCAGCATGGGGTTAAAGGAGTCGCTCTGAAGCATGCAGTCAGTGGGGGATTGCTAATAGAAACCAGACTTCTGTTGGACTGACCTCCAGGGAGAAGAGCTGCACAGCCAGCAGTTTTGTGAGGAAAAACAGCTGCAATTTCTGCCCTTATCCTCAAAGTATTTGCTGTGTTTAAAAGCTATGAAGATTCAGTTCACGATTAACTGAAACCATTTCAGTTTGTCACTGTGAAGTGGCTGTAGGAGTCGGATAATACTGGTCATTTCACTGCAGCTCGAGTTAGGTGTCGAACTGTGTTTATGAGTGACCAGTAGAAAAAAGAAAAGAGTCAATAACAGAAACTTGATTTTAAGAATAAAGGTAATTTTGAGATTAATTAAATGGTTTAACAGTTTGATTTCCTCTCTGTTTCCATAGAGCAAACTGGATGCATTGTGGGCACTTTTAAGAAAAGGCTACGACCGTGTGTCTGTAATGAGACCTCATCCGGGTGACAAGGTAAGGATAACTTAAAAGCCACACAGGCATGAAACCATTAATCAGCCTAAACTTTACTGACTGACGTAAGGTTTTGGCTATGCATTAGTATTTGACAAAGGAGGCAATTCTTATGTATCTGAAAATGTTGAAAAAACGGACCGGCTGTGAGCTATGCACACCAGAGAGGCTCATGGGAAAACTTGTGTTGAGTTGGGATTTAGACTGCAGCGCCTGGCTACAGTGCACTGAAATGTAAAGACGTCTGGGGAAGCCATTATTAAAAAAAAGCAAATGTAATTCCTCAAAGGCCAGCTGTAACGGGGGGGGGGGGGGGGGTGGGGGGGTGGTTAACAGTGTGATGACCTCTACAGTTGGCAGCTGACATGTAGTCTGAGACTGTGGGATCTACATGTGTTGAAAAAATGAGTCTGAGGGAAGTCTGTATATTATAATCCCTCCCCCGCAATAGATTATGTAATGCTTCATTTTCCATTGAAGACATGTTGATCAAAGAGCAATTATTACCCTCAAAGTTGATGAAGAAAAGATCTTCAGACACTTTTACATTCACTCCACCGCAGCAGCGGAGCCAGATGTTGTAAACATTGGGGGCTTCACGATATTGGAAAAAACTGACATTGTGCTATTTTTTTTTTTCTGCGATATATTTTACATCTTAAATGGTCTTCAAACTCTGACTTGAATAACAGAACAACAGAAGAACATTTACTGAATTAAATTAGATTTGTTTTAGGGAATAGCATGGTGGTAGTAGTAGTAGTAGTAGCATTAACAACCCCAAAGACAATTTAGGGCGGACATCAGTGGCGGCTGGTGGAAAATTTTCTTGGTAGGGCTGTGCCACATCCAATCAATTTCAGCAAACATCCCAGAATGATTTAATGCAAACAAATTAAGGTATCAAACACGCATTACTACTTTGCAGTTAAATATTTAACATTCATTCCAACACGAAAAAAAGCAGTAAATAACACTTTGACAAACACGTCATCTTATTTTATTCACCCTCACAGGGAATTCAGTATAATATAATATATATATCATATAATAATATTCAGTATAATATAATAATATATATATCATATAATATTCTGTATAATATAATAATATATATATCATATAATAATATTCACTATAATATAAAACACACACACACACACACACACACACACACACACACACACACACATATATATAATTATTTATATATAACTATATATCCATTTCTCAGACAGGTGCTTCATGTCCCTCACTCCCTAACTGTCCATGCTGGTTCTGTCCCTGTTGTTTTAAAAAGCTAAATAAGTTATTATCATGACTGCATCCAGCGAGCCAAACCTGTCTGGTGTACAGCTACTAGAGAAGCTTAATGTACTGCTTCTCTTTCCTGCTAGTCTGCTGTCTGACTGTGAGGTCAGGCTGATCTGGGATCAGCTCTTTCAGCTGTAGTTTCTCCTCTCAGTTCTCCTCTTGGAGGAGCAGTGCTCGCGCTGGCGCTCGCCTGTAGAGACTAGTCCTGACGAGAACGCGCAGTTTGGGGCAGAATTAAATCTGCCCCAAGCTGACTCTATTTGAGGATGCTGATTGGCTAAATTGTATGTCACTCATTTATATCTTTAGTCAGCATTAAAGCATCATTGGCTAAACTGCTTCATAGACCCGCCTCTTTGGGGCAGTTTTTCCAGCGCCCCAGCCAGCTGAGACGTGCACACAAGGAGAGGACCTGCAGACAGGCAGAGAGGACGTGCAGGAAAAGCATATATTTACCGCAGATATCATATTTTACACACATTACTGGGTGATTCCATGTTTCAAAAACACAAATATTGTCAATTTGTATAGTTTATTATTATTTATTTTATTTTGTATTATTTGTAGCTCAAGGGGGGGCGGCGCCCTAGCGCCCTCTATGGACCAGCCGCCACTGGCGGACATGAATATAAAGCCCCAGTTCCACCGAAAGCCGGACCTACTACGGATCAGATCCGGGGTCATCCGGGAGTGAAACCGTAGTCAGTCCGGGACGTTCCGTGATGAACCGTAGTAAAACCGTGGCCATCCGTGCTGAACCGTGGCCACCCGCGGCCATCCGTGGCGTATTCGGGAAGACGAGCGGCTCGTCGGACGTACAACTAACATCCGGGGTGATCCGGGGACATCCGGGAATGGAGAGGGGGGCGCCGTTGATCGTAGCGCATCCGGGAAGAACCGTAGTAAGACTGGGATGAACCGTAGCATAGCCGTGTTAATCCGGGATGAAACGGGAGCTAGTTGACACCCCGGAGCGGTTTAATTTTCGGCGTGTTGTTGTCGTCTGAGGAAGATTCTTCTCTTCTTTTCTGTTCTTCTTCTGCTGCTGCAGCAGCAGCTTTCTTCTTTGCAGCAGTCATCGCCTTCTTCTTGGGTTTAATTTTCGGCATGTTGTCCTTTCAAATATTTTCGGAAGAGTGATTTTGTCTCTGAAAATCAGAACTATTTATACCCTGACGCTTCATCCGGGCCGTGTCCGTGGCGTATCCGTGGTCAAACCGTGCTCATCCGTGGTCAAACCGTGGCCATCCGGGATGAACCAGGCTTGATCTCAGCAAATCTCTCAGACAAACTGAGAGGAAATTACACAAAGTTGAAGCTATTTCAAAAACCTAAAAGATTTGAGGCTTTTGACAAACATTTTTTGCTGGAGCCCCAGATTTGTATTATTTGAAACCTGAAACTAGAAGATACCAACTACAGTATGTCACACTGATAGTGTAGAATAGTGTATTAAATTATGCAATAAATGTTGTTAAATATTTCCATCTGATATGTTGGTGTAGCTATTAAAATAGGAATATTTCACTCAATGCAAGCATTATATACTTACAAGATATTTTACAAGCTCACAGAATGCCATACAATCGTACGTGTTTTTAAGAACTAAGGCTTTTTAAGGCTTCATTTTGAACCATTTTATGGACCAGCTGACAACACATCTGACTGATAGAAAATTAGCAACAGTGCTAAAACACATACACAAGCAAGTAGAGCAGTTTACAGTGTCCTGATTTCTTTCAGGACAAGGGTGTGTTTCCATGCTCATTTTAGGAATTATGTTCCCTATTAATTGTATGATCTAATCCACTGTAAGACAGCATGGTATGCTTTGGCACATGGTAGTCAAGTTTATATAATGTGTAATGAACTGGCTACAACAAGCAGAAATTGTGGTTCTGGTTTGGTAACATTATTACAAAAAATAATTGGCTATGACTTAAGCTTTGGCATCTTTTCAGAGTGATCGAATGAACCCTTGTCTATTTGCCAATCAGTCAGCAAGGCCAGCTTCCAGGTAACATGCAGTGCAGTTGGAGGAAATGCACTGGCAGTCTAGCACTAAGCTCAGTTTAAGTAGAGGAGCACAGGAAGCTACACCTGGGGCCTAAAGCAAACTGATCAGCTGGTGAACCAATCTTTAAGGTGGACCAGCGCACCTTGCACTCACAGTCAAACAATAGAATAACATTCAGAGGGTCACATCCTTTGCTCCCCCCCACCCCCCAAGAACAGTAAGTGCAGCTTACACACCACCCTCTGTAATTAGAAGTGCATGAGTGAGTCCTCCACACTATAAAGCTCTTCATTAGTGCACTGGAAAAACAGCTCGGCTCTAGAATCCTTGATGATTTGCAGTAAACAAGCTTGTTCTGGTTGCAATTAGGAGTCTCTTGTCAAAGCCTTGTTTTTATAACTTCCCCTAAATGAATGCAGTGGTGGGATGGAAGAGGCCTGTGGATCCTACTGCCTGCTTGAGAGAAACCCAAGTCAGGTTGCCGTAACGTGTCATTTATTTATGAGCCTCTAAAAACTGGGGATTTTTGTAATTAGTAAAGGAATCAAACAGGGCACAACACATAAAACACATAAAAACTCAACATCACTCTTTAAACGCTATGTCACATATGTGTTTTCTATTGGCTGATTTTTAGGTTGGCTGCAGCTATGATTCAGTGCAGGAGTGCAAGAGACGTCATAGGAATACTTCACTGTTAAAATGACCATTTGTGGATCAATTACTCACCACGTGTTGCCTTGAATTCTTGAAAAAATCTCGCAAACCTCTGCGGTGAGCGAAGTATCCAGAAACGGTCGAAAACAAGAGTAAATCCTGGATGCATTGAATTAAATTCAGGTAGGTGTAATGCTTCTTATATACAGTCCATCGTCAAAGCTGTATCAAAACATTGGTTTACAAACTCGTGCAGTATAATTCAATCCTGTTTATCTTGTCGTATGCTAAACGCATTTGCATTCTTGCCAAAATGTTCCTATTTAATACACTTCCACCACTACCGTTTCATGGTTGCGCATCCGCTAGAATTCAAGGTAATTTTAAGGGTGAAGTATTCTTTTAAAATCCATGATATTCACTGCACTAAAGGAATACAAAAATATAGGTTTGCAGTTTTTTTCCCATCCTTGCTGTAAGTAAGTAACATTCTGTCTGTTTTTGTCTCAGAGGTCACTTCGCCCCGCTTGTCATCCCTATCAGTCCACTGCAACTCCCCGATCCCCTCAGTGCAGCTGCTCTCAGGGTGTAGCTTGTTTCTGAAATATGATAGTCTCTCTTGCATGACCTCACTTTGGTTTGGACAGGGGAGGTGTGGTAGCAGGTTATTTTGTCAGGCTGAGTAGAGCATACAAATAATGAACTTGTGATTGAGAATTACAGCATTTATAGGTTTGTTGATATTAAAACGCAGTCACGTAGGTGTGTGTAAACTATAGGAATGGCAAGGTTGTTTATCTATATGCTCTAACATCAGGTCTGTTTTTAAATTTCAGGGCAGATGCATGAACTTCACCCGCATAAAGTCTCCCTCTCCTCATTACCCACACTACAACCATCACCCATCTCCCATCTACAACCCTCCCAGCAGGACTCCACCTCCACCGCAGGGCACCCTCCCCCCTCCCCCAAGCAGCCCTCCATCATCTCCAATGTTCTCCTCCTCCACCCTTCCACTACTGCCTCCAACACCTCCTTCCACCTCCACCACTGCCTCTCCTCCCATTTCACCTCCCCCTTACACGCCACCTCCCACCCGGGCTCTACCTCCGACCACCCTGCAGATACCTGACCCTCCGGTGCTCCCTCCCACCCCTCCACCCTCTGCCTCCCCGACTGGTTCCCTGCCTCCTCTTCCACAGGGACCTCCTGCGGGGCGAGCCCCTCCACCTGGCCGCCCACCACCTCGCCCTGGCCTGTAGAGCTCCGGGAGCAGACGGGAGAGAGTTTAACAGAATTTAAAAGGCAACCCAGAGTCCCACCAACGATCAGCACATGACCATCCTTGATTGTACCTGCGAGGACCTGCGAGTGCCTTGTGCCACACTCAGTGGGCTGTGGCCTTTCTGCCTTGTGAAGCGGACCAGTGAGGACTTGTTTTCAGCTATTTGTCTACTGTGACTTTTGTACACATTTAGCCCAACAGTGCAATTGCTCGGATGCTCGAATTACACCAACCTTCCCTACAAATGAGGTCATGCAGGCCGGCTCTAAATTATTTTCCTCCTTGGTCCTCAGAGCTGCTTCAGGCCCTGTGGTCACTTCCATGCGTACGCAAGATTAGACGAATCCTGAACAGCTTGAACTAATAACTTTTCTCCAGGAGCACAGTCACGTTCAAAATGACCGAGACACTAAAATATGTGCCTGTGTTACATTTCCAGAAAAGAGATAAAAGACTCATGTTGCAAATGTTCCACAAACAACAGATTTAGGATGATTTAGAAGAATCTGAAAATCCCAGTTTTTGTATTCTTGAATGTTGAGCAATTGCATGCAAGTGTTTGACTTTTTGTAACATTTCTACCTTGTTTTATACAACATAAATGCATTTGTACTTTTGTTGTACATTTTCCATTTTTGAGGTTAAAAAAAACAGTAATTGCTGATAAACACATATACACTAAGCGTATTGACAGCAATGCAACATATCTGAACTTGTTCTTGCAACTTTTGTCTTGAGTGCCATATTAACCGGCTTTATGTGAGTCACAGCTGGCCTAATTTTTGTGCACGTCAGAGTAGACAATGTTTTTTTATGCCCTATTACCATAACTGACCTGACCAAGATGACTGAAATCACTGCATATGCTATGTCTATCAATATGTGTACGAAAATATGTCAGTCAGGGAAAAGCTTTGCACATCGTCTTGCTCGTCCACCCACGGCCTCTAGCAAAAGGGTTTTATGTAAATAATAATTTTGATATAACCATGTGTGTTCAGATATCTGTGAGTATGTGTATGTGTCAAAAAGAAAGAGACTATCCGTGACAGCCTGTTTAATCAACTTAAACAACATGATCTGGCTTTTTTTGCACAAGGTGCTTCCAGTTCCTCAAAGTATGGGAGATAACAAAAGCATGCTGTTTCATGGGTCATATAAAGTTCAGTATATGGAATTTAAGGTTAATATGAAGCTGTTCCTTGACGGTGATCAGAGGAGTCTCAGCAGAATGCAGTGCAGATTGCAAGTTCATCTTTCACTCAGAGTCTTATATAAATGTCATGGCAAAACTGAAAAGACCGTATGTAACTTTCCACTAATACAGTACAGCATGTACACACCTTTGTTGGTTTCATTCAAAATGAAATGAAAGTAAACAATCAAAGTGTATTAAATAGGATTTTTTTTTTTGTATTTGTCTTCATGTATTGTTCTTAAAATGCAATTTCTGACCAGTAAACCAGCTTGATTTACTTCTTGACAATGTGATAACAGCCTCCATCAAAAGCCTGTAAAGATTTGAACGAGTTAACAGTCCTTTTCAAAACTCTACAGAATGTCTCCCACATTCCATTTATCCTTCAGTATGATAAGATATCACAATATTCTGTAACACTTATTGAACTTTTGATTTTCTTTTATTTCACAATAAGTTAGACAATTGAAATTGCCACGGGGACCACCAGGTTCACACAGTGGTTATTTGCAAAAAGCACAGAGCACCTCACTGTGATAGAAAATAAAGAGAAAATAATATGCAAAGCATGGCTAACTAATCCCAGATGTTCATATGTTGCATTATGTCACATGCACGAATGGAGTGAGCTATCTAGGAAAGTATTAGACACCATCTAATCCTCAGGAAATGTGGACAGGCTGCAGGAAATAAGGTGTCCTGGTGCTAATCGTCTGTGACATAATTTGGGGACAGACAATGGACAAGTGACTTAACATTTAAAGTTGACAGCATGCAGGGACATTTTTTTTAATCGGGCTATTTTCAGTTAATTTTTCTTGTTCCACAAACTAAATGCAAGATGTCATCGAGTCTGTTGCCAGCTTTTGTTTGCACTCCATCTTAAGAATTACTGCACAGATGTCTAAAATATACTATATAAACATTACATCACAGATTATAACTATTGCACAGACTTCTCCCATATGATAAAAACCCAACATTAGTCCCTGGTGTTATGTTGGGCGCAGTCTCCTTTTGTATATTTTTTAGGAAGAATTTGGGTTCTGTTATACGTTAAAATCAGAGATAAATCCTAGACCTTAATTTGCAACTGACAGTTTGTTGAACATATTTTTCTACAGAATTTGGCTGCACCATAAGTGAGGCCAATGTTAAACCAACATTCACTAATGTCTGGCCTACAGTCGGCTTGCATGCTAGAATAGATTATAAAAAATCAACTCATGTGTTCACTGATATCAGTCAGTAATCAAACTGAACTCCACGTGTTTGTCCATTTCTAAATATGCATCAAAAAAAAGGAGAGGCATTATTGTAGTTTCAAGCTTTCAGTTTAACTTTAAACCATCATCAGGAGCAGGCAGGATTTTTTTTGTATTAAAAGTAAAACAAAAAAGTATGCAATTTGGAATGCAGCTAACATCTAATAAATACCAAGTGTGTCAGCTGATTGTTCAGTTGCATTAATTAGACCTACACTTCTTGTTGTATGTCTACTAGAAAAAATGGAGAGCAAATCCTAAAAAGTGGTCCGTCAAAGGGATGAAGAAACAACACATTTGGTCCTCCCATAAGCTGTTTTCATAGCCGACATTTGAGCTCGTCATAGGATGAAAAGCACAGGTGTAGGTAATCACACTAACAATGGCTGTGATCCAGTTCAGGGTCACAGTTTTGTAACTCGGTTCATTGTGACACAAAGACAATGGAGCCATATTTGGCGTTATTCGCTACAAGTAAAAAATAAAAGAAATAAACAATATTCAAGCCATGTCTCAACTAATTAAGGTTACAGTGGCGAAAACACATGCTAACTAGTTAAGCAATCACTCAGACACCATAAAGCAGCTGTGACGTGTCTGTACATGCAGGTGAAGGACTTGACTGCAGCACAGAGCACGTTACCTGAACTGCTACAGATGACGCTTACTCTAGATGCAAGACTACCCACAAAACTCCTTGTGATTGGAGCATGGAGGCTGTATATGCTCAGAGCTGCGGCTATCTTCTGCAGTTACTCTGCAGCTGCACTTGAAGCCATTGTTGTGGTTAGTCAGTGCAATGAAATCCTTCTGAGAATTGCACTTGGTTTCACCAAGAGTATAGCTTTTTACCTTTCAACCATGCTGAGGCTGAATGCAATCCTCAGGCTCACGCTGGCAGGTGTGCTCTTCTCACGAGAGGGACCGGACCAACGTCGACACTCAAACTGCTCCACCTGTGCTTCATCAAAGACCTTCAGAAACAGCAGCTCCTCTCCTTTGTGCTTTGGAGGAAGACCTGTGAGGTGGCTGATGTCAGCGCTGCATGCCGTGTCTGCACTCTGCCGATGTTCACCGTCTGTTAGCGTGACCATCTTGGCCCTGTCAACTTGGTGCAGTAACTTCAGAATCACCGTCTCCACCATTATGACTTTGAGTGGACGCATCAGACCACTGCTGTCCAGCTTACAGACTGTGACCGGTTACGCGGTACAAGTACTTGAAGCCGCCGGGGATCGGTCATTAATAAGCAGACCCTGAATGTTTCGTGAATCTGGACTCTTTTAATACAATGTACATAAAACTGACCAGAAATTACATTTTTAACATCGTTAAGTCTGTTACTGGATTTCTACTACCCGTTTTTATTCAAATAAAATGTGACATTTGATGATCAAGCACAATGTTTGTCCAACTGTCAATATTTCTGGATTTGTGCATGCACACCCTGAACTGTACCTTCTCACCAAATGAGCTCGGACAATAAAAAGGGAAGTTACGAGACACTTTATTGCATCAGTTCCACTAATATACTGTACAGTGCCCCACTCAACAGTAACCCAACAGAGGTTGCTAGGATTCAGTGCAGCATCCTTCGTTTATGCCTCCAAACAAAAAAATCTAAATCTGCTTAAAGCATGTATGTGGGTTACAAAAGTACCTGTAACATTGTTTATTTTTCAAACCCGTTCACCGGCTCAGGAGGGGGTGCAAAAGTCAAGCTCAGGCTTGATTGCAAAAGCAAAAGCAATATTTTAAAACCTGAAGTAAAGAGAAGAATACAAACAGGTCCTATTTCTTCACTACACAACTGCATGTGTACAACATTTCTTGGGCATTTGAAACAGACATTTGGATCACACACACACACACACACACAGCTGGCATCTGACTTTCTATCTAAATAAACATCTTCAGTATAACAATAGTATAATAGACATACTGCCATAAAACTGTGTATATGCCCCTTTTTAGGCCTTCATACGACACAAGCTACCAGCATCAGTACACGTTTGCCTACAATATAGGATGAACATATAAATATATATGTTTTGGTTTACAACTGCCAAAGTCATTGTAGAGATTTTTGGTTTGACAGTAGATTTCAAATGACAGTAACATTCACATTTCAAATCAAAGAGTAACTTCAATATAATAAACAAAGAAAAAAAGACCATTAAATATAACAAAAGACAAAGAATAGCTACAAATGGTCCCAATATTGCAGTAGTTGTGCTGGCAAGGTGTGGGTTGGGAACTGGGTGCAACGTTTACTTCAGGTTAGTAACTTCATCTCACTTGAATTATTTCAGTTTATAGTAAACGTAAACCTGCGATTAGCAATAAGGTCAGCATACGAACTAAATTGTGCACAGATAGTTTTTAAGTACTGGTATAATGTACAGAGAATTGTCAAAGCAGAAATATTGTACGTAACAAAACAATCTCCCACCCTGGTGTATGTGGCTTAGTAAACAAGGCCGATTCTCTGAGCCAAGTTTAAAATACAAAACACTAGGTTTATAGACCAGAACAAGCTTCTATAGCCTACACAGAAAGACTTTAGACAGCAGTGTATAGTAACAAGCTTTTCTTTGAGTAAGCTGTGTCCTCAGAAGAAAGTCCAAGAGAGAAACTGAGTTAACACTGGCAAAGTGCGCTACAATTAAGAAGAAGCGATGACCTGTGACTTGGAATGATTTAAGACGGTCGTTTACTTAAACTGTTGAGTAAAGACACTTCAAATGATTAGCTGCCAAAGAAAAAATATCCAAACTAAACTACAAATCATTGCACTAAAGGAAAAAAAGAGTCAGTAAGGTCTTTAAAACACAAATTCTGTCATTCAACAGCTTAAACAGCAGCTCCAAGATGCTCCCAGTGTCAGTTGTTAGCTTCACAAACCCAGAGCTTGATGAGGATATGTCATTGCCAGCCCAGACCTCGCCACCACAGACAAAACTGCTTCTCTAACAATAATACGACAATGATGCCAAAGGTTTCTGGGAAAAATAGAAAGTGAGATACAGATAATATGCAACAGTGAGATACACAACTGTTGAGTAAAAGATTGCATTACAAAGAGCCATGATACAAGATACATAAACGGGACATTGGTTTCTCTTGGTTTCTGCATACAGACGCTCCCTCGCCATCTGTACGCGTTTGAATGTGCGTCCGCCAGGCTTTTGTTGTTATGCGATGATTGGTGCGGTTCACTCTACGGTCACAGACTTGGCCAGGTTTCTTGGACAGTCCACCTGTATGTAAACAGAGGGAGGTAATTTACTACATAACAAACAACAGCCATATAAATGGACAACAAGTAATGAGGGGTTTCTACTGTTGACTGAATGCTACGGTCAAACTATAAAGTACGATTTAGCTAAATCATAACCATAACAACAACAACAACAACAACAGCAACAACCAGTGATACGGCAGCTTGGCAGACTAATAATTACCAAATCCTTGCTCCTCATCACTCAGACTATACTAGGACATACTTTAAAAAAAAAAACGAAATGAAGGTGGGTGTGCAACAGAGCTGTGTGCACATAAATGTTTGCTTCTCTGTCAGAACAGCAGCGTTATTTAGTGCGGTAATGAATAGTTGTTGACATAAAAACGAGCCAACTGGGCTGCACTGTCAGGACATCTCTCTGCAGTCAAGTGCAGCAATCCCATTTAAAATGTAAACTACTTCTAAAATTGGAGACAGAAACAATAATACAAATAACACTAATAATAGCCATAGTTGGCGTTCTTTGCCAACCGTTAAAAATGTCTAAATCTGTGTTTACCTTTACAAGTGACGTCACAAGAGTAAGGATGTTTACATGCTTCGACCCAGAATTAGGTCACTCAGAATCACTCCTTGCAAAGACACGGAAAGAATTCGGTCTAGAAGGATTTGTGAGGGGTCGGTCGACTGTGGTAATTTGAGGGGGCGGGGCCCTAGCACAGTTCGACCTGTCTGTCACTGACAGACATGGGGTCATTGGAGCTTCCATATGTCTATATGTCGAGGCTATTCCCATAGTGAAACACCTCACTCTGTTATCAAAGAACCGGGGGTTACGTTAAGTAACCCAAAGTTAGTTGTTTGAGTGAGTTAGGAACACTGACATTTAAACACTGCAAGCTGTTTATTTCTGGCGGTGGTTGTCAGCAGCTTTGCCATCAGAGCAGTCAAAGGGTACACAGCTTACAATTACACTGAATTTAAAAAACGCATGTTCCTTATAATGACGTGCAGCACTTTTGGACATTTCACCTCTAAATGTCAAACATCATTAGGCCACATGCAGGAACCACTAAAACCAAAAGTCCATATTTATCCTCTTACCTGTAGTGCCATCCATCAATCTAGACTGTTCTGGTGTGAGATGCCGAGCTTTGGAGAAGTCTGCCTTCTCTCAAATATAATGGGACTCTATCGCACTCAGCTTGTGGTGCTCAAAGCCAAACGCAGACCACAGCACAGGTGGCATTCATCATGTTTACACAGTTGTCTGAACTAAGGACGGTTTGCTGAACGGTTGTAAAGATTGCATCATAATCTATTATTACTCGTCACTTTAATATTTTTATTATAATAAGACGGAGGCTAAAGATGTATTTAAAGGTGGAGTCTGTGATTCTAATCAAATACACTTTTTGTCAAATTCAGTGAATATCTGGTCACGTTCTGCTAGCTGTCTGTTCTGTGTGAGTAATATGCGACGTTCATACACAGTTTTAGTTTTGTATTTTGGAAATGATTACATCGGTTTTGTAATATAATTTGTTTATATTTATTTTACATTTGTTTTTGGCCTTCAGATTTTTACATCGTTGTTAAAAAAAGTGACGGAAAATATTCGGTTAACGCGACCTCTGCGTGGCACACTCTTACAAGTCCACCTTATGAAAGAAAGTAAGAGAAAATTAAGATAATAGGAAAATGCTCTTGCATGAGGCCCATTGTTCTCAACTTGTAGTCTCTTCTTCTTATTATTGTGACTATTTCCCACAGTGACCAGTGTATGTAAACACTGGCAAACTACCGATACTGAAAGCTTTTAGATACAATGATGACTGCAGATGCAAATGGTGGAGATGTGAGAGTTCAGAAACTGATATTTCAGAGCATTTTTTAGTCTTAAGTGACAGGTGAGCTAATAAATCTCATCTGGTTAAACGGTTGTGATCGTCAGTTAGCGCTGAGCCTGAAGGGACAGTACTTACGTCGTAACCTCGGAGGACAGCCAGGTGGAAGGAAAGCAGCTGCAGCGGGATGACGCTCAGGACGCCCTGCAGGCAGTCCACACAGTGAGGCACTTTGATGGTGCGGCTGGAGTTCTTAGCGGTCTCGTAATCGTCTTTGTCACAGATCACGATGGGGCGGCCCTGTAAATCAAACAAAGCAAATCATCTGTCAGTTTGGTCCCAAACCTGGATCTCTCTCAGTTGATTTTCACACCTCTTAAATCCACATCTGCCACAGATTACTGACAGCAGTGATGTCACGCTGGAAAGAGCCCTCCCTTTGTATTTAATGAGGTGAAGGATCAGAGGTGTGGCACAGACAAGACTGTGAAAATCATCAAGTGTTCAGGGAGTTCAAAATGCAAATATGGAATTTAAGAATTTTTCAAAGGCTCTGAATCACAATAATGGCACAAAAACAAACAACTTACTTGTAAAATCAGAGCTCAAATGAATTAACTAAGTCAGTTTACACAACATAATGTTTCATGAGCATTTTAGAGACCGAGTTACAAATCTGCAGGGTCAATCACCTGGGTTCACCACTGCAACAGGATATTTAAGACTATTTCCTAAATATCACAACATTCATATGTTTTCGGGAGGCCGTACGTAGGTCTTACCTGGCGGGCAACAATTTGCTGCAGGGCGTTCTGACATTTGATATAGGTGTTGTCTCTCATGATGATCATGATGACTGGCATGAGTTTATCCACCAGGGCCAGGGGACCATGTTTCAGTTCTCCAGCCAGGATGCCTTCTGAATGCATGTATGTGATTTCCTTGATTTTCTACACAGGATGAAAAAAGAAAACCCATGGGTTAAGAAAAGCTATGCTGACGTTGTAGTCGTGATGGTTTACATTTCAAAACAGAAAGACAGAGTGCATCTCTGAAGTAAGACTTGCTCAGTATTTTAATATTAAATAAAGAGTGAGATATACAGTCAGAGACAATTATCTATAATATAAAAAGGTTAAAAAAAATGTACAATAGTTTTTGCAGTCTGGTATTACTTGTATAAATCCCTCCAGAGACACCTGGCAGTTTTAAAACATTGAAAGGAAAACAAAAAAGAAAATCAGACGAAGCTGGTGGAAAAGAAGGTTGTATTTGCTCACCAGTGCTCCTTCCAGGCAGGTAGCATAATGGTAGCCTCTGCCCATGATCAGGACACTCTTCTGTTCGTACAGCTCTGTTGCCAGACTCTGGATCTCATCATCCAAACTGAGGACCTCCTTAATCAGATCTAACAGAAAAACAGATGGGAAGAAGGATTTCTTTGAAAAGTAGCAAAGAAGAAGCAAAAAACAAAAACTATCACGCAAAATCTTAAATGAAATACTGTGTGATCATGACACTGTGTCACATGCTGGAATATGGTCTCAGACTCATAATGTTGGGAGTGGGAGCGGCAGCGTGGCCAGACAATCCTCATTAATTTACCATTAAGGACATTCCATCATATGAATTAGATCTAGAGAAGCACGCGAGAGCCTACAGCGCTCTCTTCTTCTGATCCCACTCACATCAGTTAGCTTCCTCTTCCAAACAACACAAATAAAACAGGCTTTAAGTGTACTTGATCATTGGTTTTCCATCCCTTTACATTGTAATCTCACATGTGATCAGAATTTATTTTTCTGAACCAGAATACTTGAGGCTTGATTTACCTGGAAGCACCCTCAGGCCCTGGATTATCTCTCTGCGTCTGGGCTGTACGGAAATCCTGTCATCGCACATCAACAGTGCAAACATGATGAGGGCCACAAACTGGCTGGTGTAGGCCTGCAGAGCACAGAAAAACAATTGCATGCGTTATTAAGGCTAGCATTATATTATAACTCCGATGATCCGGGCATGAACGTAGAACGGCCACAACTACCACTGGACATTGCAGCCTTGCTTGTTGTGACCCGATTTTATATATATATATATATATATATATATATATATATAGAGAAAACAAAGAGCAGCAACCAGATCCTGATTCAAGCCTCTCTTTTAGTAGAGTTCTTTGAGTCTGTGCTTCTTGTCTCCAGCAAATAATCTGCACCAGATGAGAAATAAAGGAGAGGTGGGTTTTAGTTCCTCGCGAAGCAGCACTAAAGTGCATGCAGTTGAGCTCACTCAAGCTAATGCTGCTCATCCTGGAGAACTTCGTGATAACACAACATCACTTCAGAGAGCACAGCCGCCGATCCTTCTGCAAACGTCACTGCTCAAAGCCCCAGCAGTTCAGAGACTGTATGCCTGCCGTCATCACCGCCCACTCCCTCTCTGTTCCTTCATCTCTGAGCACGTTTGGAGGCCTTCCATGCCCAATTGGGAGATTTAATCAGTGCTCGAGTGAAGCCAAGTCCTTTCACAGGACCCTCCAGACTCAGAAATGGCAGCGTCGAGTGCCAAGAAAATAACAGTAAAACCGTCACACTGTTTTTTCCCCCCCCTGACAACACACTAACCACAGTCCCTCAGAACTCTGACAGTCTGTGCTGGCGGGTCAGATGTGGCAACGTATGTAATCCACATATAAACTGTGGGTTTTTTTAGTGTTCTTTTCCCCAACTTTTAAAGTTTTTCATGCATAACATGCCAACTGTAACCCTGCTAAGATGACCACCTTTGAATACAGATGAAACATGAAACAATTCTCTCAAACAGACAGTTGTGGACTAGAAAACACATTTTGTAACTCTGTAAATTCTTTAAAAGATACTTCTACATAATAAAAAAAAAAAAAACACTCCTCTATTTAGTCAGTTGACCTGCCAGAAAGATTTGCCTTTTGATAGCATCAAAGTATTTTGTCTCCACTTATTACATACATTTTGAATATGATCAGCGGGATTGGAAAAGAGCTTTTTCCATTTTTCCTCTTTTCCAGTGAACAAAACAATTCAAATTAGCATGATGTAAAGAAAGTAGATGCCAAATGGATGAATTTGGAGTCACTTAGCAATTGAGTGCGATACGTGTTCTCCATAGATTTGATGAGCAGGGTTGCAGCATTTGGTTGAGTTGGGTGTGGGTGTGTGACCCAGCCAGCCAAGCAGTAAATGATGGCGTCTCTGAGACGTGCTCCGGGGCTTTGGAGCAGCACAAGAGTCCCTGAGCCAAGCCTAAGGGCTGGGCCAGGGAGGGACCTGCTACACTCTCTCACTCGCTGGGGCTCCACTACTCGGAGTCCAAACTGGCAAAACCTTTTGGTTTTGAGAAGGGAGTGGGGGGAGAGGAAGAAAAACCAAAGATCCAAGCTTTACATGAGTTGAGATGAGAATATCAGGCTTTGTCAACTCCCAAAGGGTTCAGAGTGGAAGAAAATGTCAGCTTCCAAGAGGCAGGGCCAGACTCACAAGAGTTTTCATCTGGGTTTCATTCAGTGGGCGTGGAGTTCATTTATGAGATGATGCAACAAATTGGTGTACAGTTTCTTCCAACTGGGTATATGAAAAGGTCAGTTCACCCAAAACATAAGTGTGTTTCCTCTTACCCAGGTGCCATCTATCAATGCAAATATTTATGGTGGGATTTGACGTGAGGTACACCTAAAATGTGACAGTTCTCATGGGCAGGTGCTTGTGACCAGAGAAACACATTGTTTTTCTCAATTGAGCAGTAAGTTCAGTGGGGCTTGGTGAGTTAGAATAATCTGCTAGTGTTCATATAAATGTGTGCTAGCTGTTTACATCCTATTGAATTGTCACCAAGTAGTCTGTCCAAAAGTATTGGCAATCATCCCTCAGGGACAAGTTAGCATCAATCAAAACTAGGGCTGAGGTGATGTCTTCATAGTACTATTTTTATCTGACCAAAAGTTAAAACACAAAGTTATTCAATGTATGGTTACAGAATAGAAAGAAAACAAGCACATTAACATTTGAGAAGCTGGAACCAATAAGTCTGGGAAAGAGTAGTAAAAAAGAATAATGTTATTGCATTTTGTGCGACCTGACCCTTTATCTGAAGAAAGCATGTTTGTAGATACTGTAGACATTTCCCAGATAACGCAGCTTGCTGGTATCCATAAGAAACAGGCTCACCTTGGTGCTGGCTACTCCGATTTCCGGCCCGGCATTGATGTGGACTCCGCAGTCGGTCTCCCTGGAGATGGAGCTTCCCACTGTGTTGGTGATGCCCACAGTCAGAGCTCCTCTCTCCTTACAGTAGCGCAGCGCCATGAGGCTGTCAGCCGTCTCCCCTGGAAAATTGGCAGTAATAGGAAAACATAGCAGTTCATGAAATCTAACATTTCTGACGGTAAAATATTGCTGATTTATTAGTTTGTTAGGAAATGGGTTTTGCACCACATGGGACTGATTTGAAACAGCTTCACAGAAAAAACACAAAAGAAAATATCAAACGCATCACACAAAACAAACATACACCCATTCAGAAGACTACAGCAGAACTGTACTGCACAAGTTTGACTTTGCAAAGACCAAACTCAAGATGAACACAAAAAGAGATGAATTGGCAAACACCAGAGTGGCACCCAGGGATGGAAAGTGGAAAAATAGCACAGACCACCCCACCTGATTGGCTAATGAAGAAGCAGACGTCGTCTCGGAAGACGGGAGTGTTCCTGTCCAGGAAGTCACTGGACAGCTCCACCATGACAGGCAGCTCAGTCAGCTCCTCCAGCACCTGGCGGGTCTGGGAAGGCAACAGAGCACTGCTCAGCATCCTTGTGTTAAAACAAGCCAGTGGAGCTCAGAGCAGAGAACCTCACACCTGTGTCCACAATACAGACATGACCTACTGGTCTGATGGATTCAATATGGATGGCAAGACAGACATGTTTCCATTATGTCCATCTGGTGAGGTGGCTACTCACCGCTACTCCTGCATGGTAGCTGGTTCCACAGGCAATAAGGATGAGTCGCCGACACCTCTGGATCTCTTTGATGTGGTCCTTCAGTCCACCCAGTATCACTGAAAAGCAAAACAGCTAACTCATCATTCTGCTCCATTAGTTTCCGCCTCATTAAAAGAAGATGAACGCTGATAAGTCACTTTAGGAATTTAGCTTTTTTTACATGCATGTAGCTCAGTAAAATCTACTCAAGCACAGTGAGAAATTTAACCAATTGTATCTTGGATACAAACTCAACTTCTCTTGTTTTAAAAGTATGATTGTTATGACATGCAGTGATATGC
Organism: Leptoclinus maculatus; assembly: GCA_032191485.1. NCBI lineage: Eukaryota > Metazoa > Chordata > Actinopteri > Perciformes > Stichaeidae > Leptoclinus > Leptoclinus maculatus. The sequence continues at coordinate 22,811,027 of JAVDOI010000005.1, forward strand.
AGGAAACCAGAATGATCAATGTGTTCATGCATGCGTTTGAAAAGAAAACAGTGCGTTTATAGATGTTTGATTACATCAGTGGCCACTGAGAAGACTGACCTGTGTTGTCGTCGAAGTTCATTCTCCCCCTCATTGTATTGACCACAGACTCCGGCTGCTCAAAGATCTCCTTCTGCATGAAGGAGCTGAAGTTGCCTGTGGAGGGAGGATCAGAAGTCAGGGGAACATTTACAACACTAACATAAATGCCTCTTAAGAACACGGAGATGGACTTTTTATGAAGCGTGTCGTCTGAGAAGGGTCTTGTTGACACACATTAAGTGCGTGAAAACAAACTACAAGCTCCTGGAGAAGCAAAAAGATCTTTACAATGTTTTTACTAATAAATCAGGCTATCCTGGAAATGTAGGGAGTTACTTTCTTTTTGTTGCTATATTAACATATTCAGAGCCACAGGGTAAGTCATTCCTTACATGAAAGAAAACAAAACACGAGACATCAGGGAGATGAGTGTTTTTACATTAAAAATAAACTGACACCAAAACATGCGAGCATTTTTTCAGCCTGCCGCTGACAGCAATTTAGGTCAAACAAATTAGGTTATTCAGCAGAAACTGAAACAGAGGAGAGAGGCTGAGTAATGACAGGACCACAAAGGAATGTCGAGAGCAGCCAATATCAGCTTACATCTGCCCTCTGCTGGACGACTGAGAAATACGAAAATTCACATTTTTTTATTGTGCCCTTCAGCTTTAAGAGTGTTCACGTCCCTTTTTAATTAAAGTTCCCCAATTTAACGTCATAGCAGCAAACAATTTGAATGTTATCAATACATTTTAGTCCCCTTTAGAGCTGCAACAATTAGCTGTTTGCTGGTTCCAGCTTCTGGCATATGAGCATTTGGTGGTACTTTGTTATATGATAGTAACCTTTTTTTTGTTTTTGGACTGTTGGTCTCAGCAGGTCAATATCAAAAATAGTGTAATAATAATAATAGAATAATGAAAATTAGTAGTTTGACACTTTAGGAAATTAGTTTATTTGCTTTCTATACTAAAGTTATGTGAAGGGAATAATCCCTCTGTTATGTCTGTAGGGTAAATACGCGGCTATAGCTAACAGCTAGTTAACTTGGCAAAGAGTCCAGTTAACTTCCAGTCTAACTTGGCAGAGAGACTGGAAACAGGAGTCTGACCCTCTCAGTAACAGAATCCACGTTCCAAAACCTTTAAGTCCCGGTCAAGAAATAGTCCCGTATGAGATCTGAGACATGAGAGTTAATCCTTCACTCAACTCACGACAACAAAGCAATTAAGCATAATTCCCCAAAATGTGGAACCATCCATTTGGGGAACTCTATCTGAAAAGTGTCACAATTCCTACACCGTTCATCTGATGTAAATTGAAATATTCTCAAACTAAAGCTAAAATTCAGACTTAAAGCTTGTGACCCTTTGTTTGATTTAAAAGCCTATGTGCGCGAGTACAAAGCTAGAGGGAAGGTGAGGCTAATAAACCTGTAACTCAGTGGTCATTTTAACTGATCCAGAAGGGTTGTAACTAGCTGGATGATAACAAGGACGGCCTTAAGGCTGTCTCCCATTAAGACCAACACAGTAATAACAGGGTTCGGGACAAAATTACAAGGCAGTTCAACAATGACTTATCTGCAAATTTGTGCAGGGGAAACATACGATAGGGAGAAAATGAATAGATTAAAGGCTGACCTTCCACTCACCCTTCATGATCTGCTGCAGCTCCATCTGCAGGGTTTGGATGACGCGAGCTGGATAGTCTCCTGCCGTGCGCTTTATCCTGTGGATGGACAGCCGGCCTTCCACCGTTGCAGCCACATCATCGTCCTCCAGGAAGATCACCCTGTTTGTGTGCTCAATCACTGCGCTGTAGAGACGAGAGAGACAGACCACAAAGAGCTTTACAGCACCCTTCGCCCGGACCTCGCTGACTTCACGCTCGCTGCGACTTGTCACTGTGCAGGAAGGAACGGGGCCCCCCCTATCTCAGAGCGACTGTCAACTGGGGTGGACCGTCCTCAGTGCGTGTCTGAGGCAATGTCTGCAATCCGCCAGACCCGTGTTGAAACACAGACCCAGTCATGTTTACCATGCTTTGTGGGTGTAACTTTTCTGTCCAAGTCGTCACCACTCATATCTTTACAACAAATGTGTTTATGTTTAAATTGTTCACAAGAGAATTTCTTCACAGATCTAGCCTCTAAAATAAAAGGAGGGATCACCAACGGATGATTCGAGTCATCGATTTTCAGGGGGCAGCCCTTACACTGCACAGATGAAGGTGAGACACATGGAATATCTTTGGATGTGGCGATACAGGTATCAGCTCACCTTGCATCAGAGGCAAAGTAGTACTCCACAGCTTTCTCATCCACAGGGAACAAGCAGGTGTCCTGGTCCAGCCTGGGTAGGGCGCTGCAGCCCATCTTGTCTTTAGCGGCTGAGGGTAAAAAAGAAATACTGGCCTCAGTCACACTTTTGCATCAAACATGGACGAAATCAGACTGAAGTTTTAACTTACTGGAGCGGTAGAGCACAGGAATATGATCCGAGGACAGCTTGTGATCACTCCTCACTCCTATCAGCAGGGGACTTCCCCTCCTGCACAGCAAAATCTCTATGAACCAACAGTACTTAACAACAATAACCAACAACAGTTTGACAGCATCAGTAAGAGTGTACCTTGTGCCAACCGCCTCTCCAGGGTAGTGGACACTTTTGAAGACCAGGGCAAACGATCCCTCCTGGCAGGTGGAAGAACAAACTCATCAGACAGGCTCTTTTATCTGCTGATCACTTCAGGAGCAGTAGTGTGCATGAGCAGGTCCTTACCAGCAGCTGAGTCACCTGTTCCACCAGCGTAGCGAAACTGATGTCATTGTTCTCCCGGTTGTCAAACATGTACTTCACCAGCTTGGCGATGGTCTCTGTGTCAGTCTCTGATTCAAAGTCGTAGCCTTTGCTCTCCTGCGGAGACGGAAAGAGAGTTAATCCTTTCTCCTGTCAGAGTGATGAAAAAGTGTCTGGAATACCGTAGGTTATGATAATTTGCTCACCAAGAATTTCCTCAGGTCTTTGTAGTTGGTGATAATTCCATTGTGAATGACAATGAACTCTGCAGACCAGAAAGATTATGAGAAACTTTAAGATATCAAGATACCTGCAACCAGGTCAGAAAAGTGAGCCGTGTGGCTGTGTGCAGTGAGTTAGCTTTGCATCTCTAAACACAACTGACCATTGCTCTTGTCAGAGCGATGTGGATGGCTGTTGACTGGGCTTGGTGCACCGTGGGTAGCCCAACGAGTGTGAGCGATGCCGAGATGAACATCAAACTCCACATCCATGTCGAGATCTTGCTGCTCTAAAGGCCAACACCAATATTCAGTATCCCACAGTACACAAAACTACAAATCCACAAGGCATCATTTGGTAATGGTTGATTCATGGCACTTGGCTTACTGTTGATCTCCTCATCAAGAACCTTCACTTTTCCACGTTGCTTGATCAGTTGAATGGACTTTGCATTCGACTCCCAGTCCTTGCCATTGCCACCATCTATTCCCACACCTAACAGAATACAATTAAATAACAAAACTGGCATGAGAATTACAGTGATCACAAGTCCTTAAAGAAATACATATTATGGTGCTATTACATCCTGTTTTTGTGGTCCAATGTCAGAACAGAATTTCAACATAACCCGCTGCTACAATTCATCAATACGTGGGAAAAAACTTTAAGACTTCACATAGTGAATTAACTCCATTAGTGGTGCAGTAAGTCTAACCCAGCAACAGGATAATGGCTGTTCAATTATTCACAAAGACTTGCTTTGTGTTCCTAATTAAAAAAACAAACACATTGAGTGTGACTAATAAGACGATTCTAATGGAGCATTAATGTAATGCTGCAGACACCATCGGCAAATTGGTGGCATTATCGAAATAACTGTCCTGCAGGCAGACAATAAAGAGACAGTCAAGGAAATAGGCCAGATAAAAAAAAAAAGTGTGTGTTGTTGATAAGAGCCTTCTCCATCTCTCTCACCAGCTGAGTCGTAGCCTCTGTACTCCAGACGGTGCAGACCTTTGAGGAGGATCTCAAGGATCTCACGGCGAGTCCTGGGCACATGGTAGTTGAGATAGGCAAAGATTCCTGGGAAGAGGAAGGAACAAAATCTTTAAGAATTTCTGCCCTCTAAAATAGACCTTTTTGTTAATTATGTCTTCCTTTAAAAAGTATTCTTAGAAGTGCAGCTGAAAGCAAAGACTGATTGAAATGCCCTTCAAGAATAAAAAAAGTATATCACAATATTATGCATATTTTGAATACAAAATACACATGATTTGACAAATCTGTGCAAAATCACAGAAAATAATCTGTGGTCTGCCGTCATTACATCATTCTTGGAATCGTTTCTGTACAAATTAATTTTGTAAAACCAAAACATGACAGTTATACCATCTCAGTATAATTCCACCTCAAGTCGAAACATGATAATATTTACACTAATATGAGAATGAAGATGTAAAGGTTGAAACCAACGATAATATAATGTGATTCCTTAAGATGTGACGAAGTGGAATAAGCATTACCAAGGGATGTCAGCCTCTACTATTTACTAGACGTCGAAATTTCAATTGTTCACATGAAACCAGTCTTACAGGAGCACTGACAAAAACTATTTCAGTCTGGGCAAGGCCAGTTTACAGACAAAAGGTGCAGCATATCTATTGACAAGGCGTTCAAGAGGTATTTGTCCCAGATACTTATACAACTATGACATATGATTTTAAGATGTTTGCAGTCTGTAAATCTGACTTGCATGTTTCCATGTACAATTACAAAACTGACTTGAGCACTATTATGCTACAACCATCAAGACTTAAGCATTTCAATGACAAATTTCAGCAATCTTCCCTGCACAGATATGCATTCCACACTTTCTACAGCGAATTACTTACAATGACAGCAGTGTCACCTTAATTAGCCAAAGGGAGGTATGAAATACAGCCCTGTTTAACAGTATGCGTCAACAGATATATGCAAATATAGAGCCAGAGAGGGCCGTCTGGTTCAACAGAGCATGTATTCATTCAGAAGAGCAGGTTTTGAGGGAATGCAGGGAGGAGAAAATCGCAAAGGAAAAGTGTCGTAGCAGTAAAACGAACCCATGCTTCTTTATATTAATAGAGACGCATTTGTATCCTGAGAATATCAACTAACGTCAGTCTATCTGTTCTGATAAGTGTAATCAGAGAGTGTCGTGACAGTGATAGAAGACAGAGAGGTGTCAGCTATAAGACCAGACCATGTGGGACAGATACGAGCAGAGCATCTCAACTAATTGTCCCCAACTGATCGTGACAAAGGGAATCATTCTCCGGGTGCATTCACTAAAAGTTCAACATAAGTGCACGAGTGTTACATTAAACCAATGCTCACTTCTTTTCACGCTTTAATTTTTAAAACACAATAAGTATTAACGACTCAAATTAAAACCCAATGGCAATATTAACTCACGGCTAGTCCGAACATTTAACGCTAAACCAACACATCCGAGTGACAGAGGTTTAGTGGAAGGTAGAAAGTTACACGATGGACGTGAGACGATGGTCCCCACAAACCACGGAAGCTGCGTTAGCAGGAATAATCATTAGTAACATTACTCCTATATATGCGAACAGTGCTTAACACTGTTAACTTAAAATACACATAAAGAAGGAACGTTAACGTTACGGGGAAACATAAGACAGTGATTGCTTTATAATTGGCTAGCCAACAGCATCAGCAGCACCAGCTCATATTAGCCAACTCAGGTTAGCCACCCCTAGCTAACTTCAACTGACTAACGCTAGCTCCTTTAGCCTAACGATGCTAGCTGTACTTCAGACTGCTGTTCTGGTAAATGTGGAATAAGGTACTGGTACTTCCAAATGAACATAAATGTAAAATGTATTCAGTACTCACCACACATGTCTACAGTTACAGCTGCTCGGGTAGCCTGTCAGATGTAGACCTCGCCTCCTCTGTTATCACTGACTCAGAGCCAACTGCCGTCTTCCATGGCATATTCTGATTGGTCGAGCGGCCTGTCAGTCACGTCGCGCCTCTCACTTTACGCATTTGGCTTCACTCGCCAGAAGCGGAGGTTCGACGCAGGCAGCTGTCCTGACGTGGCATCAGGATGCAGATCCGTGGAGGACAGCCAGCTGACCCTGCGGCTATTCAGCACAACCTAAAGTCAACATTACTAAGCAATGACAAGCCTGTGCTCCCTGCCAACTGCAAATAAATGTAAAATCTATGCAACACTATAACTAATTGTAGATTAACGTTTAGATTAATTGACTAATCATTTGTGATCGTGCTTAACTAACATCGGTGGCCATAGCCATAGCCAGGATTATAAAAATACTACTATATGTCTCCTGTCTGAAGTCCTCCAGCCACACAGCTTTTGGAAATGTTGGACAAGTCACCAAAATTCTGTTAATGTGTCAAACTCCCATGGGGCATAATCTTAGTTACAGCCCTGTCAGTTATCTCTCTTAAAATACTGAACTAGTCTGACAAACAGCCACAGGTATTACATTTGTAATGACAGGCAACATATGCAGCTCTCTGCATTTGTCCAAAATATTTCTACATGGAAAAGGACTTAAACTGTACATGTATGTGCATACATATATATATATATACATACATGCATATACATATGCTAGTATATATATGATCTCTATACTAATGCTAATACCTATGATAGTATAGTATGATTGTGATGTTACAATGTCATGTTATGTGATATTGTGATAATGCTGTTCGATTAAGAGGCAGGACAGTCATACATTATTTCAACAATCTTTATTTATATACATACACATGTTAAGCCTATTTAAGGCTGTTTTGACTAGTGACTGATTCAAAAGTTGTAACAATGTGAAATAATAAATACAATTTATTGCAGCTCTGCAGTCATCAGTTCTTATTTCGGTGCTCTTCAGTCCCCCTTTTGCAGAAAGTTGCCATCAAATCAAAGATGTCATCTGGATGAATGATGATGACAGCTATGCTATACACAAGCTCATTTTATTGCAACTATGGCTTGCAGTAAAGGAGGTGGCCAGGGGAGGGAGGAATGTGTAAATGTGGTTTCAGCGCAGTTCAAACTTGAGCAGCCTCCTCGTCGTCCTCGTCCTTCACCTGTGGGGAAAAAATAACAAGTTCAGTTAACACTTTAAAGTAGCACTGACTTTTCTCACCGCATAACGCTGATCTTCACTTCCAGAAGCACATCTAATATTTTCAAGACTGCATTTTATCATCTTAGAAATAAAACTGAAGTTGGATTCTTCATGTCACAGTCAGATTTTGAAAAGCTGGTTCATGCATAGATTTCCAGTAGACTAGATTAATCTAACTGACTGACAAGGCAGGTATTAAATAAACTCCAGTGAATATTAATAAAAACCAAAAGGTTTGAATACATCACTCCTATTTTAACTTCTCTTCACTCCCAGTAAAATAAATATATTTAAAAATATATAATTTTTTTTTTAAAGAAATCTATAAATGGTATTACTCCTTCCTACGTTGTTGACAACAGCTACCATTATGAGTAATGAAAAGGTATGTGCCATTATAAACAGTTATTCAATCATAAAAAGTAATAAAAAAAACACAGTGCTTATACAACTTACAAAACTATAATATAAAACATTTGTTTTTAAAGTCTCGGCTGTTCTGAAATGTGTCTAGAATGGTAAATACAGGACAAACCTCCTCCACCGATTCAACTTCGGGGACGTAAAACTGCAGCATGTTTTGGATTCCACTCTTCAAAGTAACAATGGAACTGGGACAACTGGTGCAGGAGCCCTGCAGCTTCAGTTTTACAACGCCGTCCTCAAACCCCCGATACACAATATCACCTCCGTCTTCCTGCACTGTTGGCCTGGGGAAGAAGAACATCGATACGTGTGGAGAAAGGACAGAAAGCCGTGGTAACATGAAACAGATGCCGATACAATATTAGATTTCACACCTTATTCGAGTATCCAGCAGTTCTTTGATCATAGCGACTACTTCATCGTCGTCATCTGCTGGTGCTGAAAAAACAAGAGAAGATTTCTTGGCATTCAGAAACAGTTTGCCCAACCCATTCTGTCTATCTAGTGTTTTCCTCGCACAGCTGGTTGAAATCCGTACCTGTATCTGCACTCGGTGTGCTGTCCTCATTGACCACGGGAAGTCCTGAAGCGAAAAAGTCCATAATGGCAGCAAATACATCGGGCTTGATAACTTTCCATTCCATGTTTTCATCAGACTAAACAGAGACAGAAAGGAAACAAGCTGTTCCAAACAATGGCAATATAATGTGCTTCAGTATGAGGTTCATGTAAACGTGACCTGGTTTTACCCGTGATATGGTGATAAAGTCTGGGCCCAGGAAGACACTCTTGACTCCCTCAATCCTAAATAGCTGTCTGAAGACAACACAGAACTTTACTGAACCTTTTTTTACATTTGGAATGAAACACAAGGTTATAACATATGAAAATGTTTTAAAATATAAAAAAACAAGGCTATACTAATCAAACCAATAATAAATATTATGCTTAAAAAACACACATTATCTATGCACTCGTGTTGTCAAAAATATCAAAGCATTGAAACATATCAATACTGAATATTTGAAACGGTTTCAATAATCATTTTCTGTAGAATCGATACACAGATACCAGCTGTGCTTTCTGCTCTCTCTTCTCTCCAACAAGTTGACACACACACAGATATTTACCTTTTAATAAAAATCCAAAATGTTATGCCTTCAATGCTGTGACAATTTTTCCCTGTGTATTGAATATCGATTTTTTTTCAAGGCATTGTATCGAAGTTAAAATTTCATTATCATGACAACATGATTATGCACCATCTATGCATCTATTATATATATACACACTGCTGTTCAAAAGTTTGGGATCGCCTGCCATAAAAGCTAAAGTCACGTTACAGTCAAATGTCTGACACTATTTTCTATTATATACTATTCTATTTCTTAAAATGTCATTCATGGTTTTAGGTTTTAGACAGTCCTCTTTACATGTTATGTATGTTATTTTGTAGGAAAGTGCTGTCCAATGGTTCAACCAGACTGGCAATTGAAAGTGTAGAAAGAGACAAAGATCTCTCTGAACAAAAGATAAATAAGAATAGAATTACCAGTCACTGGTAAAAGAAACTGGAAGCTTATCATCAAAATCTGTGCAGATTTAAATGGCAACGAGTACCCGTTTCAGTGTCAGGTCCACAAAAAAATGATTGAAGTAAAAGACAAAAAACATCAATATAACAGGTGACTCCAAACTTTTAAACAGCTGTGTATCACACTTCTAATCTAAGATACTATTTACTACAGCACATACAGTAGAGAACAAAGAATGCTTTGAAGCTCAATTAGATGCAAACGCTCAAACAAGCAACCGCAGAAACAGAAACTAATCGTGCATTGCTTCACACATTTTAAGGCATTGGAATGGATAGATAAGCTTTAAGGAAAGTTTCTGCAGACTCAAGGACAACCTGAGCAGCACACAGAAGTCTTTGCTATTTCTTATTTTGTGAGTGCAGATGTTGCTTTGGTTCTAATGCAACTGGTATGGCAGGTGAAAAGAATCTTACCAAACACAAATGCAACTATTAATTATAAAGGCTGCATTCAATTTCGGAGGAAGATGCCGGGAACACAGCCAACATCAATATTATCATTTAAAGCTGTGCTTTTCCTGCTACTGTGTATCAAAATGCCTGCGGTGAAATCAATGAATTACTCCATTCAGTAACCCTATATTTAAGAAGTCATATACCTGGCTAAGGCTGAGGTGTGAGCGTCACGAGGGCTGGCAAAATTCATAGTCCCTGATTCAAGAACTGTGCGACCAGGCAGAAACTTTAGGCTGTTTGGATTTGGTGTGTCCTGGGTCTGCACAAACATTGTCCTTCCTGGAAGGAGACAAAACATGAAGACAAGAATGTAACATCAGTCATATATAGTGTTTTCCAAGTTAGACAGCTACAAGGATGCTGCAGGCATACAAACCAGGAACAACCCAATGGGGGTTTTGTGGCCATCTGTTCGGGACTGCTGTGTTATGTGAAGGCCAGTGTAAACCGGCCCTCTGATAGCCACTGACTGCGAGACTGCAGACCACAAAAGAGAGATTCCAAAGGTTACTACAGCAAAAATCACACTTCAGTAACAATTAGCTTTTATTCTAAAGCACCTTTATCTGGCAAAATGCAGAATGTTGTGATTACTGGCATTACAAATACATCCAGATGTGCACTATTCACCATTTCAAAACTATATTCACCACATTTACTATGACAATCCTACAAAAGTACTAGTCCAGCCAATTGTTATCAGAAGTCGCATGATTATTTGAATGGTGATCACTTTTGGAAGTTACTAGTTTGTCATTTACAACTGTACATCAGATAGAAGACACTGTGCATACAACAGTATTAGCAAAATAACTACAAAAAAACCACTTCTAAAAATCATTGGAGGGAGAATTTTGTCATGCAATAAGGTTTATTTTCCTACAAAACAACTCCAAATATAAAATCAAAGCTACACTGAAGAGTTCAGTCAGAGACAAGACCTCAATCCGCTCAAGTACTAGTGGCAACTTGTTATTTCCTCACAGACCCCATAAAACTAGACAGACTTTAAGCAGATGCACACCTGGACTCAAGGCAGATGCACACCTGGACTCAAGGCTGTAGATCACTAGCTACTGAGAAAGGCCACAACTGGAATTTGACATAAAGGTGTAGGTTAGTTATTTAATGTTAGTTAGATAATTGTTTATAGTATGGCATTAATTGAACAGTGTCAAAACACTTTGATACCTGTGTGACTCAGATGTTAAGAGTTAAAACAGTAAAGGACACGTTCATTACACCATGCTGCTCTAATAACTAATAATACTTGTGCGTCACTCTGTAACTTAGCTAGCTAGCTAGCTAGCCGCTAACAGTTAACGTTGGTCGACCTCTTGTAACGCTACTTGAGCGGTCGATGCATCCGCACAAGCATTAAAAAAAGTAAAATGAGAGGCATCGATACCTCACACATGACAGACAGTTCAACTTACGGACGTGAAAGCCGTACTGAAACACCCAACAACCTGCCGACCTGCCTGTAAGTCGCCATGTTTGTTTTGGTTACTTTAAAAAAACGGAAGTGACGTATATTATTGTGCGTTTGCTTAACTTCACCCCTCAAAATCAGACCATCTGCTGTCGTCAAGCAGAATTTTTTCGAAAGCGCTGAAATAACGTTAAGCTGCATTAAATATGCCGCCGGGCAAAAACTTCAGACGTAGAAGGAACTCGTCAGATGTGGAGGAGGATGAGACGACTAGAGAAGTCAGGTAATACACAACGAGAACAAAACACTAGCTAACGTTAGATCAACGTTATGTTAGCTAAGGTAGCCAACAGCTACATCCGTTAAAAACAGTAACTTCCTGTGTATCAACGGACTTTGTGTCTTTGTATTTTATTGTTTGGTTTTATGCCATTTATAATTTACGTGTATTTCTTTGTCGTGTAGATCAAAAGTAGAAGAAGCGAAGGAGCTACAGAGTTTGCGGAAACGACAGACCGGAGTCAGGTAACGTGCATGTTAAACGTGTAACGCTGTTTCTCAAAGCTATGAACATGTTTCAATAGACTTATGAAACCTAGAGATGTAAATGGAGATTAATATTTCCTTTTTGTTTAGTGTGACCGCCCTGTTGGTTGGGGAGAAACTGCCACCAGATGCTGAAACTGATGTGAGTGACCCGTTTATAATTTGTATTTGTTTAGATTAACCGTGTGTGTTTATTTGGCTATTTGTTTCATTCATCGTTGTTCAAATAAAACCACTCTTCTAGAATGACCCTTTCAAACTGAAGACCGGAGGAGTTATAGACTTGAAGAAAGCCATGGAAAGGAATCGTGACGTGTAAGTAAATCACAGTTTTAATAATTTTGTCGCAGTGTGATTAACATATTGTAATATCATGTGCTCTAGTATGTTATTGCAAAATGTGTGTCATCACATCTGACGCTGATTTGACTCCAGATGATCTCTGTTCCACATGCAGGATAGAAGAGGAGACGGACCTGAACCTGGGCACTTCCTTTTCTGCTGAAACCAACAGAAGAGATGAGGATGCGGACATGTATGGCTTTTCATTTTTCTTCATTTGTGACATACACACATACAGACACAGCCTCACTCTCGGCATATCTACATTTAGACGGCAAGATCAACACCTGCTTTATCTAAATGTGGAGGGTGATTTCAGTTTGAAAAGATAAATGAATTTCCTGCAATTATAGCACATCTAAACTTACAAAAGATTGACATCCTTGACATGATATTTAGGACACAGTTACGGATACTCACTCACAGTTGTTGACAAAGGGCTTCATGGAAATATTTTAAAATCTAATTTCTTTCATAAATCTACCCTCACAGGATGAAATATATTGAGACAGAGCTGAAAAAGAAGAAGGGGTTGGTGGAAGCCGAGGAACAGAAAGTTAAGGTGAAAAATGCAGAGGACCACCTGTATGAGCTGCCTGAGAGCATCCGAGTCAACTCTGCCAAGAAGACAGAGGAGATGTTGTCCAATCAGATGCTGAGTGGGATCCCTGAAGTCGATCTTGGCATTGAGTACGTATCGGAGATTCTCAGTGATCTTGCGGATTATTAATATTTGGTCACATGGCAGTGACTAGCTTACAGAAAGTTACTGACAGCCTGCTTCTGTGGTTTCTTTCCCAGTGCAAAGATAAAGAACATTATCCAGACAGAGGATGCAAAGGCCAGGCTTCTGGCGGAACAAAGGAACAAGAAAAAAGACCAAGGCACATCATTTGTACCCACCAACATCGCCGTCAACTACGTCCAACACAACCGCTGTGAGTCCTGTCAATCTGTGAACATTGGGTTTCAAATAGTGAGAGCACACCAGAAGGTAATGAGAGGTGAAATGTTGGTTAAATATGTAAATGGATTTTTTTCAGTCTATCGTGAGGATGTGAACGCACCACAGAGGCACCACAGACCCCGAGAAGAGCCCAAAGCAAGGCCGCTGCGTGTGGGAGACACTGAGAAACCGGGTCCAGAGGGTAAGAGACTGTTCACTGCTGTGCACTGTTCCTTCTTGTATACCAGCTCAGTAACAGTAGATTGCAGGACACTGCTATAGTCTGTGTAAGTACACTTAAACAGGAGCATATACAATTGTACTTGTTTTGATAAACTCTCAGGCATTAGTGACTTGATTTGGAACATTGTTTATACAAATAGTACGACATTTACTCACGGCAACGTATAATCTGATTCATACCCTCTTCTGTTACTCCACAGTTTTGTCACCAGCCAACTTCCGCAAACGTCCAAACAACGAAAAGGCCACAGATGACTACCATTACGAGAAGTTCAAGAAGATGAATCGCCGATATTGAGGAGCTGGATGTTTTTTTTCCCCAAGAATAATTGACTCAACTTGAGATCCATCTTTATAAAGATTGAAGCCTCCAGATGAGCCATGAAGATAATTTGCTAAACTTTTTTTCAAACCAAACCCAAGCCAGTGTAGTGCTTTGTAAATATTGTAAACAACTTCTTGTAGTCAACTGTAATCAGTACATTTGCTTTGTGATGTCATGTTTAAGGAGAACTCCACATTGAGATCACATGGCCTAAATGGCTCAGGATTGTCTAACCAAGGAATCAGCCAAGGAAAACAAAGTGTTAAATTGAGTGGTATTCCTGCTATGAATTGTGAACAGTTTAGTTTCATTCTGTTAAATGCTTACTTTTAGTTGTATACTGGTGTTTTAAGGGCTTTCAAAAGAATAAAAACATGTAAAACTACAATATTTAAGTTGTCCTTTAATGTGACTAGTGTTTTTTAGAAGTAAAAAACAAAACATATAAAACATTACAAACTAAATGTCAGAACATACTCATTCAAAGTACAATTTAAAAATAGAAAAAAAATGTATACTGGTAATCCACTGCTGCAGAGGTACACTAATTAAAAAGTTGTCTGCATTTTTTGCTTTACTTCAATATACAGTAAATCTATGAATGCAGATTTATAAACTCATTCTGAAAGTCATGTAAAATGAGGGGAATGTTACATCTGATGCGTTACACAGGCCATCATTCGGATTGTTTAGTAGTTCCTGTATTTTACTCTTGCTATAATACCCGTTTATGCAAAATAAATCTTCAATGCCAAAGTCTACTTTTTAAGTCTGTCACATTACAGTGGCAGACCTGATCAGATACTAACTCACAATGTGTAACAGAAACTAAATTAGCCAAACCACTGAAGTACAAAGTGAGAACAAGCGTTTTATCAGAGTCCTCGTTTCTCCTCACGGCTTCTCTATAGAGGACGTCCCGTGTCCGTTGAGGTGGTGTTGGGGGTTCGTCTCCTGTGAAGGAGGTCCCTCAACGTCCTCCCGGTCACCCTGGGTAGAGCTGCAGCTGCTGCCTGGCGAGGCCCAACTGTCTCGTCGGCGGTAGGCCTCGTACAGTGGCAGGTCAGTGCTGTCCCACTGACTGTAGCTTTGCAGAGCGGAAACCAGAAGGAGGCAAAGAATCAGCGCAGCGCAGAAAGAGAGGAGCAGACGAGAGCGGCAGGTCAGAATAAGCACATTCATCCACATAGACGAGCACATGAAAGGCACACATACGATAGAAGCATGGAGGTTATGCAAGAAGCACTGGAAACTGGATCAACACCTAAAACAGCTGCGTATTAATCAGATACTGTAGTTAGAGGTGTTACTTATAAACTGTTGATTTTAAGTTCAGCAAAACAGTGTGATTAGTTGCTGATGGAGGAGAAAGCAGAGTGAGTGCAGTGAGGAAGGAAGGCCCACACCCAGCATGCTCAAAACAGGACTGAGAGACACTTCGGAGTACTTTGTCACAGAACACAGGACACACTACTACAGTGTTTTGTCTACTTTATTTCTTAAATCATTCTGGTTCTAATGGAACAGCTGGGACAAACTGGTGTACAAGTGCAACCACACACGTGTTAACCAATGTCGCCTGCATTGTTGCAGCTCGCGTCACTTGTGGTCTTAAGGACGGAATCATTAAAAACATGATTACCTAACTGCGTTTACAAAAAAAATTAAAAACTTGAGAAACTTTCAGATTTGACCTCGAATAAATAACTGCAAGAGTTGTGTTGAATTTAACAGTCTAAACCAAGCATTCATCCACAGTCCATCCTTCAAATCTACTGTACTGTTCATCACCTTTACATTTATGATCTGAATATTACATATAAATAATATTGGATAAAAATGAATGGTACATCTATAAAATAATATAAACTAATATTCTGATAAAGTTTTAGTTCTTTCAATGTGTAATTCGTCTGAAGTAGATTCCTACAAAGCTTTGTTTTGCAAAACTCCTTTTAACAAACATCCAACAATTAATCCAGGAATAAAACACCCAGTGCTTTAATTTCTTAGATTTTGATTAACTCTGGTTGTAAATTCAATTAAAATGATTTTAGTCGTGAACTATGAGAAAAGGCCTCGTTTTGTACATTCCACTAAACCATGCGTTTCTCTCATGTGCCTGACAAACAATATTTGTTAAAACATCTCTAAAGCGTCTTGGACGCTGCAGAACAACAGAAAGTCTGATCAGTTTAGAAATAAACCCAGCAGTAAATTAATGCCCAAACTTGCTTTTCTAAATTATGAAATTCATCCCGTCACCATTCAAGCCCTCTGGCTTTCAAACTGCATTAAATTCTCAAACGTACACGTTGAACTGTGATTGTTCAGTAGCTGGATACATTTACACGGCTGATATTCAGTTGTATTCCCCTTTAATGCTAAAGTCCTCTCAACTTTGTCCAATCATGACGAACGTCATAGAGCAGAAAGAACTCAAGGCACTTACTAATCAACAAAGTCACTTAGTGAGATGCTCTCCACAGCAATGATCGGTGTTGATGAATGGTACTGTCTGGGTATGACGATGAGATAAATTCAAGCCAACAAGTGTCAGGTTTAGATGCGGGAAGAACTGAACCCTTCCTCGGGTTCAGCAGTGAATGGTGAATGTGAGACAGTACATGGTGCGGGGGCATGGGACAAGAGAGGGGCGGTGGGATGGGGGCAAGTATGAGCCTACTTGTACCTGGAGGAGTAATATTCTTCCTCTAGCTCATACAGGTCGATGGCGATCTCGTCACGGAGCGAGGTGAGCTTCTTGTCGCACTCCTCCTGCAGCGAGCGGAGCTGCTGGTTCTGGAGGCTGATGGCGTCGTTCACCGAGGGAAAGTCGTTCAGAATCAGGAACTGCTTCAGATCGGAGACCAGCTTCATCAGGGACTCACCAGCTCGTACCTGATACAACAACACAGACATGGGGAAATCAGGGCCCAGAAATTAATCATGCACATCTAAACCCTGGAGTCACACCAGTTGGTCAGCAAGTACAAATTCATGCTGTGGAGCCCAACTTTATTTTAAATTCTACTGGAAAACACAAACTTTACAAAGAACTTTGGGCCTATTGGTTAACTGAACAATGTTTCCATTTAAAGGAATGGTACAACCATAAAACATCATTTGTATGAAGACTTGGAACGAGTCAATACAGAACTTACATGTAATACTGTCAGACAGTGTTCAATCAAATTATTATTTTTCAACCTTACAGCTCCAAGTGAATTATTGATGATCACATTTATTCACTGTGTCAAATGTTGGCTGTGAGGGATCTTGTCCGCTTGCTTCTTAATGTATTTACATCAGAAAGTAGCAAAACAGCAAATTCAGAGTATGCCTACACGTATAAGTATTTATATTCAGTCATCACACACAATACAATAAACATAAACAGTATATACAGTATGACTGAAAAGGCCCAGACAGAAGCATAATGCTTATATATGCCAATTGTACATTTTAATTAATTTATACAGTAATAATACAATTTAATGTGATGTATTTTCAGTAACTGGATAATGTTACATTTGGACTAAAAGTTAAGCAGAATGAACTGACTTTTCCTGTGCAGTCTTTCATCTTTCCCCTCCCTACTAAATAAAATACTAACAAGTAAATACAAATAAAAACATCTGAGTAGTGTCATATTCTGGACAGCTGTGCTTTGAGCAATACTCACAATGTTGGCTGCTCTCACGTGCATCTCATAATGGTCCTGATCTGCTTGGGTTGCTCTGGAAACCTGCGTCTCGTCCTCGATCTGGAGAGAATATCACAAATACTCACAAATATGTTTGGAGGGCAAAGGACAGGAAATGGGAGTGATGCTGCAGCGACGTTGTAATATTTTAGAAGTGATAAACTTAAAACAGAAGGGGCTCTGCATCTTTGTACCTTTGCTGTTTTGATAATCTCCGTCAAGTTGTCCAGAATGGACCTGATGTCGTCTTTCAGTCTCTTGTTGTAGTTCTGCAGCAGAGACTCTTTGCTTTGAGGGAGCACTCTCTGAGCAGCCATCGTGCTCAGGAACAGGGCAACGCAGCGTGGGTTACCTGTTCACGTCACGCAGACACGCAGAAGTCTATTCAGACCTCAAGTGAGGTTAGTAATACAAACATGAGAAGCTAGCTAGCTAGCATGAAAAGGCGCGTGTTTTCATAACAGAAACGAGATAAATGTTTACCTTAGGCAGTTTTCATATCTGCGCAACTGCATACATATTTTTATTACACGTTCCGTAACGACAATCACTTATTCTTACCGCATACTTTAAAAAACAATGTTGTTTTTTGTGAAAATGAGACCCAAAGCACTGGTTGCTCTTCTTCTCGACATTTAATGGAGGTAGACTTTCGGTGTGTCTGTGTGTTACCGCCCTCTACTGAAATAACACCGATTTCACACCGCTAAACACTAAAAAAAGTCCGTTTTCTTTGTAATACATATAAGTAATAATACTAATATCTTGCGTTAATTATGTCATGAATCGACACTATTGGAGATTAACATTTACAGCATGTTTGTAAGTGGCAGAAGACCTATATTTCAAAGTAAAAGCACAATAGTGTTACCAGCCAAATGTACTTAAAGTATGACATGGTTCCGGGTCAGTGCGTGTTACAAAATAATATTGGATTATTATTGTTGATTGCATTAAGATGTAAACATTCTAATCTTATTGTTGGTCAAGTAGATGCTTTGTATGTAAAAATGTATATCTCCAGAGAACGGTAAATGGGATAAAAAGTACAACGTTAAACACTGAAATGTAGTAGAATAGAAGTATAAATTAGAATGGAATAGAAATACTCAAATTAGAAGTGCCTCAAACTGTACTAAAGCACAGTACTTATGTATTTGTGCTTATTTTTGCCTACATACACATCTGTTTTAAAGATGATAAATAACCCAAAAAACTGCAAAGATTTGATTTACATTCATTTAATAGTTTTTTTTATGACTTACAACATAGTTTTCAAAGGCAGGCTGTGCAGCATAACAAGTATTTTGAGTGCTTTTTTTGTCCAACAGTATCATCAGTTGTTGAATCGTCCAAAGATTTCCGACACAACACTGATTGAAATACATTATACAGCCGTTACAATCAAAAACACATTCTTAGGGATCCCCGACTCTGTGTCAGCGACTATGTGCAACCTTCATGTATACAAGTTGGGTGAGAAAAGTGACCATTTATAAAAAAGATTGTACATTTTGAAAAGAAAGCAGGAGGATTTTAAATTGCAACAGAAGAATACATGAATTAAACTTTGGGCTGAAACAGGTTGGATCCCCTCTCTTAAAAAGTGCCATGATGGGAACCAAAGAGACAGAGCACAAAGACAACAACATATTCCCAAATGGTGATGGAATTAAATTCAGAAGGAATGTCATCAATCGGTCACCATTCAAGATCTTACTTACAAGATACTACTATTACAATCCCTGACTGGAACTGCGATGCATAAGTGCTGTAGATATTTGTGTGACTGCAGGAAAGCATCCGTTTTAAGTTGTTCCTAAACGTTAGACACAGTTAGTACACACTTGGAGTTTACAGAGACCTACTATAGAGATGCATTAGGGTTGAATGAAAGTCTTGGTGCATTAGCATACGGCAGACAGCAAAAATAAGTTGTACACTATTGTACACAAGTATTTGGTGCTGAATGTGTGTGTGTGTGTGCAATCAAATTAAGTAAATGCAGCAGTTTTAAAGGAGGGCACAAAAGGCAAAGGTGAATTATTCTGATGTGGTCGGAGGGACGAACTGTAAAAGTGTAAGGCTTCAGAGATATCTTGTAAAGTAAGTAGAGACAAAGAAAAGCGAGTGTTCCACATTTATCTAACATAATAACTACTATAATGTATTTTCTATGCCTAACATTTAAACACGGTTCGTACGTTACATTGAATGAACACTGATATTCCATTGTCATCAGACAGGACAGGGACCACAAACACAATACATGACAAAATGCAAACATGTCAGATCAACAAATATTATCCTTAAAAATGTCTATGCATCAATATTCAGCATCTGTCAAGCTTAGAGACCAAGGGCCCAAAACTATTGACTTTGAAAGGCATGATTGTAAGGTTGTCTTTTCCTCCTCAAAAGCTTCTGTGAAGTTATGATCTTGCGATTGAAGCTGAATTACACATTTCTGAGAACTAACACAATGGAGGAATGAGGCGTCATCAGATCATCGTTTCACAGTAAAGCTCAAATATACAGGAAATCAAACTCCCTCAATGTGTGGTGTTTTAGAGCGGACACGAAAAGTAACTGAGGTAGGCAATAAAACAATCAAATGCTTGACCACCATGTTGTCTTTGTGTAGATGTACGTACCAAAAGGATTAAGGACAATGCAAAAGGTAAAAGGATGCGACAGGAAAAATAAAAAGCAACTAGGAGTCAGGGAATGATGTCAGTTTGTTTTTTTTGTACTCAGAGCATTTTAGCATTCAAGTGTAAAGATGACGTTGCACTATCACTAACTGGAGCCATGAATGAGATCCATGCAGGCCTGCAGTCCAGCTGCAGCGCTGGTGACAGCATGCAGTGCGCCTGTTGTAGTTTGCATAATTCAGTGATGAGTGCCGATACCCACTGCCCTGACCGCTGAGTGTGCGTTCAGGGCTTTTCTTGTGGTGCCTTGAGGTGAAAGGGTGCAGAGACGAAGGGGTCTACGGCGCTCACTTCTGAGGTCCATGAGTGAAGCGGTCCCACAGGGACGGATGCCACAGCAGCTTGCTTGCTCACGTTAGACACTACTCCATGAGCGGCTACGGGCTGCTCGGCCACAGGTCCCTCAAAGTGTCGGGAATATTTGGCCAGAGCCTGTGGGCGGAAAGGTTGTTGGGCAACTTCTCCCAACACACCTTGATCAGGGGTTGCAGCAAGAACTCCAGCGGCATGA
The DNA here is from genome assembly GCA_032191485.1 of Leptoclinus maculatus. NCBI lineage: Eukaryota > Metazoa > Chordata > Actinopteri > Perciformes > Stichaeidae > Leptoclinus > Leptoclinus maculatus. Next base: position 22,831,550 of record JAVDOI010000005.1, read on the forward strand.
GGATACGAGTGCTGAGCTCCTAGAGCCTCCTTTCTTTTCCCGAAGGGAGCCTGAGAGAAAACATCAAACGGCTGCGGCGCTGCAAGGGGGGCGCGTGGGAACGGAGCGTTGGCAAACACATCGGCTGCTTCTTCTTGCGCACTCCGAAAGGGGGCTTTTGAGAAAACATCTGCGGCGACATCTGCCCCTTTGGCTGGCTCGTGTATATGTTGGGAGTGATTGTGAGCAAAGGTGCTTGGAGTAGGTTGGTGGAAGGTAGTCGATGGTTGTGTTGGTCCTGCGCTGGAGTGCGGTGATGAGTGGAGGGCCGAGTCCGCTCCTTGCTCTTCTTCATCCTCAGAGTCCAGCAGCAGAGGTCTGGAGCCGCTGCAGTCATGTGCTGCTGCATGACTCTCAATGGCGCCCTCATCCTGCTGCTCTTCTCTATGGGCTGCTTCTGCTTCTTCTTCTTCTTCCTCCTCCTCCTCCTCCTCCTCCTCCTCCTCCTCCTCCTCGCTGGAGTGCACACATCCCTCGTTTGCTTGAGAATCTCCCTCTGGAGGTTCGGTCTCCTGTCCCTCTCCAAGCACAGAGTAGCCATTACTCTGCCCTTGAACATCTGAATTAGAGAGCAGAGATAGAGAAAAACATATCAGAGGTGAACAAAAAAAAAAACTTGAGAAAGTATAAATATTGTCAGTAGCAACAAACTTTACCACCTGAGGTCCAGCTGCTCATTAATCTACCACACTATCAAACCTCAGTCACAAACAACATACTATACGACCGATGGATCACCTGTAACCACTGAAGAATCAATAATAACGACCCAACAGTGAGAAACCAGCACAGGACTACGACAAATACAGACACAGTCTACTCTGAACAAGTCACATCCGACAGACAAGACTGGCCAGCTCTACCATTACAACATCAAATAACCTTGTTTCCACAAATTAGTTTCAGCACAGCTGCAGTAGCCTCAACCTTCGAAAACAGTGCCTCGTGTTAGGGGAAGCAGCGGTTTGGCTTTTAGTTAGATTTGATTGTGTTGAGGTAGAGGGAGCTCAGAGGGAGTCAATAGGTCTGTGGAAACAAGGACACAGAGCGTTCACAGCATCAGTAGAGGTAATTAGGGACAGACAGGTTTGCACAGATGAGCAGAGACAGTCTTACCTCAGCAGTGTCGACAGCAGCTGTTAACTGGCAGCTCTTGGGCAGATGTTAGTTGCAGCCATTAAAAGAGAGTTTTTGATTTGTTTCAGGTCTTGGGTAATTTCCTTCATCACTCGTCTGTTGTTTTTGTTTTTTTTAAACTGTCCACGGCCCATTTCACATGTTGTACACTTTGTCCACATGATTTGAACCGGAGTAAATCAAACTGAAAAGTTATCTACGGATCACTGGTCAGACCTGACGACTCAAACAACAACTAACAGTGAGACTGCTAATCATTGAATAACATCGTGGAATAACAGCCATCAAGGCCCTGCAGTCCATCTATGGTAACATCTAACAAAGAGGAACACGTACCAGGAACCCTGAGCCCTTTATCAAAGTTTCTGGCCTGGATTCACGACAGCAGTTAACGGTGAAGTGATTTTAAAATACATGTCCAGGAGGACAACTAAGATATGGGGGGGTGCCATGAGAGAGGAATAGGACACAAAGCCTAGAAAACACTGGAATAGTCCTTTAAATCTGATGATGCTTTTACTAAGAGGCGCAAACAATGGTTACATCCTGGAATCTGAAAAGGCCTTATTGGGTACCATCAAGTTAGATCAGAGTATCTACAATCTAATTAGCTTCCCAGAAGAAGAAAAAAAAAAAAATCTGTCGGCTAATTAAAACAAAAATGGACAAATCAATCTTCAGACTGTCAATAACGCCAGCGTGCTACTTTGCTATTCTGAGTAAAAATAAAATAATGTGACGCTTACTTTACATTCACAATAATGGGTTTTATTCATCGTTTCTCATTCTGAACCTTAATTCATAAAAATAGAAGTCCACACTCCACAACGGTCCTGCTTTGACATACGGACATCTGCCAAATCATGTCAAACATTTTTGATATAATCAAAGTAATTTCTATACCTGGCACCATAATCAACCCAACCAGCACAACAAGTACATCGGTTTTCACACAGCAACACAAGTCAAACTCTACGGCGAAGGCGAGAACTCTACGGGGTACAGCACTGTGGTGTCTGATAAGAACATGAAGCGGTATTGTAGGATTGCATAGATTAGCCACAAAAATGCAAACGACTTAACTGAAAAACAAAGACAAAAATCATAGTTGTATTTATTTACCCATGCCAATTCTAACAGTATTGTTGATGACTACGACTAACCTTTACAATATGTAATACTGGGGCAGGAGGAGGAGAAAACTATTTATGACCCAAACCTCCAGCGATGGCATACCGGGAGAAATGTACATATCTAAAAGGTGATATGGGCCTTAAAAAGAGACTTAAGACTACGCAATGGACCTTCCTTGGCTGGAGAAAAGCCAAAATGAAAGATATTACTTGCAAAGTTAGTTGTAGTGATTGTGATCAGATGTCAAACAACTTGTACAGCTGTTTGCCGAGTCACACACGTCTTTCTTATGCTCATCAGCCAAATAACAGAACGGTTATCAGAGGCGCTACAGAGATATCAGGAAGTTAGCTCCGTCATTAGCTCTGTGTTGCTGTCCGTTAGATAAAGTCTCTCCCAGTAATATACAGTAACTTACGAGTACCAGTATTATGTACAGGACTGCTGTGGAGAGATATTAAGATTACATGAGCACATTTGTATCGATGACTTCTAAAACTAAAGCACGAGCTGACTGCTTGACATGAATGGAGAGAAAACACAGAGGGTCAACATCTTTGCACTCTTAAATACAGCTTCATATACAAATATTTTTTTGATCTATATATCCTTGTAAATTGTACATATTTCATAATGGTACTCAGATCATACATTCATTCTAAAGCGCCATAAATAATAGCCACATTTATTCATACCATGATAGATGAAATGCCTTGAAATATTACACACTAAAAAAAAAGAAAATTCTACTTTTACCAGTGCTGACAAGAGCAAAAATGAACAGTGATTTTATGTACACATAAAGGATTTTGTTTCTGAATTTCTCTTCTGGCTGAAACGAATGACACATTGGCCAAATGAACTCAACGTATGTGGCGGGAATAGAGTGGATAGACGAGATAGAGAGGATGTCAAGTGGAGAGGGAGATCTTCATATGAAGCTCATTTGTTAGCACAGTACCGACACAAATAACTCAATGAAATCTACATTGTACCTCGCCGTCTATGCTGCTAAAACAACCTGCTCATCCTCACCGACCCCGAGAGCAGACCGACACATGACAAACAGCAAAATAATTAAATCTTTCCTTTAGCTTTGGCATGGCTGCAGGTCAAATCATTTGATTCCCTTTCGTTTCTGCTGTGCTTATCTTGACAATGGGTCAAAGATATAACGGCCATATCATGACCCTACTCATACAAATAATTGTAAAATGCACACAAACTGGTTTTAAGAAGTGTCGTCGTATTGCCAACTAAATAAAAGTGATGCTGAAGCTGCAGTTGTGAATACATTGTTAGCTTAGATAAATAGTGGTTGATTACTGATCGATATTGGGATTTTAGCACAGAATTGCTGAGATGGTGCAGACAGTTTGAAAAGAGTGTCCTTCAACAGCAAACCACAACAGAGAAGACATTTTTGTCTTCATTGGTTTACAAACTAGTTCAATCAATGCAAATATAGCTCTCAGTAGTTCATTCTGGGTGCGTCTTTGATTGGTCGATAAATTTAGTTCAATGCATCACATTATCCTGGAGGTCTACAGCATTTCTGACTCCTCCCTCTTCAGTCAGACCCCTGACACAGATGAGCATGCCTGAAGGTGGCACAAAGTGAACACGATGCGGCTGTGATCAAGCGGTTTAGCGTGTGCACGTGATGAAAGTCGATCACCACGGCACAGTGTGCTCAATGAGGGATATTAATGCGAGTATGAGGAAAGCATGAGGAAGACGGAAGCGGTCGATATGATCAGGCATTAATGAAAAGACTTTCTTTTTTTTTTTTTACCAGTGTGGGAATGTCAACGGCCAGCAGAGATAAGTGAAGCTAGTTTATCAGGCAACTAGAGATGGAGTTGAGGCCAAGGAGGCACATAAAAAGAGAGGTTCCACTGAACCAATCTATGCTGACGCCTCTGTTTTTAACTCATAAGGTGCTACATTAAGTGCCTCGGCTTCCCCAACTCTATCCCCCGCCCTCCCCTCATCCCTTTGTTAGGATTGCACACTGCCCCTTCATCCCCACCCCCTCTAGAGGTCGATGAGCTGATCCACCAGCAGAAGGGATCGGGCCAAGTTGGGGATGCTGGACTCTGAACTGCCACTGTTGCTGCGCGAGTGACCACCTGAAACGTGCCAGAAAGAGAGAGAGACAGAGACAGAGATGGACATGGAAGGAGAGCCGAGGGAGATTGTGAAAAAACAAGCAAAAGAATAAGTAATATTAACAGAGATTGTATGGAGAAATCAAGAGCGAGGAGTTGATGAAGGGAAAATGATGGCAGAGCAGAGAGATGCATGAACGGGGGCAGAAAGAGAAACAGGCAGAGAGTGAGCTGGGGGTAATCTTCATACAGCTGCATCATTAAAGGGGGAGAGTAAGGGAATGCCATTCTAACATGAGGAGGCTTTCAAGATAAACTACAAAGAGCCAAACACCTGCAAGGCAGAGAATCACTGGCAGTATAACATTAGAAACAAAAGAGAGGAAGACGACTAATGTGAGAGCTTGATGGGATTAAAAAGCCTTAATGTGACAAGCACACCCATACAAGACTTCGCATCAGCAGTCACAGGAAGGAGCTATGGAACTGAACTAGGGTCTAAGGCATTCATCTGTTTTTGGCTCATAGCCCGGGCTTCCGCACTTGTGAGAGCTCATCTGGGGATTCTGTTAACCTTACCTTGATTTGAGTTTTTGGAGATGAGCACAGGAATAGGGTCAAACTCGTCTTCATTGCCCTTCTCCCCGCACGACATGAGGAAAGCAGAGTCTGCGGTGAAGGTAGAGGAAGTGAAGGAATGATGGAGGGAGGGGAAAGAAGTTAACTCAGCCAAAGGAAAGAGCAAAAAGAAAGTAGGATGCAAGTAGATTAAAAATAGATGGAGCCAGAGCAGTCACCGTATTTAAAAGCTTTTGGCTCGTCTACAAATGAGTCAAGGGGTCTGTGAAGCTGTCATTTAATGTGCCTAATTCAATTTCCATATCACACTTGAACAGGCCCTCCTGTTGTTGGAAGGATCTGAAGTCTGTGATTGGTTTCACGGGCCAGAGAGCCCAGCAGACATTAAGGCTAGCTGAGGGGTGCTGCAAAGAGGTCTTACCAGAAGCTGTCTGACCAGGCAGCAGCTCCTCCAGACAGGATCCAGAGCCGGAGCCAGGATGAGCAGCGGAGCAGGAGGAGGAGGAGGAAGGAGGGAGAGCAGAAACAGACTGGTTTCCATGAGGACAAGTATGAGATAGAAGATCGCAACCCAGCAGAGAGTCCTCCCCAGTGAGAGAGTCTGAGACAGGATGAAGCAAAGTCAAAAGGTCAGAGTAAAAACAAGATTGTTGGTGCAGAGGAAAATGCATTTTGTTAGTAAGGCACCGTCTGATCTCTGAAAGCATATAATAATCATAATAATCCCCTAAAAAATAAGCTGCAAAGTCTGGAGCAGGAGCAACAATTTAACACTCGGCAGTTGCTACGAACCCAAAACCGACATGCTTGCCACAGCTAATATCAATCATTGCAGAAGACGGAGTAGGTTTTAGGAATAAGATTAGCTTCGATAAAGAAAAATGTGTTACATTTTCTCATTGAATAGATCGCTTAACACCCTAAAAAACCTCAATCAAGCAACTGTTCCAGTCACTGAAGTGAGCTGCTATCTTAAAAGAGCGACAGGCCAAACTGATTTGTTTTTGTCATGACAGTGTGATCTGGCACAACGGTGCTCATCAATGATAAATTAGTTTGCGGTTGAGATGATACAACAACAAGTAACAAAGGGGATCATGACCACGACTGGAACAATGAATCCTTGGTGTAAATGCTGCAGAGAATGATGTGAAGATTTGCTATTCTGTGGTCCAGGACGCTAACCTGGCATGCTGGGAGGGATGAGCTCTGGCTGGCCTAAGAGTCGCTGGGCCTGGGGGGCTTCCAGACCAGGAATCAGTGAATCCACACACATCTCTGCCTTCACTACATGGAGACAGCAAGTGGAAAAGACAGTAGTTTAAAGACAGGGCAAGTATTGTAAAAGAAAATAAGATTGCCTTAGTAGGGAAGGCAAGGAAGACGCATGCAGAGCAGACCGGGGATTTTAGAGCAATGCAGGGGACAAAAACGGAGCTCGTACCATTGGTGGAGCTCTCTGCAGCACTACTGAAAGGGTTGGCCGGGGTCAAGAGGTCGGGGAGCAGCAGAGAAGGTTCAGGGGACTTCAGTCCCTCAATCAGCTTCTCTGTGAGCCGGAGAGAAAAGACAAAGAGAAGTATTGGACAGGTGGCAAGAGAGAGAAAATGGCAACAAGGGAGGACACGAACAAAAAAAAGAGATGTGAAACCGTGGGAGAATATTATATTAACAAGCATTAATGAAGATGATTACAGATTACAAATAATAATTGGTTACATGGCGTACATTGTTAGGGACAAAATATATTCAAGAAAAATATGAAGGGATCGGGATGATGACCGCATGAAGACCATCATGTTAACATTTTCAGGTAATTTTACATTTACATGACTTGTAATCAGGTTGCTTGCATGAAACCAAAGACCAATAATACAATTATCGTATGATTTGTTAGTTTATTTAGTTCTGCCCACCACAGTCATTAACTCAAAGACCAGCAAGTTGAGTGAAATCCCATGCAAAGGACAAAACTTTACCTTCACAGTTAGAATTATGGTGCCAAAATGTCACTGTTCACATGCCAACCCTCCCAACTCATTCATATATTTATAGTATTAATACAATCACTGACTCAATTAAGCTGAAATGCAGTCCATGCATGAAATTACAAATTACTGACGTTTCACTGCAGCTCGTACTTACAGGAAGCTGCTATGGGGCAAAATTGGGTGTGGGGTGTGGGAGGGGGGGGGGGGGGTCAAGGAATGTGTTGGCTCAGAAAATGGCACAGCAGATGTGACCGTTTGCCCCCTTCACTATTGGAAAGAGGCCAACACTGATGAAAGGCATTTTACAAACCCTAACATATTCCAGTTAAAGTCAGTGAAGTCAATGGTAAACATATGTAATGTTAGAAATGCTGCTCAGAGACGACTCTCTGTTCCATCAGCAAAAGTCAGACTGTGTTTGCTTGTATGCATCCAGCTCACGCTGGTTAGAGAAGATTAACCCCACCCTGATTATGTAATAGCCTCAACATTTTTATCCTCTCAGTTCCGGCACTAAACAGCAGCTACACAAAAGGAGGTTTACACAGCTCAGAAGTAGGCACCACTTCTACAACGGTTAAAGGCTAAACCGAGGGGAACATAAAGGGCTGGGTCATCATTTTAACAAGACAGCAAGCTTAACTTTCTCTAGTCCTTAGTGGCAATGGTAAGCTGGCTCCTCCAGCAGTAAGGCAATCCAATTAACAAAGGAGAATTTGTCCTTCGCGTTACCAGGCAACGTCGAAAGCACAGATCTGCAAATGAGATGCGATCGAGCTGTAGCTCTGGTCTCTATTCATGGAGGCTGACAAGGAGCCACTGTGAGGCTGCCTGCTAGGTCAACACGATAGGACCGTGTACAAATCCAAACCGCACAACCAGCACTCGTAAACTAACCTCGGGGAAGTGCGATATCCAGGAAACTACTTCTGTAAATAAAACGGTGACTCATAATCTCTGAGAATATATTTGTTGAAGAGTCTAAGGCCTGAGGAAATCAAAAGGCACGGCTCGTTCTGTGTCAAAATTACCTGTGGTGTCAGAGAGGGAGAGGGTATTAAGAGGGTCCGGGACAGTCAACAACGCTGAACCTGCACTGATGAGGTCTGCAGATCTTTCAGCTTAACGTTATATACAGTGAATAAAGATGGAGAAGAACAAATGAAGGGAATTTGAGAGCATGTACAACAGAGAAGAGAGGGGGTTGGACTAGAGGATAGACAAGACATGACAACTCTAGACCAAGACAGCGACACATAAAGAGGTCACAATCCAGTAAAATGGTTGAATTCCACCTCTAACAATATAACATTGTTGCACGACTCCTGGGAGATGTAGTATGCAAAGCCATGGGACAGCATCGTGATAAGAACTAGGCAAAGACTTACCTGGAAAAGCAATGAGCCCTGGAATGAGATTTTCAGTGGAACCCGTGACCTTCTCTCCTGGTTCAGCAGCTGTGCACAAGCAAACAGCAAAGTTGTTCATTTTAGATCACTCAACTATCTACCAATGCTGCAGGTGTTGAGTACGAAGCGATGAAGTCGCACTTACCCTCAGCTAGCTTTGCAAAGTCTTTGTTAAGGAGCTCCTCTGCGGTCAGTTTGGAGAAGTTATCATCCCCAAAGGGGTTCCAGCTTGGCTGAGGGTTGGGTGCAGCAAGAGCTGATAGGGCGTCAACATCACCTGGGTGATACACAGTCTGCTGGGACGAGCAAGGGGAGCCAGATGGAGTAGTGCTGGCTGATCTGTGTAAACATAAACACGGTTAGGAGTGCTCAGTGAAATGTGATCGTGGGTGTGTTAGGTCTGTGGACACTGGCCTACTGATGTATGCAAATAAGACGGAGTGAGTCGAGTTATTTAAAGACTGAATCGAGTGATTCTTCTTAAGCTGGATTCTCTGGGATGTAAAAGGCTCGTTTATCCTCCTTCGGGGTTCTGTCATATGAATGGACCGTCTATTGCCCTTCTCAGCTCACTCAGTGCCACGAGAGGACAGTTCATCCTCACTGAAGGGAGTTAATTCTGCTCACTTGGATTTGTTGAGGCTCGCCTCAGCCGCGGCTGCCTGGAGAAGCTGGGTGGACTTGCTGACCGGGACCCCGAACACGGCACTGTGAGTGACATCGCTCAGTATGCGTCGGTGACCGCTTTTAGGGGCCATCTTTGGCGACGAGGGGGGTGTCAATGAGCCGACTCTGTTAATCACTCGACCAGCCGTCTACGAGGAAAAGAAACAGATACAGAGGAGGAAATATGAGATGAAAATGTGCTTGATGCCAACAGAGAAAAAGTCAGTTCCACAAACAGATCCCCAAACATACACCAAGCAAGCAAGATCCACTAGAAATGAAAATCTGGAAGGAAAAAAAAAAGATTGATTATAAATTCCTCAAAAACCACAACAAAGAGAGAAAATCTGTTACGGAAAAAGGGAAAGTATTCCAAGTAGAGAGATTGTACAGAAACAGAAACACCGGATGAATAGTTAACAGGAGGACATAGAGTCGGGTCATCAACATATGAAAAAGACATTAGGATAGTTATAAGAAGCAGTTCGGAAAGCAAGACTAAATGATTTGGTCTGCACCAATGACGTCTTTCTAAGATGGCATTAAAGGAAGCATTTCTATCTACACGGCATTCACACATTGAATATATTCTGTGAGACCATTCTTGCCTTCCATCTGCCCCGGAAGAGGAAAAGTAAGAATTTGGATGAGATTGATTAGAAACGAGCTGGTAATCAACTCCCAGACCCCCAAAAGAGCAGCAGACGGAAGCGGGAGTAGGATGTTACCACAACCTCTGGGTCAGCTGCAGGGCCGACTGCAGACTCGGGGATGGGGGTCAGATGAGAAGCTGCCGTCTCGTGGACGGGGGCTACATGCTGCTGGTGTTGCAGGGCAATAACTGGAGGAACAGGTTTATGTTTGGACTGCAGCACGGTACACGCCTGAGACGCTTTTTGTAGTTGTTGCTGCTGCTGGAGGAGGCTCTGTACCAGTTGATGCTACATAAGAATACCACACAGCCAAGAATGAGGAAGGCCCGGTTTGTCATGACTTACAGCTCGTTGAAGAGTGCAGCAGCCTTTTAAAAACATACTTTTGAGGATTTGTTATCTACTTTTCAGACAGTACACAACGAAGATGCAACATTAGACAGAGGGAGACAGACAGACATAGAGAGATATAAAGGAAGGACAGAGGGTGAGAAGTGATTCCTTCACATTCAGGTTTCCAACTTTAGTTTATCAAATCATATTTGTATCCCTAAAAGCATAGATTTTGTCTGCAAAATACACCAGGGATGAATAGTATTGTATGCATGTAATGTTTTAACGACACTGACAACTTTTAATAGAAGACAGGACGGCTCAGGCAAAAATCAGCAAGGTGTCACACACTGTCCATTCATGGATACTTGAATGAAAACATAAAAAAGAAATGATAGTAGCTGAATATTACAGATACCATGTTTGTATGTTTAAGATAATGGTTCATTACTAGCTCAATACAGTAATTTGTGCCTGGTATCGCATTGTGTGTTATTGCATTGATAGTGAGAGTGAGAAGTGAAGCACGAGGAGCGGAACAAACTGATAATCAAAACTGTGTCTCTATTGTGGTCAATCACAGCCGAGCAAAGAACCCTCCGTTTTGAAAATGGTCCCATATACACATGTCAACACACAGGCCAGGAAGGACTCATGTACTCTACCTGTAAATAATGTGCATCTCAAAAACCTCTTATACTCTTCTTTTGGTTTGAAAATTGGAATTTCTTTGTCACACACTTTCCCTCAGTATCGCTGTGTGAGATTCAAACACAAAGAAGTATTTCCATTCCCGCTCTGCCAGGATGCCTACCTTGCTCTGTGGGCTTAAGAAGGCTGAGGCCTGCTGCTGCTGCTTCATGAGGAGCTGCTGATGCTGCGGTGTAGCCTGTGGCTGCATGTTGGCTGTCGGAGCTGGTTGCGGTGCAGCCTGTGCAGCAGGAGCCTGTTGAGCGGCTTGGACAGCAGCTGCAGCTGGGACATTGATGCCAACACCTGGAAAGGAGAAACATACGAAGAATGAGGTGAACATAGACCTATCATTTATCACATCAAGAGTATCTTTTTAAAATGCACACCATCCCACATTTCTGGTGACCTGTAGAATCTGTGCAAAGATTCTTGTTTTCATCCAATTAAAGCCCTAAATGGGCTGCCCCACTCCTTTATCACAGACCTCCTAACCCCTTATTATTCCTCCAGGTCCCTCAGGTTAGCTGACATTTGCTGTTGCAACCCCTAGACTGAGGAACGGCATCTCCCTCCCCCATCAGATCTGCCCCCTCCTTTGAATCTTCCGGGCTTTGAAAGTCCGGGCTCAAAACACACTTTTTCCCTCCTGGATTTGACTCTTCCTGATGTGGCTGTTTTTTTTACTTGTGCTTATCTGTCTATTTGTGCCTATGAGCTGTGTGCATTGGTGTTTGTGTTTCTTCTTAAGTCTTCTTATGTGTGATTTTAGCAACCTGCTCTGGTCTGTGCAGTATTTTGGTCAACATAGGCTGTTCCTAAATATGTTTTATAAATCAATTGATTGATTAAATGGTCAATTGCACAAACCGTAGACATGTTGTAAAAATGAAAGGTGATGTGCGTCTGTGTGCAAGTATTTATGTGATTTTAGGCCTTCTTAAATGTCAATTCGAAAAATGGAAGTTTCAATAGGATTTTATAATATTTAGTCAAGCTGATATTTTGGGCCTAATCTCCACTTTCATCTTAAAACAACAATAAGGGAGTACTCTATTCTAAAGTATCAATTAAAGCATTTATTTAGCATGAAGCATTTAGCATAGCTAAATAAATACAGAAATTGGTATTTTCTCTAGTGGTTTTTTTCCATTACAACACATAATATATTTGAAACCACAAACACTACCTCCTGTTAGAGCCATCCGGTGAGTGAGCTAGAACTGCATATTAAAAAAACATGACAGTGTGCTACTGTAATTAATGTGACATCACGCCACCATCTATTCTGGAAGTGGGCCACAGATGGAAAGCCTTGTCAAAGTGTGAATGTCAAAAGCCTCATAAAAAGACAACTAAAAGCCTTGATGGGCATTAGAGTCAAATTCTTGATCAGTACAAGATGTCCCTTAGTGTATAGGATAACAGTCTCCATAAACGCAGGCCCCTATTACCTAGATAGAATGTTCTTAACCCTGACACACAGAGGCCTCACAGAGCTACTCATACCTATTGCCTGTGGTGCTCCAGCAGCCACATTGGGTCTCTTGCGTGGGGTGAGAGCTGGCTGGATGGGAAGAATGCCTGATATCGGTTGGGGGTGAGCCTGGCCAGCCTTGGGTCGTTGGCGAGGTGCAATTGAGGTTTCCATGGCAGGAACGGGGTCTGTGAGCCTGATGGAAGGAAAGGAGAGAGTTGACCAGGAATGTAGGAGTTTCTTACAACGATGAAAAGTCACATATTTGGCGTTTCACTCACCTGGCTTTGGTTTGACTCTTCTTGGCCACTGCTTCACTGGCTCTGATAGGCTCGGGAAGTTTTGCAGGAATAGGTGAATTCTACAACAGTAAGAGGATTTGCACTTTCATATTTGATTGAGGATAATCAAACCAAAGAGCTTAAATTTCTCACATCAGGGAGGTATTAATAAAACATTTTGAGTGTCACAGCTACACTCTAGTATTGATTTATTATTGCCCACTTTAATAATACTTAAAGGGTGAGGTAAGGAATTTGGCTGAATCAGAATACCAATTGCTGAGTGTTCACTCGAGCCGATGTAAAAATCGTTAATCACAGGACATTTATTCTTTGCAAAGAAGGAGACAGAGTTGATTCACATACTGAATGTACATCAAGGCCGCTCGGAGTTCTGACTCTGAGCTTCTGATATTTATAGTTGTAAACACATGCAATGGGCTGGCACAGGGTAATTTACGTCACAAAGGAACACGTACAAATTGCGTTCATACAGTGTAGTCTACGTATCTGGATACAAAGGTCACTTTTATCGAACTCAGGAAGTCATGGTTGCAACTCAGCTCTGCGTAACTAAGTGTTCTTCTTAGGAGACAGCTGATACCTGATAGACAAAACAGCTGCTGAAGACGCCTGGTGTCACAGACAAGGACACAGGCCTTAAACCCTTACAGAGCGCATGAGCTTTTGTTAAATGTATAACATTCCTTAATCATTTAAACGCATACTAATTAGTCATTTAGATTTTTTCCCAACATTGAGCTACTTTGTAAATTCATTAGAAAGCGGAATGATGAATGGAGGGCAGCCAACTGGCAAAAGCTATAAAGTTAGCTTCACTCAAATATCATTATCTCCTAGATTACTGTCCTTAGAAAACCACTGAAACCACTGTACGTGAGACACCTAAAAAGCAAAAAGATTTTGGGAAAAAAAGAGCTGACCTAGTAGTTAATATTCAACACTAATCCTACAGCATCGTCTCATCTCAAATCCCTGCCCTTCCTCTTGTCATGGCGACTTACATGTTCATTTGGGACTGGACACTCTCGTCGCGACAGTTTAAAGGCAACGTGGGATATTTGGTAGATGTCCGGTCTCTTATCTGGGTCAGGTTCCAGCATGTACCCTAAGAAATCAACCAACAAAGTTTATTTTGAGTCAAACATATGAAAATGCACATTCAAACTCACAGTAATTGCAAATGTGTGTAAAGCACATGCTGTAAGTAGGGCAGTGTGTATATTCTGAGGAACACGGTTACTCACTGATGAGACAGTGCATGTCTGGGGAGTAGCGGGAGTTGTCGGGAATAGTGAAGCTTCCATCACAGATAGCAACTTGGCTCTCCCCAAAAGGAAGCGTGAAGTAGCACAGCTTATAGAGTAGACAACCCATGGCCTGTTGAGACAAGAGAAACACTTTTCATGTAAATGTGCGTCTGTCTCTAGCATGTTAGCTCTTCACAATCATGGTGAATGATGTGATCATACGGTCATCCTAATGTGGCGTAAAGGTAATGAACATGGTCGTTCTCACCCAAATGTCTGCCTTTGTTGTGATAATCATTCCACCGTAGAGGTTGACCATCTCTGGAGCGCGGTATGACAGAGTAGTGTACCTGGTTTTAAGAACAGAACAATGAGCTCCTGAATTTTAATAAGAGAAAGGGTCGAAGGTGTAAAGGGCCCAGAAAACTCACTTTTTGATTTCCTCTTCCACAACTGCAACCCCCTCTGTCTGAGGGTTTTGGAAGCGGTTGGTGGCACTACCAAAATCACAGAGCACGTAGTGTCCCCGGTCGTGTAGAAGAATATTTTCCACCTACATGAGAAAAACAAGAGAAGACCTGTCAGAACTCATAGTACATAAACAACACGTCACAATAAATCACTTCCAAATAATTAGAGTGGCTATCAATTAGCTAGCCTTATGCAGTGAGCAGTATATTGGGAAATAATTAGACTTGCCTTGAGATCTCGATGGACGATTGGAGCCTTGCCCTGGTGGAGACGAGCGACTGCCTCGCACGTGTCACAAAAGATCTGCAACACCTCGGCTTCAGTGAAGCCGGTCTGCAACCGCTGGTTCATTAGGTTAACCACCTGCCCTCCTGCATGAAGCAAATAAGTCAACTAAGACTCTATAAATTCCAGCTGATGGCAAAGTAACGGTATACCGTACAACTTTAATAAACAACAAAGTTAACTCCTTTACAATTTTTGAGAAATACTATAACTTCCTTTTTAAATAGATGGATATAACAAGGCCTGGCAACACATACATTTCTACAATAAACACAAAAGCTTATATTTATCTAATAAAGGTCTGCCTGATTATCATTCTGCCAAATCATTTCACTTTGTTACAGGAAAGCTGTGAGACAGCCAGTGGACAACAATGTTCACCTGCCTCATCTGCTTTGATTTCAACAAACTTGATCATTTAAAAATAAGAAAAGAACGTGTGCACACACTGCATTACCATTGGTGCTTGCATAAAACATGTATTTGACTCTTATCCATCTTAAAGCATACTACACGCATAGGATGGCTTCAACAACTACACAGTGATGTTAATATTTGAACTTTCTATAGTAAATAGCACGACCACTCAGCGATGTATTGACTGAAACAGAAGTTCTACTGACCACGAAAACTGTCAGTTGAATATTTGCCTTTGAACAGAACAGGATGCTGGGAAACGGAGCTTTGAACTCAACAAAGCCAAACATGGGAGGTGGGCCTGTTTACCTCGACAGAAGTCCATTAAGATTAGGACTTCCCACACATCTCCAGCTCCAACTGCAGTTATGCTGGAGTCCAGGAAACCAACTATGTTTTTGTTGCCCACTAGGTCCCTCTGTGTAAACAAACACAGAGAAAGCAACAATGATAAACAACGGCGACACATTGTTCATAGATTTAACAGTTTGGGTTAGTAAATGACAAGATACAGCCATAATTATTCAGTCTATTTTTAAACAGTAGAGAGAGGTTGATTATCTGCCAAAGGTCTGGATGTAATGATGATAAGCATCCAGCTGCAGTCACGCCACCCAGGGTGTGGCTGCAGGAACTGCTGAGTTTCACTTACAGTAAGGACTCCATTTAGGAAATAGCAAGGCAGCTTAGATTGCATTGCTTACAATCCAACCCTTGATTGTCACTATTCTAGGGTCAAAACGTATTTTCAGAAACATTTAGTGTTTCCTTTAAGGATAAAGAACTTTAAGTATTCAGGGTTAGTCACATTCAGACCATGAAGGGTCAGAAAATCAAAACAAGTATTTGAATGTCAACTCTGTATTTCTTTGTGTGCAACGTTAACGAACCGATAACACAAGCCGCTCTTACATGACCGTCTCCTACAAGTGTCAAAAAGAAGATGTAGTGTGTAATGTGCTTGCTACACTCAGCAGTCAGTTACTGGACTGTTTAACTTACCATTATCTGTATCTCAAGTTGGCAGACTTGTAAATCATGTTCATCGTTGACATACATCCTTTTTAGTGCACAACGTACGCCTTGATGAGTCCGTACCAAAAAAACTATGGCAAAACCTCCTGCAAATGATTAGAGAGACAGAGAAGGAGAAGGAGAATAAACACACACATATTTCATAAGTACAATACCATCTAAACAAACGGTAATCCAGAATTAGTAAAAGATATCCTGTTCTATTGCTTTTTAAATGTAGGTGCAGCAATGCCTTACATGGTGGGTTTAACAACATAAAAGATATCGAGTGATATTAAAAACAGGTTCATTTCACTTTTCACTACAGTCACCGTCAGCTGCAGATATTCTGTTGTTCTCCACCAGTGTAACAAAGAAATATCCTGTACAAGTATTGTATTTCAGTGACTCTGACAGCAAGTATCTTTTCTGAGAATACAGGAAGTAAGAGAATATGTGTCACCCCACCTTTGGTTGCAGTGATAGTGACATATGGGGAAAACCACGAGATTGCTGTGTCCATCTACAGCAACTCAAACCAGCAGCAACCACACAGCTGAATAAAACATATTTCTTTCAACAGATACGGATACATATACCTGAGTCAAGTCAAAGTATGATAGCATTGACACATGAAGCTTACACCTCATGCTTTTATCTAAATAGACCTGCACTGCATTGGAATGTGGACTGTGGGCTAGTCTATTGTCTTCACTGACTTCTAGATATGGACTGGCTTCAGCTTGCATTCAGCCTCTCTCTCTAAATGTTGTGTTGACAGCATGTAGCAGCTTTCACTGTAAAGGCTGCTGTTACTGCAGCTCTTCTGTTCACAGCTTGTGTTAATGCCGTGCACTGGGCTGACTCAGTCAGCTCGCATCACTAAGCTAAGGGCAACTCCATGTGACTGGTCTGGGCGACGTTTGAGTGGTTGTGCCTTAGGCAACGTTACTGTGAGCCGTATCATTAAAGAAATTAATTAAGTACAAACGGTATAATAAACACAATAACCCTACCTACCATGACAAGGCGGAGCTGGGTCACCATGGGATGATAATAACAGACTTTTACTGATGTCATCAGAAATTTTCACAATGAAATGCAAAACTGTGCGACACAGAGCTGCACTAACAGAAGTGATAGTGTCGGAGCACTAGGCTGAGTAATTAGTGTTATTAAGACACAGAGCAGCACTGCGCTTGAGAAATGGGTTACGGTGAGGAGGACAATATCAAACAAATTGAGTACCTATCCTGAAGGAAGCGCACTTCATGAGCACATGAAACACAGGCTTTAAGTGTGCGTGTGTCAGAGTTGAACCTCGCTGTCCTGCACAGTCTAATCTGTGATGATTGACTGTAAGAAGTTAGAAGGATTAGCAGCCTTCTCTTGCAACATGTTTAGCAGCGGTCTACAATCTAAGAAGGCAGTGTGAGCGAATGATTGTAAGTACAGCTACAAATAGGCTAGCCACCGTCTCTTGACGCAACGGACCGTCAGGATTATACAAAAAAAATACACCTTTAGGCACTGCAGGGGAAAAACACAGCAAACTAATGTTCAGTCGCAATTTGTCATCAGTTTGTAGTGGAATCTACATACCATCTAGATTTAAGACTACACACTAGTCATGTCCTCATGACTATGATTTACAAACATGCTCGCTGCAAGGTTACGTGAAACTGCAATGACAGCAAGAAATAGTAGCAGCAGTCTCATCTGCTTGAGACAAAATTAGCAGAAAACTGGATGCTTTTGGTTTACAAATGAGGGAATGGCTCACTGAAGCTCCATGTTGTGTAGTCTAATAGCAGGAACTGGGACACATTCTCTTGATACAATGCAATATGTAACATCTCCAGAACAGGGCTAATGTTAGAAGCAATAATTCTATATAGACACAAGAAAACACATCTAGTTGATAGTAAAGACAAAAAGCTGTGTCTCTGAAAATCCTCAGATGACTGACTAGTTGAGAACAAATCAGACTTCTGCCCGAAGCCCAAAAGTCTAAAATATCAACCGCAATAATGACATGATACCAAACGAACCTTTCGGCCTGAAGCTACAATAGCCAATGTGTCCCTCCGACTGCTTTTGTCTGTATATTGTGAAAAGTGTCTGTGTTTCAGCTAAAGGCAACAAAGTTCCACAATGACAACAAAGGGAGTAGACAGAGAGAAAAAAAAAAACACATTTTCCAAATGGAGCAGCCATCTAATAGCACAGACTACAACCAAAGCCATCTGAATAAACAGGCCTAGTGACACTGGGGGGGGGGGGGCGGGGGGGTCACATTGCAAGCAGTAGGTCCACTGCCAGAGCAAGAAAAATATGGAAAGCGGAAAAACATTCCAACTAACATTTTGTTAAAGAGTCATTATTCTGGGGAAAATATTAACTTTGACCGACTATGCAATATACTGTTTATGAGTCCTAACAATAGTCTGAATGGTGCCTCTCTCTCAAATAAAGGCCAAAGCTTTTTACAGAGCTGATAAGAAAACTAACTCACTGAATAAACGAATTCCAAGAAAGGTTTCCACCGACACCTCAGTGCAGGGTAGGACTGCAGTTAGCCGTCTAACCCCTTCACAAAGCCACGATGTGGTCAAACAGATGGGGCCCATCTATAGTACTGATGAATTAATCAGTCTACTTTCATCTATTATTTAATAACAGGCGCTCTTAGCTAACAGAGCATGGCGGCAGACTGTTATTGCAAAGACAAATGACCATGGGAAACCTGTTAGCCCCATCAAGAAGCCTGTTTAACGGTGTTCAGGTTAAAACCAGTTTCTAACAAAACATGTCTCACCCTTTAACTCGATGATTTTGATTCACCTACAGCTGAGCAACCTGCAAGATTGTGTTAACATAGATACGTGCAGGCCCAAAGAAATGTGTTGTGAAAGTACCACCTAGTCAGGAGGTCATGTTTTATGTGGCCTGCACATCCTGATAACCTTTCCCTCCTTCTAAACTTTTGACATCTACATTCGTGATCTGTCACTCCCTCTGTAAATATCTAGACCGATGACTCAGCATGGCATCAGTCCTTTACAACACAGGACAAAATCCAGTTATGAAATGTTCCTCCCAGCCTCCAGGTAAAGAGTGCAGTCATGCAAAGAAAAGACAATATGAACAACCGACAATTGTATACACACCCTCTCACACGTTTTAACTTTCAGCTTTAAAATCTTACACATTAGAAAATAAGCTCAGGCCACAGAAGAAAAGAAAAGTGATTGGAGCAAAGCTGCTTGGCAAGTGAATGAACATCAAAAGAGCTGCCTTGGGTGGTGACAATCGATACAGTAACTGTTAAAGCCTTGTAGCATAAGCATCAGCATTAAGGGGGTACTACGTTGGCACTCTCGCTAGGCCATACCCCAATAAAAACAGGGCCACTTATGTATTTAACTAATGTTACTAGACTGTCCATCCTCACTACAATGTACAGGTCAGATTGTGGATCTTAAACGCATTTGTGTTACGTGTGTAATCCACACAACACAAAGCCACATAGTTCACCTTCGGCGACAGTTTCCTCGATGGTCACTTGATATCGTCCGATGGTGAAGACCCGGCCGATGAAGGTGCCAACGCCGCCGGAACCAGCGCCTCCTCCGCCGGCTCCGGGTCCAGGCCCAGAACTCACCAACTCACGACGAGAATCAAAGAATTTCTTCATCTCCCCTCCCCGGTGTTATCCAAAGCACGGTCAAGTCCAAAATGTATAAGTAATAACACTCGTGAATGGATACAACCAGTCCCCGTTTGGTCGTTGAGGTGCTGGTGTTAAGGCTTTAGCAGCTTTTTAAATAATTGAATGAATGCAGTCAGCTAGCGTCAAGCTAACTGCTAGCTAACTAGCTGGACCTCAAAATGTTCCACCCACTGCGGTCCGACGCTCCTTGGCTAACTCATGGTTTGAACAGCAGGAAGAGTCCAATATTGTTGAGAAAATAATAAGATGTAACGTTCATGCGGAAGTCGCCGCTATCCACTCTGAACCGACAGCAGCACTGGCTAATGTAGCCAGGCAATGAGCCCGAAGAAACACTGGTTAGCCGTTAGCTCACCTAGCTAGCTAGCTAAGCAGCTAGGTGCGGTGACAGCTGTCAGTTGATAGGCTGGCAGCCAGGTAGCTCCTTAGTGTCCAATGCAGCTTATTACACATCTCCACCGATATCATTCAACAGAAATGTTACTTTGTTCACATGCTGCTTTACTCGTCTGTATTGTAGTAAAAGTGACAGATCTCCAGCAGGCTGTATGAAGACTGGTCTACTACCTTAATGAGCTAACGTAGCTACAAACAGAGTGTATGCTAATAGGGATAGTCCTCTCTGCGGACCCCGTGCTGCAGGACCTCTCCTGATGTGATTGGTCAGATGAACACCGACTTCCTGTCAGTCGACACTAGTCTCTAGTCCCTTGGCTCTGGTCCCCAATATAAAACAGAGCAAAAGGGCCCTCCTTCTTTAAAAGTAACAAGTTGACCCGCTCAGTGCTGCTCGGAATAGCTATTATCTCAAAGCTGCCATGAGAGCCGCAGGAATAATAAGCATATTTTAGCAGTGCAATAAGAGTGTTTAAAAAAAAAAAAAAAAAGTAATTTAATCTGCTCAATATGACCATAAATGCAGGCACTTCAAGAAATGAAAAATACAAAAGGCTTGGACTTGCAGTTAATTTACATTTTCTCAGGTCTCTGCATTGGAAATAATACTGCTATTGTCACGTGTCAAAAACTCAAACGAAGTACAACAAATTACACTACACCTGCAGTACAAGAAGACAGAAGGTGAGACCCTCCTCGGTTATCGTTGGGAGAACTTTGTCATGCTGAACCTTATTTACAGGGATATATCTGAGAAGGAGATGGGTGGATGAATGATGCGGCTGAACACTGGATAATGTTATACTGGCAAAATAAATATTGTCCACCTGGAAATTTGTCTTCAGAATATCTGGATTGATCTTTAATCTACATAATACTTTTGTCGTATATCTTTTCAAAGACAATGTCATATTTGGAGGATAGGGTTTTTATGTCAAAAGGAAATAACTAAAGTCTTGCAGCTGTGTCATGTAAACCTTTCAGAATGTTACATGTATCAGGAATTACATTTATGAAAATGAAAAAAACGGTATCCTGCTGATCCCCATTGTCTGTGGTGGAAAGTGATGATTACAGTGAACAGATGCTAATCATGTTTACCTGCCTTTTATAGCAAATATGAGTTCAGAGTTGATAACAACCTTTTGTGGCGGTCTGCAAAACAAAATTAACAGATAATCCACAATGTGTCCTGAGATTTATTGACAATATCAATAAAATATATCTGATCTGAAACCAAGAAGATCTGTATTTAAAGATGCACTGCATTGTGAGGTGCTTTGTTTTCTTCTGTCTCACTGTTTCTTTCCTTTTTTATTTTCCTCTCATAGACTATAGAGTATAATAAATCCTTTCCTTCTTGCCTATATTAAGTCAAACCCGATATCATTATTTGCAATCTTGCAGCAG
Organism: Leptoclinus maculatus; assembly: GCA_032191485.1. Classification (NCBI taxonomy): domain Eukaryota; kingdom Metazoa; phylum Chordata; class Actinopteri; order Perciformes; family Stichaeidae; genus Leptoclinus; species Leptoclinus maculatus. The sequence goes on from JAVDOI010000005.1 coordinate 22,853,047, forward strand.
AGTCGGTCTGTTAGGAATGTTTATTTGCAAACCCATTTGAAAGAGCCATGAGTTTTTAGTCAAAGGTCAAATGATTTTCATTATCACACAATAAACACCATGAGTAAAATAGGCTGTGTCAACCATATCGGCCACCCTTGAATATTTATAGTAATTCAAGTAAACAGAGATATCAAGAATATTCGCACCAACTATAGACATCGAAGTGTCAAAGATGACAATCTGGCCAGCAACATTCAAAAACTCATCTGTAGTGCATAAACTTCTCTCCATATACTGGATCTACAGTTTTTCCAGTTTTGCAGGCCTGTTTTACCACCGACTCTTTTGGTCTTCCAGTATCTTTTAATAAAAATATAGCACATAAAATCAGAATATAACTTATTTTCAGATGTCATGCAAGCCTGGTTCCAACTCGAAGGTTGAGTACTTTGTGTTAGAATAAAAACTCAACCTCCGTCTTGAATTTGTTGTTACATTAATAGTTTAAATTACCAAATTTACACAATTTCTGAGTGAGTTTCCTAATTGATGAGACGCTGTGGTTAGCTGCATCCATATGACAGTGTGAGAACTTCTCCTGCAGGGGTCACTGTTTCATCACTAAATATTATGATTTAGACCCTGTTTTCCACCTTTCAACTTTCCAAAGCTTAATTCAACAACAATACTACCATTATTCATTCCTTATCCTAATAGGAAAGGTTGTATTTGTCTTTGTTTGTGTTTTTGGGGAAGTCATATGATGATTTGTACAAGCTTCAATTAAAGACTTTTCTTGTTCCTTTATGAATCTTTTTACTAATTGCTCGGTGGGTAGAATTCCACAGGAGCCACTTTTCTTATTCATTCCCAAATTCCTGACCACCAGTGTTTGCAGCTCAGATGATTAATCAAACACCAAATGCATTTGTTTTACATTCCTACTGTAAGTGGTTTACATACTCAATGTATCATGGAGCTGCTTAAGAAACATGGCTGTTGATTAATATTATGATCTCATATCCCTCTTTGACAATGTATTTATGTATTTATGTATGATTATTTGTTTTCAGAGTACAGGACATTAATTCTCGAACAGCTAATGCCTTGGAGTCAATGTAGCCACACTTTTAAAAATGTGGTGACCATTTCGCTAAAATAATTGAACCATTAAGCTATTTGAGCTGCAGAGTTGTTAGTGCTCTAGTGATAAATGTGAATGCTCTGATGCATTCTTTCCTCTGTGTTCATCTACAATATGCTAGATCTCTGCTGACCCAAAAGCTAAAGGTAAACATACTTTGTTCTCATTTTGTGTGGTCCCCTGAGAACCAAAACATCATTACAATTTGGTGTTTGGATTAAAAAGGCAGGGTAATAAAAAGCATTATGTATGCATACCAGCAAGTAACAGAGTCTAATGGTGCCTGTGTGAACTGAGTACAGCTGCAGTTATGTCATTAGAGAAGTTGGATCTGTCACTGTAACAAAGGTCACACTAACTGTGATATTAAACCATCTGTGTGTGTCCTTGAGGTCACATAGATACGCCTCTGAGACCTGAAATATCCAAGATTTTTAGAAATATTAAAGTGATATCCAAATATCACCAAAATCTTTCTTTTGAGTATAAAACTCTGTAGGCTTGAAAGGAAGTGGCACAAATCTCATGAAAAGGTAGTGGACTGTGAGTTAAGATTGTTCTCTTTTGTCAAAGTTGTAAACAGTTTGCAGTTCCTCATCAATTGAGACCAGTAGGCTGCTTGGATTCAGAGAAAAGTATCAAAACACACATACACAGAATAGGAAACCACTAGTGTCATGACCACGTGTCTTTAGTCCATCTACGCTCAGAATGTTCCAAATATGACCAAATACAGCTTCTATCAGAATCACAACATAGTGCAATAGTTGTGGGTGGAGTGTCCCTTTAAGAATAGGCCAATAGTTTTTTTTACACCCGATTTCTAAAGACAGGGTCCGTCAGATTTTTTCCTCTGCTGGATTATTTGATGGAGTAGCTGAATATTAGAATTTTGGAGTGTGTGAGACCGAGATGGAGTGTCCTCCTTCACTACAGTCGCAGACACACTATACATCTAGATCTCATCCCCCTGTGAGGGAAAATCAATCATCATACCTGGTCAAGCACTCCTGACTTTCTTGAGATATTGCAATGGAGAGGTTCAAGCCTTACTTATTGCGCACATTTGTCAGGAGCGTAAATATTTGCATAAGTATGGTCCAAACTCTGACGTTATATAGAGATTCATGACTCTGGAAGCTTAGCAGGCACATTTTGAAAGACATTTAGCTCCCTAAACTAAAGCATACTGACGTTGTGCAGTAAAGCACAACAAGAGTGCAAAGGTAAATTTGAGAGGAATAAGATGATCACTTCATTTTAGACCATAGCCTGGTGCAGGTCATGGTGAATATTAAGGATGCAGCAATCTGACTTTTTCTGTCCCGATATCGATACCTGGGCTTTAGGTATCGGCCGATACTGAGCACCGATTCAAAGTGTTTAATTAATACGTCTGTGGCTCACTGTGTGGAAGTGACAGGGATCATTATTTTATGTGTAAGGCAACATCAGGCTGTAATATTAATTGAAACAAATTAAAACATAGATATAAATGTGCTGAATTGTTATTTATTAAAATAATTGTCACCTGATTCAGCTATTTGAGTCAGTATCAGACCGATATCAGCATCTGTAGTTCATATCAGATATTCATGGCAGGGTCCATTTCGGTATATTCAATCCAGCATCATGGGGCCCCATATTTGTGTAAGTGTGAGTACTTAACAACATTTTCCCAGTTTATTCTCTTTTTATTTTCCACCCATGTTGCACCGAATTCATTGTAGAAAAGTAAAAATGGGAGTAGTACAATGCAGAAAATTGAGGGCAGAATTCCTGCCAGGACAGTCAGGAAGGACATGAGGAGACAGGTGGGGTCCAGCAGGTAAGTCAGGTGAGTGATAGAAGACAGGAGGACAGGCAATGTGTTCTTGATTCGGGATATTTTGGACATTTCTTTGGGCATTAAAACGGGTCTAATTTTTCGAGACCAAGAAAAGGCTTTTGACCGTGTTGAGCACCTTTACCTCTGGAAGACTCTGGAGAGTTTTGGCCTCAGCCCAGGTCTCATAGCTATGATCAAGGTTTTGTACCAGGACATTGAGAGTGTACTGAAAATTAATGGAGGTCATAGTGCTCCCTTCAGAGTACATAGAGTGGTGAGACAGGGCTGCTCTCTCTCAGGGATGCTGTACATGCTGTCTATTGAACCCATGTTGTGCAAAATCAGAGCAAATATTGAAGGTCTGGTTTTGAAGGGTTTTAACAAAAGTTTTATTTTATGAGGACGTCAATAAACTGGGGACTATCGTTAAAGACTTTGGCACCTTTTCAGCTGAAAAGGCATGGGGAGCTGGAGGGGGGGGGGGGGGAGTTGGTGAAGGAGGAATGGTGGATAGAAGGAAGGGGTGAGGGAGATGAGGAGGTGGGGATGGAGGGAGGGTAGAGAGGTGAAGGGGGGAGAAAGAGCCGAAGAACCAGCCTCCTCCACCTTTTCTTCGCCGTCACACGTCGTCTTCATGAACATATGTCTGAAAAAAACTGTCTCTGTCTTTTCCTTCTTCTTTTTCTTTTTCATCTCCTTCTCATGCAATTTTCTTTTAATTTTCTCTAACTCGGTCCGTCTGTCCTCCATCTTCTTGCCAAAGAAGCCTCTACTCTTCTTCTTCTTCATTTTCAGATAGACAGGATCTTCTTCTCGTCCTCCGACTGTTTTAATTTCTCCTCCAACTGTTTGTTCTTGGCCAGCTCCTTCTTTAACTCTTCATCCAGAGCTTTGTGGTTTGACTGCAAAGCTTTTATTCTGGACTCCGAGCTCTGTTCTTTCTGGTCCAGGTCCTTTGTGAACTTGTCCTCCAGAGCTTCGTATTTTGCCTGACAAGCTTTCTCGCTCTCGAGAAGTTCAGCTTCTTAGCTCAACAGCTGTGTTTGGTCTCTGTGAGCATATGAGAGACCCTGTCCTTCTCCTCGCTGCGATCTAGAATTTCAGTGTCCCACTGGTGGATCTGTTTCTCCAGCTGGTTCACCTTCCTCTGGTACTCAACCTGAAGAGTCTCAAAGCTTTGTTGTTTCAGGTTCGGGTCTTTGTTGGTGGTCTTCAGGAACTCAGCTGGTTTTTGTCAATAAGGGGGTCATTAAGGACACCAAGGTCATGTCCTTGGTATTTGAAATATAAATGAATGTGACTTTGTCAGGTTTAGCAAGTTTCATGGTCCAATGAAAAAAGTTCACATGGGAGTTATTTTTATAAGCATCAAGTATTTGTTGTTCAAATATGACGAGTTTCCAAGCAACTTTATTGTGAGAGGAGTTTGCACGTGATGGGTAGAAAACAAACCAGTTTGAGTGTTTGTGTGAAGAGTTATTTTTGTGCCAGAAACTGAATGAATTGCTGTAGTATTAAAAATATACAGAGAAGGAAAATCAGCTAAATACTGTTCAACATAATTGTTGTTTAAAACCTCAATTCAATGGGTATGGTGTTACATTGTCAGTCCACTTCATTGTAATCCTCCCACGGCAAACTCTGTAATCATACAACCATCTTGATGGTGTTAAACATGGGAAGTTTGCGTTTTACTGTGAACGTGGCATTAGTATTTCTAAAATCCTAGCTTCAGCCCTGGCTGACATAAAGGGGTCTGCAGGCAGGAAAGCACTGTGTTAAAATCAACACAGATAATTTACTCATCAATCCACCTGACACGCATGGAGGGAGACAGCCATGCAGACACCATGTTGTGAGGCAGACAGCACTTACAGCTGAGCCACCATGATAACGGCTGGGCTATCCTTAATTAAAGGTGCTGAATTTGTATTCAGAGCAGCAGCAACAACTATTTGAAATGTAAAGATACAGTTTATTAATGTTGACCAGAGCAGAGAATGAAGTAGCTGTTTCCTCCTGACAGCTTAAAGACACCTGCTCTACAGCAAAGTATTATAGAGTGTTTGCACTGGGACGTGCTTCTCCTCACAGGTCTGTGGTGACTGGCAGCTATTCTGTCAGCCACAGACAATGCAGTAGCAGCTTTTAGATTAGTCTTCTGGTCCTAGTGGCAGCAGGTGTGCTGACCAGGAGTGGATGGTGTTGACTGCCCGCGGTGACAAACAGCCGACCTGCCTGGAACAATCACGCTATCTGATGGAACTTGTGGCAGCTGCTACAACAGTATATTTTGACCCTTAAATGGAGTCTGGATGTGTAAATCAGTATGAATGTGAGTGTGTTAGCCTCGAGATTGGCTGGTGACCTATCTGGGCTTTCAACCCAGTGTATTCATGTGTTCAATGACTTTTGACTGTCAAAAGAACCCTTCTATGCATAATCTTAACACTGATTATACAAAACGCTGTGTTTTTAGCATTTCTTTCATAACTTATCTGTCTTGGAAAAAGCTTCACACAACCAAAGTTTAAGGGTCGCCTCTCCTCATTAGCATCTCTTATCAGCCCACCCAGCCATCAGTAATCAGTGAAGATCATTCCAGGCAGGAAGAGTGAGGGATGAAGGGAAGAGGCGACGCGTAAACTTCCTGTGGAATGTGTCTCTTTTCTCCAGCAAAGGGTGGAGTGCGTCTTACAGACAGAAGAGGGGAGCATTTTACCCTACTTTTTTTTTTTTTAAATCATTCGTGGTCACGGCGCACTAAGCAAGAATACTTCCCTGTGTTAGTAAACAGAGACGGTTGTTTTCAGGAATGAGGAAATTACCAAGTGATGTCAAAGCCTTGAGTGAAGCAGAGTACATTTAAATTGTTGTAAAAGAGTCCCAAATTGGCTGCCATGTCATGTGAAGGAGGATTATCTTCTCAAATTGATCATAGCAAACTAGAATAACTATGATCATGATGCCTAATATAATCTAAAGCAATACACTTTAGATCGGTATTATTTCTTCGCTGCAGCTCAAACCACAAATTACAGATTGATTTAAAAAAGAAAACAATTTAAGGAAATCAAACTACATCATGTCTGCATCTGTGACTAGTTTTAACTATTTGAATACTCAAAATACAATTTCATCAAGGATATGCCAGAGTTGAATGGTCTGTTTGTTTTGGTTTCCGAGGTCTGATCAGAGGGGATTACTGAGCAAACACAGCGAGAAACTGCTGTCCGTCTATCGAGATGACCCTGAGATCACCATCCCGGTGGGGAACCTGTCAAAGCAAAGGCCATTTTAATCTCTACCAGCTTTCTCACATATTAATACATGTTTAAATATCTGCATAAATAAAGAATTCAACACAACAATTCAACCGAATATGGCTTAATTATTCAGTCATTAGTTACAGATGTATGCATGTGTGCTGTTTGAACCTGGAGATGAAATATGTAACATTATTTGGTTTTAATTTCCTGATTTTCCTACTTTCATCATAAAATGATGTGGGTGCTAACCATCAGTTCACATTAATTCCAGTAATTCCTTGCAGATGATGCCAGAGCAGTAAATATTTTTCATATGTTTTCACACGCACGCGCACGCGCACACGCACACGCACACGCACACGCACACGCACACGCACACGCACACACACACACACACACACACACACACACACACACACACACACACACACACACACACACACACACACACACACACACACACACACACACACACACAAAAAAAAACACTGGATAGTCAGCTGTGCTGATTATAGCAGATGCTAAAAGCTCAGATGTGGTAAGTCTTAAGTGGAAAGTTCACATTGTATTTAGACACCACTGAAAATAAAGCAGCTTGTTTCCCACATCGACGGGAACAGATATCCGGACCACTTTCATCCTACAGTACCCCTTGGCACAATAAACTGCATTCCCCTGGTGAGCTTTAGTACCAGGCTGATGAGTAGTCCTTAGGCCTGACCTCGAGCTCCCTGGAGGCCATTACAACAGCAAAATAGATATGATGTACATGTACACCATGTGGTACACGACTGGTTTGAAAAATCAAGTCATATAGTCTTCTTCCTGCATAATGATGGTTTAGCTGGTTGATAACAAGAAGATATTCTGCATATCGCTTACGTTTCTATTAACATAAATACCCATCCAGCATTTTTTTGTTGTATTAAAAATTTAAAAATCTCCTATGTGAGATTCATCTTTTGATATCCAAACCAATGAAAATCTCTTTTTCTTCTTCAGATTTGTAGTTTTCAATTTAGCTCTACTCAACACCCCAAATGATTTACTTGTATTCGTAACTGTAATGCAGGTATTGAATTTCAAATTGTAATCCCACACTATTTGTTACTGAAAATAGCAAATCAATTGAATTGAATTGAAAAAGTTATACATTACTGCACTGTCTGACATTGGCTTTAAATTACCTTTTAGATATCTATTATTTAGATCCTTTTGATATATTTTTTATAAAGTAATTCTCCCCTTCATGAAAAAACCTTCACTGCATTATTCTGGCGATAGGGTTAGGAAATGTGGTAAAAACCTCTGCGGTCTCGGGAACAGCGTATTTCACAGCAAGCTGACAAGTCATATCTGACCTGTTTTCAGTTTAATCCTGCCAACAAAAGTTATCTCTCGATAATATTACGCAACAATATCAGCTCTCGATTAATTGGCTTTTTCTTGCTCCAAACTATTGTCAAGCTAATCTAAACGATGCATGCACATTTCACCTGCACCAGCAGGAGTCTAAAATAAAAAGTACTAAGAGCTGTAAAGGTCATGCAAGTCCAACGCTGAACCCCTCATTGCGTACGTGCAGATCAGACTTACTTCGAGAGGAGACTCAGTCAAAGCCTACTTCATGCTTGGCTGAGGGAAAAGGTTGACAAACATAAGACAAATGATCAGTCACTGTAAAATGAGATGGATGGTGTGAATTGAAGCAGGCATTAAGGGGGTTGTCATACGCATCAGCAATGTTTCCTGAGCATGGCGTTTCATCTCTCATCTCCAAAATAACACACAGGTTTCTGGCAGGCAAAGCCCTCCAAAATGAAATAACAATCCGAGCAGCAGTAGGAGGGTAATGCCTTCTCCTGCTTAGAGCCTGTTTTCAAAAACCCTTTATATGCCACTGCATGTTTGCATGACTACTGTTATACACACAATTATAATTTTTACTCACTAACTCTATTGTGGAGATTGCCATCTAATGCGATCTAAACATGGCACTGATAGTTTTGTTGCTTGTCCTATGGGACTCCATTTCTAGCCCTGAATCCCCAGACATCAACAATAAGGGAAATTTGGAAGTAAAATGTTTATAACCCATAGAAATGATGATAACTATACGAAAATAAGACCCAGACGTGCCGCTGTTTTTTTTCTTCTGAATAAGCTGCATGAAATTGATTTGGAAATGAATAGTGACCTACAAAACAATGTTATTGATACAGCCGATTAAACAAAATGTGTTCTTTAACAACTGGCAGAGTTGTTTATTGCTACTAACTCACAGCAAGAAGGATCTGGGTGTGAATGTCACACCCAGATGTTTTATTTTCTTTAAATTCAAATCTGAAATATGCAAATTAGGTGGATATTGTTTAGCTAGAAACAACTGAAGAATAATTCATACGAGGATTGGTAACCGGTCCACAGTGTTTCTCTGTTATGCCACTTCATTAAAGCGATTAAAAGAATAATTAATTTGAAAAAATCGTTTTCCCTCATTCTTCTCAGTAATTACTTTGAAGTTGTGTTATTGATGTTTGTGACGTGTATTCTGTTCTGTTACGTTGTAAACGTTTTACTTAGTTTTCATACTTATTTGTGCCTAAACCTAAGCAAGTGTTTTTGTTTGAATTCCCAACATTAGTCCCGTGTTTACGGCGACTGTTCGCTGGGCAATCCAGTGCGTTCGAAAGCGACGCCAAGGGGTCTGACAAAGCGTCAGTATGTGACGAGTTATGATGAGAATGTGTTGTTTGAAACTATACTATACCTGGCATAGGTGTGCACATGCAGTTTTCCTGTGACATTTCTGTGAGTTTTACCTTCAAATAAAGAGGTTTAGATTATCTGACTTAACAGTTGGTTTGTTTACAACCTGTCCGATCAACTGATGATACAATGTTATTTGTCCCGCCTGACTTTGTCATAGTGATGTTTCAGTGTTTCCATATCTCTCTCTTAATGTTACCATGACTGATAGAAATTATGGCCAAAACTACAAAATAGGATGAACATTGTAATAGTCCCATCGATAAGAGACAAACTACAGTAAGCACCAATTTATAAAGCTGTCATTTTAAACAGAGCTCGAGCTGGATCATAACGGCCTATCATCACAGAGTCAAAGTTGACTAATTGCTGATGCATTAATTAGTGGCATCACAGAAAAGCGATGACGATCTGCAAGTTTATAGGGCCACTTAGTAATTGGTTACTTAACAGAAGCAATTGACTGTGTTCAAATAACAGTAACTTGGTGTATGCTGTTGTGGGAAAGTTATTACTCAAAGCCAGTGTCTGTCTCCATGTTGTTAAGCCATTTTCATCAGCAGGTCAGATAAGATTGATCCAAAGGAAATATGTGAGAATTCTCACTGTCTTTTACAAAACAGGGTTAGGAATAACTGGAGGGATATTGTTTCTGTCTCTGACCCAATTTAATAAATCACTGTCTCCAATTATAACTACTGTTTGATAGAGGGATGTGTTTGTTTCCTTTAGAAGTCAACAGACTTCATCGAACTAAACCACATAGAAGCAATTTCCTTGTGTTTTCCTTGGCTGTGGTGGGTTATAAATCATAATACCAGATGGGTTAGTAAAGTGGTGACAACTTGAGATAACCTCTCTTTCGATAGATCATTGGTTGTAGGCAGCGTCAGGCTGGGAGAGGATTAAAGAAGTATGAGATGGGGCAGAGTTACCTGAACGAGCAGAGTCACCACAGGAGTGGACGCAACAGAAAGTTCACTTTACCTCAAGAGACGCGTAATTTCATCCCAATCTATCTGCCGGCTTCTGACCTGAGGGATCAACACAACACAGCCTCACATCATTATTGTACTTAGCAGGCCAAAACCGAAAAATGTTCTGGCCTCAGTCCCTGACAGCATGATACATGAATACATGGTTAGCATTACTTTTTCCAAAAACATCTATGTCTAATGGGTCCTGTTATCATGCTAATCATCATAAGGGAAGAGGCCGGGACTGAACTGTACTTCGCTGGCAGTGTGCCAATATGTCACTGGCCATAACAGCTCTGAGGTGAACCCACATCCATTAATGTGATGTAAGCCCAAGGAGCTCTAAGCTTCTCTCCAGAGAATTGATCATACCTGAAAAACCGTCCAGGTCCAAAGGCGCAATACACTGTGTCTAATACATTACATTCACATGTAATGCACACCTAAAATGGCTTTTTACAGTATCTCTTATAAAAAAAGGAGATGTCAGAGGGAAGCATACGGCTCTGTTGGAGTCTTTAACACAATCACAGCAGTCAGTGTAATGGTTTAATGGTCAAAACTGATATTACGAAAGCGCAGCAAAGATCATCTGACAGCACAGCTGCTTTCACAGCTACAGTCAGTGGGCCGTCAGGGCCTGCAAGGCCTTCTCTGCTGGCCTAAACAGAATCACAAAGTTATAGCTATTTTATAATTTAATAATATTTCTTAAATACACTACATGTATTATAATTTATAAAAATATTTTTCCCATTATCTTATTTTCTCATTGCACAGCTACTGTCTTCCTCAGTTGCTCTGCTTCCAGTGCAACTTGTTTTAAGTAGAGCTTTTATCCAATCAGATTTCACCCCTGTGTCTCTAGAGAGGCCCGAGGCCTGCAGACTCACAAGTGAATCCCTTTGCAGTTTAAGTGAATGGGGACGATATTGTTGATTGTCATAGTGTTCAATCAATCGGATCTTTAGTTTGACATGTTGGGCGTATTCTTTGACGTGCCAGAGCCTGCTAGCTGGCCTACAACTACGTCAGCATTAACGGGCAGCTCAGTTTTCAGGTGCAGCGCTGCAGTGAGGTGCAGTGTGTGCTGTGATTGGTCAGTGGGCGAGCACGTGACTATTGGAAAACGAAACTTAAGCAGAGGCTTAGTCGGAGTAATGAGAGTTCAAATTGAAAGATATGGAACAAATTATGACATTTTTTGCATTTTGCTTGGTGTAGATTTTTTATTTTTTTTTACCTAGCTTTGTTTTTTTAACACTCAACGGCTGAAGGAGGAGAAACGGATTTGTGAGTTGGGATTTAACCGTTGGATTAAACTCTTTGTCAACAAAGAAAGGAAGATGGAGTTTGTCTTTAAGCGAACAGCATTTGGTAAGTTAATAGCTTTAATATGCTTGTTTATATATTATTATTTGTACAACTTGTTTTTATGAAGATGGATTTTTGTTTGGTTTTATATGTGATAGGAACTATTGTTACGTCCAATGTTGCTCTGGGGACATATTTAGCCGGTGCAGGTATAAAATGCACAGCCCGCCACTGACTACAGTTGTGCAAGGCTGCCACTATTTCTCATATTATGGCACAAGCTGAACAAGCAGTGAAGTATACTTCTTTCTGTGTTTGTTTTCCAGTACATTTCTTTAACATTAGGGAAGGGTATCATGGAGTAACACATTTCTAAGAACTCAGTGAACCAAGGAAATGTGTGTAATAAGGAAGATCCTCTTACTGAGTCAATAGAAATGTGGCCAGAACACAGATTCTCAGATAGCAAATTATCCTCAGAAATTGGTTCATTAACTTTGTATCCTGCAGTCTGAGTAACAACATTATCGATTATGTGGTCCCTGATTCAGAGATATTACCAATAATTACCAATTAGTAGATAACAATATGTTGTTCCATATATGCTGCTCTGTTTTAACCTAATACCAACTCACGGTCCACTAAGTAGCTTTATTTCCGAGCTTCTGCATCAGCGGATAGAGTTTGCTTAGTTGTGATGGAGATGAATCAGTTGACATGCAACCTTAGTAGTTATGATTTTATCCGTAGCACTTTTAGGACTACATTTTTCCCAACATTTTCTAATAGGCCTTTTTCACAGCAGACATTTTGATTTGTCATTGTAGCAAAAGCCATGAAATAAAAATGTAATTTAGAGCAGATTTCTGTGTTATCTTCTATGCATTTACAAGCACAAAAAGAACATTTTAGGCCTTTGGATTTATTTAGTAACTGCCTGTCAGTCCTCAATGCTGGTGTAGTAAGTCAGACAACTTCAACTGGATTCAACTGTGGCCACATTGTGGCAGGGACTGACAAAGGGAATTGCCATGTGGAGCACAGCGTGAGGGCCTGAGAACAAGACTGGAATTCACCAATTCACAAGCAACTGCATTTCTGGGCCTAAAATAAATCCTAGAGGCATTATAAATAAATATATAGATTTATGCAACTATCTCTTGTTTTCCTATTTCGAACCTATACCTTCTGTCTCAAGGGAACTAGCTTTGAAGAATGTAATTGTACTGGGGATTCCCATTGGTCTGAGCAAAGTTCCCACAAATTCCCATTGGCCATGGCTCTCAGTGAGTGTGTGTGTGTGTGAGAGGTTAATCATGCTGGCGTAGAGAAACCCAGACATGTCCAAGTTCACAATAGTCTCATGTACCCCTACCCTTCACTCCCACCATCACCACCCCAAGTCCTCATTTCCCGTTGACTCCAGTAAAAACAGGCCTGTGTTATCTCCTGGATTGCTGATAATGCTAGCCTCACAAATGCAACACTGTTTGTTCAGCCATTATAGACTAAATTCACCAGAAAAGCCTCTATACTTTACAGCCACTATCAGAGTGAAGCGTATTACACAAGTCTAAAAACAGACCTGTTCCCCTACAAATCCATCTGGGCCAGCTGTGCCCAGGCTACTCCTTGCACTGCTTAATCACAAACATCAGAGTTTCATCACATTTTTTAAGCTGCATAATTTATGTCCTGATAAGGACGCAGCGCTCTGGTATGTCATGATCTCCAATCAGCTCACAGTTTCACTAGTGCGGACACATTTTGTTCCTTCGAATCCAAAAAGAAACAGGCTGCAGGTGGATTGGATGTTAAGGCCAGAGGGTGAAAGGTGAAATGCAGGTTTATCTGATCTAGAATGAAAGCCTGAAGAAATCGGATCATCACACAGCAATGTGTCTGGAATTACAAACGGCGCCTGACTAAAGCGGCATACCATCCCACAGACCCAGGTCACTCCCTAAAGCCCTGGAGATGATGCAGAGAAGGCAAACACTATACTGTGCTTGAAGGGACAGAGAGGCATGTACTCAGACCACACACTACACTACAGCTGTTTCCATTTTTTGTTTTTGTTTTACAGCGTATGATCTGTCGCCTGATCAAATACTTGCTATTTCTGCTCACTCAGACATGTAGGATGGAATGTCTCCTTTTACTGTAGCTAAAGTTAACTATCAAATGTTGCTAGATAAGATGACATCATGTAAGGTTTGCACAATGTCTACAAGGCATTGAGTGACATTTGTTAAATCAATCCTCATCATGTACATATATGTTATGATGTCCTGTCAAAGTGTTCAGAGTTGCCTGGAACTTGGATTCACTGGCCAAAACAGATTGCCAGCCTCATCACTCATCTACGCTCTTATCAGGATGGCTGAGAAAAGTGATGCATAAGCAATGCAAAACAAGTCAACCTCTTTCCTTTAATGTGGCTTTCATGCACAATGAAATGTTTTTTTTTCAGTTGCAGTTGAGAAGCTGTTGGTTGGAAGGCTTTGGGGTCAAAGTGTGGTCAGTTGCAATCTTGCCATCTGGGCTCTATCTGAACCACAGATGGAGGTCAAGTTTACACAGCACACACACGGCAACCCCATTCATTCAACACGGCTACATGCGGCACTGGAAATTTCCTTTATCGCATCCAGGGTTAAAAAAAGCTCAGTGGGGAAACTTGATTCGACTGAACGACTGAGTATGAGAGTACACCTGTTATGAATTTAGACATAGTTTGATACACTGTATGTTCACACAGTAGCATAGTGTCAACGATAATGTAGCAGCAGCATTTCTGAATAGTGTGTCGTATGCATTAAATGACTAAAAAACACATCATATTTGATTGTTTTCAAATGTAGAGAAGCTATGATGGGGATAAGACGGGGATGGAGACAGTGTGCAATCTACAGTGGGATCAAATGTGTCCCTGTTGAAGAATGTGAAAAATGTCATCAGGGTGCGTGTTGCCTCTTCTGTTCAAGGTGACGTCACAATCGTATACAGTCAGACAATACAAGGTGTGTCAATTAAACTACATGTTACCAACAATACAAAAACACCAAACAGTCGGCCCCTGTTGTACTCAGTCGGCCCCCTGTTTTACTCACTTTAGCTTACCTCTAAAGCATCAAACTATCTCTGGCCTAATGCTGGACCTGCCCTCCTAGCATGAGGGATTCATCATAGTGGGGGAGGAATAGGGGAATGCTGGAGACAACCAAACAGGCAGCAACCCAGGAAGCTCTAACTCAAGAAGGGAGCATCAAGCATGATTTCCCTCTCAGATAAAGTTGGAATTCAATTAGAAGACACTCTTTGAGACATCTGAAACGAGTGAGAACGCAAACAGCAGATTGAGACAAGAGAGGGCTGGAATGAAAATGTTTAATTGCTATGTGAAATCTACCTCAGAAATACAGTAAAAAAAAAATGTCCATACCAATCCTTTGACTTTACTGCAATAAATGACCAGTTAACTTGCAGACTTATAGACCAACAGACACTGAGGTAACTCAAATCCAATCGAATTGAGAGACTGAAAGAGACAGAAAAGCTCTCTTGAGTTCCCATGGCTCACTGTAGATGCCTGCATTAACTTTCTCCATGCAAGAAGAAGAGTGGGTGTTCCAAAAATTCATGAGGAATTCATGAGAAATCACTGAAGCATATTTAAATAACTTTTTATTGGTTGTTAACTCCAGCCAAACTCATCTCTCTCAGTGCACTTTCACAACAACAGGCTTTATCATCCCCTCTATTAAGGCTAAGTGGGTCATGACAATAGACAGGATAATCAGATAACTTTATTTGATTTAAACTTTAGACTCTTGGCAGTATATGTACCTCTGTCCTTTGGTGGGAAGGTCTTCTTTGCAAAATCACACAATTTCAAGATGAGTTACTGAGCATTAACTGGAAAAAGGGTTACGAACAAATCTTTAATTTTAGCTGCTTGCATCCTTAATTTTGGAGCCCCTACAGACAGGTCTCACACTGGGGGAAAACCATCATTACAAAATGGTTTGTGCAATTGGCTTTTCGCGCATCAGACACGTAAACAAGCTAAGGCGTGCAAAGATTAGTGCAAACACACATGTGCAGTGCAAAAGAAAATGGGAAAAACTTCTGTGCTCGGATGTGCATGTGATCACTGTCTGCCGCTCAGCTTAATATTTAACCAGAGGCTGCTAATGAAAGATAAACCTGCACACCAAGGAATCTATTCTGAGATAGTTAAATGCTAATTGTCTTAATACTATTATTTAATTACTATTATTCCAAACTAAAGTGAATGACACAGCTGTAGGAAAGCAATGAATTAAATTTCTCTAGACCTAAGTAGCGATTCATCTCAAGTATAGGTATTATTCAAACACTTTTCACATTTCTTTAGTGACACTAATTAAGGTAATTGAAATTGGGTCTGTCCTTGTTGATTGTTCCCATGGCATGCAACAAAAACAACAACAACAGTCAGTCGAGAAAAACAGGACAAGGCTCAAATCACAAGAATGGAGAAACTGCTGGGGGCGTAAACAATGGAATACACTTTTTTTGTCTTACTTGAGTCCAATATGTGTAGCACAAGAGAAATGGATCATTTAAATATGATACCGTTGACAGAGCTGATACGCATAAGATGCATAAAAGGAGTCACAAGAAGAGAAGGCAATTGCTTCCATATCTCAGCAAACAACTTCCTCTTGCTATTAAGTGCCCATTTGGCCTGGCGCTGCTATTTAGTGCCATTAAAATAAGTTTATATGGGGACAATTCTGCTGCTAACTCCAGGTCTAATCTGCCAACATCAGGCTGCAACAGCAATGGGAACTGGAGATGTCTGCAGCTGACTGAGTGAGGGACAGGGAAACACATTCATAAAGGATTGAAAGTTGTTGGTTGGGTGGAAACTCACAAGAAAACTGCTCTTGTGCATTAACTACTAATGTCTTACTGCATACTATAACACGGCCAAGAAAGGTCAAATTCCAACAGCACTCTACATTAACAAGCATTAATGTCCTATTTAAGTCTTTTGGGACAAATAAAGTGTGAAGATACCAAGATAGTCTTTCAAGGAGTTTTTTCAATCAAATATTTTTTAAATGTAAACAATGGATACAATTACTATGTGCCTGTGAAAGGGGTTGCACGTAGTGAACAAACCTACATAAACACCCTTATGGGCTCTACATCTTTAAACTTATTGTTTGTTGTTTTAGGACTCAAAAATGTACTGTGCCAGATGCAGTTGATAGTGTGTTTTTTTGTCTTCATGATGCAAAATATGTTAAGTGTTTTGCTATGCAAGACCTGTATGGGACGGCCTAATTCATTTTTGAAGGGGAAAACTTCAAGTCTAAGTGCAGTCAAGTCCAAATAAAGACTAAAATAAAGTCCTCATTTGTGTGACTGAAGTCTCATTCAAGTCTCAAGTCCAGAGCTCTGGGCACATTTATCAAATAGCTATGAGTTACCATTTCCAAAGAACATTTTTCAAAGATCGGATTTCTATCTCTGTTTTACCCAGTATAATACATAATACATAATATCTGAGTGTTTCTCAACAGGCACACAGAGTCCTGCCCACCTGCACACACTGTCATTAGCCTGTTGTGCTAAGATGGTAATTACAGGACTAATTAAAGTCTTAATGACATGCAATTCAATTAGTTATCTGTTCTGTCCTAAACTGTAATGAACACTTCGTTACAGTGGTTCCATGTCCCCACTTCTCTATCTTTTGGCGGACCTTGTTGACACATCAAACAAGCTTTACTAACTGGAAATAAGGTGACGACATGAGTTGCACAAACTCTGCCTTGTAAATCTATTCAGCAAATACAAATTTAAAAATAGAAGGTGGATATCCACATAGATAAAATATAAAATGTGACTGACAGTGTGCTACATCGTCTGGTTTTAGTGTGGTGTCTAATGTGGTGGATACTTTTGTGCACAAAGCAAAGGTTGAGCATTTTATGCCAATTTCTCAACAAAAGAAAAAGGCAGCATTAACTGCATTCTGGCTCGGTGGCAAGGCAGTATCTCTAATGACTTTGGGATAACAAGGCATGTTTCTCCAGCCGTGTTGTTTTTTCCTCCCACATAATGTGGATTGGTTTCCCCCTGTCCTGTTTGCATTTTTGGGCTGGTACTCAACTGGCCTTAGCGCAGAGGAAGAACCAAACACAGGGACCGACTGTTCTATTTTAAAAGTCAGAGGAACGGGTCTAAGCTCGTCAACTGCCTACATATACCATTAGCAAAGCGAGCATGTTCCAAAGCAAAAGGAAGCTGGCTGAAGAGATGCTATCGCACGCCGCATTCCCGTGTTTTCATGCCATTTGTGTCCCCCCTTGTGTCTCAATCTCAAGACTAAAATCTCTCCTACCTATCTTCTCCACCCACACATTCTGACATTCACATCTATTCTTCTGCTTGCTCCATCTCCCCAGTGCCAGTCAAACATAAACTGGCCGTTCAAGATTCTTGTGAACATACAGGCTAAAGCAATGTTGAGGTGTGTCCTTCTAATCTTAGTCTGGCTGGCATTGAGGAGGTGAGCATGTCAAGGGACTTGCGTGCAGCACAGGAATTTAGGAACAAAGGAAGGCAGATGCCGCCTTCCCCCCACTAGCATCTTGTCCTTCTATCTTTAAAGCCCCTTGGGATCGACAATTAGAGATTCTGTCATGAAACTATCCCAAAATAACAACACAGACCATAATTGTATTTAAAGAAGCATAATCCAAAAAAATAAAGTCATAATACTACAGCATGTTGTTCTTCTCAATGAGGGGGGCCATTCAGTTGTAGATTACACAACCCAGTTCCCCTTCCTCTACATTTCCTTTTTTCTCAGCTTTATCTTCAATCAGCATGTTAAGCCTTATTACAATATGCTTTACTTGGCGCCAGGGGCTGAGCCCTGTAACAAAGTCTTAAAGGTGCAGTCACTCTGGGCACCAATGGAAAAGGAAAAGGAAAAGGTTGTTGCACAGGTATTTCATTCCATTAAGCACAGGTTACATTTTCATACTTTTAAATGTATGTGCTGGTCATTATCATGACCAGCACATACATTTAAAAGTATGTGAATTTGCAGGCCAAAGGTCCTGATAATTAGCCAATACATGTTGTGAGATAAGAGCCCTTCCAGCCCCTCCCACTACCCAGGATTGACAATTTAGCATAAGAATATGCTTAAGAATTTGGACACAGTATAAGTATAAATTAAATCAAATTTACAAAAAATAAATCAAAACATTTTTCTTTAGATAATTTGTTTATGAAATACATTTTTAAAAAGTAAGCCAATTTAAATAAAAAAAATCAATAAGTTCAATCAAATTAATTGAAAAAAATACATGAAAATCATAGTATGTTGCTGATATTTGATGAGAAAAACAAAGCCCTAATACAGAGAAAGGACTATTGTCCTGTGCATAAAGCCAAAGCAAAAATTATATAAATCCAGGAAGAAAGAAAAAACAAATCCCCCAAAACTTGAGTAACTTGGTTGCTAAAAATCATCAATATTGTCTGCAATTTAAGCAATACAAATGTTGAATTTCCTGAAAAGGAAATCAATTCTTTGTTCCATCTTATTTTCTCTTTTAAATATGTATTATTGCTTCTTATTAAATAATTACAACAGAATATGATAAACAAACAATAGTATGTTAAAATATGTCTGTTATTGAAGTCTTAAGTGTCTATTTAAAGTTTCACATTATGGCAGTAGTTACAGTATATATACCTGAATGTAACCAAACCACCGTAAGATCCTTCAATACTTTAAAATGAAACCCAAATTTGGTGCATCATCGCCTTCTGCACCTTTACCTAAACTCATAGCAATAGGTTCTTTGTTATTACTTGACTGTCTTGCCTTTCTCTAATGTTGCCTGACCAAAGCTGACAACAAATTGTAGATTGTTCGCACAGACTTGTTCATTATTCTCCAGTACACGGTCACCTGCAACTCATCAGAAATGTGATGTGATAGGCCACATTAAGTCGTGTGAAACTCTGAAAAGAAGGGCTGTGTTTGTTTCTTACTCACAGGTGTCTTTTCACAAAATAAATGTTTCTTAAATTAAATTGACCTAATTTTTTAAATAAAATGTACTAATTGTTTTTAAAATGAATATTAATCTAATTAAATCAACAACAAAAGAATAAGATTTGTCTTATTTTTTTTAATTTGTATTGTTCAATTAAAAGACATTTGGATTCAACTCAATGGAATGTTTTAAAACTGTTGTGGGGTTTCAATTAAAATGTATGTAATGTGTAAATGTTCATCTTTGCCTTAAGATCGTTCACTTTCCATTTTCCATACGCACACTTCAGATTATATGCTACTTTCCATGGAGGTTCTTTTTCATCATTCCCAGCAGGTTTTCCATCATGAGAGAGAGCTTTTCTGTAAATGTATGCAAGAGCTTATGTGTGGGTGGGTGTAGGATGAATGTAATTGGAGGAATGTCGTACATAGGGGACTAGGTTAGCTTAAGTATTAACTTAATGTAGATATGAGAGTTCAGGCTAAGGTTAGATATCAAGGGATGAATAAAAGTAAAGTCAAATTTGTTTACATACAAGGATGTGTGAGTACTAGTTCTAGTGAGTGCAGCATATGTGGGTGTGTGCTTGTTTTATCTGTTTTATCAGGGAAATCTCCACAGATTAATTGTAAAAAGGTCTTGGTTAGATACACCACAGCTGCATGAAAACAGCATTTTCCAAGAAATATTCAGAGAGCTTTACTTCTGACCCTTAAAATACAAGAAATGACTTGGTCCATAATGATGCCCACTTAATGTGGGTGGTGTGGTGCAAAGCAAGATACAATGACCTGCCTTGAAACACTGTGGCTAGAAGCACTGTGCTTGCAAACGTACATGTAGTAATTTGGTTACTGTGGATGCAGGCCAGTCAAAACGGGTTCTGTGAGCCCAAATGTGGACTGTTTATATCCTTATTACAAAAAAAACACATTTTGAGACTGATTGACGGGCTTCTTGTGTCTTAATTATTATACAGTGGACATCATGCAGCCAGAGAAGATGTTTATTAAGCAAGGCCTAAACTGGTCACTCACTGTGCTGGGCTTTGACATTAGTCTGGAATATGTGTGTATTAGACACACTGTGTAGTAGAGCATGTCAGCACGTCACTCCAGGTAACGTCTGCACAGTGTCTCGTTTTTCACTCATGTTTAGAGTACTAGAGCAGGACGGTGAGAGTTTGCTGTGAAAAATGTAAAATTTTCTGTGGATGGACACAAAAGCATTTGGTTGGAACAATTTAAACACTCCTAAATACAAATGTGTGAATAGACAGTAAAAGAGCAACTTAACTGTAGTCAATTCCACATGGTGCCACAACATGAAATCTCTTGTCTCTTCAGTTTGCGATAGTTTGGAGGATAGGGATGATTCCTAGAACTACCCTATTTCACCATCTTGAACATGATGTTCATAATGTCGAACTCATCAAACCGGTTTCAGTTTCACAAACAATTGCTCTGCACTCAACAACTATCAATGTACCAAGCTACAAAACAAAAAGTGGTGTTCTTAAGTCAAAGTTTCTTGAGCGTGCTGTGGTGCTTGACATTGTTCTTGAAGCTGTATATTAATCCCTGTCGTCTGTTAGATAATATCAAGGTTATCAATATGGGAGAAATAAGGGGATTAGCAGTCACAGTAGTTTGACGTATTGATAACGGATGGATGTTTGTTGACAGGGGACTGTTTGGAATACACAACACGTTCAAATCCCAACACACCACATACTGACGCTTTGTCAGGACCCTGAGCGTCACCTTGGCAGTGACTATAGAAAGCCCGGCTGCTTCTCATACTGATGCTGGGGGGGGGGGGCCCAATAGACTTAACATGTCTATTGGGCTGTAAGAGTACACACAGTATTACCCATATTTGCTCTGTGTTATTCTTGTGCCCCTATTTTACTTATACGCTCAATTAACAGTCCGGTGTTTTGCCTCACATTCTTTTTGTGTACTGATCATCAAGACTTCGCATGCAGCTATTATTTATCTGGCATGTTTACCTGACAGAGGATTTCACACTGGTGGATCTCACCTGGATCGCCATCAATAATTCAGTGAGATCACAGGTGGTAATGAACAATTATGGTGAGTAATGTCAACTAAACTCCCACTGGCTGCAGACGGCCAACATGCTGCTGACACTAGCAGTAGTCATTGATCCCCACAGGACCAGAGGAGAGCTGAACCAGATGAGAGCTGAACCAGAGCCCTTCTCTCTCTGTCTGTGTGTCTGCCTCTGGCGCCAGCACCCTGCACTCCCGCCTTCCTCACTCTGACACTGACGCAGAGGATGATCAGGAGCAAAGCACTTCTTTTATTAAGATATAGAGCCAGTGTCAACCGCTGACTCTAATTTATTGTTTCCTTTTAAGCTATAATGGCAGACCTTGTGGCTGTATGGATTTTTAACAGCATGTTGTAATGGCAATCGGCAACGGTCTCGCAGATTTACGACCTGGTAACGACCTGCTCCTACTGACCAAGAGTTTGATGTGCAAGCAGCAGGACAAAGCAGGGCACTTTTACTTTTGTTGCAGTGTTTACGCCAGCATGGATATCATCATAATTTGTCGTCACAGTGCTTTGCTCACAAAACTAGCTGAACAACATATTTCAATTGACTGGCATGTGTCCTGTTTTACACGAAGGTAACTATTGATCATTAGGTTGTGTCATTTACGAGTACAAGCGAAAACAGTACGTGTTAAAGGATCAACATTTAATCAATATTCAGCCAATAGAGATGTTCACTTAGCAGACATAACATAAGTCAAATGTCCAAGGGCATAAAGATACCAACCTGCACCAGGTACACATGCTGACTGTTCCCAGTTCACGCTTAGAGACTAGAAGGGACCGAGTGTTTGCTGTTTGGGCTACTCGGCTGTGGAACGACCTGCCTGAGGAACTCTGGCCTGCTAAATCCGTATTTTCTTTTAAATCACTTTAAAGACTTATCTTCATCAAAAGGTTATTTTATAATTTCTCCTTTAATTTTTAGGTTTATTTTTATTGTTAACTGTTGAGTTACAAAGTACTTTATTCTTGCCGTTGAGAGTAAAGTGCAGTGTCATCATCCATTATTTTGAATTTTATTCCTCTTTTTCCTTATGTTTGCCTGGTTATCCAAACATTATTGTGTATTTTATTGTTGTGCTTCATTATTCATCTGTGTGTCATCATATTTTGTGATGCGTACATGCATCATATTTCAGAGTTTAAAAGTTTAGTTTTTATCACTTAGTAAAAAAACTCTATAAAATAATTAATTAAAGCTAAATTAAATTATGCATTATAAAACTAATAGTAAAATTATTTTAGATAACTTTTTACAATTTCATTTATTAATTTGTCTGCTTGTCATAATTTACGTCACAGTTATTTTACTGGCTTTAATATTCACAGCTTCCATTTGTGATTGCTGGGGCCTAAATACTGTCAATACTGATCGGATTGTTCAGCTGCTTCATCGGCCAATCAGAACTCCTGATTATCAAACATGATCTATTAAACGTGTCTGGGCTAATCATTATAAGAACAAAGATAATAGTTATTAAAGGAATACTGCAATTAAACATCTGGGTGTATAAGCTTTGCTAGATGAGAAGATTAATAGGTCACTCATATTTTAGAGTAACAATCTTCTTATTTTCCTGACCATCAAAAAGCTAATAAGCATATTTCCCAAAATGTCAAACTTAACCTTGGTGATCTACTGAGCATTGTATCACTGAAGGTGTAAAATATAATACATTTTGATGAACCATGCAAATGATGTAGATGCAAATTTTGCTATTATATGTAATCACAAAGTTAAGAGAAGCAGGAGACATTGTGTTTTGAGATGCAGATTATGCAAAATCGGCTGTCACTACTGCTAAGGAATCCAAAAATGTTCATCCCTTGTACAAACATGAGCTTGAGACTGGAAGCATCTGTATGCATTCAGTGTGGTTTTCAGAATTAAATACTTAAGATGGTCCCAAAAATAGCCTAACATTGGTCTTGAATGTCTATACTGAGAGTGTACGGAGGGATGCCGGTTCCTTACTATTCCCTGTATGCAGCCCCCAAAAGAGACTCATTAGATCATTAAATCTCAGCATGTGGTTCTACTCAGAGCATAATGAGTGCGATTTACCCACGACATGATAGTTGCGGAAGACTGAACAACTCGGCCTCTAAACCGCTCTCCTCTCACCTCAACACATGATCTCATACTATATATCTGCTGGCCGGAGCTCTTGGGCTTTGACTCTCACAGGATGCATACACAAGGAGGAAATGTTCTCTGTTCAAATTTAATTTCTGGGATTCATTATCCTCAGATTCTTGACATATGTCACAACAATACACGTTATGCATATTATTATAGTACACATTTCCTACAAGGTAAAGTAGAGCCATCGTTATTGTTCGGGGTTGTGTTCTGCATTTGCAACCACTCTGTCCTTCTCAGAGCTTCTCTAATGTACAGTTTCTTGTGCAAAAGATTTTTAAAAGTTTCCAAACAAACAGACATATGATGTACAGAAAAGTCACTACAATCCAAACTGTGTGGAAGGTGTGGTGTAAAAACTAAAATTATTATTATAAATAATAAAGATTTAATCTGGATACCGATGACAGTCCTTAAACATGTAGGATCATGAACATAAAACTGATTGTGCATTCAGATAAAAAGTTGAGCCTTTTTTGAATAGAATAGCTTGACCCCTTTCGTATTGCATGTTCACACTCGTACCGCTGGCTCCTGTTCTACTTTTGTTTGACAGGATGAAGACATTAAACGTCTCTCTTCCCGAAAAAGCAATAGTTGGCACTTCGGCAGATCCAAACAACATCTTGAGGAGCCACTCAATTGAAAAATCAACAACTTCAATTAAACAAATGGCCTACTATTAGTGCTGCTGAATATGAGCAAACTGATGTCGGCAAGATTTACACCCTCTTCATTTCTCCACTTGCAATGAGTGGGAGAGTGACTGCATGGACCTTTCCAAGCATGGGAGTGTTGGCACTGAACAGATGGATTGCGTTGTGAATTGAAATGTAAGCTTGTAAAGACCAGATGGCTGGCACGGATCAGGCCTTCCCTATATGCTGTTAGTCTTGACAGAGAAATACCAGAAGTTTTTTTAATACCAGCTGATTGGAGAATATCGCCTTCGAGGTTTCCATGGAGAGGAGGGAAACAGTATGTAGGGAGTTAGTGTATAATAAACAGGCTTTCTAAAGACGAATGACTGCTTGATGATTCACATCTTGCCATCATGAAGTGAGCAAACCCGACACTGTAAATTTGTTGTTTTTTCCAAGGAAGTATGCTTTTGCGAACAAATAAAACAATATATTAAAAAAATAAAACATGATAAAATGTCCTCTAGGGTTTCCTTCCAGTAGATAAAACATAATAAAATGTATTCTAGGGTTCACTTCCAGTAGATCAAACATAATAAAATGTATTCTAGGGTTCACTTCCAGTAGATCAAACATAATAAAATGTATTCTAGGGTTCACTTCCAGTAGATCAAACATAATAAAATGTATTCTAGGGTTCACTTCCAGTAGATCAAACATAATAAAATGTATTCTAGGGTTCACTTCCAGTAGATCAAACATAATAAAATGTATTCTAGGGTTCACTTCCAGTAGATCAAACATAATAAAATGTATTCTAGGGTTCACTTCCAGTAGATCAAACATAATAAAATGTACTCTAGGGTTCACTTCCAGTAGAAAAAACAATAAAATAGTAGAGAAAACATGATGCATAGTACTCTAGGGTGGCCTTAAAATGGAGAAAACATGATGCATAGCACTCTAAGGTGGCCTTAAAATGGAGAAAACATGATGCAGTGCCATATAGGCTACCGTACATTGCTAGAAAACTTTCTACATGCTGGAGACTATTTATATTTCCAGTGCCCCTGTCCATCAGACAGCCTGAGTCCGTTACAGTAAGAATCACTATGTTAATCTGAAGAATTTGCACATGATAAAACAGATCAGACATTGGCATTTGGACTGATTGGTAAATTACATCATATGTAAGGAAAATCACAACTAAAAATGGTTAAAGTTATTCTTGCAAAGGCATTGTAATTTAATCACTGCATGTACAGTACAATAATCTTGCCATCACAAGTCTTTCTGTGATGGTGAGAAAGCTGTCACGGCTGAGACCTCTATCAACAACTCTTCCAATGCCAGTTGTCGTGCTTGACTACACCAGGACCAGATCCAGGTCCAATGGTATCTTCTCACGCAAAGACAAATGAGCATCTATCAAGCTGTCAGCTCCACAGCGGTGACCTTCATCGACAGCAAAGATTGGGCCTCTTGGTCATCAAGTTTAAAAAGGCGCCAGTGTTTTGCTTTTGCTCGCTTTTCCCTTTTGTGAATGCACTCACAATTCCACAACTTCCTGCCAGATGAGTGACAAAAAAAAAAGCTATTTAAACCTAGATGGGGCAAACGGGAAGGAGACCTTGTGTATGTGTTGGCAAAGAACAGCATGCTACAACACAAGTTGATTAAACGTCTATAAGATTCTCTCTCTGGACCGTTTGTCTTAGGAGTGACATTTATTGGCTACACATAAGTACAGATGCCCACAGCTTTCTACCTACTGTAGACATAAAATCTCATGTTTAATGATATGACGAAGTCTGTGAAATGTTCAGCGTGTCTGTTACAATACATTTACTAACCCAAATATGATGCTATATCTAAAGTGCAAACAAAATGTCACTATGTTCAACAACATAGGGGCGACTGTGGCTAAGTGGAGAGCAGGGCCGTCCTTCAATCAGAGGATTGGCGGTTCGATCCCCGGCTCTGCTAGTTGCATGTCGATGTGTCCTTGAGCAAGACACTTCACCCCAAAATTGCTCCTGTAGCTGTGCCTACGGTGTGATAGAATCTGAATTGTAAGTTGCTTTGGATAAAAGTGTCTGCTAAATGACTGTAATGTAACAAGAAGCTGGAGAGAGCACAATGTTAGCTTAGTTTGGCAAAAACACTGGAAACAGCTGGCCTTGCTCTATCCTGAAGTAACAAATCCACCTACCAGCACCTCTAAATTCACAGATTAACACGTTAAATCTTGTTTGTTTAATCCGTACAAAAACTGAAGCTTTGAAGAAACAAACATTTTGTGAGATTTAGATGTAATGGTGGTTGGATTTTGTTAGCTATGGACAGAGGCATGCTGGCTGTTTCCCTCTGTTAGCTAAGCTAACCATTTCTCAGCTGTAGTTTACTACTGAATGGACAGATTGGTGTCCGTCGATCGGCTCATCTAACTCTCAGCAGTAAAATATTTGACAAAATGTAGCTGCTTTAGAAAAGCCATAAAGGACTTCATTGGACATACTTAAAGCCGTCAACCATGTATTCAGTTAGCATTATAACTTAGGGATTTTAAAACTGTTGTGATAAAGTAATGTCCTGGCAGAATTTGTAAACCTTGGCGTTCAGAGTTGTATATTTGCATGTTGATCTGATCAGATTTGTTTGGAACAATGTAAAGAAGTTGCAAACATTGACCTATTACCTTTCGAGTTTACAGTATATGATGAACTTGTTGGCAAACAGCTGCTATTTACACATTCAGTAGTTCCAGAGCAACATTAGCATTCATTTAGAGTTGTGTTTCTGACCTTAGTGAATATAAGTCTAATATTCACTATCTTTATTTTTTTTTCTGGTCTTCAGAAGGAAATATCTGGCTCCTTATCTGCAATACACAGTTTTAGGGTTTGACAGCTGAACTATGAGCTGAAACTCGCGATAAAGCTCCATAAAGCTTCGTGAGCTGCAGATTCAATGATGATTCTCCTTTTCATATTGTCTTTATTTTGTCAATTAATGAATGTATTAATGTAAAAATATTGATTATAACTTCTTTAAAAGGAGAAAAGTTATATGAATCAATACAAAATTATTGCAACATTAAGGGCAAAAATCATCATGAAAGCTATGTAGAAAGATATGAAAATGATTCTCTTGTTATTCTTCTCATTAAGTAAAAGTAAAAAGCAAGGTGGGAATAAACGCAGAGCAATCACAGCTGCAGTTGTACAGCTGATCACACCAAAGAAGGAACTGCTCGGTGACAAGAGAGCTCAGCACCGCAGCAGAGCGCTGGATATCTCGAGTGGATCGCATGAAAGGCATTTCCCTGATTGTTCTTCTTCAATGCACCGGCTTCAGTATAAGCGAGATAGCCATCTATTATTTTCTTTTACTGCTTTACGTCAAATGGAGGCCATTTATTTCCTGGTCTAGTTGGGGGTGCCTCATGTTTTGTGGTCTGCGAAGTTGACCACAAACTGTATTACAAATAAACCTTTAGAGCCCCTTAAGAGTTGCCATAATAAAGGGGAGATAAGGGAGCTATAATCAGAATAAAAAACTATTCTTGCCAAAAAAGTCCAAAATGTTAATGTTTACTGCAAAGCAGGTGCTCAAATGAATGACAAAACATTGAGTGTGTGTTCGACATAATCCAGCATCATTTGACAATCAGAACAGAAGCCAGCAGTGGAAAAGTCTGTCACATTGTTGACACAGTCAAGTGACAGATACAGTTAATAGGTTAACATGCTTAGTGCAGCTGCTTCATTCAACACAACAGTGACATTATAAAATAATGAGCTGATGGTCGTCACATACTTTTATACTTACAAGTAAACAATGTGTGTGTCATGAAGATCATTTTTGCCGTTTTGACAAACATTATACACATATAACAAGCTCTAATGCTGGATTAGTTCTTTTCCTATGGTTAAGTGTGTGTGTGTGTGTGTGTGTGTGTGTGTGTGTGTGTGTGTGTGTGTGTGTGTGTCTATGTGTGTGTGATTGTTCGCATGTGTGTGTGTGTGGCCCTATTAGGGTACTGAGCCCTGTATGGCTTCAGCACACAGACACACTTTTCAACTCCTCCCCTCTGCTTTCAGCCAGGGTGTGATTAGAGCCAATACAATCTTGGGCAACCTGCAGTGGGAGAGTGAGAGAGATAGAGATAGAGAGAGAGACAGCAAAAGAAAGAGTGGGCAGCCACTCTGGTGCACTCTGGTGGTTCTTGCAACGGTGTCACTGCTGCTTGACAGTCCGACAGTTTCATTGTCGCTCATGTAGGTTTCAGCGGAAACACTGCAAACTACTCTAATCCCAGTGGACACGGACGGATTTTCTTCTCAAAAACCTTTTCCCACTTTATGTTAATGTTTCCTGGATTCAAGAAAGAGTTGCAACACCGTGAACTAATACAACTTTGTGGACAGTTTGGATACATCTTTTTTTGAAAAACATGCTGCTGTTGCCTAAACCAGAAGAACTTCCACGAACAATCACATATTGTTCATCCCGTATGGAACCATGGAAAGCCACTACTGCCTTTTGAACACAGCCAAACAAGACTTCCAAGCTCTGAAATGTAAGCAATAACTGCAAAGTAAAGAATACCTATTATTTAGTGAGCAGATTTATGATGCTTGTAAGAAGCGCAGAATCTTCCGTTTTGTTAACTTTGACGTAAAAAAAACAAATCTTCAGCTGATCATAATGGATGGAAACCTGAGCACTTTAGCACCCTATGTGATCAACAGAACAGAGCCCTATCACAGGGCTGCGGGACCCTGGAGCCTCATCATACTGGTCATCATCATACTGACTATAGTGGTGGGAAACCTGCTGGTCATCATCGCTGTAGCTCACACTTCACAGCTACAAACAACGACAAACATTTTCATTATGTCACTGGCGTGCGCGGACCTCATCATGGGGGTCCTTGTGGTGCCTCTGGGGGCCACTATTGTGGTGACTGGTAACTGGCAGCTCAGTGACACATTCTGTGACTTCTGGACTTCTGTGGACGTCCTGTGTGTGACGGCGAGCATCGAGACGCTCTGCGTCATAGCAGTGGATCGGTATATAGCCATTACGAGGCCGCTCCGATACAAGGTTCTACTCAATAAGTGGCGTGCGAGGGCAGTAGTCTGCTTAGTGTGGGTTGTGTCCGCTTTAATTTCCTTTGTGCCAATTATGAAAGGGTATTGGCGTGATAATGACGATGAAGCAGCGAAGGAGTGCTACGATGACCCTACATGCTGTGACTTTGTGACCAACAGGGCCTTTGCTATTGTATCTTCGATAGTGTCTTTTTACATTCCACTGCTCATAATGATATTTGTGTATGCAAAAGTCTTTCTAATAGCCACACGGCAGGTCCAGCTCATAGATAAGAATCGCATGCGTTTTCAGAATGAGTGTTCAATAGCCCAGGTGCAAGTTGGCCCCCACATTAATAATATCCTGTCAACGACGTGTGCAGGCTCCATCAGCTGCAGCAGCGCAGTACGGAGAAAGAACGTCAAGCGGAGGCCGTCACGGCTCATTCTCGTCAAAGAGCACAAGGCCCTGAAGACTTTGGGGATCATCATGGGGACCTTCACTGTGTGTTGGCTGCCGTTCTTCGTCGCCAACATCATCAATGCATTTGAAAGAGACATTCCCCCAGAGTGGATCTTCCGACTGTTAAACTGGCTGGGTTACATCAACTCCGGCCTCAATCCTATCATCTACTGCAGGAGTCCAGAGTTTCGTACTGCGTTCAAGAACCTGCTGGGCTGTCCGTGGTGGTCCACCCTGTGGCTCAATACTTTCTATAAAGAGCTGCGGACTCGCTGCTCCTGCTTTCTATGGCAGACTGAGTCGGGCACTGCAGCCGGGTCTTTCCAAAAGCCTCCAGCCAGTAGGACTGAGGTCAGTGAGAGTCTGCCCAGCACTCATGGAAGCAGCAAAAGCGAGGAGGATTTCCTTGATCCTCTGCAGTCCAACGGCAGCACACAAATCAGTGACTTATCAGAGCCAGAAACCAAATTGTAAGTTTCCTTTTCTTCCCATTTTTTAAAAAAGTATGATGAATGTTTTAAAAACATCCACCACCTCAAGTATAAACAGTGAAACCATAGTTTAAAGACAATGATGTAGATCATTTTGACAGCTATGTGCACTTGGACATCAAGCATAACCACAATGGAAACATCAAGATCAATAACAGTGTTTTAACTTTTTCCAATATTTTAATTAATAAGATAATTCAATAAAGATGTTAAATATTAACAACAGTCAAAGGACTGTAGATAACATTTTTGAAATTTTGAGGTTGATAGAAAACTTTAGTTTTTCTGCTCACAGTGCATTTCCTTAACATAGAAATCCAGATTTGGACATATTATAATTAACATCAGTGTGCTGTTGCCCAGTAATAACATAGTTTGGAACACAACAGTTCAGAAGAATAAATCATTTATGGAGGATTGGCTGCAGTCGGGGTGTTGCAATATTACCAAACTACAAATGAAACTTGAAACTTTGGATTTTCATGCATGACTCAAACATTTGAGGACTGTACCTGTATCAGTTACTGTACGATGTTACCTGTAATCAATCAACCCAGAGGAAGTTAATATAGTAAACATATTGCTGGTACTGTGTTCAAGGTTGTAGAATGTTTTGTTTAGCACACTCCTTAATAATAGTTAACAATATCAATAATCTATTTTGATTTCATAGAAACCCTAATATTGTAAATGTATTTATTTTTGTTGTAAATTTCATTATGCGGTATTTAAAAACAGCGTCCCTTCATGACAGAGATGACTGTAAAATGTCTCTTTAAAACCACTGGGCGATGTGACATTTCTACCTCTTAAAGGGCCTCAGTGTGCCCTGCCCAACACCGCCTGCAGCAGATAAATCTTTATCACTTATACACACAAGACTTCCCCCATAACTGGAGAGGCTGTATACAAGACCGACAGCCAATGAGAACACCTAGTTAACTCGGGTTGAATGGGGTTGGTGGAATACACAAGATTGTCACAGAATACAGGAAGATATGTAGTAATAATTAGGAGCTGAGCTATAACTCTAGAAATGGAATAGAAAGTTTTTTATTTACTAATAATTTAATCTTTCAAGTAAATGCTAGTTATATATAATGTAAGAATTGTGCCATTTACATAAAATATACTGTATATTTGATGTATTATTGAATCTTGTGCTCTGAATTCGATTTGAAAAAAGTATTCAAAATGTAATAATTTATCATAATAATTAATTATGACGTCTTGAACATGTGTCACAATTGAAGGTCTTGAGTGCCGTTTTGTTGTGACAAATATTATATTCACTATGAGTTTAAAGTGGTTGAAATTAAGATTAGTGAGCAGTTAAATTTAAGAACATTAAATTAAAATTCACAAATCATTATTAAATTTACATATATATATATACATATATATATATATATATATATAAATACAGATCATTTTTCTCTTTTCTTTACATGACATCCTCTCAGTAGAATACTACAGACACAATCAACGCAGCTGTAAAACGGTAGTCATTTAGGAGCATGTAAAAGCCTTCCTTAAAAGGAGCCTGGTGTGATCTGTGGTAAATCACCCCAAGGGGAAGGAAGGCTCAGCAGACTCACCCTGCGCTATGAGCAGGATTACAAACGTAAGTGAGACCAGCCGTTTGAGAATGACTCTGCCAGGGCTGTGGCTTGGAGACAGGTTTAATTAGGGAATATGACACACGGTTCCAGGTAGAGTCTGCACTGTTGGTTTGTTGAGTGCCAATAACACCATGATAGGCCTCCGTCATCCCTGTCAACCTTCTGTATCTACGTAACTAGCCACACAAAAGAGCAATGGTGCCTATTTCCTTTTAACCCTGGGACAACATGCAGCAGCCGGTTTATTATCACCAGTTACTTTGTTTTCATAGGACTACATGCAGGCATATTACTGCTGCCCTTATCAACATCCACAGCAGCCTTCACCTACTGTCACGTAAGCACCATGTGATATATGACAAGTGCAATTTTTCACAGTGATGTTTTTGGTCATCAAAGTGGTCAGTGCAGTAGCAAAGAAATGTTGTTTTTGTATGTTTCTGTAAACCACAGGTACGTTGAATGACGACGTTTTTGCATTCGGTAAGTGCAAGTGACGTAGTGTATCAAGCGACCGGTTTTGAAAGTTACGTGGTATAATGGGGAAAATTACGTGTACATGAAAGTCCACTTAGGCGGGTGGATGGGTCAAACAAACACAGGACTTTCCCGCAGGAGACCACTGTTCGTTTCACGTGTTAGACCAGAAGTCAACGTTGACTTACATAAGAGAGTCCACTAAGGGCAGTTGTTATATATTAACGGTTGATACGCGACTTTTGTTATTATTTCAACACGACCTTAACTTTACAAGTAACACAGCGTTAATCATGTGACATCGTGCAGTTCTGCGAGGCTGTAATGAAAAGTATTTATGATACGTATTTTTGGTACAGAAACAACATTCAACGTATGGTTTTGAAGAAACGTATGATGACAACATTTTTTTTCAGGCGACTGGGTTGAACTGGAAGCAAATGTCCTAAGTTGTGCAGAGTCCACATGACATTTTTTACAGCATCAGTGAATTTAGCTGTCTCTCCCTCTGTTTTTCATATTGCTCTAAAGTGAGACAGGCGGCTCCTGCATTAGTCCTAATATGTGTAATGGAGGTATTTAGGACAAAATATTAATGTATTTGAAAGGCATCGCGGTGTGTTATGAGTGGAAGGAGTTTGTAAGCACAGTTTATCCATGAATGAGAACACTAAAATGAAGCTAACAGAGAGCGGAACATTATATTTCAAAAAGCAGCAGCCTACTAGGTGGTGACTAAACTGCAGAGTGAATGTTGAGAAGAGATGAAGAGTCTAATAGACCAGTTCACAGCAAAGACACAGGACTAATACCCCTGCAGAATTACAGTACAGGAGACAGACATGAGATCGTGGCACAATATCATAATTATTGCTCATACTCTACAAGAAACAAGCCGTGTGCTCCAGCTGTGCCGGTGCATCACAATTAAAGTATGAAGAAACACACGTGAGGAAACAATTTGTCAACATGTTGCTGAGAAAAACAGCTGCAAAAACTCAAAGAAGGATAGGCTCTGATGGCCATCACATGTGCACGCTAAAATACTTTCCACCTCAGAAGGATAAACATTAACAAGATATCGTGTGAAAAGCAGACACTGATGGCAAAGGGACAAGAAATCACTGAGACTGATCTGTTCAGATTTCACTCTAATGGGTTAGCAGTGCAAATACATTTTATGGACTCTTTTGTCATTAGTACACACAAGAAAAATGTAACTATGACGAAAACAAATAAATACGGCCCATATTTGGATATATGTTGTTGGTCTTAGCTTGTGAACTTCCAGCTGTTTTTTATTTGTTATTTTTTTAAATCACAAATAACCAGACATTACACAAAGCACAGAGAGATGCAGGTGGAGAATGACATTTCCAGTATAAATACTGACTCACTAAAGTCACTACAAGTGGCTCATTACTCCAAATTAAGTGTAAATATTTCAGATATATTCATGAGGACAAATCTAAAAGGACATTTTGTTTGTTATGCTGGCATCTCAGGTTTATAAATGACTGTGTGTTACTGGAACAAACTGTTCATCACTATAGTAGCTTAATACGTAGATAGACAGAAAGTACACATGTCACAGATGATGGATGGATTTTCCTTAATTTTGATGACCTTAACTCCTTTAACCTTTAACTACTAAATATGTGCCAGCTATGTCTGTGGTTTGTGATTTAAAATAATCCAACAATAATGTGTGAATGTGAGATTCAACAGAATGTGTAACAAAATATTATTCCTGGAGTCTTTTTCCATTAAATCTTCCAAATGCATCAACGTAAAATCACTGAAATAGACCAAAGACTAACGGGATTCTTCTGCAGTAAAAATGGTTATATTCCATAAAACTATGGGAATTCTGATGTTTCCTGCGGATTTGTTTTCAGTATGCATGCACATTTCTGTGAAGCAGTTCTCGGTAGTTTATGTCTTCCTGTGGAGACATGTGGTTGAGGTGATAGCATCAGAATTCCAATCTTGTTCGGGGGAAAAAAGGTTTCAAAGCATAAAAAGAAGAGGTCAAACTTACAGTAACTCTCTGTAGTTGACAAGAAAAAATAAATAAAAGGTAAGTAACCTGTAAGACAACAAATCATTGTTATTGTCTTGGAACTTTCTTATCTGATAGAAACTGGAATGTCAAACAGGGTGTGAGCAGCGCAGGCAACAAGTCATAATACACTGAAATAGCTCATTTGTTCGCAGGATCACATCTCACAGCGCTGCACACCACGTCAAAGATATAATGAGGTTTATAATGAGAGCGCTGGCTGACCTTGTTATCAGGTGCAGCACACCTCATAACATTTTTAAAAGACACTAGGTACATGTAATCACATGTGAGATTCACTCATGTCTTTTTTCCATCTACTTTCAGCTTCACATTGCAGGAAAAGGACGGATGAACTGTACAATGTCAAGCTACTGCAGCAAACTATGATTCCCAGGAGTTACTGGGATTCCTGCAAAGGCAGAGACCAAAGAACAGCGAGGACAAGCTTAAGTACAACCACCGGCCCTAATAAACGTAGCTGAGAGAAGCTGACCTCAAAGAGACGAATGTATTGACTGTAGAGAAAACAGCTGATTTGGTCTGGACAGGAACAGTGTGACTGTTTCTGTGGACAGGAGATGGACCACTCCAGCTCAGCAACTCACAGACATTAAGTAACACCAAAGTATCCTGAATGAAACAATGCTGCACGTTTTAAATGCATTCCAGTTAACCACAGGCCACAATGTATGTGGCCTGTGGTTTAAAAAATGACAGAGTAAACTAGTTTTGTACATTATCTGGTAAGTTATTTATGATACACTGAATCTTTAGGAAAATACAAAAGTTGTCTAACTTTATACAAGGTCATGATTTTGGCAAGCCTGTCCTTACTGTCAGTGTGATATGAGCTAAACCAAAGGGCTGTGCATTTAAATATTCAACTCTGGTGTCTGTTTTCAGCCTTTCTGTTTTCTTTCACAGCTATGGAAAATGTTTATTTTCGATTGGTGGCTGTTAAAATCTTATATCAGGACAACTCAAACATAATTCCTGTCTACAGTTAACCATCAGTATTCTATGTGCAAGGTACAGTATTACAAACTGCAGCTCACCATAACAAAACACTTCTGCTACATGCTGTTTCCAGTCTACTCCTTACCTTCGGCAAGCAGCGATGGTAAAGGTTCAATATCACACTCTCACATGTCATAGAAAAATAATGGTCTTTGTGGAGGAAACATCGCCTCAACGTCATCCATTATTTTGTTGTGCATTATTACTCACTTAACCTCATCATCTGTTGCATTGAGAAATAAAATATTATAAAACTGTTTAACATGTTCTCTCTCTGTGCGCAAACTCAGCACTGAAAGTAAAAAAAAGTCTGTTTGATGTAAATCACATAAAACACTGAGTCCACAATGTTGGAATGTAAACACCACTGAGTTTCTAGCATTAAAATAATTTACTGGTTATCCAATCACCTGCCAAGTAGTTTTGGAAAGTGCCTGCCCTTTTTCAAAATGTCTCCAATGACGGCGTCTCAGATAGTGTAACAAACTATCTTTCACATAATCTATCTGGATCACTACGGTTTAAAATTGCCTCTTGGAAATTTCATGTAGTATAGTTTCAAAAACTTTTAAAAACTATTTTCACAAAATCACTGTCCAATTCTGTTCAATATAAAATAAATATCTGGTCATTTTCACATCTAAAAATTCAAGTCAAGGCAAACACTTGGACCTCCAGGCTGCAGTGGATACGTAATGGAGCCTGAATAGTATCAATAAGATTGTTTACATTCTGTCAGAAACCATGGATACTTTATCTGAATTAATTTCTGAAACCGAAACCAAAGTTTTCAAGTTTTTGAAATCCTAAAAGATTAAATTACCAACTAGAAAAAGGAGGGAAATCAAACCACATTGATCCAGATAGATGATTTTCAAACTAAATAATATCAATGCTATCCATTCAATGGTCTTTTAATTTAGTTATAAAACAGAAATGATTACAGACCAGGAGTGTGGCACGTGTTAAGACAATCCTAAACAATTTCATCTTTCTTATTTTAAGTAGTCCTTCAGCCACCGAAACCACCGTCACCTCTGGCTCTGCTACTGTTTGAGCAGACGTCATGTTATGGTACGAGAGGCATTTACAAGATCTGAAAGTCTAAAATATAAACCAAGAGCCGAATGCAAGATATTTGAAAACAAACTGCGACCAACATTAGCTCTGCGAGGTGGGGTGTGTAACTACTTAAATATCATTCAACAAGGAGTGGAAACAATTACTCTGTCTGAGGTAGAGCTACACTTGTATCAGCTGATTCCTGTTACAATGTTTTTTCAAGTGCCGAGTTAGAGTTAACTTTTAGGTAAAAAAAAAAATAGAAGCCTCTACTTAGGGTACAACTAGGAGTATTTGATAAGATATGAATGCAGGGGAAAAAATCAATGTCAAAAAC
Organism: Leptoclinus maculatus; assembly: GCA_032191485.1. NCBI lineage: Eukaryota > Metazoa > Chordata > Actinopteri > Perciformes > Stichaeidae > Leptoclinus > Leptoclinus maculatus. Next base: position 22,889,909 of record JAVDOI010000005.1, read on the forward strand.
TTGGTTCATCATATTGATTGATTTAATAAGCAATCAAACATTCCCCATTGTGCAAGTAAGGTGAAGGGGATGAATTATAGAAAAATAAAAAATGATATTCACCCTAAAAGGACAATAATATAAATGTGTTACATATTTTTATATCTAAGTCAAGCTAGAATCAAAGAGTTTTAAAAAATGTCAGGCGAACAGTTTTTAGTTGAAGGAGCAGCTCTTCTAGATAAGATAACTCTTATGACTCTTATACATGACATACTAATATATTCCATGTTTCTTTACAGGAATCATTTTTTAATTATGTGCAGAAGGCACTCTAATGTTTGATTCAAATGTTTTTAATCTTGGATCTACCTTGAAGAGTGCAGTTTTTTTCTCTCTCTTCTCTTGAGTGGACATGTAAAAACCGCTAGACTTTAAACACTGTTCATCACAACCGTCCCGTCAAGGATTTCCTGTGCTAACAACTTGTCCTCAGACTCAGAGTCACAGTTTTCTTCAGGCCACACTGATATTTTCAGAACACGGGGCATCTCAGTCAAAAAAAGAAGTCCACTAAATTTAGACCAAAGAGCTCAGCTCACCAGTTAGGAGCCCTTGAATCTAATAAGTCAACAGCATCTTAATTAGATTCACTTTTGTGGATTCATCCTGGTAATATAATAGCGTGACTGGTGCACATACCAATGGGTCTAGCTTGCAACTCTGCCATGGCATCCTCTTTCTCACTCCTTTACAAAGCGGTAGTTAAAATAATATGTGTCTTTACCCCAGATAATCACAAGCCTGATTCAACAGTGGCTTTGTTATAACATTTTTTGCTGTTGTTTGGGTTCATTGTGTTCTTTGACTGTAATGGACAACTGGGCAAACACAAATAACCTGGCATCCCACAGATAATTCAAATGCAGCCATAATGCAGTGTGATGGGAGGAAAACATGCCCTGCAGTCAACAGAGTGAAAGGTAAATGTTTAGTTGTTACTGCCTGAGAGCAAAATAAAAAGTTTTTTTTTATACACTCACTATTCAGTACTGATTTTCAACAATCACAAAAGGAAAGGAAAGAATCCATCACAGGAAGTAATAAGAAACTAAGGTCTCTGCTGAGAGCCATCTCAGTACATCTCTACACATAATATTGCTTTATATTTGCTATTATGCTTAGATCTCTGAAAGCTGTACTCTGAAAAGTAACACAGAGGATGAGGCAAGCTGAGCAAACGTATTGTTCTTCAATTAATCTTTCTTAAATTACTCCTGGTCAACCAATTGACAGGAATAATACACGGTTTGGCCATCTACTGCCATCTAGTGCAGTGCTTAGTGACTACCAGCTTCATGAAGTGAACTACAGAACCTCTTCCATATAATAGAGGATTCCTTTGATTATGGTTTGCAATAACTGTGAGATTCACTGCTACTTCTTCATCCACATGAAATGGCTGTTCTTCAGTTCTCTTCCCCAGAGGAACATCTCTATTTCCCAGAAGCCTTGTGCACAAACACTGTGGTGTTTTGTTATAACCTAAGGAGCATTACGCTGTCTGGATGTATATTTCCATTGGTATCTGAGTAAGGATGTGCAATTTGCTGCACATGCACATACAGAATATACTCTGCACACATTTTAAATCATCAGAAGCTAATTTAGATTACAAAGGAAATATAATTCCACAATCTAAAAGGCAACTTTGATCTCTAAACATTCTAGGAGGAAGAATATAACCATCTGTACAAAGATGTAGCCTCATGGATTAGTGAAACCCATGAAAGAAAGAAATCCATTCCAAATTATGCTTCTACACACACTAAGTGAACCTGCTACACTTAAACTATGCTTCTTAACTCACTGTCTAAATTATTGGTCCTTCATTAATGTGAGGAGGCTACAGGTCTTTTGTAGAAGCATCAAAACAAACCTTAATGAGAAGCAGACGGAGTTCTCTGAGCTGATTTGTTGTCAGCGTTAAAGACTGAAGCCAATACATTTGGGACTCGTCTTCACCTCATCCTTTCATGTTCTTACAAGCTAGTCTCTTTGATGATAGCTCACTGTGATGGCAAAAGTAAACTCACCAGACCCACAAATTAGGTAGTGATGAACTCCTCCATCACCGTTGCCGGGGGTGACAGTATCCAAATACGTGCTGTAGCTTGGCAACAGTGCCCAAACAAAAGGCTTGCGGCTTGCCAGTTGATTTCCTGGCTGTGTTGAAGATGAGTGGACCTGGCAGCAGCCTTAATGAAAAAGTGGTCAAGCAAAATGGAGACCCAAGAGACCATCTCTCTGTGTTTACCAATACCCTCGCCCCAGCAGGGAGTCCTGAAACAAGGCTATTGTCTGCCTTCAAGAGAGACACTCACACCAGGAAGGCTTACCTGGCAGGGAGAGGTAAGTCTGCTTGTACATTTATGATTTAAAAAAAAAAAACACCTCTAGAGTTTCAACCCTGAAATAAGAAAAGAGGTAAGGGGTTTTCCTACCATTTGCACTTTGTTATCTGTTGTTAGTTGGACTGCTGACTTTGTAGACATATTGTGTAGTCAATTGACTATGCTAGCTATAGTTTACAAGGTGCATGGTACAAGAGCAGAAGGGAAAAGAGAAGGCTTCTCAGCTTTAAATCAGAGCATAACACTTGAACAGTCGACAGTTAGTACATTTTAATTATTTAATTGAATTACAGACTTAATCTGGGGGTCCATAGACACTCCGCATAGATATTTTAACCCTAAAAAACTGGAGCAGCTCAGGGCTCTGTGTGGACCTGAGTGCTCTTGAGATACCTCCAAGCAAACTCAATCCTAAAATCTCCCATCTTTACACTTTACACTATTATCTTTTTAATGGTTCAATAATGTTCAAACTCTTTACCTTGACATATGCAATAAACTAAGACAATAACTTCTAAAGCATATTGCCAGTAGAGGACTTGTACCACATGATTTAAACCCTTTACCTGATTGTTGCCCCTTGCTCGTTTCTAGATGACATAACTACAAATCACACATTGAAACTGAAAAAGCATACATTTAAGAAATAGTGTGATAAATTCCATTTGAAGGTGGACTTTGTGAATAAATGATTTTTCACAGATTAAGATTTTTTTTTGCAATAATTGTCTTCCGCAGAGTATTACAGCGAGGAAGGGAAGACCTTTGAACTGCGTCTTGTTCGAAAAATAAAGCAACAGCGAAACGCTGATCCCACTTCTCGTCCGGAGTATCCATCCTCTCTTGGTGTGACAGGATTCACCAGGCGAGCCACGGAGGTAGCTTTGGGGAAGAGCGCTCGAGCTATAGTGGAGGATCGGGTAATATCAGCTGTACATGAGCACTGTAACTGATTGTAGTTTCGATATTTATTCACGCCTTCGATTGAACAGCAGCAAGCACGAAGAGATTAAGTAGTAGCCTGTATTTAATCACCCAATCAATCAGCATCGTGCAGAGGAATAGAATTACACAGTCATGGATTTATGTCCACCTTCATCCTCAGAATAAATCAGTACAAGATTAGTACTCAAATGCTCATGTTAACAACTCAAATCTTGGTGTTTCGTGACTTTTGTTGCAGGTGTTCGGTGTCCAAACTCCTGGTTTTACCGCTGCTGTGCGTCTTGGGGCTGAACTCTTAAAACACTGGTATGGTGTCTGTGCTGTTTGGTGCGGGCCGGTCTACCTCTCATCCCCCTGTGATGGTAAGTTACACCTCACCTCCTCTTAATGCTGCTGCTCTAGAAACATAACACTCTGCATGTAGCTAATAATCCCAGTGTGGTGACTGCAACTGCATGCACTACTCGTTCATCCTGTACATCATATTATGGACAACACTAGAAGGATGACTCATATGTATGCCACAAGTGAATAAATGAATGGCTAACAATGGACAGAAGCAGTATCCATAGCAACATATACTGTGGCATAGGTAAAAAATACTTTATGCAGCTCAGATTCAATTGTTTTCAAAAGAAATAAACCACAGCATAAACAAATTAGTTTTCACTCACATTAGTGGCTCCATACTAATATTACACACTGGAGTTTAAAGCAGCATTGATCTTGAGGAGTTTGTACTGCTTTAGGTCTCTAATATAATGTTTCGTCTTCTTGATCCTCCCTGCAGACTCATTGGCTGGTATCTTCCAGGCAGCAGGGATTCAAGATATCCGTGAGTATTATTACTGGGATTACAAGCAGCGGGGCATTTGTTTGGAGAAGCTTCTGGAGGATCTGGCGAAGGCTCCGGAGCAAAGTGTTGTTGTTCTGTCAGCATCTGCCCACTATCCTACCGGAGCAGACCTCTCTCAGAATCAATGGGCTCTGATTGCAAATCTCATCATGGTAACAGACATGTACATTTATGCCCTCTAACAAAAATTGTCAAGTAGCTCCTCACTCCTACTTAGATAATTTGCTGTGCACTCTTTCAACAGAGGCGTAGGCTTTTCCCTTTCTTCTTGCTGCCTCCTCAGGCGCTCTGCTATGGGGATTTAGAGCGGGGTGCCTGGCCTGTTCAGTACTGTGCATCGCAGGGGATGGAGCTCCTCTGTGCTCAGTCGTTCTCCCACTGCTTTGGACTATATGGTGAGTAAGTGATGTTAGGAATACCACTCAACTCAATGGTATATGTGTTTCACCCTATGGCCATGGGCCAAAATGAGCCCATGCTACAAAACATAAGAGAAAGGGAGCGCAACGTTAAACTACTACTGCTGGAACACAGTGTTTCTCCACATCAGACTCATCTTCTACTTCCTTTCGCAAGGTGAGGCTGTCGGGCACCTTCTGTGCGTCCTAAAGCAGAACTCCCTCCTGTTTTCCATGGAGTCTCAAGCTGACAAAATAGTGAGGTCGCTCTGGGCCCAGCCATCTGTAGGAGGAGCACATGTTGTTGCCACAGTGCTCAGTAACCCAGCCCATCTTGTTGAATGGTGAGTAATGCTCCACTTGAATGTATAATCTAGCATTTAAAGAATGCGGCTTGGGCGGCCACATTGCTGCTGTATCAGTAGATGTCCATAGCGATGGCTGGACGGTTTCAGGCCTTCCCACCGGCATGCAATGCTTCAAAAAGTTGAACTGGTGATGAAATCCTTCATTTACAAAATGCAACTTTTGCTCGATGGATCTTTCATGTTTTGCAAATCCTGAATTATATGCTTTAGATATCATTTCCCAAATGCTGTCCACTTTTTCTGTTTCCCAGGAAGGAAGAAGTAAAGTGCATTGTGGAGAGATGTATGCTGATCAGAGAAATTTTGAGAGACAGGCTGAGGCTTTTGGGAACTCCGGGTTGCTGGGACCATCTGACTCAGCAAGGTGGACTCTACTGTTTTACAGGCTTGAATGGTGAGTTTCTGCCATGTTGGACTTTTGTCAGTGTTATATAATATACACTTATTGCAGTTAATCAATTTGAATCAATATTCATGATTTCCGTGCCATCAACGGGATTTGACTTTTACACTCTACTTGATTATGTAAAAATGGAGATAATTGTTAATGATACCGATTTACATGGATTGCTGTAATGCTTTTTCACATGAACATTTTGTCTAAATACTTCCTTTCCTTCCACGATATCATAAATACAGATGTGCTTTCACAATATTTCTTGTTTTTTGTTTTAGGTGAGCAGGTAGAATTTTTGTCTAAGAAGAGACATGTGTATCTGCTCCCCAATGGCTGTCTAAACGTGAGTGCAATCAACAGTCGTAACTTGAACTATATCGTCGAGTCCATTCATCTGGCTCTGACCACTTCCTTCTGACCATGTGACTTTCTGTCAAGCACTACAATCAGTGTCAAAGGGGCTTTTCAGTCTGACTGAAATTCTCACTTAAATCAAACCTTTCATGTGTCACAGTTTCAAGACTACTGTTATTACAATTGTAGGTTCAGCTATTGCAAAGTATATCTGGTAAACATACAGAAAAATGTAGACCAACATATGATTGCTTATTGAATTAACCCTGCCTTTTCATGACAGAGGAGTAATCTATCCAACTATAAAGCAAGGAAGCAAGTCTGTCTGTGTATTCTTGGCATATCTCGAGAACGGCTCATCTGATCCACTTCACACTTGGAGGGTGTATTGCTGGGGACCCAAAGGAGTACTTTGATAAGTTTGGTGGAATTTCGACACGCGACACATTCAATATTTATAAAATTTGAATAAACAAGTGAACAGCGCTCTGTGCAGCAGGGCTCTGCATTCCAGCATGTTGTCTGCAGCTTGTTTTCAAGGCCCCCTGTTTGAAAATAATTACAGCTAATTTCCAAACAGGCATTATTTGGATAAACCAACCACGTATTGGAAATCAAAATGGTTACTTTCTCGCATGGAGAATCTGAATCTGCAAAGCAACTAACATTTGTCTGTCAGGTAAATGTATTAGTAGAATGTTTTCCTCTGAAGTAGAACTACACAGTAAGAAGTATACAGTTGAGTTGCATATTTTTAAATGCTTTGGTATTCTTTTGTAAGTTATTTTGGGGTACAATGAGTTAGAATAGTAACATAATTCAATATTTTTCAAATTCAAACATCATAATCAATCTATGGCTGTTTGGGGCCCTTTTAGTCGGGTCTCCAGGCCCATGTTGCCTACCTTGTCTCAAGGTAAAGTCTGCCCCTGGTGTGTTTTCCTGAACCAGAGTCTTCACTTCACTGGTGTTTCTCACCATGAGTAGCCGCAACTTGGGTATGTGATGCAACTACTACTGCCATGGCAGCCGAGGACCCGAGAAAGCACAGAGTTGAGTGGGAAGTTGTTTGTACGAGCTGTTCTCGAGAAAGCTGCGAGCAGCAACAGCACAGGACAAACATTCGGCCTGTGCTGAATAGGCTTCTTTTTTTTTTTTGACGGGCACTGCAATAGTCATAAATAATTGTAACAAAGACCAGGCTGTGATGGCTTTTCAAGTGAGATATTAGTATGGGATGTGGTCATGCGTCCTGTGTGTGGTATGTACAGTATAGTAGCTCAGCCATAGGTAAAATAATATAACAGTGGAGTAATATTTGTGTTTAGATTTTGTTACTTTACCTGCTTTTGTCTGCAGCAAATATTGTCAGTCACTCCAAGGTTTACAGGCTTACATGTATAGACATATATATTTACACTTTTTACACAGCTGGGTATGCTTTGTCTCCTATTGTTTAATCTGTACACAAATGTAAAATGAAATGTACAAATATTCATTTGTGGTTCTCCAAAGAGAACCACAGATGCAGTTTTTAAGGGTTTGTTTTTGTGTGGATTAATGGTGACATTTGTAAGATCTGGCCACATACTCCAAAGAAGTATAGGGGGAAGCATTTCACCTCTATAACTGGGTCCATACAGTCTAAAGTCACTGTCAACAGTTATTTAAAAAAAGCCTACTAACTTACGGCATGGCAAGAATATGCAAAACTCAATTAAACTGTTGAAACTCTGAGAGCTTTTGGCCCTATAGTTGATATTGGATTAAATCCTAAATGGCAGAAACGAGAAAAGAACCCACAACCTCTCCTGCTGGATGCTGCAGTGACTCACTATTGCCTCTCGATGTACAAGCGGTATTACAGTTCAGGAAAGGCCGCGGCTAGCTGGTCATTTCAGTAGATATTTCATACATGTCTTTGACATAATGTTAACAGCGTTATTTCTTTACATTCTGTTGATATTGTTAGTTCAATTTTTTATGTTTGAGAAATTCTGGCCACAGTGCACCTTTAAACAAAGGAGAAACAAACACATGTTAGAATGGTATCGATCTTCTAACTTAGCTCTTGGCAAGAACGTAACTAAGTGTATTTCCCATAATGTCAAACTATTAATTTACGTATGTAGTGGACATGTCATCTATAGGTTAATGTCATGAATGGGTGTGAGTCATTTTATATTAAACTAACATCAGTGAGTTGTTCTATAGTTAAAATCAATGAAGGTATATTGTGTTTGTGTAGCTATATTACTGCCCTCCGTTCATCTGTAGAAGACCACCAGAACACTTACCAGTGAGATCTATTTAATATAAGGTGAATTAAGAGCTTACCAGTGCCCATGGGAAATCTTTAGAGGGAAAGGCCTTGTTCAAACAGCATATATTGGTTACTGCCTTCAAATAAAAGGATTAAATAAGGATCCTATATAAACCCATGCGCTCACAGCAGATCTCAGCTGCTTTTATAATTTAACTGAAGGCCATCCATTACACTGTGATTTTAATGGACTCAGAAGCTCACTCAGTGAGTGACTAAGGATGCCTCAGTGTTCTACTGAACAACTCAGGTGTTTTGTTCCAGCAGTAGTCTAATTTTTTAGATGTGGTTTTTTGATTTAGTATATTTCTGATGTTATTCATGTCTCAAATGGCATTTTATGGTGTTATTTATTAGTTGTAATGTGTTTACTGTCTGTTGTGCACTGTGGAAACTATGTCTATTGTTGTCTGTATGAGTCAATTTGGTGGAAAATGAGTTTCCCCACGGGGGATTAATAAAGCTTTCTAATCTAATCTTGCTGAGTAGACAACCTTGACCTAAACAATGTCACAAACATTTGTGCTTCTTGTATAAATATATATATGTTTGATGTATGTTAGTCCCTGATTATATCCAAATATCAAAAGGTAGGGCTAGGCAATATCAATATTATATTGATATTCTGATTTGAAACTAGATATTGTCTTAGATTTTGAATATCGTAATGTGTTGTATTTTCTTGGTTATAAAGGCTGAATTACAGTAATTGATGTAATTTACTGAACTTACCGGACTGTTCTCGCTGTTCTATTATTTGCCATTATTTACAGACTTAGTCATTATATCCACATTACTGATCACGATGCTGATAATGTGTAAAGAATTTGTGAAAGCCCCAATGGTCAACCCAACAATACTGTTGAAATACCGATAAAGTATTTAGTCAAAAATATTGTGATTTATGAGTTTCTCAATGTTTATTAATTATTGCCTCATATAACAAATTTCTTCTCATCAACCAGGTTTGTGACTCAGTGAAGGACTGCAGTATCAATACCTTCATATCTGACTGCCAAAGTGGCAGACTGATCAAATTAGAGAAACGAAAAGCCAAAAGATTTTTATTTAAATAATTTCATTAAAAAAAGAATGTACTTGATGCTGCAGGTTTAAGAGGTCGTGTGCTTCCCACAGAGCAACCTTTATTCTGAAAATAGTTGTCTTTGAATTGGATTACTTGGGGTTTATCCTGCCAAACAATGTTTTTAGTAACATTTCCTTTCAACTGAGAAGCATTTTCAAATGATGTGAACATATTGTAAAGCAAATGACTGCTCATCTGGAATCATTAATGAGTAATTCCCTCTATCATGCAGGTCTGTGTGGACACACTTTTGTGGAAAACATACTGCTTTTATATAACTAACTTTATACCCTCTTTTCATTTGAGAGATATGCCACTATTGTACTGGATACTGTGTAGTTCTGAGAAACAGATTGCCACGAAGTATTGAATGGAGGCAGTGTGCTCGCTCTTTTCATTTCAGTGACCCTGGGTAAACAACTAGGATAATCAACATCCACCATCATACAGAGTCTGAGCCATTAGATGCTGTTTGGAGCTCTTTGATTTGCATCCGAGTAGACAGTGTTGCAGATACTCGCTCACAGTTTTCAAGTTTGCGATTAGTTGTTTACATGCATCCTAATTAGGGGTGCAACGGATCACAAACCTCACGGTTCGGTTCGGATCACGGTTCTTGAGTCACGGTTCATATCATTTTTCGGATCAACAAAGAAAAGGGGATGCTTTCCATTTATTAATTAAAGAACTTCAAGAACACTTAAAGAAAAGAACGTTGGGCTATAGTCTTACATAAAAACTAAAATATTGAAGATGTCCAATTTGAAATGAAATAAATAAATACAATTAAAACATTCAAGAATATTCAATTCTGTTTAAGTTTAAGTGCAACATGAGGTATGTTGATGCCCTCGTCCTTTGATCAATATTGAAAGAATATGTGAGCTAGCTTCCACTGTTTCAACTGAACTGAACTGCTCGGCAACAACTTGGGTCTATGTTTACTTCCTGTCAGGTTATGTCATTCAAATACACAATAATGTTTACCATTACTGTGACATTATTTTCAAAAAGATGAGAATATCTCCATTGTCTGGGGAGAGGGTAGACCTTTCTGTAGTGACTGTTACTATTGGGCCTGTCTAGCTTCCACTCTGATGCTTCTGTCAGCACCTGCACCAGGTGTGTGTCTGTGTGACTCTCACAGAGGGGGCGTGTCTACAGCACCGGACTATGAATCACTCCGCAAGTGGTGAAAGCGGTCACAGTCTTTTCCTTGTCGTATGTCTTTCTTTTTAAATAACGCCTACATACCGTAACGGTTTTGTCCACCACCCTTATCCGTCATTATACTTTACAGGGAAGACAAAATTATCCCAAACTTGTGACTAAAATGACCCGGGGGCTTCTGAAGTTCCTCCGCTCGCTGTGACTTTCGCCGTTAAATGCTTTTAACCTGCTCCGTTCACGTGAACACATGCTTTATATCTGTTCACTGACACTTTGCATTGATATTCGGGGACTTGTTACTTGAAAAGGAACAGCAGCAGTAAAACTGTATTACACACTATGAGGATTACACTGTAAAAAAAAAAGAAAAAAAATACTCAATTGATCCGCGGTTCACGAGTGATCCGAACCGTGAGGGGTGATCCGAACCGTGAGGGGTGATCCGAACCGTGAGGGGTGATCCGAACCGTGAGGGGTGATCCGAACCGTGAGGGGTGATCCGAACGGATCACGGATCGACCCGTGATGGACGGATGGAGTCCAATCTCCAAAGACGTTGCACTATTCAAATTTGTACAATGTGTAATACATTGTGAAATTCTAATGAAGTCTCTCCTGGTTGAATGGTTGACTTTTATGACTTTTTTCAACATGCTGTACTATGACTTGTTAATTAAATTAAGTTGAGTATCTTCAAAAATAAAGTAACTTAAAAAGTATCTTCAAAAATGAAGTAACTAAAAAAGTAACTTTTTTTCCAAAGTTACTAAAAATGTAACTTTTTTTCCAAAGTAACTAAAAAAGTAAAATAGTCTTGCTCAGGAACACTTCGACACATGACACGTCCCAGTCAAGGACTGAACCTTCGACCTTGCAGTTACCAGACAACCCTCTTAACCCAGGGAGCCACGGATGGAGGATGGAGTCCAATCTCCAAAGACGTTGCACTATTCAAATTTGTACAATGTGTAATAAATTGTGAAATTCTAATGAAGTCTCTCCTGGTTGAATGGTTGACTTTTATGACTTTTTTCAACATGCTGTACTATGACTTGTTAATTAAATTAAGTTGAGTATCTTCAAAAATGAAGTAACTTAAAAAGTATCTTCAAAAATGAAGTAACTAAAAAAGTAACTTTTTTTCCAAAGTAACTAAAAATTTAACTTTTTTTCCAAAGTAACTAAAAAAGTAAAATAGTCTTGCTCAGGGACACTTCGACACATGACACGTCCCAGTCAAGGACTGAACCTTCGACCTTGCAGTTAACAGACAACCCTCTTAAACCAGGGAGCCACAGATGGAGGATGGAGTCCTATCTCCAAAGACGTTGCACTATTCAAATTTGTACAATGTGTAATAAATTGTGAAATTCTAATGAAGTCTCTCCTGGTTGAATGGTTGACTTTTATGACTTTTTTCAAACATGCTGTACTATGACTTGTTAATTAAATTAAGTTGAGTATCTTCAAAAATAAAGTAACTTAAAAAGTATCTTCAAAAATGAAGTAACTAAAAAAGTAACTTTTTTTCCAAAGTAACTAAAAATGTAACTTTTTTTCCAAAGTAACTAAAAAAGTAAAAGAGTCTTGCTCAGGGACACTTCGACACATGACACGTCCCAGTCAAGGACTGAACCTTCGACCTTGCAGTTACCAGACAACCCTCTTAACCCAGGGAGCCACGGATGGAGGATGGAGTCCAATCTCCAAAGACGTTGCACTATTCAAATTTGTACAATGTGTAATACGTTGTGAAATTCTAATGAAGTCTCTCCTGGTTGAATGGTTGACTTTTATGACTTTTTTCAACATGCTGTACTATGACTTGTTAATTAAATTAAGTTAAGTATCTTCAAAAATAAAGTAACTTAAAAAGTATCTTCAAAAATGAAGTAACTAAAAAAGTAACTTTTTTTCCAAAGTAACTAAAAATGTAACTTTTTTTCCAAAGTAACTAAAAAAGTAAAAGAGTCTTGCTCAGGGACACTACGACACATGACACGTCCCAGTCAAGGACTGAACCTTCGACCTTGCAGTAACCAGACAACCCTCTAAACCAAGGGAGCCACGGATGGAGGATGGAGTCCAATCTCCAAAGACGTTGCACTATTCAAATTTGTACAATGTGTAATAAATTGTGAAATTCTAATGAAGTCTCTCCTGGTTGAATGGTTTACTTTTATGACTTTTTTCAACATGCTGTACTATGACTTGTTAATTAAATTAAGTTGAGTATCTTAAAAAATAAAGTAACTTAAAAAGTATCTTCAAAAATGAAGTAACTAAAAAAGTAACTTTTTTTCCAAAGTAACTAAAAATGTAACTTTTTTTCCAAAGTAACTAAAAAAGTCAGAGTCTTGCTCAGGGACACTTCGACACATGACACATCCCAGTCAAGGACTGAACCTTCGACCTTGCAGTTACCAGACAACCCTCTTAACCCAGGGAGCCACGGATGGAGGATGGAGTCCAATCTCCAAAGACGTTGCACTATTCAAATTTGTACAATGTGTAATAAATTGTGAAATTCTAATGAAGTCTCTCCTGGTTGAATGGTTGACTTTTATGACTTTTTTCAACATGCTGTACTATGACTTGTTAATTAAATTAAGTTGAGTATCTTCAAAAATAAAGTAACTTAAAAAGTATCTTCAAAAATGAAGTAACTAAAAAAGTAACTTTTTTTCCAAAGTAACTAAAAATGTAACTTTTTTTCCAAAGTAACTAAAAAAGTAAAAGAGTCTTGCTCAAGGACACTTCGACACATGACACGTCCCAGTCAAGGACTGAACCTTCGACCTTGCAGTTACCAGACAACCCTCTTAACCCAGGGAGCCACGGATGGAGGATGGAGTGCAATTTCCAAAGACGTTGCACTATTCAAATTTGTACAATGTGTAATAAATTGTGAAATTCTAATGAAGTCTCTCCTGGTTGAATGGTTGACTTTTATGACCTTTTTCAACATGCTGTACTATGACTATGTACTAAAAATTTAACTTTTTTAGTTACTTTGGAAAAATAGTTACTTTTTTAGTTACTTTGGAAAAAAAGTTACTTTTTTAGTTACTTTGGAAACAAGTTACTTTTTTAGTTACTTTGGAAAAAAAGTTACTTTTTTTTGGGAAAAAAAGTTACTTTTTTTTTGGAAAAAAAGTTACTTTTTTTTTGGAAAAAAAGTTATTTGAATAGTGCAACGTCTTTGGAGATTGGACTCCATCCTCCATCCGTGGCTCCCTGGGTTAAGAGGGTTGTCTGGTAACTGCAAGGTCGAAGGTTCAGTCCTTGACTGGGACGTGTCATGTGTCGAAGTGTCCCTGAGCAAGACTCTTTTACTTTTTTAGTTACTTTGGAAAAAAAGTTACATTTTTAGTTACTTTGGAAAAAAAGTTACTTTTTTAGTTACTTTGGAAAAAAAGTTACTTTTTTAGTTACTTTGGAAAAAAAGTTACTTTTTTAGTTACTTTGGGAAAAAAGTTACTTTTTTAGTTACTTTGTAAAAAAAGTTACTTTTTTAGTTTCTTTGGAAAAAAAATTACTTTTTTTTTGGAAAAAAAGTTATTTGAATAGTGCAATGTCTTTGGAGATTGGACTCCATCCTCCTTCCGTGGCTCCCTGGGTTAAGAGGGTTGTCTGGTAACCACAAGGTCGAAGGTTCAATCCTTGACTGGGACGTGTCATGTGTCAAAGTGTCCCTGAGCAAGACACTGTTGTAGCCCTAGCTTTTAGTTACTTTGGAAAAAAAGTTACTTTTTTAGTTACTTCATTTTTGAAGATACTTTTCAAGTTACTTCATTTTTGAAGATACTTTATAAAGTTACTTTATATTTGAAGATACTCAACTTAATTTAATTAAGTCATAGTACAGCATGGTGTTGATGAAGGGAGTTGCTGCAGTTATAAACATTATAGCACAGTATAGCATGTCGACAAGTCAGTTTAACATGATGAAACAATCATAAAAAGTCATAGTATAGCATGTCTATAAAAGTTACTCTATTTTTAAAGTTACTTTATTTTAAAAGTTACTCTTTATTTTTAGTTACTTTTTGAGTTACTTCATTTTAAAAGTTACTCTTTATTTTTAGCTACTTTTGAGTTACTTTATTTTTTAAAGTTACTTTTGAAGTTACTTTATTTTTAAAGTTACTTTTGAAGTTACTTCATTTTTGAAGTTACTCAACTTAACTTAGTTATAGTACATTATGTCGAAAAAAGTCAAAAACAGTCTTATTGTAGAATGTCGAAAACAGTCATATAAAAGTCATTCAACCAGGAGAGACTTCATTAGAATTTCACAATGTATTACACATTGTACAAATTTGAATAGTGCAACGTCTTTGGAGATTGGACTCCATCCTCCTTCCGTGGCTCCCTGGGTTAAGAGGGTTGTCTGGTAACCGCAAGGTCGAAGGTTCAAACCTTGACTGGGACGTGTCATGTGTCGAAGTGTCCCTGAGCAAGACACTGTACCCCTAGCTCCCCGGGCACCTGTCATTAGCAGCCCACTGCTCCATATATACAGGGATGGGTCAAATGCAGAGAACATTTTCCCCCATAAAGGGATAAATATAGTGTAATAAATAAATAAAATAAAATCCTGAAGGAAGACAATCGAGGGCTGGTAATGCTGAGGTCAGATAAGGCATATTCCCGCTGGAGTCCAGCCACTGGTCATAGTGTTGATGAAGGGAGTTTCTGCAATTATAAACGGCATAGTACAGCGTGTCATTAAAAGTAACTTTTTTAATTACTTTTTTTAAAAAGTTACTTTTATAATTACTTTTGAAAAAAAATTACTTTTTTAGTTACTTTGGGAAAAAAGTTACTTTTTTAGTTACTTTGGAAAAAAAGTTACTTTTTTAGTTACTTTGGAAAAAAAAGTTACTTTTTTAGTTACTTTGGAAAAAAAGTTACATTTTTAGTTACTTTGGAAAAAAAGTTACTTTTTTAGTTACGTTGGGAAAAAAGTTACTTTTTTAGTTACTTTGTAAAAAAAGTTACTTTTTTAGTTTCTTTGGGAAAAAAATTACTTTTTTTTTGGAAAAAAAGTTATTTGAATAGTGCAACGTCTTTGGAGATTGGACTCCATCCTCCTTCCGTGGCTCCCTGGGTTAAGAGGGTTGTCTGGTAACCACAAGGTCGAAGGTTCAATCCTTGACTGGGACGTGTCATGTGTCAAAGTGTCCCTGAGCAAGACACTGTTGTAGCCCTAGCTTTTAGTTACTTTGGAAAAAAAGTTACTTTTTTAGTTACTTCATTTTTGAAGATACTTTTCAAGTTACTTCATTTTTGAAGATACTTTATAAAGTTACTTTATATTTGAAGATACTCAACTTAATTTAATTAAGTCATAGTACAGCATGGTGTTGATGAAGGGAGTTGCTGCAGTTATAAACATTATAGCACAGTATAGCATGTTGACAAGTCAGTTTAACATGATGAAACAATCATAAAAAGTCATAGTATAGCATGTCTATAAAAGTTACTCTATTTTTAAAGTTACTTTATTTTAAAAGTTACTCTTTATTTTTAGTTACTTTTTGAGTTACTTCATTTTAAAAGTTACTCTTTATTTTTAGCTACTTTTGAGTTACTTTATTTTTTAAAGTTACTTTTGAAGTTACTTTATTTTTAAAGTTACTTTTGAAGTTACTTCATTTTTGAAGTTACTCAACTTAACTTAGTTATAGTACATTATGTCGAAAAAAGTCAAAAACAGTCTTATTGTAGAATGTCGAAAACAGTCATATAAAAGTCATTCAACCAGGAGAGACTTCATTAGAATTTCACAATGTATTACACATTGTACAAATTTGAATAGTGCAACGTCTTTGGAGATTGGACTCCATCCTCCTTCCGTGGCTCCCTGGGTTAAGAGGGTTGTCTGGTAACCGCAAGGTCGAAGGTTCAAACCTTGACTGGGACGTGTCATGTGTCCCTGAGCAAGACACTGTACCCCTAGCTCCCCGGGCACCTGTCATTAGCAGCCCACTGCTCCATATATACAGGGACGGGTCAAATGCAGAGAACATTTTCCCCCATAAAGGGATAAATATAGTGTAATAAATAAATAAAATAAAATCCTGAAGGAAGACAATCGAGGGCTGGTAATGCTGAGGTCAGATAAGGCATATTCCCGCTGGAGTCCAGCCACTGGTCATAGTGTTGATGAAGGGAGTTTCTG
This sequence comes from Leptoclinus maculatus, assembly GCA_032191485.1. Taxonomy (NCBI): domain Eukaryota; kingdom Metazoa; phylum Chordata; class Actinopteri; order Perciformes; family Stichaeidae; genus Leptoclinus; species Leptoclinus maculatus. The sequence continues at coordinate 22,906,387 of JAVDOI010000005.1, forward strand.
CAATTATAAACGGCATAGTACAGCGTGTCATTAAAAGTAACTTTTTTAATTACTTTTTTTAAAAAGTTACTTTTATAATTACTTTTGAAAAAAAATTACTTTTTTAGTTACTTTGGGAAAAAAGTTACTTTTTTAGTTACTTTGGAAAAAAAGTTACTTTTTTAGTTACTTTGGAAAAAGAGTTACTTTTTTAGTTACTTTGGAAAAAAAGTTACTTTTTTAGTTACTTTGGGAAAAAAGTTACTTTTTTAGTTACTTTGGAAAAAAAGTTACTTTTTAAGTTACTTTGGGAAAAAAGTTACTTTTTTAGTTACTTTGTAAAAAAAGTTACTTTTTTAGTTTCTTTGGAAAAAAAATTACTTTTTTTTTGGAAAAAAAGTTATTTGAATAGTGCAACGTCTTTGGAGATTGGACTCCATCCTCCTTCCGTGGCTCCCTGGGTTAAGAGGGTTGTCTGGTAACCACAAGGTCGAAGGTTCAATCCTTGACTGGGACATGTCATGTGTCAAAGTGTCCCTGAGCAAGACACTGTTGTAGCCCTAGCTTTTAGTTACTTTGGAAAAAAAGTTACTTTTTTAGTTACTTCATTTTTGAAGATACTTTTCAAGTTACTTCATTTTTGAAGATACTTTATAAAGTTACTTTATATTTGAAGATACTCAACTTAATTTAATTAAGTCATAGTACAGCATGGTGTTGATGAAGGGAGTTGCTGCAGTTATAAACATTATAGCACAGTATAGCATGTCGACAAGTCAGTTTAACATGATGAAACAATCATAAAAAGTCATAGTATAGCATGTCTATAAAAGTTACTCTATTTTTAAAGTTACTTTATTTTAAAAGTTACTCTTTATTTTTAGTTACTTTTTGAGTTACTTCATTTTAAAAGTTACTCTTTATTTTTAGCTACTTTTGAGTTACTTTATTTTTTAAAGTTACTTTTGAAGTTACTTTATTTTTAAAGTTACTTTTGAAGTTACTTCATTTTTGAAGTTACTCAACTTAACTTAGTTATAGTACATTATGTCGAAAAAAGTCAAAAACAGTCTTATTGTAGAATGTCGAAAACAGTCATATAAAAGTCATTCAACCAGGAGAGACTTCATTAGAATTTCACAATGTATTACACATTGTACAAATTTGAATAGTGCAACGTCTTTGGAGATTGGACTCCATCCTCCTTCCGTGGCTCCCTGGGTTAAGAGGGTTGTCTGGTAACCGCAAGGTCGAAGGTTCAAACCTTGACTGGGACGTGTCATGTGTCGAAGTGTCCCTGAGCAAGACACTGTACCCCTAGCTCCCCGGGCACCTGTCATTAGCAGCCCACTGCTCCATATATACAGGGACTGGTCAAATGCAGAGAACATTTTCCCCCATAAAGGGATAAATATAGTGTAATAAATAAATAAAATAAAATCCTGAAGGAAGACAATCGAGGGCTGGTAATGCTGAGGTCAGATAAGGCATATTCCCGCTGGAGTCCAGCCACTGGTCATAGTGTTGATGAAGGGAGTTTCTGCAATTATAAACGGCATAGTACAGCGTGTCATTAAAAGTAACTTTTTTAATTACTTTTTTTAAAAAGTTACTTTTATAATTACTTTTGAAAAAAAATTACTTTTTGAGTTACTTTGGGAAAAAAGTTACTTTTTTAGTTACTTTGGAAAAAAAGTTACTTTTTTAGTTACTTTGGAAAAAAAGTTACTTTTTTAGTTACTTTGGGAAAAAAGTTACTTTTTTAGTTACTTTGGAAAAAAAGTTACTTTTTAAGTTACTTTGGGAAAAAAGTTACTTTTTTAGTTACTTTGTAAAAAAAGTTACTTTTTTAGTTTCTTTGGAAAAAAAATTACTTTTTTTTTGGAAAAAAAGTTATTTGAATAGTGCAACGTCTTTGGAGATTGGACTCCATCCTCCTTCCGTGGCTCCCTGGGTTAAGAGGGTTGTCTGGTAACCACAAGGTCGAAGGTTCAATCCTTGACTGGGACGTGTCATGTGTCAAAGTGTCCCTGAGCAAGACACTGTTGTAGCCCTAGCTTTTAGTTACTTTGGAAAAAAAGTTACTTTTTTAGTTACTTCATTTTTGAAGATACTTTTCAAGTTACTTCATTTTTGAAGATACTTTATAAAGTTACTTTATATTTGAAGATACTCAACTTAATTTAATTAAGTCATAGTACAGCATGGTGTTGATGAAGGGAGTTGCTGCAGTTATAAACATTATAGCACAGTATAGCATGTCGACAAGTCAGTTTAACATGATGAAACAATCATAAAAAGTCATAGTATAGCATGTCTATAAAAGTTACTCTATTTTTAAAGTTACTTTATTTTAAAAGTTACTCTTTATTTTTAGTTACTTTTTGAGTTACTTCATTTTAAAAGTTACTCTTTATTTTTAGCTACTTTTGAGTTACTTTATTTTTTAAAGTTACTTTTGAAGTTACTTTATTTTTAAAGTTACTTTTGAAGTTACTTCATTTTTGAAGTTACTCAACTTAACTTAGTTATAGTACATTATGTCGAAAAAAGTCAAAAACAGTCTTATTGTAGAATGTCGAAAACAGTCATATAAAAGTCATTCAACCAGGAGAGACTTCATTAGAATTTCACAATGTATTACACATTGTACAAATTTGAATAGTGCAACGTCTTTGGAGATTGGACTCCATCCTCCTTCCGTGGCTCCCTGGGTTAAGAGGGTTGTCTGGTAACCGCAAGGTCGAAGGTTCAAACCTTGACTGGGACGTGTCATGTGTCGAAGTGTCCCTGAGCAAGACACTGTACCCCTAGCTCCCCGGGCACCTGTCATTAGCAGCCCACTGCTCCATATATACAGGGATGGGTCAAATGCAGAGAACATTTTCCCCCATAAAGGGATAAATATAGTGTAATAAATAAATAAAATAAAATCCTGAAGGAAGACAATCGAGGGCTGGTAATGCTGAGGTCAGATAAGGCATATTCCCGCTGGAGTCCAGCCACTGGTCATAGTGTTGATGAAGGGAGTTTCTGCAATTATAAACGGCATAGTACAGCGTGTCATTAAAAGTAACTTTTTTAATTACTTTTTTTAAAAAGTTACTTTTATAATTACTTTTGAAAAAAAATTACTTTTTTAGTTACTTTGGGAAAAAAGTTACTTTTTTAGTTACTTTGGAAAAAAAGTTACTTTTTTAGTTACTTTGGAAAAAAAGTTACTTTTTTAGTTACTTTGGGAAAAAAGTTACTTTTTTAGTTACTTTGGAAAAAAAGTTACTTTTTAAGTTACTTTGGGAAAAAGTTACTTTTTTAGTTACTTTGTAAAAAAAGTTACTTTTTTAGTTTCTTTGGAAAAAAAATTACTTTTTTTTTGGAAAAAAAGTTATTTGAATAGTGCAACGTCTTTGGAGATTGGACTCCATCCTCCTTCCGTGGCTCCCTGGGTTAAGAGGGTTGTCTGGTAACCACAAGGTCGAAGGTTCAATCCTTGACTGGGACGTGTCATGTGTCAAAGTGTCCCTGAGCAAGACACTGTTGTAGCCCTAGCTTTTAGTTACTTTGGAAAAAAAGTTACTTTTTTAGTTACTTCATTTTTGAAGATACTTTTCAAGTTACTTCATTTTTGAAGATACTTTATAAAGTTACTTTATATTTGAAGATACTCAACTTAATTTAATTAAGTCATAGTACAGCATGGTGTTGATGAAGGGAGTTGCTGCAGTTATAAACATTATAGCACAGTATAGCATGTCGACAAGTCAGTTTAACATGATGAAACAATCATAAAAAGTCATAGTATAGCATGTCTATAAAAGTTACTCTATTTTTAAAGTTACTTTATTTTAAAAGTTACTCTTTATTTTTAGTTACTTTTTGAGTTACTTCATTTTAAAAGTTACTCTTTATTTTTAGCTACTTTTGAGTTACTTTATTTTTTAAAGTTACTTTTGAAGTTACTTTATTTTTAAAGTTACTTTTGAAGTTACTTCATTTTTGAAGTTACTCAACTTAACTTAGTTATAGTACATTATGTCGAAAAAAGTCAAAAACAGTCTTATTGTAGAATGTCGAAAACAGTCATATAAAAGTCATTCAACCAGGAGAGACTTCATTAGAATTTCACAATGTATTACACATTGTACAAATTTGAATAGTGCAACGTCTTTGGAGATTGGACTCCATCCTCCTTCCGTGGCTCCCTGGGTTAAGAGGGTTGTCTGGTAACCGCAAGGTCGAAGGTTCAAACCTTGACTGGGACGTGTCATGTGTCGAAGTGTCCCTGAGCAAGACACTGTACCCCTAGCTCCCCGGGCACCTGTCATTAGCAGCCCACTGCTCCATATATACAGGGATGGGTCAAATGCAGAGAACATTTTCCCCCATAAAGGGATAAATATAGTGTAATAAATAAATAAAATAAAATCCTGAAGGAAGACAATCGAGGGCTGGTAATGCTGAGGTCAGATAAGGCATATTCCCGCTGGAGTCCAGCCACTGGTCATAGTACAGCATGTTGAAAAAAGTCATAAAAGTCAACCATTCAACCAGGAGAGACTTCATTAGAATTTCACAATCATTTTTTACACATTGTACAAATTTGATTAGTGCAACATCTTTGGCGATTGGACTCCATCCTGAAGGAAGTCAATCGAGGGCTGGTGATGCTGAGGTCAGATAAGGCATAATCCCACTGGAGTCCAGCCACTGGTCGTGGTGTTGATGTAGGGAGTTTCTGCAGTTATAAACGGCATAGTATAGCATGTCGTTAAGTTACTTTTTTAGTTACTTTTTAAAGTTACTTTATATTTGAAGATACTCAACTTAATTTAATTAAGTCATAGTACAGCATGGTGTTGATGAAGGGAGTTGCTGCAGTTATAAACATTTTAAAAGTTACTCTTTATTTTTAGTTACTTTTTGAGTTACTTCATTTTTTAAAGTTACTTTTGAAGTTACTTCATTTTTAAAGTTACTTTTGAAGTTACTTTATTTTTAAAGTTACTTTTGAAGTTACTTCATTTTTAAAGTTACTTTTGAAGTTACTTTATTTTTAAAGTTACTTTTGAAGTTACTTCATTTTTGAAGTTACTCAACTTAACTTAGTTATATTACAGCATGTCGAAAAAAGTCAAAAACAGTCTTATTATAGAATGTCGAAAACAGTCATATAAAAGATGATGAAACAATCATAAAAAGTCATAGTATAGCATGTCTATAAAAGTTACTCTATTTTTAAAGTTACTCTATTTTTAAAGTTACTTAATTTTAAGTTACTTTTTGAGTTACTTCATTTTAAAAGTTACTCATTATTTTTAGTTACTTTTTGAGTTACACCACTAATCCTAATATTCCACATACTGTTATCCCTGCATACATGAATAAAGGGGATTGCCTAAATACAAATATTACTAAGAAAACTGGAATTACCCGGTCTACAAAAATCTGAAGTAATGGGAGAAAGGTGTTGTTGCCTTCCAGTTAATATTAGCATTACCCATAAATCATATTCATACAACAAACAAGACTGGGTCACTACTGAATTGAGTATCCTAAAAATATGTTCATACCTTTAACACTGTGGAATTATGCATTTTATCAGAAATAAACTTGAAATGCTGTTCTTAAACACTGGTTAGACAACAGTACCCACGATTTGGACGTGACATTTTTTGGTACCACTTTCTAATTCGTAATAATTAGTTCAGACCTAAACTGACATTCCCATCAGCCTGGACTGTACGTTCTGAAAAGCAGTCTGTCCTTGACATACTAGGAGAAAAATAACATAACACTGTTCTCTGTCATCTACTTCTGATGTTAACCCAGACTCTGAAGGAGTAATCACATGCCAGATAGCAGTCTAAATGATTATAAAAACAGTTAACTTTGTCCTGTGTGAGCAGATCTCTAGATTGTCACAGCAAGATGACAATCGCGGCAGTAAATTAAGGACACATGGGTCCACTCAGTGGACACAGAGCAGCCTTTCGTTAAAGAGTAAATGATTTAAGGTGTGTTCATCTGCTGGCCTAGGCCTATAATTTAGTGCACTTGGACACAGAAAAGGATGTGCTGATTGACAATGATCAATGATTAGCCATACTGACTCATACTGAGTAAACAAACGCTATTGACTTCAAACCAAAATAATCTATATTACTTATTTACTGTCAAATTATTCCCTGGACACAATCATTTCAAGTGGATTAATAATACAGGAATTACCGTATAATCCTCTGTAATAATAGTAATTATGAATAGTGCATGTTATTTGACTAACCTCTAAAATACAATTGACAGGACGTGATCATATTCAAGAAAGATGATGTCAGTTTCCATAGTAGCCATTTCACATAGTGAGACCATTTTTAAAACTTGACGTCGCTGTAAAAAATTACCTGTTTGTAACCCCTAACCTTATTATAACAGTCTCATGAAACTTTACAACCACATACCAGAGACGGGGTATTCAGAGGAATTTACAGAAAAGATGCGTTTGTCATACGATTGCCCAAAAATGCAATTCTTGCAGAAATCTCCAAATATCGAAAGTTTTTAAAACCAAATCACAGCATTTGTGTCTTAATTTTATATTTTGAAGGGATTTCTGACTACTTTTATAAATGTTGGGGTTGTCAAAAATGATTCACTTTTGCACCAAATCTGTTTAACAAAAAGTATCAACCCAAAATTGCTGTAACAACTTTTGATACATAAATGAGCACAGGAATGGCATCATTTACTTACATCATGCTGTATACCACTTCTATGTGGCATATACTTCTGACCTGCTATCTCATCCTAAAGATCCCTTATCCCCCCTCTGAAAAAAACAAAAATGTGTCTATGTGAGGTCTCTGGAGCCGTATTAAGGTTGAGCTTCCAGTACTTCTGTGATATATAACATCTGTAAAATTTTCAAAACTGTCTAATTGTATTCATCTAGCTGCTTAGTCAGAAGTCAGAAGGACACTGGTTGATTTATATGACGGTGAACTTGGTAACGGTACAGGTTTTTTAGCAAGTTCTCTGAAATATTTTTACAATGTTGCGCTAAAGCACTTAACAGGCTGCTGCTGATTGCATGTCATCCATTTTTTATTCAGGTGCGACCAGACCTGCAGGAGCTTCAATACATAAGCCACGTTTTGCAGAAATTCGACAGAATACTGTTAGGTGTCTGTCTATGTAGATGGAGACCTTATTTTGATGCTGTCAATCACATCTTGCATAAAGCAGTAACCAGAGGTGAAAAAGGTACACTCTAAAAACTAATACAATGATGTACATAATTTAAATTGATCTTATGAATTGAGTAAATGTTAGTAAAAAATATCAAGTAAATCTTAATACCTACATTTAGAACCATGATATATAAAACTCAGCAGCTATAATTTGAATCCTATAGTAAATGCAAAAGTAACCCTAAGTCAAAACCACATAAATTGACATAATTGAAATTCTAGGTAGATAAAATTCTAGTAACTAAAAACAAGACTATAATTTAACAAAACAAATGTGCTACATTTACTCAAAGCTTTAAACTACATATAATTAACACTATTACATTTACTTCTTTAACTGTATTAACCCTTTACTCCTAGAGTAGAATATTGTCCTCAAGTTAAAATACTGTTAAAATGCATTTTAAAAGTACTTTAAAATGTACTCTGAGTAAACGTCACTTCCTTACATTTTAAAAGGGGGGTTATTAGGATATATGATACTATTGATAAATTAAAAGAAAATCTTGGCCACAAAATATATATTGCATTAAATGTCAACTTATACACAAGTGGAACAACGTCAGCAACAAGACCCCTTCTGTCCATACCAGCTGACTGGCACTCTGTCTGTGCAACTGATTATTAAATATATGAATATACAATACCGCCCTCCTCTGTGTAGTCTCGCAAGAAACAAAACTCAGACAATTAAACAAAAATTATGATTGACAATTAATAAGAGCGCCTGCAACTTAGTTTAGAATCAACAGTAGCACAAACATAACGAGCGCAGACATGGACATGTAGACAATACAAAAACACACACAGCACAGGAGAGACAGTTTGTACACCAGTTGCTTGGCAACGAAGTGGTTGTTGACGTCCCCATCAAGAGAGCAACGTGTTGTTGTACTCATCTGTCTGAAGGGCGAAGTGAAGTCCTCCGCGATCTGCCCCAGTGAACTCAGCCTGTCTGTCACTTTATAACCGATTCATTCTCTCGGATCCCAATGTGCTCCTCAAATTCAAACCATTTTTTAAAACGGAATAAAGCCCGACCGTCACAACTGTCTCGAGCAGCAGCAGCAGAGAGCACTTAGGCGCCTCACTGGAGGTAGCATATCCTCTGTGATCACAGAAGTCACAGCTGATGGAGCCAGCACATGAGCAAGTTTAGCATTTAGCATGTTAGCCAGCCCCTACTGAAAGCCTGCAGGTCACGAACATCATGGGTGTGTCACCTGGCGTGCTCGTGAACGCAAACATGTATAAGGTATCATTTCCGGAGTGCAGGGTGTCTCCTCTCTGGAGCTCTGCCCTCCACCTGCAGCTTCTTCTCTTTCTGCTGCTGCTGCTTTTGTTTTTGTAGCCTAAGCGAAGTATAGGTACTTTAATAGAACTTAAAATTACCGATTTAAAAAAGTATTTAATAAAAGCACAAGTAGCTGAATCGACTTTGCTTAAGTAAGAGTAAGTGCATTTTGTTGACATTAGTAATGTCAACAAAATGCTCTGGTAAAACCTCTGATGAAGGTAATGTCACATTACCTTCATCAGAGGTTTTACCAGAGCAGAAGGGTTAGGGTTATTATTTTGACTTCAAAAGGGTATTACTAAATTACCTCAGTTGGACTTCTTTTAATAATGACATGTTTGATTAAACACAATGTTCAGCTGAGGCGAATGTGGTATTTCATTAGTTTTGCAGGTATTTGGTGAAAAGCAATGGACAAATTAAGGATTGCACCTGATGGCACCATATGAAATTTAGGGGATCATCCGTTTTTACAATTTAACCTGTTGAGACTATGAATGTCAAATTGCATGGCAATAAATCCAATAGTTGTGGATACATTTCGCTCACAACCACAAATGTTAACCTACTGAGTTTGAACCTGTGAAGAAAGCTCATAAACAGCTGTAATTCTTAAGGAAACATAAGAGGGCCAAATTCCCGTGCCAAGTTCTTGTCAACTTTTACAGAGGAGCAATAGAAAGCATCCTGACTGGAAACATTACAAACTGGCATGTGTACGGCCCAGGACAGGAGGGCTCTACAGCCGGTGATTAAAACCGCAAAAAACATCATTGGTACCCATCGACTGAGCATCGGTGATATTGGTGAGAAGAGGAGACTGCGAAGAGCTAAAAGGATATCAAAAGACAAATCCCACCCCAGCCAGACACAGAAGTATCAGCTGACAAACCACCAGACTTCATGAAGCCATGAATATACAGTATGTACAACATTGTGCCAATCTGTGTAGGTATTCCACTGGATAAAATAAACAAATTGAAAGCTTTGACCTGCTCATGGGCATCATGAACATCTATTACACTTTTCATTTCCTTTTACATTAGAGTAAAAGTCAGGGGATCACCAACGTCAGTAAAGACTTCAGTCCCAACCAACCAACTGATGACCAGAACAAAACAAAGCTATATGTTAGATGAGAACAATCAGATGCCTGGTGCTACACACCAGCAGTGTGTGTTCACCATAATAGCATGATGAAATGATATGACTATGGGAGTTAAGTCAGATTTAGAATAGATACCACAGGATAGATTCACATACATTTGTATCCCCCAAACACAGGCTGTAAAGCTGTAAGCACAGTAGGAACACACCATGGTGACTCATCACATCGTCCTCTTTATTTCTCAGGGATTGAAGTTTTGTTTTCTCACACTGTGTGTTTGACCTTTGAGAAAAGCTCCCTCTGAACAGTCTCTGAGGAGCTCACAACATTCTGAGTTACATTATTGTTTAATTGCCTGTTTAATTGCTTTAATGTTCCTATAATGTTGTAAATACTATTCTAAAATGGGCCGTTCTCCATTCTTATTTGGTACTTTGAGTTTATTTTGATGCTAATACGTTTGTAGCAAAATTCTGAATGCAGGACGTTTACTTGTAACAGAGTATTTCTACACTGTAGTATTGCTACTTTTACTTAAGTAAAAGATCTGAGCACTTCTTTCACCACTGCTTAAATGAGGTGCAAAAACACACCTTTTTTAAATCAACATTCTGCTAGTTAGCTCAGACTCTAGAGAAATTAGGCCTCTAATGTCAAACAGGACGACTGCAGCTGCACAGCATGTACAGTCTGAGCTTGAGAACATGCAACAAGAGAGAAATCTGGAAAAACACTTTACACAGCCAGAGAGACGGAAATAACCACAATGATGTAGTGTGCTGTGTGCTATTAGATGTTTTGTCACAGTTACATAAATGAATGAATGAATGAACAAAAACATGCTTGTTCATGTACCGTAGCATATACAAGATGTCGAACTGAATGAAATAAACCCCTCCTAAAAAGTCCTTGAAATATCTGACAGATGTCAGAGCCTGTAGTGAGCTGGAAATGTTACCTCACAATTTCACTACGCTGAAGCTCACCTTCAAAATTCAAGGAGAGCATGAATAGTGTTTTTCAACAATAATAGAGCATGTACCTGCATATTTCTTCTGTAGTTATCTTCATCTTCCATTTTTTCCTTTTTTTGCTTGAGAAGAAATTCCCTTTATGCCATTAATATCATTCTTCAAAGTTTCTAAAAGAGGATCTTGGTTTGGAGGGACAGAAGATGAATAAAATTTCCAAATAAATCATTTGACATTTACAATTCTTTTACACAAACATTTTTTAGTCTGACTCAAACGACACATTTTATTCACAAAGTTGAGTGTGAACTGTCACTCGTTTGTGGTTGTTGTGTTACATTTCCATTTGCTCCGTGTTTTGACTTCTTTCGAAAAGCTCACGAAAAGGTGGTGGCTTTCCTCTGTCTTAACAGATCCTGCTGACAGGGCACAGAGCTATATGATTGGCTGCATGCCGGAGAAAGAGTGAGGAGAGTTAAACTCTACTGATTACAACAAATCTCTTGTATCTTTAAATGAATGTGGCGAAGGCACAGACACACTGAGCACAACTTCCACTGTGAATGTCACATCAGGCTCTCCTCTAACAGGCCTGGTCATCTGGCTTCACACAAGGCTATTGATTCACAATCATGCCAGCATATAGCCGGGGTGGTTTTGTCTCTGATTAGGAGAAACTCAGAGTCAGTTTGCACAAATGAAACACCATGCCTACAGAGCTACAGCTCTGATTGTCCTCCCCACAAAGGCTACTCAACATTAAGACATCACATCACCTCCTTATCAGTCTGCCCCTCGGCCCCTTTTACAAATATTTGAGACCGGTGAAGGATGATAGTTCAAACATTAGAGCCACTATGGCAGTGAGCTCAGATAGCACTGTGACCTTTTGGGCATGCATAAGGGTGCTTGTCATGAGAATCACTAATATCTGACATTAGAATGTTCATGGTTCCTCTGTATTTCTCACAAAAAAAATAAAATAGTGTTTATCAGCTGGTCAGGCATTGTGCACTCTTTCATAGCAGTCCCTCTTGAAGAATATATAGTGAGACCATAGAGGAACAAAATACAGAAATTAAAAATGTAAAAACCTATATAAAACTATATAACCTATATAAATAGCTTTTGTTTATGTCACTCTACTGAGGTGCATCGTAGATGGTTTTCCGTTGATTCTATGAAGCCTAAATATCTTCCACGGAGACACGTGCGTCAGAAGCTCCTTCAGTCATTAGAGCTGTCAGTCTGATTTAAAGGCAGATATAAAAGAGAGCCATACCCGTCAGCCACCTGTTGATCGCCTGGCAACACACGATTAACGCTTAAAACATTGCCACATAAGTAATTGCAATTCAAATCAATACTGATGCACGAGAGGTTCCCGCGTCAGCGCTGCTCAGAAACAATGTGAGTTGGTCAGTGTGAGAAGCGCGCATCTCTGCCAGAGGCGCACAGGGGCTCCGCGCTTTATCTCTCCAGCAATCATATTCTGCTTCTGAAAACTGAGAACCAACACACGGTAGGTGTGCTACTTTTTTTTTATCCGATTCCAAACGCGAAATGTGTATGTTATCTAGCCTACATTTAGCCTAACTAAAAGTCAGTGCAGCAAATATTTGAGTGGAAAAGAGAAAGATGGAGATGAAGCAAACAAATGCGTCAATTCGGTATCATTTCATTTTAAAACGCTTTTCTTATTCGAGTATGCTTGAGTTTAGATGATTGGTATTCTTTATTGGTGAATATATTTTTAATGCCTCGATGGTTGTTCAACTAAACTGTTAAAATGTATTTATTCATCCTGCTTGGCAGAAGGGATATGCCTATGCGGTAGTGTTGAAACCAATTCCTAAATATATATATATATATGTTTTTTTTCATGCGTAATACAGCCTATTGTTTTCAGAATCATTATATTCTTTGAATGACGATTTTGTAAATCAAACGTAACAGTTTCCTCTGTCTGACTAGTTATGCTGTATACATGCATTGTATTGTTTATTGTATACATATCTGATATCGCGTCAGTTGTGCTGCTGAGCCTCCTGTAGGCCTATGTGCGACGCTATAACGTCTGAAAGTGATTTCAGACTTCTTTTTGCCATTATCGTGACGTAAAATCAGAGGGAGCATATATAGAGACAATAGTTTTGAGATAACATAAGAAATAGCTACAAAAACCTATTTACAAAACTGCACATGTTTTTATACGGTAACAATTCAATTAATCTTATTCACCTTGAGACATAACTATAGTGTAATACCTCTTCTTTACTTGTAACATCAAGCATTTTGATTAAGTGTCATCTGGAGAATTGTGGATGGTTGAATCGTTGTTTTGTCTGTTTTTTGTCAATTCTTTCAAACACAGTCTCGATCTGAACGGTACATTTAAAATGCAACAAGTCTTTGCAAAGTGTGCCACCGCTGAGTGAATTCATTATCCCTTTGCTCAACATTTATGCACTAATCTTCTAATTTCTCATACAGTCATATTGCCACAATATGTCCTTTATATGTCTCCAGCTGAGCTAAATATCATTGCATTGAATCGATGTAAATTGTAGACAATACCCTCTGTGCTGTGCACATACACCCTGCACATGTAGAGTGCATAGATAATAGCCCATGGCACAGCAGATCTGAGTCATGGAGCAGAGTTTGCTTTGATATTCATTCATGTTTCTCTTTAAGTTCTGAAAATCTGATGAAATAACTAAAAGGGACCTATACCTGTCTCACAGTGGAAGACAATGTCTACAGCAATAATGTCATTTAAGACTTCAAACTTATCATTTAGTTCGCCAATGTACAGTACAGTGATATTCCCTTTGGAGCTATACAGGACTACAAATTGTGTCATCACAAAGACAAGAATTATAAGCAGCCAGAAGAATTTGTTCACTAAACAGTAGATCTTATCAGCATTCAAAAGGGACATATGTATAAACGTGTCTATGCAATAGAATTGATGTTCATCAGTCATTCAGTTTATTCTTGGGTTTGGCAGTGATGTTTCACTGCACGTGGTTGAATACCTGCACTGTATTTGATTGTATTCATGATTTCACCCCTCCAAGGTCAACATTAGCCCTTTGGGATGGAGGGCACAGGCAGCGGCTGGGCAGCTGAGCTCACCCCCCCATGCGTGATGCATGAGGTGAACGGCAATGACAGCAGTCAGGTCTTTGAGGTGGCGCTGCAGAACGGCTCCTCCAAGCGCAGCCCCCAGTTTGTGGGTGTAGAGCTGTTGCAGTCCTTCAAGCTGCTCATCATTCCCTGCTACACCCTGGTGGTTCTGGTGGGCGTCTTCGGCAACTACCTGCTCCTCTATGTCATATGCCGCACCCGTAAGATGCACAACGTCACCAACTTTTTTATTGGGAACCTGGCCTTCTCTGACATGCTGATGTGTGCCACATGTGTCCCCTTCACACTGGCGTACGCCTTCAACCCACACGGCTGGGTGTTTGGCCGCTACATGTGCTACCTGGTGTACCTCATCCAGCCTGTGACGGTGTACGTGTCGGTCTTCACTCTCACTGCTATTGGTGTGGACAGGTAAGGACTGTGGACAGACTATAAAAACATCCCCCTGGGATTTGTCAGCTTGAGGCATTTATTCATACTTAGCCACCCTGTTATGAACGACATATAAATGAAGAAATAATAGTCAAATACGAAAGAACCTGGATGCAGTGGATTTTTATGCCAGCTCTGAAAATAATTTAGTTTATACACTCAGAGTTTGTAGAACAACATTTTTTTTCCTAAGTCCTCCTGGAATTATCTAATGTAAGTTCTGAATTGTATTGTATTGTATGTAAGCTATTTGGAGGCCATAGCACTAGAGTGCCTCAGCTTGGGGTCAATGGGTGCATTATTATTTGCCTCTTTGAAAAGGGAATGGTATCCTTGAAAAGATTACAGATCCTCCACAGCTCTATACCGATATTGTGTAATAATCCTTTTCGTTGAGTTTTTCCATCTGTAAATCCTTTTTACACTAATCCTGCTTTGTCTGTTCACCATGGATACAGGAGAAGAGCTGAATTGGATTTGAATTTAATGAAACCTTTGTGGACATGATTTAAATAATTAGTTTGTTTGACACTGTCAATTTGGAATGTACTGCCTTCCTGTGGTCATTTTTAGAGCTGTCTTATCTGTTGTGCTAAACAGCACAGCAAACAATTTGTTTGCTGGAAAGCGCTGACTTGTGAATGCTGTTCTTCTTTACTTAACTCATGTTTGGCATATAAGGATGATCTAATCTAACTTCTGGTAAAAACAAATGTAGGTCAATCTCTACTCTGTTTCTTCATAGATACTATGCCACTGTTCATCCTTTGAAAAAGCGCATCTCAGTCTTGGCGTGCACCTACCTTCTGTCTGGGATCTGGCTGCTGTCCTGCGGTCTGGTGGCTCCAGCTGTGGCTCACACATACCATGTGGAGTTTAAGAATGAGGGCTTCACCATCTGCGAGGAGTTCTGGATGGGCCAGGAGAGGGAGCGGCTGGCCTACGCGTACAGCACTCTCTTCATCACATACGTCCTGCCTCTCTCGGCGCTCTGCATCTCGTACCTGTGCATCTCTGTCACACTGCGGAACTGTGTCGTCCCCGGCCACCACACCCAGAGCCAGGCAGAGGCTCAGCGCATGCGCAAACGCAAGACCTTCCGGCTGGTGAGCCTGGTGGTGGCAGCATTTGGCGTCTGCTGGATGCCAATCAGTGTGTTCAATGTGCTGCGTGACATTGACATTGACCTGATTGATAAGCGGTACTTTCTGCTCATTCAGCTGCTCTGTCACCTGTGTGCAATGAGCTCCTCGTGCTGTAATCCTTTCCTCTACGCCTGGCTACACGGCCGCTTCCGCGCTGAGCTCCGCAAAATATTTAAATGCCGCCGTCGCATTGGAATCTCGGGCAATAACGGTGCCACCGCCAGCGTGGTTTTGTGAAGCTCCTGTGTTTTGGGCTACTGTTGGTTAATCCTTGCTTCTTTGGACAGAAAAAGGCAGCCACATTATGAGTACCATAATTCAGTAGCCCTGTGTTAAAACTGCTGTTTACCAATACGCTAAGAGTACTCCACCAATTTAGCACTGCCCTCTTATAACATTGTCGGACTCACAATGGACCGTTTGAAAAAAGGATCATGATCAATGTAGCAGAACCAGATATCTTCTCTTTTACTCACATTCTTCTTGCGAAAACCTGGCACCTACATTACCCACAATGCAGCTCAACCACAGTTAGGTTGGCGTTTCGGGTGTATAACTGGTTACGACTAATGTTGCCTTCAACCGACCAGCCTCAAGCAGAGATTAAGAGCAACTAACTTCTTTTTTTGAAATGTCTTTTTTTCGCATAAGAACTTTCTTTTTTGCCAGATTTAAAAATGGTTTTAATTAACTTCATGAAGCTGGTAAAATGATCTATATTGTTATTGTCAAGAGATATCATTAAAAGACCTAAACCAACAGATTATTTATCTGTCTTTTAATACTTTCTCTGATTTAAATACACACAGTGCTTGTAGAATCAGTTCATTGATTTTTCTTTCCTTCGTGGGATTGTTAACAAGAATATAACCAGACTTATTCTATCCATTAATACATAGTACTGTAGTTGTTCTTTTTATTGTAAGTTTAGAAAATAAAAAATAAAAATAAAACAATTTCTTGATCAACTTTACTTTACACAAAGCTCCACAAACCAATGACCACCATGAAAAAAGAACAAAGGCTCTTCACCGTCTCTTGGACTGCAAAGCAGCTATTGTGTACAATAAAACATCCTAAGTGTGTTTCCATGGCAAAGTTTGATTATTATTCTCGTTTGTGTGCGACTATATTACATATTATGAGCCACTAGTATGTTTACGTGATATATAATAGGACAACTGCAGTTGTCGATGCAACATGTATCTGTTTGAGTGCTTATTAGATGACAATTATGTTTATTAATATTTATATTACGTATGTAGGTGATATTTCTTTCCAAATGTTCATACAATAATTGTAAATAATCACAGATACAAAGAATGTGGTGAAATATTTAGTGTCTTTATTTAAAATAAAACCACATTTTGCTCAGCGTCACTTCCTTCAAAAGTGTTACATGGACTGTAGTAGTATTGTCATGTCAACAGACATCAGGCTGCACATTCTTTGAGCTCTCACTCCGGTACAAGAGAGGTAGCCAACAACTGTCCATCCGGCAAATCACACACACAACTCATTGAAACGTTTTGAAGGCACAGGTCTGTACATTCTCAAGATTAATATTGCTATAGTTGCTGACAAAAGATAGAATAACATCGTCATAAAGGCATAGATGTTCATTTATTAGTGTAGTTCAAATACAAAGGCAAGGCTGGTTGGTTATTACTGATACTGAGTCGATTACCGTCTCTCTCTGATTATTTATCTTTATATTTATATTTGGTTTTCACTTACAACATAGACCACAGTGATCAAAACCTCACATTATTATTAGGAGAGTTTGATTCTGCGCTATTACTTGCATAATATTTCAAACAATGTACACAGGCGTCATAACAATCACATGAAAGAAAAACCGATATGCCTGCTGCCATGCAATTCATTCTATGCACAATACATAGCAGCTGCTTGCTGTTATTTATTGCTGATTTTCTATTATTATTATTAACACCTCTTTGAAGCAAAAATAGGCACAATATGTTTTTAAGGACTGGACGACCAGCTGACATTCGCCTGTGGTGAGTTAAACGATGCAGGAATGTTTTTAAATGAATGTTTAAAAATATATGTGCAAGTCAAAAGGTTCAACGAAGAAAACACAAAATAAGGTTTCAGTGGTAAAAGTCAATGTGCCCTTGTTATACAAATAAACTTAATCTTGAATTTGGATGGTTGTTTAAGGTTATGTATATCATCATTCATTGCACAGAAATAAGTTACACAAAGCCACGTGTCGAGAGTTAAAAAGGCCAGATAATAATCTTTGAAAGAAACATCATTAGTATATCAAATAAAGCTCCACCCAAGTTTTATCAAGTATGGTATATATTAGTAAAAACGTTGAATAGATTTTCATGTAACAATTCTTTTTAAAGCAAATTCCAGTACCATAGTGTGAAAACAAATACATTAATTTGCTCATATAAAGATGTTTGACTTGCTTGTTATTAAAGATGCACCGATACCGATGCTGATATCAGATATCGGTCCGATACCGACTCAGCTGGGTCTGGTATCTGTGACAATGGGCTGCTATCGGGTACCATTCTTTGAATAAATAAAATAAAGTAACATTTATATCTATGTGTTCATCTGTTACATTTTGTAACACATGCATAACAAAGTTAGGAAAGCAATGTTTAAGTCAAGCCTGATTGAATGATCCCCGTCACTTCCTCCCAGTGAGGCATACAGCTTATTCATTTAACACTGGTATCCGAGCGGTACTCGCTATTGGCTGACACCCAAAGCCCAGGTATCGGAATCGGCACTGAAAAAGTTGGATCTGTGCCTCCCAACTAGTTATGAAGTGTTATTAAAATTTCCAGCATTCTCAAACAAATTTGACTCTGAAACTAAGAAAGTGCATAATGCTCCGAGACCCTCATCGAGATCTCTCGGCACACAGCGACAACAGTACAAACGCACAACAAACATAACGGTGTCCTGAAGCGGGACTCGGTTCTGCCAGCAGCCGTTACCTCACTCTGGTTTGTCAGCGTTAAGAGATTGCAGGATGCCGGGCTGCTCGTCTATGACGCGTACCAGCAGGTTGTCGATGTACTCCTCGAGCTCCACAATCTTAGACTCCTTCTTGGACAGGTCGGCCTGCTGCCTCACCACCATTGTGATCAACTCTTCCTGCGTCAGCTGAGTGAAAGGACCACTGTCCACTGCGTTTGCCACCTGAAGGGAATGAGGAACAGTGAATTCAGTACAAGATTGATTTAATAGATATTGAACTGTTAAGAGATGTATTTGTTATCCTATTTGCACTGTAAAAACATATTTAACAATTGACAAAACCAATTCATATCACATGGTCATGGTGAGGAATTAACCTTCCAGGTCAATATTAACAATATTTTCTAAATCGACTGACACAATATTTCAGACGAGAAAAAAACCCTCTGAAGCTGCCCGTTGTTAATGAAGTTAATATTTGAAATTCATGGATCATTTCCAAGTACTGACTTAAAAAAGGTTGGCTCGTAGCTGTGAGTAATGTAGATAATGTTACAGAGTGAAATGAGAGTTTATGTATTGTGTCCCTCCTGTGAGGCGCTACGTCAACAAATCGGTTGATTGTTTTTGGTCCCATTTTGTCATGAATGTCAACAAAACAGTACCTGAACCTTCCGTGGTGTGCTCTCACGGACCTTTATCTCTCTCACAGCAGTGGTGCTGATTGGATGCTGGCTCTCTGAGCTCATGGGCTTCACAGGATGAGGCCTGTAAAGAAAGCACATTGATTATTGCAACGCCCTCAAAAGGATTACCGCAAGCAAGTACAATATACACAGAAACATCAGGAAAAAAAAAAAAAAAAAGTCATTTTCCACATCATTGCATACTGATCCGTGTGCAATATTCAGAATTAAACAAAAAAATGAATTAGTTGCCTCGAAACCACAAGCTTTCGAAATAGTCTCACCTAAGGCCAATCCCAACACCTGATCTGCTTCCCAATACAACAGCAGAAAGCCATATGCACAGTCTAGATAAAACAGCCCACAAATGCATTCTTGGTAAATTGCCTGTTCAATCTCACCTGCGTTGAGTTAAGGCTAGTCCACCTTCATTGCTATTCTGAGCACTGACAGGCTGAACATCCGAGGGTGAGACCCTCGCCCGCAAAGGTGCCTTTCCCCCAGACAAACCTCCTTCTGGAGATGCTGGTTCCACTTCCTCCATAACTACATTGAGGGGTTCCGAGGAAGTCAACGTAGAGCCAAAAGGTTCAGCTCCAAATGGATCTTCGCTTCCATAAAATTCATTTTGTGTTCTCCCATCAGCTGGAGGCTTCGGTGTGATAGACCCATCCCTGACCCCTCTTGCGGAGAGGACTTGATTAGCTGTGGTTATGGTCGGTTCTTCTTTATACACGGGCTCTTGTCGAGACTTGGAAGTCTTATTATCCAAGTGAGTTGTGGACGGAAGACTTTGTTTTTGTCTCGGTGAATTCCTTCTTTGGAAAACCGGACTGACCTGATTTGAATCTTCATCTTTTTTCATGTACTCGCTGGGTTTGTTTGAATCGCTGCCATTAAAATCAGCAGTCTGTTTCTCTTGACTAAAAATGTTATCAAGATCGCCCGGGGTCATTCCCCGATCTTCGACTTTCTGCTCTCTTTGTACACTGCCGGTAGAAAAGGGATCTACTTCCTGGTTCGGCTTCAGCTGTGCCCACGGGTCTTTGGAGAGGAGCTCAGTGCTGGGGAATGGGTCAAACTCTGCCTGCCTGCCTCTTGTGACCATGCTGCTCATACCTGAACTAGATTTAGTTTGGATGTTACTGTTCATGCGTTTGTCTGAGACCACTGGTGTCACAGCAAAGTCTTCTTGCTGTACTGGCTCTTTGACACTAGCCCTCTGTCTGGGTTTGGCTGTGGGTGCCTGTGTATTCACAGTGACTGGCGCTTCTCTTTCACCATCTTGTGTTGTTGTCTCCATGTGGCTAGCTGATCTGGGTGCATGTGTTGCTCCAGGAGGTGGACGTAAAGCCCTCCTTGCTCCATCCCTGGACATCTCCGGGACTCTTTCTCTGCTTGTGTTTGCAGGTCCTGAGACTGCGGGCAGATTAGGCCTCATGAGAGATTGGTTGGCAGTATTCCGGCTCTGTGTTTGACTGTAATCTGCTGCTAATCGAGGGTCTGGAGGCGCGACTGATTTAGGGGGCGCTGGGGCTGCTGCCTTTTTTGATGACGTGGGTTTGGTCGGCTGAGATTGTGTTTGGTAATGCCTCATAGCGGGACTCTCCTGTGGGACTGAAAACCCAGCACTGGGTTCATTCTCCTCTGGGCCGTCCACACTCATCTCCGCAAAGTCCATGTGTTTCTGATTGACCTCAGCGATTATATGGTCCCATCGGGTGTGCCCTTGCACTCCGTGTCTCTTGTGAGGAAATAGGGTGTCATAATCGGGAAGTGGTACAGACATTTTGCTGCCTGGCTGTGGTTCATCTTTCTCTACATATGCAGGGTTTGTGATCTCTCCGACGGGTATATGAGCGGTATTTCCTCCATTTTGGGCCCCATGTGTTGTGTACAAGCGTGGCACGGGGGCTCTTCTTTTCTTGTCCGCCATGAGTGAAGATCGCACAAATCCTGTGGACAAATCCTCTGTGCTGCCACGGGGAGAACCAGGCGGGCTTTGACTTATGTTCGGTGGAGCCAGGGAGGAGTGGAGACTGGAGAAAGTATCGGGGGAGTCAGACGGGACACTAGAGAGGGTGGATTCAGAGGTGGCTGGGGAAGGACACAGCTGACTGGGGACTGTTTGGCAGTCAGCGGGCTCAGACTCCAGAGATTGAGTATATCTGCCAAGGAGTGAAAACAAGGCCTACAGGTCAGTGTGACCATCACAATAACTAAAGTCATATCCACCAATGTACAACCCATCACCAATTTGACTAGCATCTCCCATGGCAAAAAAAACGATTAAATTCCCATCTACAACCACACACCATTGATCCCTTAGACAGTTTAGTTTTAGACAAAATTGTTCATAAAATGGTCCATCTTAGTGGCCAGCCTACAGACAGAACTTCTAATAGTCACGTGTCTTTACGTTCCAGTTTCTGACATTTTTTGGCTGACCAATATGAAAAGACTACAATGTGACATTTCTGCTTCAAGAGGATTCCACTGAGATTATACTAGGTATACCAACATCTAACAAAACATCACAAATAAATCACACAAGCAACTTTAAATGCCCAAAGGCTATCTGCCATCTAGCAAACATTTTTGAAAACAAGGACCTGATGTATTGCATCAGTGACAATAGAAAGAACAAGCCCCTTACCACGATGACTCAAGAATAAAAGATCCAGTCCAAAAAACAACTCTAAAGAAACCGCAGACGTCGACAAGGAAAGTAACACGGTAACACAAGTCACTCCTTACGAGCTCTGGGAAGTCTACAACCTGTTCCACAAAAACCTGACGAGCACAAGCCACACCCAGATTCTCATCTGCACTGAGGCCAAACTGGTCAAACTGGTCCATCAACCGTTGGACAGAATTCTGAGTTTTGGTCATTCAAGACAGCCACAAGGTTGAGTCTACATAGACAACCCGGAAACTTGTGGAATTCCCAAGTTTAAGTGTTGACAGAGATGGTGGACGGTAAACATCTGACACAAGTGTGTTGGTTTTCTTCAATAACATTTCTAATTGACATGCGTCTCTTACTCGAGCATGGATAACAAAGACGAGAAAAAACATGATTGACCTGTACGTGCTGCTTTTGTTTTTTAATGATCGTGACAGTGAATACAGAGGAACGGTGTTGTTCCTGAGATTTATTATCTTCTGCATCGATCGCCAGGTGGTGTGGAGGTTCACCCTTACACAGATATCTTTAGCTTTTATCTTTTTAAACTGATTCTGCTGCTGAATCAGTTGGACATCTTGGCTATATCCTTCAAACACATCTTGTAGACCCTTCTGTCTGCTTCTCTCTGAAATAGCTTTTACATTTTTCAAGAAATTAGGTCAAATTTATTCAGGGAGTGCAGTTAGTGACAGTGACGAGCTCTATGGTAGCGGAGAGCTTGATGGAGTAGCAGCAGGGGGCGGGGCAAAGGGACTGTTAGTGTTTTCTGGTTATATAAAATTCACACACCAACAAAAAGACAATAGCATGTGCAGTGTAATTTGAATACCACCTATTGATGGTGGTATTCAAATTCCAGTCCCGACAAGCAACCAACAGCAACCCCAGTGTCATAACACTGACATAACAGTTACATTTATTACATAGCATTAGTGCAGAGTAACTTCAGGAGAAGGCCTACCTGGGTTTGACTGCAGACACTTTAGCAGTACGGTTGAGGAAGCCAATGACAGACGGGGTTTGTGGCTTGCTGCTGGATTTCTGATGATCAGCTGGTCTTTCATTGCCAATATCAATGTCCTCAAACGTGCTGGAGGAGGGCTGGGAGATCGGCTTATCAGGATCTCCTGAATTGCTGCTAGGAGCTGTTGTGGGTAGCTCCTCTTTTTTCTCCTCCTTCTTTCTGATCATTCCGAACAGAGACGACAGCCTGTCGCTCATGGAGGCCTCCTCCTGTTGTTTCAGCTCCTCGGATCTGCGTCGCTCCTCCTCCAGCCTCTGGTGTTCTGCCGCTTCCTCCTCCTCCTCTCTCTGTTTCTTCCTCCTCGCCTCATCTTCAAGGAAGCGTCTCTTCCTCTCCTGTTCCTCTTGGTGTCTGCGCTCCTCTTCCTCCTGCAGCCTCTTGGCCTCTACCCTGTACTTCTCCTCTTCCTCCAGCCTCTTGGCCTCCGCTGTGTGCTGTGTGCCTCTCTCCTCCTCCTCCGGATGCCGCTGTTGCTCCAGTATTGCCCTGTCTGTAGATTCGTGCTTGTGGGAGGGAACAGGCACACTTATAAAGCAATCTACAGGGACTTCTGTGGTGTGTTTGCGGACATCCTCTACGGATCCTTGGCCTGAGCTGTTCAGACTGAGAGTAGATCCACTGTGGGGATCCGTCTCCTCTGCGTACACATGGCTGCCGTTGATGCACAGGTTGTCACTGTTGCTCTGCTTGGAGCGACCCAGAAGGGAGAAAGGACCCATAGAGTGCTTGCTGTCAGAGCTGCCTGTTCGCTTGTGTCCCAGGAATTTGAATTTCTTTTTAACTGTTGGAGGAGAGACAAGGAAGCATGTTTACATTGTTGACATGCAAAACACCATTATCTAACTTGCACTGCAGAGGGAAGACAGAACTGTCGACATACAGAGTCTAGAAAGGTTAAGTTACCATCAGGAGAGTCCACATTGAGGCCAGATGAGCGGCTGCCACTGAGAGAGGAATTCTTCTCTGGAAGAGTCCCCAGCGTAGACATGGACTGTGAGACGTTACGCTGCAAGTTTGATTTGGGAGCAAAGAGGGTTTTGAGTTTGGATTTCTTTTTCACTCCTTGGGACTGATTGAGTGACTGTGCGTCGGCCTCTCCCTCGCTGTCTGTGAAGCCCTTGCTGAAGGAGGGAACGATAGCTGAAGCAGAGTCGGAGAAGCCATCCTTTTTCTTCCCACGGACTTTGTCCTTCAGCTTGGAGATGCGGGAGCGTGGTTTGTCCTGCATAGAAATGTCCAACATGCTAGCTGACATGTTGTTTCTCATGAATTGGATATCTAGCAGCACCTCGCCCCGCACCTTGTCCTGTTTTCCACTCTTGTCCACCAGCTTGAACCAACTGCAAACGACAGAAAGAAGGAATTAGACGTTAAAGATGGAGTTTTTGCAAGAACGTTGGGTTTTTCAGAGAACAAATGATAAGCTTTTTACATTTTAAATGTTAATTACACTGCTATATAGTCTATTCAATAAATAGGTCTATAAACTATATTAGTGTATAGACCGTTACAATTATTAGGTGCTTAACTGAAATAATATTGAATTGATTTATAAAAATTCTTAAAAGAATAATAATAATAATAATAATAATAATAACAATCTTAAACTGCAGGCTTATTTAGCCCCTTTTGCTCAACAAACAACAACACCTCACTAGAGGTGGAACAATTAATGGACAAATGGTTAAACAATTAGTCAATTAGTCAACAATTCCGATAACTGTTTAATCGACTAAGTCATTTGGTCGATTAAACAGTCCTGTTGGTCGGACAAAAGAAGCAATTGGAAGAACAATTTATCGATAAATCTAAAAAAATATTGACTGATGTCTGAGTCTAATGAATCTCATGTTCAACTGCCGTGTGTTCTTTCAAAAATACCTGCCAGTAAACGATACGTATAGTCTCACTTTAAACCTTGTGCCTCACTTTAAAAAAAGTTGCTTTGGTGTCGTTAGAGGACAAAAGAATCTGCGTCAAAAACTGCCATAAAAATATAATATAATAATATTATTTTCCACTTTTCAAAGTGTTAAA
Organism: Leptoclinus maculatus; assembly: GCA_032191485.1. Classification (NCBI taxonomy): domain Eukaryota; kingdom Metazoa; phylum Chordata; class Actinopteri; order Perciformes; family Stichaeidae; genus Leptoclinus; species Leptoclinus maculatus. The sequence goes on from JAVDOI010000005.1 coordinate 22,931,122, forward strand.
TCTTTTAACCAACATCAGTCCTGGTCACAATCACCAAATATTCATATTTATTTGAAAAACAATTATTTTCCATATACTAAATGGGGGGGAGGGTTATCACAGTCTGAGAAATGTCAATGATGAGCAACGTTGTTTTTGATGCATTGTTATTTTTTGTAGGTGTAAGATTAAAACATTTTAAATTGTCCCTAACTAAAACTGCTATAGAAATACTAAATATTAATATTATTGTTCACTTTCACTGAGGTTCTTTTTTTTAACCAATATCAGTCCAGTCCTGATAATAACAACCAAATGTTTTCATTCATTTTAGGAGTTTTAACCCTTTAAATTACAGTTTTTGAGATGATGCCACTATGTTATTAAATGAAAAAAACGTAAATTGCATTATATTCTGTATACTAACCGCTATGCAAACATTTTATTTTTAAAATCAGTGATTAGCAACAATATTGATTTTGAAGCATTTCATTTTTTATGCAATATTAGATCAAAGAATCTCACCTGTTAATTGATAGGCCATGTAAAATATCCATTATTGTTTATATTTGATTACCCTTCAAAAGATGTTACCGTCTAACTATTTTTACAAAATATAATGTCCAACATTATATTGTAATAGCCTATTACCTTATTTTGCTCTAGAAATAAAGCACAACTAGCCAACAAGATCACTTTGAAGCCATGAGCGCCTCTTGCTCTCGGCTCATACGGTCACAAACATTTGCATGTAGCCACAGAAGTACACCTCTACAAAGTTTAATACATTTGGTAAGCTGGCCTGCAGAGCTCCTTAATACAGCAGCAGAGACCTGAATGAGAAACAGGAGAATAGCAAACATTTGCTCCATAGAGTAAGCATGACAAAATAACTCAATTTGGTTGAAACTAGTAGAAACTACAGTTTTGAAGCGAGGGTTTGACAGCCTGTTATAATAGAATGTATGACTTTATACTGCAATGGCCGGATCAAAAATGTAGGTTTCAGTGGGGACATTTGTGTCCTGAAGGAGCCGAGTGTCTGTATTTTGGCTATGCAGGTTATTATAGACTTAAATTAGGAGCTTAGGTTCAACTCCCAGAATTAGAAAAAAAATGTAAAAGCTAAAAATATCCCTAGTGAGGCACAAGGGTTAAAAAAAATGAATACAAAAACAACATACTGTAAATAATCTACTGGTTCTTAATAGCTCGGACTTCAAATGTGTGTCTCTTTAGATCTGAGACCGATAGGCGTCATTAACGTGTGTACAGCTTGTTCCTGTTCCTTGTTGGGAGCAACATGCCAACCACAGATAAAGCCCGACAATCACAGCTTTGTCCGGGGTCACCCCTCATGTGCTCTCTGTTGCACACAATCAGCACTTATTGATGGCGAGGGAAAGGTAGGAGTGTTCTGGAGAACTCGTTCTAAAACCACGCAATTAGTGCCAATACACACAACCACTTGTACAATTGAAGCCTTGCCCTTGCTATTATTAGATGTACTAGTGTAGCAGAAGTGCCCATTATAGCAATGCTTTCCATTTTAAACTGCTCTACAGCAGAACCCACAGCAGATTGTCTTTATTTCTTTGGCTTAATCTAAGATTCCACTGCATCAAAAAACTAAAGTAATTCCAGTAATGTAATACAAACTGTACATTAATATACATATTTGTATAGGATAGCTACAAAAGTAGAAACACAATTGAGACAATCAACCCCGTCTTCTGCATTTGGCCACAAGTTCTCATCCACATGATCCATCCCTGACAATCATCTGCAGACATGTCCACACAACCATCATCCACTCATCGTATCATTAGGCTGCCGGTCATAAACCTACCACCTCCATGAGGTTGAGGAATGCAGAGTATGGACTGTAAACCACTCTGTGACTGTAAAAAGAATGATGAAGCATCACATCGTACAATGTACAGCTCTGGATCCTGCCTCACTGCAGCATTCGTTTTAGTGTCATGCACTGTAGCAGACGTCCAGGCAGAGTCTCCAGTCAGGAAACAAGCATGGGAGTGAACCAACATTCCTCAAACACTTTCAAACACGCAGGGAGGTGCTGCGCAGTACGTAATGTATTGAAAGTCACACTGAGCCTAATTCAAACACTTCTCATCTCCCACCCTAGACCAAGCGTGCCAAGTCAAACAATCGCTAACTAGGTCGAACCACAAGGACAGAGAGAGATCACACTTCCTCCGGCCAATCAAGAGGCTATTCGTGTCTCGTCGACGTCTATTACGGCAGTATGGAGACAATGAATTATTAAAGTTATTAACAGACGGTCAGGGTGTACATGTTCTGTTGTTTGCATAGAAATACAGGGCTGTACCCGATACGCGTCATCGCCAGTCCTGCTGGACAGGTTCCTCGGTTAATTGTCAAGGGCACTTCTCTTTTCATGTCTAATGATTAACAGGAGAGACTGTATTTAAACCAGAGTGGAGTCAGTCTATGAAGTAAAGATGTGTCACTACTGTAAAATATAGATTCCCCCAAAACACCTGTTTAACACTCACTGACACTAACATTTCATTTTAAAGGTTTTTAAGAATCAGGTAATAACTTAAAAATCACCAATAGACTCTGCAGGAAAACGTATTGGATCATATTGTTTTAATTCTCTGAAGGTGATTCTCATGTTTGGTGGATAAAAAAAGAGAACCAGGATGGGAGATATTTTTAGTTCCACTGCTCTGCTCTTTGTTTACTAAATAAATATTGTGGCTCTTGTGTCTGAACAGAAATAACAACCTGAACCTGTCCAACAACTGTCCAATGTGTAACTCAACAGACACATACATTGGTTGAAAGAGAATTATTCTACTTAATAAAATGTATTAATTGTTTGTCTCCAAACTGTAAGAATGTGTTGCTTTTTGGTAAGTAATTGTAAACTGAATATCTTTGGGTTTTGGACCGTGGGTTGGACGAAATAAGTGATTTGTAGATGTTAACTTGGGTTTAAGGAGATTGTGACTGAAATGTTATGGACCAAACAAATGAGTGATGGAGGAAATAAGCCCTTGATTGATCACTATTTTAATGAATAGTTAGCTGCAGCCATAAAAAAATGAACTGTTAACACTTTATGAAAATAATCTCTTTGTTATAAAATGCACTCAAAGCAAACTTTTAAACCACTTCACACCAAACCTGAATGCCTTAACGTCTATTCATTTGTGACATTAAATGACTCCTTTTATCATACGAGCTCAAATATACCCACACTGTATAACCTATTTTCTTCTCGAATACACTGTATTGTGTTGAGAGGCAACGGCAAAGCTCCCTTTCAGCTGAATAACAAAGTCCTCGATGTCACACCCTTTATCAGCAGGACAGTAATCCAACACCATGCGCTTCAAGGCGAAGACACACATCCAATACCCTTAAAGGAGACAGAGGGACTGAGCCAAGCAGGCAGAGTGAAGGAGTTCAGGACAGCTCATGGAATGACCTTTGCCATTAAAGTGTCTGAAACTTACTGAGCAAACACAAGATAACGTTTCAGATATGACGGTACAATAACCAAGTGAATGACATCACAATAGTATCAAAGCTGCCCGAAGTAGAGCAACCTCACTCGGTCTTTACAAAAGGTCACATTTGGAACTCAAGAGTCCATATATTAAACCATCTCTATCTTTAAAAATACTCTTACGTAAAAAGGGTGTGTGTATCCAAATTGTTTTTGATTCCTGTCGCACCCATGCTACGTCAAACCATGTGTCATCGTGCCAAATATCTGGGTGTGAGCAGATGCATTTGTTAGTTAGTAAAGCTAGTAAACAGCCCCGAGGAATGTGCCAGATTAACAGCAGCAATGTGAGATACCAGCTGGCCGCTACAAAGTTATGAAGTAAAAGTCTCAGTCAAAGATTTAAAGTTAATTCAATGGAGAGAAAAGACTGCATCGTTCATTTGTGTCTCTACTTGTCCCTGAAGTTAGACTTGGCTTGATTAGATGGATAGATAATTCACTGCTGCATTTCACACTTTATGCATACGTGCAGTTAAATATTCCAACATTAACAACAAGATACATTTGCTGAATCATTCACAAGGTTTAGCAGTAATTGTTTAGAGCGGTATAACCCCTCAGGAGCATAGAGTGTGGTCAAATGAAGATCAATACAAACCCAGATAGGGATATGGTGGGGTCAGGGACCAACCTTTGTTTACCACCTATTTCATTTCAGATTGAGACCCACACACTCAGACTGTGGACTACTTTCGTTCTGTAAAGTTTGCAGAGACCTTCTGTGGTGATGCTGCACTGGAAACAAACTGGAACAAAGGTTGAAGCTGGATTCAGAGAAGAAAATAAGGAAACAACTTTGTTTGCATGAACTAGTGGAAACCTAGTAATAAACAAAGGGAAACACACCTAATACGAAATGAGTTCTCAGCCTATTGTGGATCAGTTTAAGGAACATGCAATAGTGTGAAACAGGTTAGGCCCACACGTCAGTAGTCACTTACTCTGTCTTTTTGCCGGGGTTGTTGTCATGCAGATCCAGTAAGTTCACCACAGCTTGACCCAGGAACTTGTCGAGCCCCACCTGAGCCCGGTGCATCACTATGATGTACAGCGTGCAGCGGTCCCCGTTTCCCGGGTGGAAGAGCGGCAGGTCAAACGAAGCCTCTTCTTTCCACACCGGGTCGACACATTTCTCAGACACAGAGGTAGAAAACTTGTCTTTGGCCACCTGCATGATGGCGTAGGCGTCGTTGGTGCCATTTTTGCCCTTAGCACGTAGGTTCCGACCCTGGTGCACCGTTACGTGGACATTCGTAGGGAACCACTGCTGGCTCTGGTCGGCCAGAGACATCTCCGAAAGCCTGCTAAGCTTTTACCAAAAGTTAATCCGAGTTGTCTTTATTAAAGAGCTTACTACTGCGGGCTGTTGGCTAACCCTCTGAACTCTTGTCTACCTTCGCCGTCCTCTGCAGCTGTAGGTTTAGGTTACCAGGCTTCACTTCGGTTCAGGAAGCTCAGGTTGATGTCGTAACGTTACCTCTTCGTAACGCTATATCTAAGACTCTAATAACTAGTGATGTGTCCTTCGTGTCGAGGCTTCGAAGCTTGTGTCGAGTAATCCAGGAAGATTTTTATGAGGCGCGTATCGAGGCTTGTGTTGATGACGTAGGTGGTGACGTTCGAAGCCTCGCGAACCGCCGGTACCACGTGACTGATTCAGGAAATGGTTCACGGGTTTGGCGTGTGATTCGAAATAAAAGGGGCAGCGAAACGCAATGAATCCCCGGTCACATTTTGTGTTCTTAGGACTTTACTGCGCGTTTGTTTGCAAACTATTCAAGCTTCTTTTTTCTGCGATGGAACCAGCAAGAAAGAGCCTCTTTGTAGTTGTTATTTTTTAAATAAAAATGAATAAAATGTTTTACGTGTTACATGTTGTCCCTAGTAAGATAAGGACAGTCACAGACCAAATATCACAAGCACATTCTTCCGTGGCTCAGTGGGTAGAGAGGGTTATCCGGTAACTGCAAGATCGGCGGTTCGATCCTTGGCTGCTACATGTCCTGTGCCGAAATGAACCTGAGTGAGACACTGAACACCTAACTGCTCACGTGGAGCTTCTCAGCAGCCCACTGCTCCCATTATTCTACGGAATGGGTTAAATGCAGAAGTCAAATTTCCTAACTTTAATCTTTTTTTTTTTAAACTTCTCACATCACAACCCTCTCCGCAATTTGTTTCCACTTTCCCTTTTGACCCCGCCATTGTATCATAAAGACAGACACCATATTAATAAGTTCATAAGTTATGTATTGGCATCACAAACATCATTCATTCATTTATTCAATTCAATGCTTCACACCAAAGCCATGGTGTCATTTTAATCACTCTGCTGTTTTACATTTATTGTCCACTTGATGGCGCAGTAGAGCAAATGAAGCACCATGAAGCTTCGGCCCATGAGTGAAGCAATTGGATGGAAAGCTTCAATGCTTCATAAAGCTTCATCTCGCCATCACTACTAATAACACTTGAGTTGAGTTAACACTAAGTTAACCAACTTAACGTTAGCACCGACCAACCAGGGAAATTACTGAGGTGCGACTAATTTCTTTAAGAGGCTTTTCATAAAAACAGTTCCCTTGTTTTGCCTCCGCAGTGTAAAACACTTCACTTCCCTGATGTTAAGAGTTCCCGCCCATACTCTTCATTGTGCTGCCTGATTGGCTAATATTTCAGTCCGTTTTTTAACTCCGTCAGTGATTGGACAGCGGCGGAGGAGGTCGTTGAGACGTCGCTGACCCTTAAATAAGCCACTGATCAGTTCATTCTGGCAAAAATGAATAGAAGACTTTAACAGGACAACAAATTACACTGAAATTAAATAACAATAGAAAATAAAAAAAGCAGGCATATGGATATGCAAGTATACAAATCTCCTTTTTTTTCCTTTTATGAGGATTGTTTTGGTTCACCAGAGCTGGTAAGAGGATAGTGTTGTTTGCAGAAGCTCCAGGAACAGTATGTTCAAGTTATGACTGATGCAATTATGTCAGATGGCTTAAATGTGAACCCATGAATGCATCCAGTCATCCAGAACGAAGCAGGATGAAATCACTTCACCTTTTGTCTCTCACCGACATCTTAGTATCCACATCTTGATCTGTCCACCGGGCTTTCATCAAGATGGTAACGAGCAAATTGATTTAGAGCAATATTCCTTTAGTAGTTGAGCATTACTGGGGCTGAAGTTAAGGCAAAAATATTGAACATTTGCATTGTTGTTTATTGTAGGCTTGTGCAATATGAAAAAAGTAGCCTACCCTCCACAGACTCAATCTTTTAGTAGAATAACATTCAGTTACAGATAGAATATACTAAAAGCAGATGTTCACAGATGAGTTATACCACCAGATGCATGAAGTACTTGATCACAATGACGTCAAAATATATAGTGAATCATGAACAAGACAAGTCTCAATGTTTATATTTGTCAACGAGAGGTTCAATACAAGTCACTGTCACGTGGAATATGATAATTTTCATGTGTACATCCTGATCGGCGCTGATCAAAAAGCACACACCTCACACAGAATATATGCTCCACAGACTGACCATACTAACACCCGACAGTAACAACAAACAGTACGTAAATCTCTGGATTTCATGAAGACTTCCTCACGAAGAACAAAGGGAAAAAACAGTGACAATGAGCTGCATTTAGAAACACTATTTCCTGTTCATGTAATTTCCTGAATTGCAAGTGTATAACATTGACTAATAAGCAGAAGTATGGCATTTGTAAGTCTACTCAAATGTGAAGGCAACATTCTGATTTACTTTATTCAAAAAGGTTATGATCTGCATGCTGTGATGTTTTTTGTTCAGGCCTCTGATGTGTGAAAAGTATTTTGTGGATACTCATTGAGACATTTTTTATTTCATTTTAATTAACACCTCTGAATAAATAATAGTGTGACGGATTACTGTTATGTCAGTATGGGTTGGACACATTTCTCATTGAAAAACCTGCGAGATTTGCAAGGCTGACACATCTCAGATCCCTGACAATAACTGAAAGGTTTCTCTGCCGCCCAGGAGGGGGCAGTCATTCCTGCATTAGACCAGAAAATTACTTCTGCTGGAAGTGAAAATTTAATCAAGTGACTGGGTAGAAAAAAGCCAATTATTTTTCCCCTCTGGTTTTTATTGCTTCTGAATGCATTAGATAAGGGGAGCTGTGTCAGTGCTGATGGGAGCTTAGCAAAAAATACACTTTTAGCATATATTCAAAAGTCTCGGTAGCTTTTTTAATTCACTCAGAGATTCTGTACAGCCAGTCATGCAATTGCCCTCCTATTGTCTATGCATACATACATACGCACGCACGTACACACACACACACACACCCACACCCACACCCACACCCACACCCACACCCACACCCACACCCACACACACACACACACACACACACACACACACACACACACACACACACACACACACACACAGAACATATAAAAGCATGTATGAACACACACAAACAATTACTTGAAGCAAACAAAAGGGTGAAAGGTTGTCCACAGATTAAATGCATATAGCTGTACTTTGGAACTGGATCATCTTGCACTCCATTTCATGCTATAGTTGATATGCATAGAAAAATCACAACTAAAACAGTAAAGCTCTCATTAGACATCCAAAATCAACATCATATGCCAATTCCAGAGATATCTTGTAATTTGTGAAATGATTAAAAATAAATGAGTATCTTATCTTTGAGAATGACAGTAAAAAACCTGCCTCATCTTTTTTTACCATTTCACAGCAAACTCTTTCAATGCTACAGAGGCAAAAAGTACCAGTTTAGCGTCCTGGATGCCTTAATGATTTTATATCTTAAATTACATAATTATTATAATCAAGAGACCGTTAAAAACATAACCCAATCATTTTAGTCCATTAAGGCCATGCATAGAAGTTCACATATAAGTATAGGTTACACTGTGGTTTCACTTTTCCACAAACCACTCTTCATTCCAACGGAGCTCTGGGATTGGTCTGTGCCACTCATGTCCTGTTCCAGCTCGAGCACTGTCTTTTTGAGGGTGCCATTCGGGGCAGCGGCCCCAGGCACAGTGGTGGTGACACTGTTCAAAGGGTAGGAGCAGCGCTTAGTGTCTCGCTCCAGCTTCAAATTGTCTCTGCTGGCGCATCGTCTCTGAGCGCCGTGCATGGCTGCTCTGCTGGCCATAGTAGGCAGCAGGGGGAAGGGTTTGCGACTCCCGCTGCTGCCTCCATCACTTCCCTCTGAGGGGCTGGTCGGCACTGACTGTCCAGGGCGTTTCCCGTTGGTAAGCGGGCTGGCCTGGTTCTCCGAAAGGCTATGGTGGATGCTGCCATTCTCACTCGTGGCCTGTTTGTGAGCAACATGTGAAGAACTGAGGTGCTCTAAACCATTGGGTCCTAATGCTCCCAGGCTGCCCCCACCACTAGCAGTCCTTAGAGCTTTGAGACGATAGTGACCTCTGCCCTCGCTCCGATGGTGATACTGGCTGCTTCCTTGTTTAGTTCTGCTAATCACTTTTCTTCTCTGGGGATGCACTGGGGCTGCAGGGTTAATAATGGGCAGAACAATGGGCAGAACATTGTTTGTTGGCTTGGTGGTGTTATCAGTACTGGTGCTGGTGTTGTTGCCCACAGGGGCACGTGAAGTGTTGTTTGGACTGTCTTGTGCCACCTGCAACAGGTTGGTGAGCTTGCTGGGCCCGGGGCCCACACTGCTGATTCCACTTGGCGTGGATGATGACCGCGCTGATGAGGAGTTATGAGAGTCAACTGGTGGATGGCAGTTGATGAAAATTTGCGATCCCTGCTCAGAGGTCTGCACTCCACTCCCGGTCGTGCAGGTGTGCGTGTAAGTAGACATAGGATGGGAGCGGCGGTAGCCTGGGCAACATACCATCCATGAGGCCTGCACATCCAGACGTCGAAAGCAGTGGTGCACCACCAGAAACACCCCCAGAACTGTGGCAGCAATCCCATAGAGACAGCTAAACAACAAGCTAGTGTGCCCTGTCAGCCACATTGCCATGGCTCCACAACACCACAGAACCACAAACAGGAAGTGGGTTGAGACCAGCACCAAGAACTGTGTCTTCAGCGAGTACTGGTCCTCCGGCACGACAACAGGGTTCATAGGTCCCACCGCTGAGTCTGTGGAGAGGAGGCTAGTGCTTCCTGCCAGTGCAGGCTGGCTTTCAGTCACAGGAGTGGACAGGGTGGTTCCTGTGCATTCTTTGGCCACACGGTGCCTCAGGCGAAACACAGTGCACAGGAAATAGATCCAGGTCACCAACACCACTAGGCCAGCAGGGACAAAGAAAGACCCCAGACTGGGGCGCCACACCAGCCAGCAGCTGCAAGAGGCAGAAAAAGAGTCAGGAGGGTCAATGCAAAACAAGGACACGTCTGTGTGTTCAACATAGTACACAGAATTATTCACTTCAGCACCGAAACAACACAAAGTAAAGGGCCAAATGGTTCAAGGAAAAAAAAAGAGAAGCACTTACTAAAGGCTGTTGTCGCCGTAGTTGTTGACATTGACAGCTGCAGTGATCCCACAAATGATAAGAGGAACTCCACCAGCTATCAAATAGAACCTTGAATAATAGAGAAAAATATATCAAACACAAGTTCCCAGCTGCAGTTTGAGAAATAAGAGCAGTTCTTGTTTGTGCCACAGGATGCTATGTGACCTTTGGCTGTTACAATGTTTTTAAATTGTGCATGTCCGTGTCATTTTCCTTTTTCTGTTTTTATGTCTCTCTGGCTGTCTATAATCTGAACAGAGCTGTGTGATCCTTCACTCTCATAGTGGGCAGAGTGTTACAAGGGTCAGTATATGCTCCAGAAGCCTGTGATTTATTGCAGCCTGATCCCGTGTGACTGAGTGGGCAACAAAGGGGTAGCGGGAGGGTCAGCGAGGTCAGTGTGTGATCGCAGCTTCAGGATCACAGGGTGAGGAGAAATAGAAGGGGATATTTGAAAAGACAGTGCACCCCCTGAATCATCCTGCTCAGATTTATGACGACCCCTCTGCTTCTGTTATGTTGGTTTCATACATTCCTCCCCTCCCCCACTCTGAGTTCATACTGGCTTATAGCTTTTTTTTGCCTGACAGCAATACTCTGTTATGTCACTCCAAGGTTTTCTCAAAAACAGAGGGACTTTAGTTGTTGGGCACAATGACCCACTTTGATGGTGCACAGTTTGGGTGGCCGTGCAAAAGCCCTACCGCATCTGTCTAAAACAAAAACCATATTGACAGCAAACAACAATCTCATAGTGCAGGAGGTGGGTGAAGGTGAGTTGTGGCTTGCTCACTGACCTGAGCATAGGTCGCTGAGTAGGTGGAGCAGGAGATTCTCCCTCCGGCTCCCGTGGTATTCTCCACAGAGCCTCTTTGTAAATGACCCTGGCACTGACTCCAATCCACAGCAGGGTCGACAGCGAGGAGTAGTGCAGGGCGATGCCCACCTGTCACATTTCACAGTCAGGTAAGACATCAAGCTTAAACACGCCACTAGTAAAAATGAGGGGACTGAATAAATTCATCACTTACTGCTTGACAAACCACTGGGTAGCTGGTCAGGCTTATGCCTCCTGCGTAAATGGCAGTTGTCATGGCGATGTGAAAGCAGGTATTCAGTAAAGTGTGCCAGCTTTTTCTTGATATGTGAATAGAACTGTAGGGACACAGAGCTAAATAATCAGGAAAAGAAGCAAATAACAAATAGCAGCATCAAGTCATTTTAAGGGTAAACTGCAGTACCTGTGGTGGAGTATGTGTGTGATGATGATGGTGAAGAGGCAGAGGAGCAGCACTGCAGTGCAGGCATAGACCACAGGGTGGAGCACCCTTACAGAGATGGGTGTGGAGTTGGGGAAGTCAGGCACCTCCTAGAAACAAATCACAAGCAAATCCAATGAAAGTCTGATTCAGCCCTGTTGATCCTGGATGAATGGTACAGTAAATACTCATGGCTACCATACCTGCAGCACAGCATAGTTGCTAAGCAGAGAGCAGCGCATCGTGGAGGTGCTGCTGTCACTGTGGACCAACTGACAGCCCTCCTGGCTCCAGCTTCCTTGTTTCTCCAGAGCCCTCCGGCTCCACTGGGCTGCCACAGCATCAGTACCAGGAGACAAGTGGCGCAGCGACACCCAGATGGGCTCTGAGTGGTTCCACCTGCTGCAGCCGTCTGTCACAGAAAGGGGGGGAATTGAACTGAGATATCAGTCATAGATACTTTTATATTTTTAGATATTAGTCAATCTGAGATGTCCAGTCTATGTTCCCTCAGCTTGTCTCATTTGCTTTTATATTGCTTGGTGAGTTTCTACTCTCAACATCGCTTAACTGTGATTAACTTTCGTTAGTAGGTGGAAAGAGCTAAAATGATAGCAAAGACCGTCATGGTTAAGAAAAAGTGAGTGGAAAAAGAACAGTGGTGTGGTTTGTCAGGCCTAGTAGCTCAAATCAAATAAATTCCATCATCTACAAAACTAGCGCTGCAGTTGGTAGAGAAAGTGGCTTCTCTTTTCTCTAAATTCAAATAGTTAAAAATACAAAACATCTACAACAAGAATAAAAAAGGCGCAAAAAATGTTTAGCGTCTTTTAATCTGTATTTTTGAACAAAGGTGGTTTCACAAAAGAAACTGAGAGGCTTTCTCACCTAAGCCAACAAATATGACAGGAGTGTTGACGCTACGTCGGCGAGAGTGTTCCCCAGTGTTGCTTGAGTTCCCGGAGAGAGGGAAAAAGCTGCCGGTTCTGAAGGCTACAAACTGCAGCTTACAGTCCGCAGGAGCATCAGGAGGAAACAGAGTAGCTGGGAGAGTCACAGAGGCCAGGGCTACTGAATTCTGAAGAAACAAAACACAATTTTCATGCTGAAATCCACCAGTACACCTTGATGACTGTGAATGCAGATACGACAGTATGCAGTAATAGTAGCTACAAGTGGACACAAGAATGGGTGGTCACACCTTACCTTTAGGGGAAAATTGTTGAGGGAGGTGTTATGGGAGCCGGTGCTGCAGCGAAAACGAAGCGGCTGCTCATGAGAGGACTCTGACGTGTCCATTCCCAGGCTGCCTGTTAAGTCCTCGCGACGCTGATAAGCAGTGCAGGTTATGCCAGTGAAGTGGGCTGGTCGAATGAAGTGGGCCTCCATCACAATGTTTCTAGACACCTGCACGTATCAAAATCAAATGTAAATGGTAAAGATTGTTTCCATATATTGTCATGTCATCCAGACAATATAATATGGCTTACATTTCGCTTATATCATTTCTGGACATTCCATTGTTTTGCTGTATTACATGGCAAAACCATGATGAAAATGTAAGTATTACTCCCAAATTTAATAAACCTCACATACATGTATTTCCTGTTGTTACAATGAACTATACACATATTCAGTAAGATTCGCTAGAAGCTCTACTTGCTCTGTTAAAAAAAGGAGAAGTTTGTGAAGAGATTTACAAAAAAAGGTTTCAAAATGTAGGATGATAGTCCCTACCATGGAGAAGTCCTGAGCATGACTGTGTAGCTGAGGCCAGGCCAATGTCTCTAGAGAGTAGACAATGGAGCTGCAGGCTTTCTTCTCTCTCTGGGAAAGAGCGAGGATCTGGTCGTCCACCTGCATCACGTTGCTACCCATCTCGACCAACACCTCTGACAACTGGAACACACACAGAGACATTTTACGATAAAAGGATAGTAATGTAATATACACATACTTGTATATAGCAGTGGCGGGCCGTGCATTTTATGCCTGGGCCTTCTACAGTTGAACAGCTACGGTGCAGATACATGAATCCGTGCATGACGGGACGCTGGTCATTAACGGACAATGCATAGTCAAATCAACGTAACGTAACAATGGCCTGCCTCGGACGGCGCTACCCGCTATTGGCCTATCTCGAACGATTCCGTCGTGACGCACTTTCTTCGGCGATCGCCATCCAAGTGTAAATAATATTAATTCATACATATCAAAGAATCTACGTGTCAAATTTCATGAATATATATGGACGTTTACATGTCTAAATACTATAGGAAAGTGACTTTGATGGAAGAAAGCAGAAAGAACACTCGGCGACGCTCGGGCGACGGTGGAGTTGTTGAAGCGTGATATCTTATTGTGAAGGACAGAACTACGTTCCCGGATGTGTTGACAGCATTAATGGTAATTTTGGCGAACCTGTAACAAGCGAATATCCCCGAAAAACCAGCAGCACCCAGTGTTTACAACATGGATAGAAGTTTGGACGGATTAGGCCAATAGCGGCGCGCGGCTAATTCACCGGCGTCCTTTTAACAACTCTGGTAAAGGCAAAGCTAACTTTAATAATTACAACGATATTTAGTTCGAAAGGTAGTTAAACTTTAGTTTAACACCATTAAATCAACTGAAAACATTACACGATCATTTTTATCAATATTTTAAGTGAATTTTATTGGAACAATAGCTAAAAACGATTTGCAGAAGCCGGCCGGCGTTTGCAGAAGCCGGCCGGCGTTTTCAACCTACAAGTAAAGCGTGTCTGTTGAACGTTGTGTGCAAGCGTGTCTGTTGAACGTTGTGTGCCTGCGTGTAGTATTTGCTTTGTCACCGTCAACACGAGAACATTTTGAGCATAATATGTAGCTAGCTAAGTTAGTATGTTTGCAGTTAGCATCAAGCTACTTTTGTTTCGCCAGCAACAACAACGCTACTTCCGGTTTGTATTCCTTGATAATTTAAAGCCTCTTCCTTGAATTAAATAACAAGAAATGTTGAATTTATCACAAGAACTGCACAGATTATGTTTTTAAGAAATAGTTCCTGCCTTTTATCCCCTAGCTTTGTAAGACAAAACTAAATTTTTTCAGTCAGTCAGCCATACTGGAGAATGTTGACATCAACATGTAACGTTACGACTTCTGGTTGTATTTTTCAAAATAAAAGACGGGATTTTCCAAACTGACAAGAAAATACATTTGTTTACTTTTGAGTATTCCCATCAGTTCTACTAATTCTGCTGCACCACATTTTGGAGGCAGATCTATTTTTTACTATTCAATTCATATGACTTATTTGAATATGATGCTTTATTATGAACGGTGGTGGAAAATAAATATGTAGCCCATGTTTACTCACGCATTTTTAAGTACCTGTACTTTATTATTTACATTTTGAGGGTTTGGAAACCCTACAACAGTACGTGTATAAGCACGGGTTCTTAAAATGACCTCCACCACAGAGAGCTGCAACTGTAAAAAGCTGGTTTACAGTTAAATGGCAATTCATCTCTAAAAAAATATAAATTTATAGTAGTCTATATCTTGCTCATAAAACGTCTGAATGCAGGACTTGTAATAGGCTATTTTTACACTGTGGTACTGCTGCTTATAGCTAACTATCTGACCACTTCTTCCACCACTATGAACTACACTACCCAGCAGCTTATAGTGTTAAAGCAGTTAGCTCCCACTCAACAAGCTAGCTACAACATCAAATACAGCTTTAAACGATGTACATATGTAATACTGATTAGATGATATCATCTTGATGGCTTAACATTCACGTGGTCTATCTGGCTGTATAATGTATATATAGCCATTTTAAATATGGAATGCAATCTTTCTCACCTCTCGCAGCTGTTTGACATAATCCATAAACTTCTCCATCATTTGCGCCACATACAACACATCCACAGAGTCAGTGAAGCCTGCAGCCTCCAGGGTGTACGTGCGCACCTGATGAGCCAAAGTGACAGCATTGGATGCATTGATGGGTCTCTGTGAAGAAAGAGCAAAAAAAGGGCAAGGTTAAATACATAGTGTTTACTGAACAGGAAGCATGTAATGTAGAAAACCTAAGAGCTACTGACCAGGATGAATGTATGCAGGACACGGGTGATGCCATTAGTGTAGTGACAGTCTGAATAGTCAGCCTCCTGCCAGTTTCCAGAGCGGTCACAATGTCTGGATGCTTTTTTCTGTTCAATACCTCCCTCCATAGACAGGGAGGGGTAACGCAGCTGCAGGCAGTACTGATGTGAGGTGATGCCTGCCAGAGTTCTGGGCCACCTGGAGATTAAAACAATAGAAGAGTAAGACCACTGGATCTTTACGCATGTACTAATAATTACTGTAAGTGTAACTAACCTGAACTCCCCACGGTTGTTGACAACTTTATCCTCTGGACAGAAGGAGGCACTGTTCTCCAGCACCAATATTTCAACACTGCGAGACGAATTTCCCCGCCCAGTAGAAACCACACACTCCCACTCTCCCTTGGCCTCCACATGTACGTTGAATAGAATAAGCTCACTGGATAAAGAGGATAGAGACAGCTCATTATAACACATTATCGCCACATGCTTCATTGTGTGTCTGAACTTGTTAAACATTCATAATTTTAAGTTCATCAGATCATTCAAATTTTCTTTACACAAGAATTAAAGCTTATAGACGTTTGAATAGAGACAGCATAGAGGACAAAAGAGAGCAGTCTGATTGCTTGATTAGCTCAAATTCCTGTACCTGGTGATGAAGGTGCAGTCGTGCAGCACACTGTCCTCCAGCTGGACACCCATCTCTGGGTCAGAGGTCACCAGCTGACCATTGTGACGCCAATGTAAGGTGGTGATCTTGTCCACCAAGGCGGCGGTGCAATGGAAGGGCAGCCGATCGCCTTTGAAGACTACCTGACGCTGGGACGGCAGCAGCGACAGGGTGTGCAGCTCCAGAGGACCGTCTGAGCAACATAGTGGGAAAAGACGGAGATACGACCGTTACACATCATCACTCTAAATGTTTCAACAGAAGCCATTACAAGTCTGCTGTTCTGGAGCAGATTTGATGCAGACAGCACAAATTCCGAAATGCAACCCTCAGGATTAGTTGTCAACACGGCACACTGATACTTTTAGTAATGTGTCCCTGCTGAGCTGCTGGGATTCATTTGTTTCAATCCAATTTGGTGTAGTAATCCTTAAAAATACAGAGATGATCTTTTGCACTGATATGAGTCTACTGGCATTGTTATTCACAAGCCAATGTTCTCTGAAACAAAGCGGTGAACCGCCTCATTCAAATGCCTCGTTCTAGCCAGGCTCTCACCACAGCTCAGCTGACTTTCCCTTAGTCCACGCAGGGGCTTTCCTTTCAGGCTCCTGGGATAGGCACACAGGGTTTCGTCCCCCAGCCGGGCTGAACTGCTGCGAAAGAATCCTGGGACCCAACGCAACCCGCAGTCACATGACAGGTAGTCTGAGTTGAAGTTCCTGGAGAGAGAAGTGATGGTCATTTATCATTATTGTCACTCTACCTGGCTCAGATACATTGTTATGTCTTCATTATAGGATCAACATACCATACCTGTGCTTGACAAAACAAATACTTCAAGGCTTGATGCATATTTGTCAAGTGACAACAAATGTTGAATTACAGCCACCGCTGCACTACTAATGTTACATATCACAGATTTGTTGTTTTTTTTGCTCTGAAATTAATTGACTGTTTTATGCAATAACTGGCAGTACCATATATTAAAATCAAGCAAAAGTTTGTTCAGATCTGAAATGTTTATAGACAGACTTATCCTCTACTTTAAATATGTGTATTTCATCTACGAATAATACATAAAATATCCAAACTCAGACAAATACGTGTCAAATAAATCATCATTTCTAAATCTTTAGTTTTTCTTCAGACTTGAAGCCGTAGTGAAAAAAACCCCTAGGCAAATTAAATATTACGTTTAAATACTTATTTTTTGTCAAGAATATTTATTGTTTTAGTCATATATGGAATGCTGTGAGAGTGAATTTGTTGTGGTTTTAATGCCGACATTGTCTAATACTCACACAAGCTTGAGGGACGGCAGCTCCTGAAACACACCCGGGTCCATGGTCGATACGATGTTGCCAGAGAGGTTCCTAGCAGTACACAAAACTAGATATGAACTCCATAGCTTCCACACAACTCAGAAAGTAAAAATATTTTCATCGGATCCGTCTCTTACAGTTTAGTGAGATTGGTTAACCCCTGGAACATGTCTGCAGTCAGGCAGCCAATGCGGTTGTTGGATAGGTCGCTAAAAGTGAGAAAAGACAAAGGAATGTGTTCGTTATTTTTGAATCAGGAGGACTCGTCACAGTCACAGATTGTGATATCTTGACTCTTTCAATGCCCATGTTGTTTTTGTGATATCAGATCAAACGCTACATATCGGACATAGAAGGTAAGACCGCGCAGGACCTCCTTCCTGGTCTTGTTTATAATAAAATAAATAGTGATTTTCCACAGTTAGAAAGCTTAGAAAGTTAAACATGAGCATGCACACTCTCTCTTATCTCTACTCCATGGGACCCAGTAAAGGTTTATCACTGATGGGGTAAAAGCAGGGCCCCTGTCCTGCCATCCACCTCTGAGTGTGATGTATAGCCACAGCCAGAGAGGGATCTGCTCTGTTGCACCTCTGACACTACCCAGTAGAGAGCTGTCCAGAGCATGTGTTTATCTCCCCCTGTTTGTTTTGAAAAGCTCCAGACCTTGCAGGGAAAACACAAGTAGGGGGAGGAGGGAAGGGGAGTCACGCGGTGCAGCCCAGACGACCAGCTCCGACCCACGCCACAACCAGGCCTCTGTGTCCAAAGACGCAGTGAGCGAGCAGCCGTCCTATCACTTCCAATGTGTGTTCCAACGTGTGAGGAGAAACGGCGTGGCCCTGACTTTTCCACCGTGGCGGACGCGACACACTGGAGACGACATTGCAGGGGCCCCGCAAGGATCGGCAGAAACACTTAGTGAAGGAGGCCCTTATTGTCACACTAACACCAGGAGCTCAATATAACACATGACATCTGCCATGAGCTGCCAAAACAGTGTCTGCTTAAGATGTGAGGGGATATGTGGGCCTGTCTCTTTCAACAACTACTGTTAAATGGTGCTCGTATGATTAAAAAAAATCTAAAATGTGCAAAATTTCAAAGAAAGTGTCTACTTACAGTTTCCGAAGCTCAGAAAGACCCTGGAAAGCTCCAGGCATGATGGTGCTGATTAGGTTGTGCTTGAGGTCTCTGAGGAGAGAGAAAATATTAGGTTGATTAGGATAATGATGATATGTCTAAATAAATAGTTTTACATTTTGAGAGATAGCACGTTTGCTTCCTCTTCCTACCAGCACCTCTACAGCTCACTAATTAATATCTGATATTTTGTTTGTTTAATCCGTTCAAAAAACTAAATGTAAAAACAATATAATTAGCCATTTTGTTACCTTTGAACAGGGCCAGGCTAGAAGTTTCCCCTTGTTTCCAGTCTTAATGCTAAGCTAAGCTAACCCCCTGCTGGCTGTAGCTTCAAACTTAACAGAGAGAGAGAGAGAGAGAGAGAGTAGTATCGATCTTCTCATCTAACTCTCGGCAAGAAGGCAAATTAAATTGCAGTATTTACCAAAAAGTTCTTCTAACACTGAGACTTCAAGACAAGGCTTCTCTAGGTTTAAGGGGAGTAGACTGGAGACACATTTCTTAAACCTGGCTACTCCAGTGGGACACAGCTGGGTATTTCTGCACACAGATAGGAAATCTTATCCCATCAGCCACCTGGGCTTTAAGCTAGCAAGATGCAGGTACTCGACAAAATAAGATATTAGCCTGATCTAAAATTGCTAGTCATTTTTCTTCTTGTTTTAAAGACTTCTTGTGACAACGTTGGCCATTGCAAACCATGAATATTAATTTCTTGACCTGCCTTTGAAGATCGAATTTAATACTATCTGCTGCACTTTTCTCCACCCTCTTCCCATTCAGCACCCACACCCATGTCTTTAACTATTCAGCCAGATGCCCCTCTCCATCACCTGCATTAGATTTCAAATCCAAGACGTTTTTTTTTTTATTGGCCAGGAGGGAATAGCGAGGTTAAAACAGGTCAGGAGACGGATGGTTATCGGCAGGACATAGCCGCTGTTGGTTGGAATGCGATCCGTGTTCCTACAGCATAAAAAAAGCCTGCTCCCATTGGACCGATCACAGAAGAGGATTTCCTTCCAGGAGCTAAAAAAAATCAACGCCGTAGCTGCATTTTTGTGTATTCACTTCAACCCAAGAAGCCACTTTGGTAGGCAAGACCTCAGGGGACTTTCTGGTCATTTTTCCCACCAAAATGATCCGTCACTGCTGCTCTCGACCACGCTGCCTCACACCAAGTAGAACCTCAGGCATCTCTTAACCATTGTCTTGTCCGCTTTCCATGAGATGAGCTATTTTGATCAAACTAGGGCAGGAAAATTGTTTTGGAAAATGGCTTCCAGTAAATAATTATACTGTGCAGCATGGCTGTGAGAGAGTCAGAGATCAGGGGTTTTGCTGTTGGTCCACACACTTGCTGAGCCATCGCTCGTATCTGGATTATAGATGGGAGTCAGGTTATAATGATGGAGCAAAAGCTATCTGGCCTCAGACCAAAAGGCTGAGTTCTGTTGTGTTTGTCTCAAAGCAGAGAGCCTTGGACAGCTCAGCCCAGCTCTTTGAGTGCATGCCAGCTTGTCACTTTGCAACGAATTCAGAGCTTTTAAAAAAAGAGACATTTCCACCTCTATGATTCTGACAAAAAAATCAGCTTGGAACTATTTTTATTTCACGCATCAAATGTGTGTGTGTGTGTGTGTGTGTGTTTGACAGAGAACAAGAATACTCTCCAATGTGTGTGTGTGTGTGTGTGTGTGTGTGTGTGTGTGTGTGTGTGGGCCTGTCACAATGTATGTGGTAGTCTTTGTGTGCCTATGCGTCCCGCTCTGAATGTACAGTTTATACATGTCAGTAGCTGTATAGGATTTGTTGACCAGAGAACAATACTGCAGCTTCCAGTCTGTGTGTCCCGGGGCTCATTAGTGCAGCGATGAAAGACGAGGCACTGCCCACTATTTCCTCTCTCTGATGACTGTCTCTTCCTCCCTGTCTGTCCTTTTCACACTCATACACACACATGCTTTTTGTGTGTAACACTGACCTCCATGTATACTGTAAAGGGATTAAGACAATCCTACAAGTAAGCAAGAACACATGAACCCCAAATCCTGATTAGGTTACTAGATAACAATCTCACTTTCAAACCTCATGTCTAAAAAGACTAAAATGTGCTTATTGGAACTAAGCACGTTTCTCTTGTCATATTATCTATTGGTGATATCATGTACTCAAACGCTGCTAATTCCACTGTCAAATACGTTATTTTATGACCAACTGCATCATGTTATCTAAAGGGGCAGTTGGTCATGGGGCTTTTTCCTTTGTGATCAGTGAACGAGTAGGTTCGTCTCATACTGAAACTTACTGCATTGTTTTAATTTTAAATACTATTGTACATTTAAATGTTAACATTTCTGGACCAGATCTCCAGACTGGTTATTTGTATCTCATCTCTGTTTGATGGTAGAGTACTGCAATGTTATAGGAGTGTTATATCATTATTAAAGGCCCCTAAACCTTTAAAAACTATTTAATTAATGTAATTACATTTTTGTGATGCAAAATGGCCTTGAAGCACATCAGTAAATTACACAATATATTGTACAGACAATAAACACTAATGTACTATAATCATACATTAAATCAATCAGTACATGGTTGATTGATGCAAGAATAACTGTGTATCTAACCAGAAGAAACAAGCATGCACAGGAGCATTGGTTTAGCTATTCTTAGGAGACATCACATTGGGATACATTCTTTGCCTGGACATTTACGGTAAGCTAAAGCATACATGCATGATCCTAAATGAGCTGCAGAGACTTTATTTCAATGAGAACCCCACATTGGCACATGCAACTGATAGTGAGTAGTTTACAAGCGCCTAAAGCTTTCTGAAGATAAAGCTTTTGCCCAGTTTGATAAAACCAGCCATCAACAAGCAATAAATAAACAACTATCACACATCTTTATTTTCTACAGTCTGCTCCTTTATACCCGGCTTGATAGGTCACAGTGCTGTGTGTGCTTTGGCCTGAAGAGTATTAGCAGTCCACTTCTTCTGATACACTCTCTTATCACCAAGCTGGGGAATGTGGAGGAGCTCACCAGAGTCAACATGACTTGAAGCACTCGCCAAGCGCTGAGCCCTACACCATAATCCAGGCTAAATCTGTGCTGCAGCCCCTCGCCACTCGCCCACACTCTCAGATGTATTTCCAGCTTTATTTCAAACCTACGGTACAGTAGCTCGAGCAGGCCTCATACTCAGGCGATGACTTGTCTGTGTGCCCCCTGGAGTAGACAGCGCCCTCCCTGACAACAACTTCACAGCTCATTGGCCTCGACACTGATGACAACAGCTGTCACCAAGCAAGAGGATAATAGCAGAGACAAGAAATACTTCAAAGCCTCACGCTTTGCAGAGGATGAAAATATAAAAGTTGAAAAAGTTAGAAGTTGCAACTTGTAGCTATTACTTTTTCATTATCTTCAGTAGCAGCATACTTCATTAAAAAAGGCTTCTTGATGCGTGTTGACGCATTATTATTCCTCTTTGAGTTATGCTTTGTAAACTTGGGAGTGCAGTACTTTATCCTCATCGCCACATGTGGGCCTGTGTGATGGGGTTACGACAGACTCAAGCTCACTCCCAGCCCAGAAGGGACCTTTGTATGCTGCCGCTGGGCCTAGAAGCATGCGGCTGCCATTAAGAATGTCTATTCCCTCCTCCTGATCAATGGGGCTAGTCCTCTATCATTCTGAAGAGTCATTTCTCTGTGGGTATATGGGATGAGCACCTGGGCCCCATGCAGGCTGGAGAGGAGCGACGTGCTTGTAGGGCAGCGAGAGGCTAATAATGAAGACATGGTCTGTAAAGCGCTCCAGACGTAGAGTGCTCCATTATCAGGAGCACAGCGACAGGGACTGGAGTGCTCCACTGACATTGTTTAGGCCCTGGACCCGGAGGGAGCTGGGAAAATGATTGAAGCCAGGGAATGGCCACTCATTATCGCCAGACTGGAATCAAGAATTTCCTGTTCCTGGAATTTTTAATGACATTACAGTGCCAATTTATATACTTAAATCATATTTATATCTAGTTGCAAATGTAAGCAACTGCCTGAAGACAGAAAGATATATATATATATATATATATATGTCTATAGATGGATTATAGGTTTGTTGTGAAAAAAAAGCAAGGGGGCGGGGTAACAAGCACCTTGGTTCCTGACAGAGGTCGGTGGAGACCATTTTTGTGCAGCGTGTCATTTCCTGTCTGGTTGGCGTCTCTAGCAGAGGCCCTTGCTCGTTTATTTTTACAGTTTCCCTTTTCTCCTTATTTTACTAGCTAGCTTTCCCCTGTAGGGAGGGGCAGGTGGGTTAGGGGTTTCAGTACTGAGCAAAATCGTCCCTGTGTATGGCCCCGCATACCCCACCTCCCTTCTTCTCAACACACTTGCTCACAATGGGGGCTCTGTAACACTGGCCCCAAACGTACTCCTGCCTTCCCCCCAAAACAGGAAACCGGGATCTGCCGAGCTCTTGTTTTTCTACTAATTTCCTGCTTTGCTGCCCCTTCCCCAGATTATTTTCTTTATTTTTTTTCTGTTTTTCTCCCAAATTGGTTATCCCTAATCAACTTTTTATCTGTGTTCATCTGGAAACCAATTTCTTTGGTGCAGCCATGAAGGTAAAGGAGCATAAACAGACTATTACATTCATAACACTGCTTTCATTTGGATTACTATTGGACACATACTTGAGATTTCCTGTTAAACCTGGAGAATCACCACCTGATCATCCCCGGCCATTACTGTACTACGGTTCAAACGAAGGCTCTGCTCATGACTGACAGTAACATAAACTGTGGACCTAACTGCACAGAAATAGCAATATACACTTTTATTTGAAGTGTAAAATGTCCTAAGTTGATTATATGTTTCTATAGTTTGCAGCAAGACGAGCTGGAGATTATTCTGCCAAGGAAAACTTTGGAACCACGGACTATTATTGACTTCAGTTATGGCTTTTGGAGCGGCAGAGAGAAGGGGGCGATGCCCAGTTTGGCAGCTCTGTTGATTTTCTTGAGATTTACCAGCGAACCAAAGAAAGTTTAAGATTTTAATGGGACATACAGTACATCATAACATTTGTCAGATGAATGATGATGGTCAAAGGCAGCAAAATGCTATTTCCTTTCTGTTACACTTACTGAACTTGATATTTATGAAATAATATTAGTTTTATTTGGTCAAAGTGGGTCATTTGATCTGAAAGACCAAAACGTTTCATAGATCATCTTCACCAACAAGTTACTAGACATAGAATTGAAACAATGTACACATTATAACTGGGAAGGAAACAGGAACAAACGCCTTTCATTCAAATTATCAATGAAAAGGCAGACTCAAAGTCCATGAGTGAATTTTCCGCCAGTAGGTGGACTACAGCATGTAGAGAGTGGGAAGGGGGAGGAACAGCGAGAGACCCTGTGAGCTGGGAGAGGGGAGATGCAAAAATAAAGCAGAAAAGGAACACAAACGGAAGTGGGGGGAAGTAAGTCCAGAGAAAGCTCAAGTTCCTCTGGAGGAAAATGCCATTGAAACCATATCAAGTTTGCCGAATGAGAGTGCGAGAGAGAGAGTTACTGGCGTATAAAGCGTACAATTTGGTAATGGGCTTGAGGGGGCTCACTCGCTGTTTCAATAAACCCCCAGAGCCATGACTGAGCTAGGCTTGCAATACAAACACACCCCGTTCCTTCAGTTTATCTGAAAGACACATCTGGAGTCTATCAACTCCAGCAGCACCCCCCTTTCTGTTTCCACTCTCCAGCACGCTTAACCCCTTCCTCACCCGCTCCACCCCTTAATGTCATGCACTCTCATTAGGTGACTGTTGCCTAACTGGGGGCCACACAATGGCGTTTGCAGACAAACACACTAACACAAATGTTAATTTTTTTGTGAGGGAGAAATGAGACTCCCATGTGCAACCTCCACAGCTGGCCTTTGCTCTCTTCAGAATGGTGGGCTGCTACAATCTGAACCTTGTCTTGCCCAGACTGGTCTAGACAGGAGGGCTCCTCGCCATCGCCGCACATTTTGCACTGTTTTTACATGCTATAACGCTGCCCACTTCTGCTTTGTTCCCACTCAAGGTAATTTTCTTAGCCTGTGTGGAAATAACGTTAATCTCCCAGTAAGAAAAACAACCCCAGATTTATATAAGACAAACTGCAGGAGTATGCTTTCCTTCCCTCCCTCCCTCCGTCTCCAGCCACCATACCATCTTTAGCCATCTTGGCTCCACTTCCCCTGTGTCAGATGGTAAAGTTGTTTAAGTTGGACAACTTCCTAACCCCAGCTGCTCAGAATGGCAGAGGCAATTTCAAGGTTGGTTTCAGAGAGGCTCAGGCAAAGACTGAGTGGCCCGTCTCGACATTTTTATAACAGATACTATCAAGTGAAAAAAGTAATGAATTAGCCTAAGCATTCGTAACCCTAAAGTGATAATAGTGTATATATTGTCTAACACGCAGACATGCATATAAAACATCTGCACATTCTCATGCCGTGTGACTTTGGGCACTGGTTTCAGTGCAAACTTTCCCTAATGCTTTTTGCTCTACAAACAAAAAACACAAACAACTCCTTATTTTCTGCTGTTGAATGAAGCTGTTATAATTCAACAGGAGGTTTTTTAATAATCTTGCATGATATTTCCTGTGCGTACTCTTCTGTAGCGCAACAAAAGTAAAAGTGCAGTCATGTCAGGTAGATCTATACTGCATTTCAGACTCCTTTGTTGACAAATTCTATCATGCTGCCAACACCTTTGAGCGTCTAACCAGTTCTAACCACAAGCCTCACTCCTGGCTTTCAGTCCTGTTCACTGCAGGCGACCTGCTGCTCCCTCATCCATCATCATCGCTGCCCTCTGCTCTTCCTCTCTGCTCCCTCTCAACCGGTTTGGTGAGCAGACCTGATAATGAGCGCCCCTTGTGCCCCTGCCTGCCTGTCCTGTGTCCCATGGTGCAGTGGGGCCCAGTTGGACAAGAGCCAGACTGCCTCGACCCTCTCTTTGCTCATTATTCTCATTACCTCGCCTCAAATCAGCACAGGACAGGCTGCTGGGATCTGTCCACAACTCATAAAGGTCCCGTCTCGTTAGAGGGGCAGCCAGCGTCGGAACCAAACAAGAAGGGCGTGCAAAGAGGTGGAGGTACTTAAACAGGTACACAGGTACATTAAAGAAGGCCTGATGGTGCGTACGCATATGTATGTGACTTATTTTGCATATAGCAAGCACCGCCACAGATGGCAGGTATTATTCAACTCGTGTTTCATCCCAAAAGCTGGAAAAAATGAGATTCCAAGATCCAAATGTAGCTGTTGGATGGCAAGCCTATTTAAAAGAGCTACAAAAACACAGTAGTCCAGTAAGAGGGCAAAAACAAACAAGGCTAAATTGCTCCTTTGCACTTGGGTGGTTTGGCAGGTTATGAAGGCAATAGTGGCTTTGAGGAGGTTTGTCCCAATGAAAGGGCTAACTGTGTAGATTGCTGCACTGTCTGGCCCAGGCCTGGAGGAGGGTGGCCCCGCTCAGGAGCTGTATTCTCCAACTAACAACGGCAGATCAGACTGCATTCAACTCTGAATAGATGTCTGGTGTGAGCGCGTGGGTTTGAGTGTGCGTCTGCTGAGAGAGTTACCAGACTCATTTGAAACGACTGGACAAGAAGCGAGGGTGCCCATACTAGGAAACACACTCGGAGTTTCAGTACACACTCGGAGTCACAACAGAGATGGACCAAGAGTGAGAGTGTTCATGTGCAGTCAGGGAGCAGACTGTTTATCCTTGTCACATAGGGGAAGAGATACAGTGTAATTCCCTGATGTGTGTTTACTCAGCCCTAGTGGGCTGGCCTTTGATTACAGCACTGACCACATAATATGAGTAACTGTTCACAACTGCTCTAAATGACAAGCACATGTAGACGATAAACTGGAAACAATGAGAGGACCTGAAGAGCGATGGCGGGCTGAAGAGACAAAACAAAACTGAGATCTCACAGTACGGACAAAAACTCACAGTTAAACCTTAAACTGACTTCTATATGCATCCCTTCAAGGCCTTCCACTGAAACGGTGAATTTCAATGTGGCATTTTTCACATAGGACAGCAATTTTAACCATGAGCTCAGATGTAATTATAAGCTGTGCAGCGCTCAATTAAAGGTTGAAGACGTCAGAGTGAGTGAGCAGACCTCCACCGCTGTGTGTCAGAGAGCCAGCAGAGGTTGAGGCAGAGGAGTGAAATGAGGCCTGCATGATTTACGTTATGTCCTCTCCTCACACAAGTATGTGTGTTTATTTCTTT
This sequence comes from Leptoclinus maculatus, assembly GCA_032191485.1. NCBI lineage: Eukaryota > Metazoa > Chordata > Actinopteri > Perciformes > Stichaeidae > Leptoclinus > Leptoclinus maculatus. The sequence goes on from JAVDOI010000005.1 coordinate 22,958,029, forward strand.
CTTTATTCATTTGAAAGGGACCATGTACAGTTTAAACATAAATGTCACCATTCGATGCACTGTACCAGATTCTAGCTTGCATCTGCAGTCCCTTGGCAGGTCAAACAAGGACAAGACAATAACAGAGTAAAAGGAGAAGACATAATACAAAGATATACCATACAAAACATACAAAACACCCACTACAACGCTACACACAAATAGCACATCGAAAATTAGATGTTTGTCAATAAAATCAAGTCAGAAAGACCACAAGAATTGAGGTCAGTGTGTGCAGTGTTGTGCAGCTTTTAAAATACTTTTTAAGTTTGATTTAAAAGTGCTAATAGAGCTGCAGCTCCTCACACCTTCAGGCAGGGTGTTCCACTGATGTGTTGCTTTTACAGAGAAGGCTGATTGTCCAAAAGTAGTGCGGCGAAATGGTATTTTACAATCTCATGTAGAGGATATTCTTGCTGATCTAATGGAAGTTACTGATCGAGTGTATACAAAGTCACGGAGTGGAGGAGGGGCCAAACCATTTAAAAGTCTATAGACCAGGCACAGATTTGAGAACAATCTGAAATTGTCAAAGCTCAGTAGATTGTGCTTCTCCAATAACCCTACAATGGTGAAAGTGCAACGGCCTTTTGTCCAGAGTTTTTATTGTTTGCTTATATAATGACTCGAGAGGTCTTATGGCTGTTTCACCAGCCTGCCCCCAACATGTAATGCAGTAGGACATATGAGAAAGGAACATGGCATGCATAAATATCTTTGCTGCATTTAGAGAGAGACAGTTTCTAATGTGTCTAAAATTAGCTAGGTTGCATTTTATGGTTTTAACCATTTTTTTTTTACATGTTTCTTAAATGTCAAATTTTGATCTAATACCACACCAAGATATTTAAAATCAGTGACTATTTCAAGCCTTTCTCCGTTGTGTGTGTGTGTGTGTGTGCTGTTTGTCTGCCTGTTCTGTGTCTTTCTCGCAGGTCTTTTAGCTATAAGCCTGCAGGAAAGCTCCACCCTGTGGCCCCCTGCTAGTTTTATCACTGCTCCAGATACAAGGGCCAGTTAGTGGGTAAGCTCAGGTTACCCGAGCCACCTATCCTACGGCGCTACAGGGAAACCTGTCCGCACTTAAAAAAACAAGCAACATCATCTCATTTTACATCAAACACTTCAAGCTACAGATCTTCTTTGACTTTTACTCTCAATTATTCTTGCACACACAGGGTGTCAACAGCTTTATCAACGTCTTTGGTGCAAGACAGTGAGGTGAGAGCCGCGAATTTGGCCTTGGAGCTATTCACCCATGGTGGTGTTCACATGCCAGACACAAAAACGTCAATTTCAGCAAATTTGGCTTTTGTTCTTGACTGGCATGTCTGGTGTGAGCTCCAGCAGGTAGGTACTAACAAGCTAACAACTGCAGCAAATTACCATATTTGTCTTTCTTTCAACATTTTTGAGAGGCTTGTTAGCTTCATGGGTGGCAGCTCTGAGTGGCATGTGGAACTAATATCCCTTCAACATACCCACCCCCTCCCTAACAAAATAAGTATGTCTGCCAGACTACAGTATCCAGACTGAAGCGGCTCCACGTGTGTTATTAGCTACCAGAACGCTATAAAGCTTTACTTGGATGCTCTGTAAAACAACACCTTGGTGGGAAACTCAAACTATATGTAATTCACACATCCCAGTAGTATTCCAGGAGCCTGTAGCTGGTAAATACCAGTCTTGACCGTGATTACTATAAATTAGACCAAAAGACGTATCATATCATACATACTCTATCTCTCTCTGTATTATCTCCTGTTTGAGACAAGCCAATGTCCCCAAGCTTTTGTAGCAATTGTCCTAGTGTGGACGTGGTTTGAGCTAAATGCTAACATCATCATGCTAACATGCTCACATGGCAATGCTGACATGCTGATGCAAAATATACTCACTCATCATGACACGCAAACATTTGCTGACTAGCACTGGTCCAAAGAAGACAGCTTGAACTTTTGACTTGATGATGGCACTCAATGAATGAGTTAGGAGCTCACAAAATGAATACAATTCATCTTGATTGTAATTTATCTTCTGGGGACCATGGATGTCTGTACCAAATAAATCCATCCAATATTCGTCGAGACACTTCAATGAAAACCCAAAATGTCAATGTCATGGTGGCGCTAGATTTACAGTCAGGGGATCAACAGTCATTCGGATTCATCATCTATGGATTAATGGTTGAGCAAAATTTCAAGGCAATCCATCTCATATTTGTTGAGATATTTCAGTCTGGACCAAAGTGTTCGACTGACCAACCGACAGAGCCATGTATTGTGTGGCTAAAAAAGAGAGGTGCTTTGTACTCTCTTCTCATAGGTGGCAACAATTCCCATTGTGGTTCTTTTCCTGTTTGTCACCAGACCTGCCATTCATTCATTTCCCCCAGAAATGAACCTGTCTATCATCTGTCTCACACACCATACAAAGAGATTACGATGCTAAAAAGGAGGGCTGGACTGTCTGCGAAGCTGCCAACAGGCACCTCTTCCCAACGATCTCTTATCTTGACCTGAGGAGTAGGGCTTACCTGATAATGAAGGACTGAAGTGTAATTATATGAGCTTTTAAACATAACTCTACGATAGCCAGTCTGAGTGTATCATCCTCCCTGCTGGACAGAAGCCCATGATTGGATAGAAGTGCATGGAGCTGCTCAGATCTTACTGATAACCTGTCTGTATTCCTCTACAAAGGCGCTGAGGCTATCTTAAATAACAGCTCACACATGGATGCATAAAATATAACTCATGTAAACAATAAACATGACATTGTAGCATCTGCAGAAGTGAAATATTCATAAAAGATGATAAACAGTAGGCTACTCACAGTTTCTCCAAAGCGTAAAGTCCAAAGAAGGATCCATTTCTCAGAACTCGGATTTTGTTGTGGCTCAGTATCCTGTAAAAAAGAATCAGTGTTGTTAGAAATATTCCCACTGAGAATAAATTGAAGCATATTCTATGGTGCTGAGTTACTATCTTGGACATTAGCTTCACGAGAGTTTAGGTTTAACCAAACACACAGTGAATGGGTCACAAGAGGAGGATAAGAGCCGAGGGAAATGTCCACTTGGTGCTGCAGTCACACGCCATTATCCTGACCAGAGACATTAGCTTAAGATGTTTCCAATGAATGTTAAATACAGAATGGGACATCAAGATTAGGAGGGAAGCTGCAATCTTGTTAATCATTTCGCATACATTTTTACATCAAAAGGATGTCTTTCCACATCAAACAAATGGCGGCACAGGCCATGTTAATTAGCCCTTTCCCTACTGGTGAATCACTTGGCTTATTGGGCTCTTATCAGACCTGAAGGCAGAGGGCCACAAGACACACTGGAAGTAAGGTTGAGATTGCTTTGTCTGGCAAGGGATCATGGGAAATGTATATTTATAGTAATCACTTAGCTGTGAGGGACTTGCCAATGTCAAAGTCAGTTAGGATAGACCTTTGACCTTTCCTTTTTAAGGAATGGTTTGATTTTTTGGGAAAAAAGTTTTTTCGCTTTCTTGCCGAGAGTTAGATGAGAAGGTCCATACCAAACTTATCTCTGTATGATAAATATGAAGCTACAGCTAACAGGTGGGTAACAACTCCACTGGCTTTGTCCACAAGTAAAACAAAATAATCACACACACGTAAAAAGCTTGCTGATATATTAAAGAGTAATGTAAGACCCCCTGAAATTGTCTTTGATGATCTCCAGCTTCATATTAAGTTACTCTTGAACAACCTCTGCCGGGTCTTTTTCATAACTGTCCAAGAACAAAACAGCATCCATCCCTTTGTTTGAGTCCTCGTGGACGGTTGTCATATTCCAACCCAGCGTCCTACAAAATATTGTGTACTGTATATTGATTTACTCTACCAAATACTATTTGAAGAAAACATAACTGCTGCCTGGAATGCGTTTACTGGCAATGTTTGTTTTTTTTCAAATTCAGGGGGTGTGACGTTGTTGAAGGGAGGATGGTTGGGGAGGATGGTTGGGCCTACAAAGCACATAATGTTGGCACCAGAGACTGGGGTTTGCATTGTGCATCCCATGTTTTGTTAAGTTTAGGCCACTAAAGTCCCTTTGATATTGCAGATTTCTTGTGTATGAACATAATTTTCGGGAAACAGGGTTCAATGTTTACGCAACCTTCCCTGTGGATCCACAGACCTGCCGACGTCCCCACAGCAAGAGCTCCGGGTGCAGCAGGAGCCCTGCTCTGGCGACAGCCCGCCATCATTAACACACCCTTCGGTTTCACATCATCTCCGCCTCTACCACATGGTGCTTATTGGGATGTTTGCAACATTAAGTGTGTTCTTAATCGAGAGAGTGGGGCTGTGTGAACGCCTTTAAAAGTGGGAGCGGACTGTGAACAGTCTGTGAGATTTACAGATTCAGCAGCAGCAGTCAGTCCCCCCCCCCCCCCCCTGCTTCCTGCCACATCAATAAAAACACCGCCTTCAGCTCTGCACCTTCCAACTCACTTAATGACCAGATTTAATCATCCGGTCTTGGTATACAGGGACAAACTGGCCTGACTTACTTCTTCACTTCAGTAACTTTACTGACAGCCACAATTACCAGGACGAGTTGAAGACAGAAAAGGAGCAAACAAATGGAAAACCAACATGGAAAGTAAATCTTCTGCTTCTGGACACCTCAGTCAATATCTTCCTACAATTATCTTCTAAAATTAAACCAGAGAAATGTATTTATAAACGGCGAGGCAATCAAGAGACGAGAGCTGCTCCACTGATAATGACTATAATACTGAAACCAAGGCCACTTTTACTGTTTTACATTTAAACCACAGTCATCTGTATTTTAGGATTTACTGCGAAAATCAATGGAATTACTATCACAAACTCCACACTCATTTCCAAACTTGAAGCCTCAGAAATTGGCAGCCTTATTTTTAGCTTCAGAAACAAAATTAAAAACATGTCATGTTCACACATCCACACTGAATTGTTGAAATAAATCACGGTTATTAAATCAAGACCTTTTTTAAAGTGGTTGTTAGGCAAGAGCAGAGTTAGTCGTCTTGTGGTGTAGCCTGTATTTGAACCTATGACTTCTGGACCTTAAGGTCTCTCGCTTGACTTTGGGCACAGTATCTCTCGTATAAACTGGATGCAGCCCTCAGATGAAAGCTACAGAAGATCCGGAAGTGCCTGAATAATTCAATACAGATTGGAGAGGAGAAAGTCACATCTGGCAAACAAGCAAGCCATTTAATTCAACGCAGCCAGTTTAGATACAGATTTCTTTTGACTAAGCCTATTAAGCAGAAAAAAAACATTAGTCAGGGAATAGTGCGCATATGTGTGCATAATTCTTCAGCGTGCTGATATCAATGCATTTTCAATGAGAACAAAACACATAGACCTAATTTTCCTTCTTATAACCTATACTTATGTGTTTATTTGTATATTGTGTCCATGCACATTTGAAAAAAAAATTAAATTCACATGTGGCATCCTATCACAAAACCCCACATTTGTCTCAAGTTACGACATTTCAACACATCATATTTCAATTTGCTTGCTCCTCTGTACACCACGACTTGAAAGCTGACTTTCACAAATAAACAAAGACCACAAAATGCGCTAACTGAAAGCCTCCCACAGACAACAAAAGGCACAGATTTCCAGGAACGCAGGGGAGTTGCAGAGGCTGGACACTGGTGTATAATCCCCGAAGCCTGATGTTTGGAGCACAGTTGTAGTGAAGGACATTGTTCTTTCATAAACAATACAGAAAGTACAACTCTGAGAAAGAGAGAGAGAGGCAGAACTCTGTAAACAGACAGAAATAGTCAGCGTTCCCATCAGGCTAAACAGGAAACCCAGCCAATTAGCTGTTTATTCAGAACCCGGTTTCAGAGGTCAGGGGTTGTAGAGAGAGCACTTCCCGGGCAGCCATCAGACAGATGGAGCAGTGTCTGGAGGCAGGTGATAGCTGAGGCATATGAGAGTGCGTCACTTCATCACCGGAGTATACAAAGGTTACCAGAGCTTTACAAGTTAAGAAGATGAGTAGCTTCTTAATCATAGAGGTTCACTATTTGGAGGCCTAGCGTCTGCTCTGTATTGCTACTGAGGACTTACTGTAACCAGTGGCTTCTTTTCCTTTTACACAAGTGACAGATCAAATGGCAGATTGAATTAATCTGCTTTCAAGAGCAATAACTGTATGGTGCATGGCACGACAGTGTGATAACTCAGTCCAGACTGGGGATGGCATCTCTCATTCACTTAACCCTTTCAGACCACAAAGGCGTCTGAGAAATCAGACGGGCTAATGTAATCTAATCTAATCTATGGAAGAAAAAAAACAACAACAAACAACAACCAGGGCCACATGTCAGACTCCAGGATCCCATTCACCCATTTCATCTAATTCATTTAAATGAAGTTCAAAAAGCAAGGAGCTCATTTGAAAAGAGTCAGGCCAAACAGAAGCACAGACACCAGCCCTTCCCTTGTGTTGAACAGGGTCCGTAAAAGCACAGAAGACATGGAAAGCAAATATATATCACCACTTCACTTCATGTGCTGCTGTGTTTTATATTGCCCAAAACTCTGAAGTGAAAATGAATAAATACACGTCTCAAATTTCAGAATGCAATTGTGTTTTACTACAAAAGTTCAAACAATGAAATATCTTTTACTATGACATATATCCGAAGTGCTCTTATACATTGAAAATCCCCTGCATCCCCTTAACCAAACTTTATCTATTTGTGGAAACACGTGCATATGAGAAATGCAATTTGTTTTGGTAAATAAAAAAGTATGACTGCTACGAGTATGCTTGATGTGCCAGTATCAAGTGCTTTAGCTCAGTGTTAGCTTATGGTTTTCCTTGGTGCGTGAAAGAGTGTGAAAAAGTCAAAACCATACAAAGAGTCTTGTCTAGTTAACCACAGCAGCTCCTCCCTGCATCGTGCCACTCACTTTGTTGGTTTGCTCAATTTGCTTCCTAAACCCACAAAGCCTTTGAGGGCCACACAGGGGCAAATCGTATTTGCTCACTGATTTACTTCTGCTCTTCCCACGGACTCCTAACTGGAAGCAAGGCTGTGTCGCTGTAGCATACTGCCTCAGGTCTGGGGGAAGGCCGGATGTGTGTGTGTGTTTGTACACGTCCGTACCTGTGTGTGTTGTAAACTGTAGCTGTCTGTCAAAAGCAGCATGCTTCCAACAGCTGCTTTTGGTTTTTGGGTCATTGTCAACCAATCATTTCAGTGAGGAATCGTCTCTGTGGTGGAGCTGGGAAGGCTTGCTGTGCGGTGTACGACACCAACACAGACGGCAGCTGAACAGAGTCCTTTCAGCTTTCCAGATTGCAGCCTGGTGCAGAGGGACAGCGAGAGAAAACCGTCCTGTCCTAACCACAGAATGCTGCAAACCCAAACTCAACAGGATGTCCCGTTCGCAGTCGGCTGTCACCAAAGGTTTCGTGTTAATATCTTTGCACCCTTCATCCCTTCTCCCTACTAGACAACACTTCAATCTTGGTTTTTTTCACAAGTGGGAAGCATACAGGAAATGCTGCATCCTGGTTTGGCATTTAGTTCAGGACATGAATGTGATACATCTGAGTGAAAAGCGCTGATTCCAATTGGCCTCTGTTGCCCTGTAAATATGCAGGCATGCTGGACTCAAGACAGTGAGCTCTAGCTGCAGGCCTCTACAGCAAACCCCAAACAGAATAAGAGTCTTAAGGAAGGATTTATATTTAATAAGAATTCATCTGCAGGCTAAACTGCCTGCACTTATTACTATGTATTATTCTTTTTAATAATATCTACGTTTAATTTTGAATACAGAGCATTTCTGCAGCATCACCAGCGAAACAACTGGAGCTTCTGCAGTGTGACTGGATGTTGGTCATTGATAAAACAGTGTGCAGAGTGCTGTTTAGACACTCCACCTCATGTCCCAGCCCCGAGCGTTGATCAAGCGCTTCAAGGCCAACAGAGACAGAAGGACGCAGGTTCAGCGTGAAAAAGACAGTCAAAACAACCCGATGGGCCACTGTGTAAACATCATTTAACTTTGGATAGGTCTCTTACCCTCGAGGACCACACGCAAGGTGAAAGACAAGAACCCTTGAAAGAGGTTGGTAATGTGCCATAAATCCAGTCCCAAATCGTAGACCAATGGGAGCCAGATAATGAGAGTGCTTTTCAATGAAAGTCTCACAGCGTTCTTATTGAATTAAGCCTGGTTTAATTAGCATGCTGACTTCATAATGCACAAGCTGGTGTGTACAGCAGTGCTTAAGTTCATATAAATAGAAAATAAAATAATTTAGCCTAGAGGGAATTTTCCTTAGAGGTAAATAAATTCTGCTGAAAGCAATACGATTATGCACTTTTACAATGACAGCACAGCATTGTGTGTGAGCACTTTAATTTGTGTATGTTACAGCCGAGAACACTTTCATACAAAACCATCAGCGTTTTACTGCATTTTCCCTCTTTGCTTTCCATTTGAGCAGCTTTCTTCCCGCCAGAGTTACATTTGAAGTGTCCTGGCTGTTCACAGAGGAGAACTAAGTGGACATGGCAGCATTTCTCTTTATATACACATCACACACATTGCAATCGGAGTAATGAGGACAGACGTAGTGGATCAACAAAATATTGTGGTTGAACCAAAACGATGGATTAAAAACAGTATTACTTAATTTGGCTGTTACCAGTTTTTCCAAAGGCCGATAACTCCATCCAAACGTCAGGTCTAATAGATCAAAAGACATTTTGACATTGCGCTGCAGTTCAGGCTCACAGACACAGAGCTGGCCTCAATCAAAGAGTTTCATTTCAGAGTGAGTTATAAGCTGAGGGTACGACTGTAAGAAAGGATAATATGATCATACCTGTGTTATGACTCTAGTCTATTTAAATGATGTTTGAGTTAATGGAATACTTACACATTTTGGTAAAGTACATTACAATACAATACAAATACATACTTTCAGCCGAGAGTTAGTTGAGAACAACAATAACTCCCCATAAAACCACAAATTGTTTTTACACTTAGGGTTTTTTTCAAATTAAAAAAGTGAGTTACGGCGTGTTAAGTAGAGAGCTTTACAGGTGCTGCTGGGAGGATTTAGTTACCCTTTTGGACAGATCCAGGCTGGCTGTTTCCCAGTTTTCCTCCTTATGCTAATCTATCAAAAATAATGGGGTCTGGGGTCAAAGATAGCCCATGTGATATGCAAATATTTGACCCAAGTCTAGAGGTAAACCAGCTTCAAAATTTAAAAAATGAGTTGCAGCATGCACTATTAAGTGTATTCACATTGAGTTAAGATATCTATTGTATGGAACTTCTTTAAACGTTTCAATGATAGGCAGTAGTCTAACACACAACCCCTTGCTGAGTCGGGGCTCCTGTGGCGACAGACTGGCAGCAGTAATTAGTGTGGACCTTCATTAGTGGCTGAGAATTCTGGGTCATGACATGTCACAGGATGTGTGTCTATGTGTGTGTGTCACTGGTACATGCTCTAGTCTGATGGTAATATGGTGCATACCTTTTATTACAGGATTTCACAATCACTAATTAAAGACTTTCAACAAATGTATACAATATGTACGCATTGCAAACTATGTTTTCATTAGAAGTTGATCAATTTATCGGTTTAGCCAATTAATCAGCAGTGAAAGGAGGTTTTACAAACTAAATGTTGGGCATAAATGCACAACAGACTTTAAATTATGTTCTAGATATTTATCATTTATATTGTTTGAGATATTTTGCTCAGGGAGTGATTTTCTACGCATTATTATGGCCATAGGGTTAGAATATGTGGGCGAGAACTTTGACGGCCCCAGAAACAGCTGATTTTACAGAAAGCTGAGAAGTCATATCTGACCCATTTTCAGTTTATTTTCCCCCAATAATGTTATCTCTTGAATATATAACTCAACACTATCAGCTCTTGGTAGGTATTGGTCGATCAATTGGCTATCGGATTGTTCCTGCTCCAAACTATCGTTATTATATTGGCCTTTAAAAAAATCGGTCAACCTCTAGTTTTAACACAAATAGGCCTTGTGACCTGACATAGTAGCTGATTCATGTGTCCCAGTAAACCATGTCAGTGTGACGGTGAGGCAGTGTGCACGATACAGGGGACCCTGAAACAGCTAAAAGGAATAAAGCCATCATTGATTTTATTATTTACACCTGTGCTTTTGCTAGCGGTATTTGTTGAAATGTGTTCAGTAAAAAAGGCTATTGCTACTATTACTGCTGAATGCCTGTCGTAATAAAAGTTGTTGGACTGCGCAACGATGGTAAGTCTAAACCAAAACCAAATGCTAGCATATCTCACACTTTGTTTGAGTCTGAAATTGCCTGTGCTGTGATTCATTATAGTCGTTTTTCAGTTACAGTAGTGTTACTGTATTTGGCAGTCTGGAATCCAAAGGCATGAAATAATCTGTAGTTAAATTTGAATGGAAGATAACATATTTAGGGTGAAGTGTTTAATTAACAAAGTGTGGCTTTTTTGTGTTTATAGTTTTGGGAAAAATGAACGAACATTTCATATTGGCCAGTCTGTGTCAACCAACCCCAATATAATGAATGTGGGGCAGATGGTTTGATCGTATAGTATATATTTGCTACTATGCTGGTTGTGCATGAGATGATAAATTAAATTCTCATTCATTTTATGGTATGAAAATTATCCAATTTAACGACATTTCCAGTGACTGTTCACACATTCGTGATTGTCGACAGTTTTTGTGTCAGGCTTCAAAAGCCTGCATCAGTTGAACCCAACCCTCGTCTCTCAGTCCCTCTCTTTTGCTAATGGACACTTTTGCAGAGACAAGAAGACGAAGGTTGAGGGAGGAGGAATGAAAGAGAGCATACGCAGAGAGATCTCTCAGACTGGGAGGTGGCTGTGTCATCTTTGTTACAATAAAGTACTTTATAAGAGTCCTCCAGACTGCGGCCTGCACTATTCAGCGCTTGGGTCCGTCCAAATAGCTTAACCCTTTCGTTGTAAAAAGATGGAGAGCCACCTAAGCCGGAGGTCCCGGGAGCCCCTTTGCACGCTGAGCCTGTCCTCAGAGAGTCACGGCACTGAGTGCAACAGAGAGACTAAATGTCCTCGAGCACAACAGGCACTTTAGCAGCAAATGCATGTCAAGATGTGAATGTGCCCATTGTGCCCGACCCACCGGAGGGCTTATAGCAGCCACCAGGGAACGCTGCCAAGCTACAAGCACCATTTACCGCCTGTCATGGGAAGGAGCATCCATGTAATTGCATGCAAAATGTTTTTTTTTTCGTGAAATCATTTTTGTTAAACCTGATTGAGTAATTCAGTCATCAAACAGGGAGAAGGAGGGCAAGAGCAGCCACATTTAGGAGTGGAAGAGATTCTTGTTATACATGTTAAAGCGACAAATAAATGAGTTGCATTACTTTGCTTTATGATCCTACTTTTTCCTGCCTTGAGGCTAGATAAGGGGAGTGAGCTCCTGCATTTGATATGTGCAACCACTTATTATAGAGTACACTGCATTGTGCTTGGGTTACCAGGCTGGGCCAGGGAGTAAGGCTTTGTGGTTTGTGGTTGTGTGTCTGTGTGTGTGTGTGTGTGCGTGTGCGTGCAGATTTTGGTGCACAAGTGTGTGACCTATCAGATTTATTTATACGAAAAGTGTGCATGTTTAACTCAACGTTTGCATGTGTGTGTGCATAAGCGGTCCAAAAACTACCGGTCTAAAATTAAAATCTGGGTTTTTGAAATGTCTCTAATTAGAGAGGGGAGGACTGAAGCCTATTTTGAGAGCTGTGGCCATGCACGCCCTTCCCATATGTTGTGTGTGTGTGTGTGTGTGTGTGTGTGTTAGCCCGTTTTTCTGTGCACACACACACACACAGAGTATACACTCTTGAGAGGAAGGTCCCCAACTTGGAGTTGGTCTTATTAGACACAATTCATTGAGTTCTGCTAACAGGAACTGTCCATGAAGTGTGTTTCTCGTGACATCTATACACACTTTACTAAAGTTGGACAACCAGTGAACTTTAAAGACAAGTAGCTGCTATGAATATTAGCAACCAGAGAGCATGCGTTGAAATACCGCCTCCTCACTATAAAGCTGTAATAAATGATTGTAATATTTAGAGTCAAAGACAAGTCAAGACAAACCAAATTGGAAAGTTTATGGCTGCAGAGCAGGAACACAATAGTCAGTTTATTCACTGTCTAAAGTGTTTTTTACACATTTAATGAGGCAATTTAGAGAATTTTTCCTTTTCAGACAGTGAGTGGAATGTGGTGGATGCCTGGCTAACATTGTCTCATTGTTCTGTCTCATAACCAGCCTCTGTTTTTCGCTCCTGAGCAAAGACCGCTGGGAAAATCAGATTGCATTTACAAAGGCTGGCTTAAATCTTTCTGTCCCAGATACTCTCACAGTGTCTTTAAAAGCATCGGTTGTTTTGTTTGTAGATTATTTTCTTTCTGTGTGATTGCAGTGTATTGAGAATCCCCAAACCTCATTACTGCACGTCAAACAGTTTTGGCACCAGAGTTTACCAGAATTTATTAGACAATGAAAAAACTGATTTGAATAAAAGCGTATTGCTTTGTTTCACCAACTGACTCTGTTCCTTTGATTGAAGCTGTAAACCAACTCATCTTTACAAAAGGAACAATAGTTAACGCTATGTTAGTGACAGATTTTTACATTAATAGCATACTCAACATTAAAATGTTTTGGAGTGATGATAGATACATTACAAAAATGATTTGTTGTTGGTTGTTTTACATGTTATCAGATAATTAAAAGTAACCACAATGTATTTGGATAAACTAAACTAAAATTGGAAATGCAAGTACCTTTGCGTTGATATATTTGTCCCTTTACAGCCAATGTAAAACTGGTAGATCAAAAACGGTGTGATTGACTTGACCCTTTGTTTTATGATACAGCTAAAACACGTTTCTAAAAAAAGTTACTTTCTATCGATAGATGTCTAAAAAAAGCTTAGTGATAAGCTTAGCATAAAGACTGGAAACAGCTCTGTCCAAAGACTTTATCTACCAGCAAATTGACTTAGTAACATGTTGTATTTGTTTAATAAGAATACAAACCAAAATGTAAAAACATGAAGTTGAGGTTTCATGTGGAGTTAGACAGAGCCAGTCCATATGTTTTGTACTGTCTTAATGCGAAGATAAGCTCAGCTAAGCTTCTCATCTAACTCTTGGCAATAAAAGCGAATAATACATACTCCCAAAATATCAAACTATAGTCTATAAAGAGCTTAAGTGAAACCAAAACGTGTGGGCTCTGTTCCAAACCTCATTCAAAATCCCATTTACTTCCAGCCTCGTAACATAACCTAGATGGACATTATTAATAAAAACGTAATGTTGTTATTTACTCAATATTGACTTATTTCGTATTACGTCGGTAACAATGGCTAAAAACACGCATTGAGTTAATGAGAGTTGTATTTTTTTTGTATGCTGACAAATTATTAGTTGTTTAACTTTTTTAAATCATGAAGGTTTCAGATTCTAATAGCAAATGCTGTTGGGTGCCAAATTGTCTTAAAATATGGATACTAATCTCTGTGAACATGGTTCCCTTTTTAAGAAACTTATTAAAGAAATGTGGAATGAGAATAATCAAAAAGTAACTCAGGAGTACTCCAGTTGATGGCTGCACTATTGTCATGTATTAGTTCTCAAGAGAAAGAATATCAGAAACACTAACACACGCATACACACACACACGCACGCACACCCACACACACACACACACACACACACTGAAGCCACAGGCATTCCCACTATAGACACCCATTATCTCCGTCTGTATCCATGTGTTGTCGACCCAGAGCAGGAACTTTGGGGGCCGCTGTGGTCAGACGCAGGGAGAGGGAAGTTAACGCTGGCAAAGAAAAGTCAAAGTCAGGCATTTTTGGAGTAAGATAAGAAGAAAGCGATGTGGAAGGAAAAACTAAAATAACAAAAAGCCACTTGGGGGTATGAGATTACTATGACAACACAGCTCTCTGTTTTTGCTATGTTTTGAAATATCGCAGCCTTTAATCAACAAACACAACGAGGTGATAAGTGAAATACGCATTCATCATCCAAACGGGCGTCAGCTACAGTACAGCCCAGTAGGTGTGTGGAGATGTCCCACTCTACTCATGTTCCCTTGACCTCCGAGGGCACAATAAAACCCAGGGCTTGTGTGGCATTGGCAGGTGCTGCAGCTGAGTATGAAGCCCAGAGTATCCAGTGTCAGGCCTTTGTTTGCTTTTTTGATATATTGCTGACCGCTGCCCCACCTAACATGTGCAGAGGAGAGCCCGCTCCCCCTCCTCTCAACACCTTTCCCCACATAAATAAACCCTATCGCTGCAGGAATGCCTGGGGTAAAATGCTCTATACCGCTATTGGAATTCTCTGGACGCTGATAAGATGACTGTTTAGGATGTTTCATAGACATACTCCCATTTCAACACATACTGACTCACAGACCCAACATAAACCACTGACACATCTGCTGGCCCTTTGGTTTCCATCCGCACATGGGCCACGAGTAAGAGACCGAAGATGTGAAATAAAGGGAACGCAGATTCATATTGTAGCCAATCGATTATACTGATGAGGTGAGTTACCTTTGAGTGAACAGAGACACAGAAGACTCAGTAAACGACAACAGGCGGTGTGAGGATCGGTTGTATGCAACGAAAAGTGAATACAGGAAACTGACAAATGTGGGTTAAGTGTAAAGACAAGGCTGTCCTCTCCACCAAAAGCTCCTGTAAGGACGCCTTAAATAAACACCTCCAAACCTTACCAGTGGCAGATTAAACTTTGTTGTGTAGAAGATTAGGGCTGGGCCATAAGTCAATAGGATAATATATTGTCTTTCAATGAAATCATATCGTGATTAAATCATACACTGCAAAATCAAACAAACTCATTATTTTTGCACTAACGTTCTTAATTAAATCACAACATTCATAGTACTTTCCATTTGTCAAGTATTTTATTCACACAAAACCATGTGGTTATTTCATATAGACTATTTATTTATTTAATTACCAGAAAACATGCTGTATTGTGATAAATATCATCATCGATGAAATGACCTATATCGTGATAGAACATTCTGGCCATTGAACCAGCACTAAGTTAGATAAAACAGTTCTCGTGAATCATTGTTGTTTGTTGTCTCAAATAACGTCATCAAGCGTGCTGGAGGAGTATAGGCTGACAATTTGTTATCTTAATGAGACTAAGATAAGAAGATACCATTCTCTATAAATAGAGTGGTATCAATCTTCTCATCTGAATCTATAGGCAAGAAAGCAAATAACTGTATTAACTGTTGCTTTTAAGAGCAACCTCCCCAGTAAAAACTGGAACGTTTACAACTGTTCATTTACAACAGTGACCCGTATACTGATATATATTACTGCCCTAGATGAAATATTTTTATCTTTAACTTTGGACAACCAGCCAGCAACTTCCACATACTGGGATCAAGTGCAACCGGGCAGGGAGCAACTGTCTTGCATTGCAGCTGTTTTGGGTGAGGGGGCATCAGGCCAAGGACAGGCATGCTGACCCCCCCCCCCACCCTGAGCATCTGTGCCCACTCATTCAGGCTGGCACCCACTGAGCCAAAGCCATCAGTCACTGAAAATGATGACAACTAAATACGCCACGGGAGGAGTACGGTTTTGACTTGGGTAAAAACCACAAGCTATGAGACACCAGCACGTTCACACATAGACTGCCACTGTACATTCTCTTCATTTGCCTGCCATCCATTAAAACACAGCTGCCAGCACACAGCGCTGAGAAAGGAATTATTGCTCTGTGTATTTGGAGGCTTAAGGCTGAATGTGTGTATGATATATGTATCCATTTTTTTTCCATCACCAAAATAACAAAAGTTCCTCTTTCACACAGAAGACTAATAATAATAGAGACATGGAGCAATGCCTTGGAAGTGAAGCTATGCCGCTACACTGCCTCCTCCTCTTCCCTCTCACCCCAGTGTCGAAGATCTGTTAGTCAGGGGCTGGGGAGTTTTCAGTCTCCAGGGGCACATCCCTCTGAACCGCCTGCCAAGCTTCTCCTCTCCCTCCTCCATCCTCTCTCCTGCTCTGCTCTCTTTCTTTGTTCCCCTCTTGGTTCCCTCTTGGTTCCCTCTTCTCACTTCTTCTACTCCTCACGCTCAACTTTGTCCTTCACTTCAGCCTCCTTTCAACTTCCGTCATCTATTCCTGCTTGCCCCTCAACAATGGCACTTTTCGCTTTCACACTCTTATCTATTTTCCCCTCTCTACCCTTCCGCTCCTCTTCCTCTCCCAGCTCCTTTACAGCCGTGCATAATTAGGCCTAAACACTAGCCTGCGCAGGCTCACATCTGGAAGGAGTTTGGACATGGCAGTTTCCTACCAAGACGACTAAATATTTAGGTTGAGAGTTACTGCATGTGGATGAACTCATGATAGAGGGGGTGGGAAGGGGAGAGAAATGGGGAGCTGGAGATAAAGAAAAAGAGGGAAAGTGGGACAAGAAGACTGGCGATCATGGCGGAAGGCTGAGAATAGCAAGATGCATCATTAAACTAGTGATAAGTGTGAGTTTATAGAAATGGTGCAGTGTATAATCTGACACGCAGTCATGTAATCAAAGTGCAGCAGGCATTGACGAGCCAAATGAGGAGGTGATAGTATTAGTGCGACTGGTTGCTCCTTTATGGCTGGCAGGAACAACAAACAGCCAACTAATAGTTTTAATAAACAAATCCCCGTTGGGATTTCCCATGAGGCTGAGGGCCTCAGCTGGAATGTTCACAGGGGCCAGCTGTTGTGCATTACACGTAGCAGCCGGCCCCGGAAGCCCTGGGCCTGGTGTCCTGCAGCCCTTGCCTGCTCAGCATGAAGGAGAGCATTCCTCCAGGCTGCCCCAGGAGACAGGGCAGCGAGGGCTGGCTGTCAGGCCATCCGATGTGGGGAGGGACCGAGGTGGTGTAGGGCACGGGGAAAGCTCCCCTGCTGCACCTGGGATACTGTCCGCAGTCTCTGAACGGACTGAGGAATGTCAGGAATAACACGAATATCAACACAACTTCTCACATTCCACATCTGGAGCTAATGTCATGAGCAACGATGGGAGCACGGGCGCTTGAGGAACTCACCAAATCTTCAGGAAAATGAACTTTCCAGACACCAGAGTTCCCAGGAAAGGTAAAGGTAAAAACGGCGCATCATGGGCGGTATTGTTTGTTCCTCGTTTATAGCCTCGTAAAAGTGAATCAGAATGCTAAACATCTGCACAAAAACAACTCAACCAAAATGAGTAGATGCAGGGATGGAAGATTATCTTCAATCACCTCGACCACTACCACCCTAGCCTCTTTTTCCCCCTATGGTTTCCAGTAATGTGTTCCCCAGATGTTTATTCTGGCTTCATTAAGGAAGAAACACAAGGCCCTATAAATGGACTGCTGGCTGGCTTTGGCTTTCCTGGGGCCTAAATACCTTACTTTACCTCATATGCTCGCTGCAGTAGGGCAGTTGAACATGCTTTTTTTTTATTGTGCCCATGTGCTGCTAGCATTTCTCCCACTGGATCATGAGTACAGAGATAGTAACATACTGTGGGAATGAGAAACAACTTCAAGTCTGACCAGCTGTGAAGAAAGTGAACAAAAACACCACCCAACAAATGTGTCACTGATAGATTGGTAGTCCACCCGTCACGAAAGATAGCGTGGTTTGGTCCATTATGTGGCCCCTTTCAAGTTTTGTCCAGACACTAATTAAAAAACATCACACCAAACTGTCCCAGAATCAATGCTGTCCAGTTCTCATTAAATAGTTTAGGCTTTTTTTTCTCTCACCAGAATTGTGAGACAGGGTGTAACTGTATTAAAAGTAGGAGCCAACCCGCCAGTAAAGTACGGATATAAAATATTCAGAATGTGTTTTTGTTTATTCTAGTTTTGTAAGGCCAAGTCAGCTGGGCCATGTGCACAGGGAGGTGGTGGTGGTGGTGGTGGTGGTGGTGGTGGGAGAAAGAGGGAGCTGAGATCTGCCTCACAGTCAAATTTAAAGTGACAGAGTTGTGTCAAAGAGGCAGGGCCGTATGATGGCTACAGTCAGCCTGCCCTCTCACTGATCTTCTTAATGTTTCACAGAGAGGCGACGCTCAGCCCTCCACTACAGAGTTAAAACTAGATCAAGATGTAAACTTCTGACCTAACAAGCCCTATTACTGCAGCAAGTCCTAAATACAGTTAAACCTAAGGTCATGGGTTCAGAGTCATGGGTGTGTGGGCCTGGTCGAGGCACTGTACCCTCACTTATGCAAAATGCACCATCAAAAACTAAACATTCATCCAGTTAAATCCTTTGATACAACATGGAAACACTGTGGATCCTCAGCCAATTATAGTTCACACTAACTGTATCTATGGAAACAGCTACGTCAGCTTAAAATTGATCATGATTAATTACATTTTTTTCTTATAAAATCTTAATGGGATATTATGGGAATACTGCTGAGGACATATATGACACCATAATGTAAGGTCACCATGTGATCTCACCACTCAGTGCCACACACACACACACACACACACACACACACACACACACACACACACAGCAACGTTACAGGCCACAACAGGCGGCTCAATTTTCAGACATTAGTTCAGTAGTTCATTAGACTGTTCCAACTCACAGAGTCACGGTCCTGTTAGGCAGCAGGCCGGCATCCGGAGGTTCAGGCAGCTCCTCTTTGCTGCAGCTGACCCGTCTCCCAAACACCTGGGCGCCGTGCGTTTTGGACCGCTCGTCCGTGCAGCTGCAGCCGCTGGTGGAGGCGAGCAACCCGGGACAAGCCTGGGAGAGCCGCGGCTCGGAGGCGGACAGCAGGAGCAGCATCAGTACCAGACGCCCCGGCAGCAGAGGGATGCCAACGCCGGGCGTAAACATTGTCCTTCTGCTGGATCTCACCTCAGCTGCACCCCCCGCCTCCAGTCATCCCATATCTCCACCATGAAGCTTTCGGAGGGCGTAAGGAGGGCACGAGGAAACGAAATGATCGTGGGAGAGGTCTTGAATGAATGGTAAACTTTGAGACCCTCCGCTCAACAATGGACACGCGTCATCCGGTCCTTTCAGAAATATTCAGCACCCTTGATTTTCCAAGAGTGTCCCGTTATGTCATGGCAGCTCTTGCGCGCAACTTCCCTTGATCCAAATGGTAGAGAAATTCAAGGGATGCGTGAGTCCATCAAAACATCTTCAAGTCCCATAAACAAGCGCAGAATTCTGACGCTAAAAGTTGGTAGTTGTATTAATTACTTTGAGGGATTTACATCACTTTGGAAGTGCCCAGATTACCGCTATCTCCCACTCTTTAATTAATCCAGAGGTTGATGAGATTCGCAACTGTGTGGTCACTTCCACATCATCTATATGAAGAAGTAAAGAAAAAAAAAAGTATATCCTCAAACTTTTGTCAGTTGTGTCGCTGCTTTTGAAAGTTGTCCTCAGTGTTTCCCGGATCCCCGTTTAGACTTCTCTCAAGCGCAATTTAAAATAAATTTAAACCGGGGGAAAAAACTGTTCTTTCGGACAAAAAGTGAGCTGGTCTCGATCGGCTTCTGTGTAATTCCCAAAACCTAGCGGTTTTGCCTGCTTGCCTCTGTCACACTCAAACTCACTTAGTTACTACCCCAAGTGCGCCCATTCCGTCTGCGCTCTGGTCCCCGCGGTCCTAGCGCTTACAGTCCAGTAAGAGACAGAGAGAGAGGTTTCACATGTGCCTCGGGTAAACCCACCTGATGTCACTCCACACGTCTTCATCACACTTCATGACACAGTCCCGTAGGCTATTTTATGTATTGTTTTTGGCCTAAATTATATGGCAAACTGCACAAAAACGAAACAGTACTACAGACTTTTGCAGTACAAAAATATATATATTTAAAATGTTGCATATCCTCATTTGTAAGAGAATAAAGACTTATTACCTCATCATCATGATGTATCCCTATATCGTTCTTTTAAGAGAAAGACTGGCAGATTCTGTAAATGCAACAACATGCAAACCCTATAAAGAGAAAACGTTTTGGAGCAAAGAAGAAGACCATGGATATTTGTTTGATGAATTAATGTGAGAATCTATAGGATTTAAATTGTTTCAATGCCATATTGCTGTTGTTTTGTTGCTGAATGATTTGAATTGACCTTGCATCCAGGTTGTAGAAGACAGGAAGGTCTTGATTTCAATGTGCGCCTTCATTGGGAGAGCAAACTAAAGTCATGAATGAAGGCTGAGGGTCTCTTGTGTATTGTGTGTTTCAACAGATCAAAAGCTTTTCATTCAATCAGCGGGAAGGAGAGGAAGTAAAGACTTTTATAGATACACTTCACTAGTTTCTATATTGTTGCTGCAGAAAGAGTTACGGCAGCAGAGAACAGTTTGAACTTGAGAATGAAATGAGACTGAGCTGTCATTACTGACCATATTGTAGAAGGTAACTTTGTGATTTTTTTTATCTGAATGAGTTATAGTGTCATATTTTTCTAGCACAGAAGCAGTTATTTTCATGTCCCCTTGAAGGTAATTGCTAACAGCAAGCTAAAACATTGCAATGATAGATACTACAAGTCTTTCTGTGGTGATAGCCACAGTAAGAGAGCAATAAAAGTGGCCTTACCTCCGAATGTAAATTAGTTCTTGCAGTTCTAACAAGCCAAACTAAGCTGCTGAACTGTAATAAGATCTGAAGCCCAATTCAAAGTCAACTGAGAGTGTTGTTCTTTGCTTACCATGTGCTGTTTAAAGTAGGTATAATTGAAGATCTACTGCATGTTGATACTTGTATGCCCAATAAATCAAATATTTAGTTGAAAGAATAATATCTTTTTTAAAATGTGACATTTCCCCCCCTGCAAGAATCACGCTCAGTCCAAAAAGTATAGAAGATCATATAAACTTCCTCAAGATCTCCTTTTCACATTTTTGCCTGTGTGTGTGGAAAGTTCCCAACGTATAGTACCCGACTCCATGGATTTCTGTTTTAAAAATACTTTTTGATATACGAGAGGCCCGGGAGGACGGAGGCTGTAGCGATTCAAATCTGGAGAGCATTTCATAATATGAGAAGGTGAACCAGGAAAGCTTTTGAAAACGGACTTTATGCAATTGGGCTTGACATGTGTTCACTGACATATCCAAACTGCCGGCACCTCCGTCATGCGAGCATGCTCGGCAGTATAATGGTCCACTGTGCTCTGACCCACACAGTGGACCCCGGGTTTGTTATTCCTGTATATGATACTGTACACTGGAGCGGGCTCAGAGAGCCAGTATGATTATCGAAAGAAAGCACAAGGAGTGGATGGGCGCCTGTTCAGTAACGAAACAGAGGGCTGTTTATCCAAGCAGTTAAATAAGGCTTCAAGTACAACACCCCCCTCCAACTCCACAAGGCCCAAATCTCTCTCATCTGGCGAGCACAGTTTCCATTTAAAATGTCACGTCCCGAAACTGCACATTACATCAAATTGTACTTAATGGCATCCAGACAAACTTTAATGTCGTTCCAACAATTTCTCTCTATGCACCCCGCAGCCCCCACTCGCTCCTTATAGTCAAGCAGGCAATCTCTCCTTCTCCCTGTTCCACATCTGGACTGCATTCCAGGTGGGGAATTGAGAAAGGGGAGAACGTCAGTGAAGGAAAGGTGGAACGCAGAGAGGCTCAAAAAGACTGAGAAAATGTCTTGGGGGAGATTTTGGTGGAAGTTACGCAAGCTTTTGGGATGTATGACGACCGACGATACGTGAATTTGCTGTTTGATGATAGCTCTTGGGAATGTTCCTGTTGTCCTCCAAATCACACGTTAGAGCAGACGTCTAAAAACAAGAGGGCAATCAGAGATGTGACCCAGCCAAAGTGACTGCTGAGATTGAGGCACAGCTAAGGCTAGTGTTTCTGCCAGTGGATAAACAAAAGAAAAAACTTCTATCCAGGAAACAAATGCCTCATCTGTTTCTGAGTCTTTCTTGACATCTAGTGGTGTGATCAGCAGCACACACAAAGCCCGCCCTCTCTGAGACGCTCCGTCAGTCTACCAGTCAGTCCTGCGGTGAATGGTTCCAATTAAGGATTTATTGCGACATTAAACTCACTTCTTCCACAGTTTATGAGGTTATCAAATCATAATGTGGTGCCATATTTCCCCGACACTAAATACCTTTGTCGATCATTAAGAATTATTATCAGCAGCAGAGGTAACAGCAGGAGTGGCAGCCCGAATGCCAGTAACATTTAATCCAGAATATATATTGCAGCATTGGCTCTATGACAATATGTTTGTAGCCAAATCAAGTCAATAGAGCCCAATATCACAAATCTGCCCCAGGGGGCTTCACAATTTGTACAACAGAAAGAAAAACTCTGCAGTCCAGTTTTTAAATATATGCTAAGAAATTACATAATATTTTGTAATCCGTATCAAAGGAATCACTCAATACTGTAATAACTGGGAAAATCCACATAACACATTAATGCATATATTGAAATACATGTGTGCATAGTTGTTGCCTGCATGTTTATATAAACCAATTAAGAAATTTTAATTTAATTCCTACTATCATATTGATCCACAAATAATGTGCTTTCTTATGTTAACATGAATTGTATTTTTTTAAAATCCCCCTCTTATTTACCAGCCTTTACTAAGGTCAGAGTCACTTTTAAAACTGGAGCAATGCTGCCCTCTCTTGTTAGAGTGAATTATATGAATATGGTTTAAATTGATCTTTGATTCTAGGTGGACTGCTGTTTGTTAGCATCACATTCAACATTTAGAGACAAGTTATAACTCACCCTGCTAATGTGCTACCTAACTGCACTCCAACTGTCAAATGTTGGTGACTTGTCAAACCTGTCTTCTAAGAACAGGGATGTGTCCCCGCACCCCATTCATTAATGCTGTAAACTTCCTCCAGCAGTCATTCCTGTGCTTACTAAGTATTTAGGTCAAACAGTCTGAATGACAAATCAGCTCATGTAAACGATGAACTGGGAATCTGAACAGGAAGCAGCTTGACTGACAACTCCGGCTCAATAAATAGAGATATGGGTAGATTTTTTCGTTCGTTTTTTAAAATCTGTGTAGTTTGTCTCATGTAGATGTCTTGCTGGCTGCTGACGTGACAATGTTCGGTTAACCAACTCTCAAACTTGAACATACCTCCTTTTTGTTAAATAAAAAAAAGTCATTGATCTAAGCTGTGCCCAATGTTACACTGAACATTGTTTGTCCATCTGTTCTGGAAATGTATGGGCCAAATACATGTAAACTGTGAGGAGCGCTATCTTTGATAATATTGTCTGTAATTTTGAACTTCTATGTGGGTATTTCAATCTTATTAGAATTGTTGCAAAATTTTACATTCATGAATGTAAATTATCCAAACTAAAACTTTATTTTAATTGAGCTACATATTAAGGAAATATCTTCAGCAAAAAATGTTGGTATCATTTTAAACAGTCACTAAAAAACTGTTACTCTTTTTTTAAATTTATTTATGTTGACCCCTGACATGATTTATGTTACTTTATTTTGTTGTTTTTTTTACTTTCTATCCTTTCATGTGCCTTACATTTACCCATTTGAAATATGAATGTTTAATTATCTAAGGTTAATTGAGCAGGCTAATACTAGCGGCTAGGTAGTTAGCTAGTTCAGATAATATGTAAGCTGATTAACGATAAATCGCCAATGTTTTTTTCAATCAATGACTTATGAAACTTTCCAAACAGGAAAGCTATCAGAGTGAATCCCCATTCATAGGACCTGGTTTCTAACCATAGTGAGTGACCAGAGCCAAAGCTTTATTCATTTGAACCCGAGCGACCATCACAACCACCATGATAACCATTTTTCCGTAAACGAATAACATTTCCAACACCAAGCAATTAAGGCTGAATGAGCACACAGGAAAAACATGCTGGTGCATGGGCGCATATTGATGTTAGCGGTTTTGCTACGACATGCTAACCTACCTGCACAAATGGAATTATGAAAGCTCATACTACACTGATCCCAACGATATAAGTCTTACCACTCTAGTTACTTATAACTCAATGGCCAAAACTACCTGAACTAGCAGCCGAATAACAAACAATAAAAGTCACACTAGCTATGTCTGACCGTTGCTGTGTTCAAGGGCATATCAACTATAGCAACAGCGGCGCATGTACATGCTGCGTTGGGTAGCTCCCATGAATTTCAATACATTTGTCTTTATTTGTTGTTGTGCGGGTTTGTAACTAATGGCATATGACACAATACATTCATTAACGTCTGAAAAGGAAGCTTGGGGATTGGATTAAGTGCCAAACGCCACCAAATGTAACAGGGAGGAGAGGGAGGATAGCCCAGATCATGGTTCAAGGATAATTCAGCTGTAGCTCATTTGTAACACAGCAAACGCATGACAAACAAAACAAAAACAGTAGTACTTTCCTGTAGTGCATTTTTTTTTTAAATTTGCATCATAAATTATGTAATCAGCAGCACCAAAGCAGAAATATGGCCGACATCTTCACATTAAACATGAGGAAAACGTTATCCATCGATTTTGACATTTTGAGCATCAAGACGGAAGCTAAGCTAACCCAACTAGGACCCAAGGCCACTCCACTAAAGCAGCGGGAGGTCGGTGACTGTCGAGTCCACATCTCATTTTTCCCAGATCAAGCTGCACTAGACGGACAGACCGCAGGACTCCGGTGGGACAAGAGAGGTGGACTCTGTTTTACATCATAGTTCTTGGTACTCGTTTCATTTTTAATGTGAAGATGTCGACCATATTATCTGCTTAGAAATATCATAAACTGCATTTTAATCCTCCATCATTAGACATACGTTTGTGTTGTGTGCAACAGTTACAGCTGTTGACAGTAGAGCCATCTTAAAGCAGAAAAAGGCTTTTCATTTCATGCACACCTCTGCCGTAGCAAGCACAAGTAACAATTCCATCCGGTGAAGCACCAATCCATGGCAAAGCTGTGTTGATGATGAGGCCTCAAGTCTTCCATTTGAAAATCAGTGTGATGTCCTTGCTGTTGGCTCATTCACATTTCCCCATCTGAAAAAATAATTAGTATAGACCACTAGAGCATTGTTTTGACTCCTGCTTCATTGGCCAACTACAGTATGTCATCATTGCACTTCCAAACTCATGTGCGTTAGCTCTTCTCCATGGACAGCATATGTTATATAAGTCCATGTAACTGTCTTATTTTTTGACACAACAGATGAAAAACGGTCCGTTTAGGATTGGAATCCTATTTTTAGCTTTCATCATTAAAGTCCCTGAAGTGAAGTTCTAAGAACTTCATTCTTACTCTGCAGTTTATTATAATTGTATTTTTACATAAATGGATATGACAAATGAAATCCAGATAATTCACATTATATCAATTAGGCTATCAAATTCTCAGTACATACCTCTTGTTCGGTCAGCTGTCGACCATCAAATGTGTGGTGTACCTCTACACCAGTGTTTCCAAAACACCAGTGACAACCGTACAACTTCTTCTCATCTTAGGTTTGTTATGTAATAAGTCTTCCAACATTACAAGTATTATTTTGCATGCCTATTTATTTTTTTTAAATCTCAAATAAGGTCACATCTTACTACACACAGTAAGACATAGGGTTAACGATTTATTGTCATGCATTGTAATTGGGCCATTTTCACAGCAGTCCCAGCAGGAGCAGCACAGCTGTAACTAAAAACTTTGATAATGGCTGCACCCCACTCCAGCGCCCTGAGATCATTAATGTAATTAGTTACACCTGTGTTTTACTGCTAAGCAGCAACAAAAGGTCAGCTGTGACCAAAAAAAAAAAAAGTCTCTTCAACTTAAAAGACAGTCAAATGCGTAGAATATTTGCCATCCCTGTATGGCGAAGGGACAAAAATAAGACGATAAAAATACTTAGACAGGGCAGACATCACTACAAAGTAAAGACCCGTAAGGATGTAGGAAGACATGTACGCTTATGATTCCAACACAGTCATCGTCACTGAAGAAGCTTTAGGTTGTGCGATTTTATTAAGTGCCACAAGTAATGCGAACATTATAGTTTATCTCTGAGTACTGCTGTAACTGGACAGGTGTAGTATCAATTATTTTCACACTAAATGTCCTGTGCATACATTATGCATTTAAATGGTCTATATTATAGAATACAGTTCAATCACAAAAACATCAAAAATATTTGTATATATTCAATTCATCTATAGTCCCTCATAAGCAACAAAACAAAGTCAGCAAATATGTATTTTTTTCATTAT
The DNA here is from genome assembly GCA_032191485.1 of Leptoclinus maculatus. Classification (NCBI taxonomy): domain Eukaryota; kingdom Metazoa; phylum Chordata; class Actinopteri; order Perciformes; family Stichaeidae; genus Leptoclinus; species Leptoclinus maculatus. Next base: position 22,984,498 of record JAVDOI010000005.1, read on the forward strand.
TTCTTCTACTATAAATTCTGCTTACAAATGAAATAGAAAAACTCAAGGGCTTTTGGCCCGACTCTAGCACAAAATTCACAAACTCCTTTGCATCTGTAACAACTTGGACCCTCCTTCCCTTCTCTCTCTCATGCACACACACACACACAGTCTCTCTCTCATGCACACACACACACAGTCTCTCTCTCACACACACACACACACACAAACACACACACACACACAGATGCAGAAGCCACCACACTTCTGCATGTGAAAGCATGCACCCATACACACCCACACAGCACTGTCTGTGTACAGTACTTTTTTTTTTTTTTTTTCTTTTTTTTTTTTAAATGGCATGCAGTGTAGGTGAGATTTTGGTCCCTTTGTGTCAGCAGGAGATTCAAATGATCATCCAGATCCTCAGAGAGCCAGTCCTGTTCAGTTTGTCTAAAGCGTTGGTGTGATGTGGCTCGAGTCCATGGCAGCTGTGCATCATTACAGCTAAGATTAATCTAAAGAGACCGCGGAGGACGGGTCATTTGAAAAACAAAGCCCCAATGCTCATATAAGAAAAGGCAAGAAAATTAATCATAATATTGCAAAATATGGTTAAATGTGATCAGAAAAGAACATCCTCTGCCATTTCGTAGACTAGTGTCCACCTCCACGCCCCATCCCAAGGTCTATAACTGAGTCAGATGGTGTGGAGCTTCAGACGGACAAGCAGCACTCTACGTCCAGAGCAGGGCAGGTGTGGGATGGCACTTATTGGCGTGGGGACACGGTGGCTTGAGGAGGACTTTCTGGGCCTTGGTACCTCTGTTTGGCGTGCTTCTCACAGTACATCACATCTCCGACGTAAAAGTGACCTCTCATCTTGAGGTTGAGGCCGCAATCTGTGCAGGTGTAGCACTCTGTATGGCGGAAGCGGTCGTCAGCGATGCGCACGGCCAGTGTGCTGTGGGAGAGTTGAAACACACAGGACTATCAGACAACAGGGTGAAATGATTTGCCATTATAACATCTGTATCATGACACTAAAATTAAAGCAAAACATTTGATCCGCTTTAGAAATAAATATATCTGCCCCACTGGCAGATCATCTTTACTTGGTAAAATAAAAGCTTAGTAATAAACTCAATTACAAACACTCAAACGTGAGTAAAATATGACCTTAAGACTTGTTCCAGTACATTCAATAATTAGATGTAATAGTCATAATAACCGGTTGTTACTTTGGACACATTCCCAAGAAAAAAATACAACCACACTCTTAATATCACACTCTCCATGCGGAACATCTTTTACTGCAGGGCAAATTATTTTAATAACTCACACATCTATGTTACTCCAGTGAACGTGTAACTGCAGGAACTTACATAATGCCGGTGCCGCATTTCTCACAGGTGTGGTTTTTTTGGACTCCTCCCACTGATGTGCTTTGTTTCGGGGTGTTAGACGAAAGTTTCCCTGGGAACAGCAGGGCTGCCTCTGGAGTCAAAAACACACACACACATATATGAACAGAGCCGCTAAGAGGGATGTTGTGACAGGCCTGCATCTCTTTTCATCGCATCAACACCTTGTTGGCCTTCACTGCCCTCTGTCAGCGGAGCTGGTTTGTGTTTCCCACTAGTCATCACAAGCTCATCACCCATGGGACACGCTCCATGAAATGGCTTTCCACACATTGGTCATTATCACGTCGTGAAAGAATGTTAGCACTATCTGGATTTATTTGTCCCGACATTTATCAAAGCAGAGGGGTGGGAAGAGGAGGACAGATGCATTCCATGATAGGCTGTTCACAATATGAACTCTCCATCCTGCATATGGCAACGATGCACTTTTAACAGGGATGATTGTAAAATGGAGAGGTGCCACCAAAACTGTAGGCGGTATAATTTTATGATGTATTTGCAGAGGGGTCATTAAGATATAGATCAGTCTAAATGTTAAAACAAGTTATGCAAACACATCTATGTACTTGTCATCTTGAGTAGGGCCCCACTGAACACAACATTTAACTTATTCACGTATTCTTGCAGGATAAAAATGACAGAATATTCACAGAATATGCATGAGAATATTTGTGCAAATATTGAGTATTGCATGCTAAATAGACAGCGATTCTTACTCCTTTCATTTGTTTGTAATGTCAAGTGCTTCGAACCTTTCTCGTCAGCCTCCAGGACCTCTTGCAGCATTTTAAAGGTGTTGGACTGACGAGGCGCCGTGCGGGACTCCTTATTCTCCTGAATCATCTTGTACACCTCAGACTCCCTGTCGAACTTCTGCATGGCAAATTCGGAGCTTGAACTGCTGTAGAAGGAAGAAATAAAAAACGTAAATCACTGGCTGCAGGTTATCACGCTCACTAAAGTCATACCTCGACATCTTGGTGACGTGTTCAGCAGAAAATGTACATTTATGAAATACTTGGGAGTCTGGTTTCACTGAATCCAGAGGAAATGAAGGAAGACGCAGCAGCTGGTTTTGAGACGTTGACCTCTGCGCATTAAGTCTAGATTGCACATTACAGGCAAGAGGCCAAACGGTGTCCAATCGTACATCATTCTCCCAACAGAACCCGGTCAAGAGGCACTGTTCCACTGAGAGTGGAAGCTACATAGAATGTGTGAAATCTTTGCAATAGAAGAGCAGCTCAATCTTTTCAGCAACCATCATTGTGTAACTGAATTACACAATGCCTGACACAAGGCGTGATGGAGAATAACAGACATTACATTAGCTTTGTACCTTGCATTGATACCAAACAGCCACGAGATGACCTCCTGTCAATGCACAGGAGGGGGCAGGCAGCAAGAGGACACTTTCACCTCGGAGTAAATGCTGACAATTCATTAATAAATAAAAAAATAAATTAAAAAAAGAACAGCGGCTCACTTTACAAGCAAATTCTTCATCCCTGGTCTGATGGAAAAGCAGTTATTTTTCACAGCTTCTTAAACGCATGCATTAAAATCCGGACTGACTGATGATTCATTAGTAACACAAAGACACAAAGTATGTGTATTTGTTTGGAGGGAGCTGGTGAGTGTTTGCTGTCAGCAGGAACCAGTTGGCCCGGTACACTAGCTGAGCCAGGTGTGGTTTGATGCCTGCCACCTGTAGCCAACTTGTCAGCTCAACTTAACCTGACCGACTCTCCCTCCTGTTGACACACACAACGCATCTGCCCAAATATTTACTCTTAACGAACACCTCTGTGAAGAATGTGCTCAGAGACAATGACCTCAACCTCCATCATGGAAACTGTGTTATTGTGACTCAATATGTAAACCTTTTGGAACCACTGCACTACGAGTTATATTGTTGTACAATGACAAAATAAAGTAGCTTGACAGTGACGGATGTGCAACAAACAAGTTGTGTTGACTCTCTACTGTTGTTCACTGGATCTGAAATAAGTATAGAAGCTCTAGTACAGGGTAGTGCTTTTTTTTTTTTTTACACCATCGACAACTATACTGGAATAAGTCATTTTGACAAATCAACAAGTCACATCACATTTGGTTTTAAGGCCTTTGAAGTCTATGGTATTTATGAACCGCAGACATTAGCAAATACTTGGTATCTTCTCTGGTGATATACTCTGCCAGGTTTGTGCTGCTGCAATCTTCAATTCTCTCTTGTTTCAGGCTTTTGACTTCAGTCTGTCAAACACATGCTCAGTTGGATTAAGGTCAGATGACAGACTTGGCCAGAGAAAAATAAAAACTCCCTGGATGCTTTGGTTTGATGTTTACGATCACGGTCCTGCTGCATTGTCCTATCTAATTGGGGACTATGCACGAAAAGGGACGCTTACAGCTGAAAGTCAGCACTTTGACCTCATAGTGAAAGGTCTTATTTTAATAGAACATATAAAGAAAACAGTGTCACTGTCCATATAATTATAGACCTCTCTTGTACATGTAACCTTCATCAACGAGTTACATATAAAACAACATCTCACATGTTCATAGTGGTTCTTAAGCTTCATGCTTGGCCGTGTACATGTATTCTTCCCGCCTGCATTACAGCTTCTTACCGCTAAAGGAACATAGCTGAAAGGGGAGATGGCAAACAGACAAACATGTGACCGAGGCAAACGCTCAGACCCTTCGTCTGAATCACAGAACATGGTTCAAATTGAAAACAGACCTCTAAAGCACACCCTCCAAGTTCTCCACATGCTCAGCAGCTCCACCCTCAGCAATCCATTTCCATTTTCGCCTCGCTCACCATCCCTTTTGAAATTTCATTCTCAAAGTAAATGGAAAGTCGAGGTCAAATGGGAGGAAAACAAACAACAGAGGTGAGGGTGAGAGGGGACAGCATGCATCTGAACAAGCAGTCGGGTGCACAAGGATTTGCAGTGGAAGCATTTTCTAAAAAGTATCATGTATCAGTAAGTCATCGGAGAATTGTGCATTGAAATGATGTAACATCTACACAATGTAGATGAATGTGTTGCTGGTTTCCATGCACAGACTTTGCACAGAGCTGCAATGATAAAGATCTAGTCACAGCACACGAGCGTAGCCAAAACATACAACATCAAAACCACAACCAAATTCCAACCACATTTCTCAAACCGTCTTACTTGCAGTACTACAACTAAACCACAGTCGGTACATCCTGACAAAAGAAATCCAAATGACAAAACTCAAAATGACAAGACTCACCTCAAACCGAAAGAAAGAGGGAACAAAGACAGATAGCGAAGCTATTCTTTCCAGTAACTGTCCCTGTATTTCAATGATGTAGCAACTCGGAACATACAAGAGAAAGAACAATATTAGATGCCTAACACACACCTCTATCTTAACCAGAAGAGACAGAAAAACAAGATTCTAACTGAAAGGTGTGCCTCTGGGTTGAAACTCATTGGACATGCGACATGAAGGGGTGGGTAAATGGGTGTCACTGAGTCTGTGATTGGCTGGGGAGGAGTAGGGAGAGGCTTGGTGTGCAGGCCGGGGGCTCCAGACTGGGGGCCAATCGGGGGGGAGAAGTAAAAAAATCTGACTTTTTGGGGAATATGGGGTGTTTGGATTATGACTGCAGTCGCTGACACGTCATATCACTAGCTGTGGTTACCCAAGGGGGAACTGGGGCCAAAGTCAACCATCCTTCACTGTGAAAACACAGGCACCAGGCTCTCCAGCAGAGGGAGTGGACCACAGAGGATTGTGTGTGAGACTAAAAGAAGATTTTCATTTCTGCTGAGACAAAAAGCTTTGGCGAGTGTGAGTGAATCCCAAAAAATGTTCAGAGGGCAGCACCTGCACGCTATGAACTGTCAAATTACAGCTGCATCACCTCATCAGAGGGGGCGAAGCAGGAAAAAGCTAACTGTAGTGCAGGTGGTGGACACAATATAGTGTTTCCCAAAGGATGAAAGTTCATTTCTTGTTGTCGACTCAAAGTGCAGCTGCAAACAGCTCGACGCACCAACGGTCAGCTGCAACACAGCAGTGATTTCAAAAGCTGACTCGCAATTGTGCACTAAATGACTGAGTTGTGTTGACCGACTTATCAGTCCATTTGCACTTTCAACTGACTTTCCACACAGAGCTTTTGAAAGGAAGAAAAAGAATTACAAATATACAAAGGAATGTTTCCAGAAGAGGTTTGCTACCAGCTGAATTCCAAATATGGGTAAAACTGCAATATCATAACCAGTGAAATAACCTCATGTAATCAAACACAATATCCCGGCAAAAAAAAATACTTTTGTCAGGTTTACCGGTGACCGTTTTATGTTGAAACAGTGAGAGAGCTGTTGACCCAACCATACTGTAGGTGTATGTAGATACCATTGTGTTAACATCGTGTGAAACAATTCAGAAGTAAATACAGCCTCAAACATTAACTAAATGCATTTTCTTTACAAAGGCAGTCATTACTGCTAGTACTAGCTCATAGTGAAAGCTTCTCATCGTTTCTCTCTTTGTGTATGAAATGACTATTGGCAAGAAACAGGAAATGTTGATTTGTAGGCTTGAATCTGTGGGTGTAACCCCTTGTGGCCTATAGATGGCACTGAATGACTGCCTGTACAACGTACACACTGTTAGATAGGACACCATCCTGCTACTGCAAATATGTGGAAGCTTTACACTTCTGAAGAGCGACTAGTTTTATGGGCTAAAATGGAGACAAATATATAGGTAGCTCTGCATGTTGTGTCTTCTGTGGACTGTAGAAACATCTGGTTGTTCGTATTAAACAACCACGATTCCAATAGTTGCAGTACAAGCAATGACTGATTTGGAATAGCTACTGTATATCTGGTGAGATTTGCAATATCATATTTCCACTTTATGACTCACTGCAACCAAAGATGAAGCTTTAGAGATTAGAGGCGTGTATCCATAGCAGAGTGCAGTCACTTTTGCAGTGTTTTTATCACGGTGTAAAATTGGGAGTGGTCTTTACCTGCGACGAGGGGACATGGGTACGTCCCGATCAATGGGGCTATGGGGCGAGTAGCGTCCTGGCGGGGTCGGGGTTCTGCTGGACACAGAATTATTCCTGTAGTCTGAAGAGGAGAAATCCTGTGGAGGAAGAGGAAAGCGTTAACGAAAGAAAGAGGTTGCGAGTGAGCATGAAAGCCAACCGACATGCAGCAGCTGAAATCAAGTTTGCACTTCAGAGTTGAGGAATCTATTGAGACAGTGTGTAAGTGCTAAGACCATGATGCAATGTTACTGTAAAATAAAAAAAAGTTACAATAAGAGCTACAGTATGTTCAGTGGAGAGGCAGGAATTCACCAGCAGTATTTCTGGATCGCTGCTCCTCCAAGCAGCATATATTATTGGCACTGAACAAATGTAGCGTCCTTGTTTCAGTAAGTGCTAAATCAGAGGGTATTAAAACAAATTCTGACACACTATGGCGGCGGATATATTTTGTCAGGATCATAACGAGAGAGATTTATCAGTAAAATCAGCTCCAGATGACGAAACACTACATACAGAACACCACAGATCCTTTTTACTTCATCGTCATCGATGACTTGACTGAAACCTGGAGAAGTTCTTTCAGTGTAGAATAAACAATAGACTTCGTCATCGTTTGATTGTATGTGATGCCCTGTGCTCTCAAAGTTCCTATTGCATGAGTCACGCCCAACATTCCTCTACTGCAGTCTGATCAGTCTCAACAGTCACAGCGACCCACATCATTTTGGGTTTTTTTCTTGATTTTCTTGATCAGAGCTGTGCTTCAGCCCCTCAGCTGATAGATTGTGTGGCAACAGATGTTTGGCTCTGACTCCAGAGTTGGTCTGATGGGAAAGACAGAGCCAGCATGTACTTCAATGGCTTCCAGATGTTGTGCAAATCTCATAATTATTCATGATAGTTATAAACAGTGTCCATCGCCACGAAATGAGGGGAAACATTCCACACAGCCAGAACCTCTTTAAGCCAAACTGAACACTTACAATACAAACAATAGTGTAATTCAGGAAGGAAAGTCTTAGTTATTAAGTGAGTGTTTGACTCTTGACAGAAGAGGGCGCTGCACACCTATTGTACACAAGAAGCTCATAAACTAAGGTCTCAGCATATGTGCCAATGACATTTTTTTATTGGAGCTGTTCTTAGCAGAATACACAGTTACAACACTGCGGGCAAAGGTTGATCTATTCACGTTAAATTACGTCACAAGAGTGCAGGAGTGAGCGACTAGTGAAAGTGACCTCAGGCACATGTTCACACTAAACACTCAGCACACCTGGACTAAGTCTGCACAGCACATAACTCAACCCAGACACTTTTACTGTCAGGAATTCCAACAAACTAATTGTTTTAAACCACAACACTGTCTGGCATCTAATCGTGTCCACCTGTAATACTGACCGCTTACTGATCACAGAAAGCATACTCGTGCACTGCTGCAATATTCAATCTAACAAAATAACTTTTTAAAAGAAAGAGGAAGTCTTTCACAACTCCCAGTTTGCTGGGAAACAAAGCTCTAAGTTTATTTCAGGTCTGTGCACAGTCCAGGAAAACATTGAGTTTGAATCAAGCAGCCCACAGACAGCTCAAGGAGTACAGCGTTCACAATTGGGCTCACTGAGTTTTTCTCCCTCAACCGTCAGCTGGCATCGGCGTTACACAGGCTCCATCCAAGGGAGAAGTGTCTCCACCCAGGTCTTTCAACTGGTACATGTTTGAGACTCAAGTTTGAGGTGATGCTGGAGCTCCACGCAGACACAGTGGCACTGATTTGAGTCAAAGATTTGCGTCTCCAATGCAAGCACCCGCTTCCAATTCAGAAACTCTTTGAACAACGTCTCTGTTCTCAATTGAGTCCAATTTTCCTCTTCTTTTTCCTTAGTGAGTGGGCAGATTAGTGGTGCGTGCCAGGAAGCCTTTACCAGAAATGATCATTGGGATGTCTGCCTGCGATTCCTCCCAGGATAAACCCAGTATAATAACCACAGGCTCATAAGATCACATATTCTTTATCATCGGAGTACAAGAATAGAGAGATCCATGTCCCCTCCTGCTGTGAACCAATCTCACGGGCATATACCTGATAGACATACATGCTTTAGGTATTATTTCAGGAAGACCTTGTGAAGCCACACAGTATGTGCAGATGAATCCACAGTAATGCAAACCAAGCCTTTGTTATACAAGTGTCTGGCTACTGAATGTAGATCTTCATGCTCTCCAACAGCAGAAGAATTACGGATAAAATCACAACTCTGATCTATGAGACTCAAGAGGAATGCAATGAAGTAAAGAAAAACAAAAGGGAGGGAGAGAGAAGAAACAAGCGCTCCACTGTGACAGCAAGAATGCAGCTGTGATTGAGCTCGACCTTAGTAAGTTCAAAAAAAACTTTGTCAGCACCACCAGAGCAGTTCCTCCATCACCATCATCCACTCTACAGTCTCCAATGCCAGCCTTTTATAGCAGTAACATGTCATGGTGGGAATGGCCTTAAACAGGGCTCCCCAAAACATCTTTGTTCTAAAATCATCACTGCTCCATTGGAAGCCATCGGACCATTACACACAGCCGATCCCAGAGCAACAATGCAGAATACACTTGGTTAACAGCACCACGTCTCATCCATAAACAAACTTGGAGGGTAGCACACAGAGGGGGCCGAGGATAGCCCATTATGTGGTCTTAAATGGGGGTATGTTTCAGAGATGGGATAGACCACTGAAGAAAATCAGCCAATTCTTCCTGGTTCCTCTGGCAGGCAAGAGGAGGAAGCTCGGATTAAAGCTGCGCTGAACTGTATTCGGGAGCTCACAGGTCACATACACAGGATCATTAGGGCAAGTCAGTGGTATGCTGTGCTGGCCTTGAGCTGCATAAACAATAACATATCCAACCTAAAAGTCTGTCCCTTTAAGTGTTGCACTTTTGTGAATTCATGCATGTTGACACTCATTTGATTAGGCTCAATCAGCTTCTTGTTATGAGCAATAGGGTATAATACAGACACACTATTTTCTGCCGAAGCTAGAACAGTTTGGAATATTTAACATGAGCTCTGTATGTTTTTGTCCGAGCTTTTTTCACTGTGGATGGAGTTCAGTTGGAAAAAGGTGATGCCACCTGCCATTTCAGTGCACCAATTAGGATTTAGCAACATTTGAATCCAAATCTGATGACAATATTTGGTTGTTTGCTAATGTTGTTGTTCATCAAATCTGATCAAATCAAACCCACACAGTCCTGATGAAGCAGATAAACTGAGTTTTTTTAGTGTTAAACTCGTAATAAATAATACCAGCGGATTTTCTTTTCCAAACTTTAACTTTGATTAATGCTCGTTTAGTGAGATAAATGCTTCAAGTTTTCAGAGACTTTAATGTTGAAATCTATCTTTCTGCGGCAAGACATCTGCAGCAAAGATGGCAGAAGAGTTGTGGAAACCTGCTGTTTATTTGAATTATCCATCTATCCATTGTGTATAACTGCTTTATTCCTGGAAGGGGCAAGGGGGCTGGAACCTATCCCAGCATGCATTGGGAGAAAAACAGGGTACGCCCTGGATGTATAAAGAGAAGTGGATACAGTGTTCATTCCTATGAAAGTTGCTCAGTGGCCCATGAAGCCAAAATGACTCGACTGAACTATAAAATTAGCCAGATCTTTCCCAAAGGTTCTGCATCTATGGGTCCATAGAGCAAGCGCACTAGTGTTTCCTACCCCGCCTCCCAGCTGCTCGGTCTTATGCTCCTTCACATGAACAGAGGGAAGATAATAACTCTGGATTTTGGCTATTAGTGCATTTTACAGCTTTTAGGACCTAATGATTTAAATAAAGGCTTTTAATGGTTTGTCCTGGGAAATTTTTCTGACTCGAGTTTCAGACGCCTGTCTTTTAAATTTATGTGAAAAGGTTGTTTGAACCCAATGGCATCATGTGAAGGACATGAAAGGTGTAATTTCACAGTTGGGCCCCTACAGAAATTGGCTTCAAATTCCTACACTATTCCTTGGTGCTTGAGGTCAAGCTGTGACAATCGGATTCAGTTTGGTTTCTACATATGAAAATCCGAACGTGTGCTTTCCTTGTTCTGAACATATTTTTTTTTGTATTGTCAACCAAGACAGGTGTGACCTGATGAGTCATAGCAAGAAACATTTCTTAAACAAGAAATAAAGAGTCTCCAATCACATTAATTGTGTCAATTTGTTTGATTTACATCGCTTTAACAATCTGCGTTTGTCAGTGATTTAGTATATATGTATTATATTATGTGGTTTTATAACACATAATCATTTTAAGTAAATGACTGATCAAGTGTGACTGGCTTAAGTGCAGGAAAAAGCCTCGGTATTGGAGGGAAAATGGCGGTTAAACTGACAAAAACGCAAGCCAATCACTCCATTACAGGAACAAGCCTCTGGTTCATTGGCCACTTCAAGACACAAACAAACAAGAGATGGTGAAGAGAAGTGAGGGCAGCTGTTTCATATCAAGGCCCATGGAAGACATTGGGGACAGTGCCAGTGGAGGAGCCTTCAGTCTGGCTCCAAGCAAGCCACTCTGCATCATCGTCATTACCACCCTGCATCTTCAATTACAGGGCATGGGCCAGCAGCGCACAGGGCCGATGCCTTGAGGAGCCTTTATTTTGGGAAGCTTGATGCTGCTGTAAGAAAGTGCCATAACTGCTCATTCACCATCTCCACCACAGACATGACTGCTGCACTACAATGAGGCGGGGGGACAGCAGACATCCTGGGCTGGGTATTAATCAGGGCTGTGTACAGTGTTTCCTATCCAGCAGTGTGCATTGGTGGAGGTCCTGAGCAAAGACCTGAGGCTGACTGTAACCTACTCGTTATCCACTGTCACTGATGGACCCTGCCTTGTAATTATGTCTAAGTGATGGTGCATCACTGTGACCATGTTCTGTAACAAATAAAACATGATTGTTTTGTATCAAAAATCATGTCATTAACATTCTTCAGCTTTTTTACTGCCTCATTGCAGCTGCTTTACATAAGGCCTCAGACTAAATAATGATAAGACACAACAAGACAAGTGGACTTAGTACAACTCCTATAGAGGCTGCTTCAAGTCATGAGTCCAGTTCCTCTATTTTACATGCACGTTTTCAAGTCCAACATTTAATATACGTAGGATGTATATAGAAGATCTAGTTTTCTAACCTTAGGGCATGCTTAGTTTACCTTTTTTTTCAAAACAGGGATGTAATATACTCTTCATATACAGAACCCAGTCCATACAGCACATGGAGTAAGCTTTAGAGGTTAAGCTCAATCTTCTCAATCCTCTATAATGCTTCATACATAGAAATTCTTGGCCCTGGCTTACACTGCAGCATTCAATAACATGGAATAAAATGACAGATCTTCGTGATGCCAGTGCTAATACCTCCCCCTCTCTCCATTCGTTCGCCATGGCCACACACCATCAGACCGCTCCAGATATAAACCATATGTACAAGATTAGAGGCCAAATGAGCAGCAGAGAGATGAAGACAACTGCGACCGAGTATACAGTAATTCACTCTGAAAACTAAATGAAAACACACATTGAAGAGTTTACAAGTGGAAGTTACAGGAAATATATGGCAAAAACAATATCAGGTCAAAGTTTTTCTGAACTGTAATGTCCACGATTCCTGCAGCTCAGCACATGATAAATATGGATGAACCCGATTGTGTGTGAATTTTAATGGCACAGTAAGTACAGTGAGATTTCTGAGAGAAGCCAAAGCCGTCTCATGTGATCATAGTGTGGTGTGAGGGAGGCGCTCTCTCTCTCACACACACAGTCAAAGACATTATGAGGAATGAATAAGAGTCTGAGCGTTTATTTATCCACAAAGGGTGCTACAAGAAACACATTTTTCATCCCTATTAAATTCTCCACAAGGCTCCAACCGGAGCAGCATATCAAGCTCATTAGACATCTGGAGTTAATTAGGGTTGAACTGAAATTGCTGTACTTCATGGTACTTTTAATTTATAGTCACCATGATGCTTCTTCTCAGTTGTATAAAGCAAAAAAAAGGTTTGTAACATTCAAAAGAAGCTGAGAAGTGTGCTGATCAAAACAGTCTTTAGTTAGGAGGTCAAGATATGATGCCACTTTTAACAGGTAGTCAGTGAAAATCCCTCCATAAAAAGGTGATTGAGCTCTAATGGTTAGTGAGCCTGACAACTGCAGTAATTAGACAGAAACCACCTGGTATGTCTCACTCTGGTTTTAGAAGTAGTCATTATACTGTGTAACATAGTGCTAGGACTTATAATGCAATACAATATGATGGAGTGCAGCCTAATACTCATTTCTACAGGAATTTCAGTGAATGGCTAAAACATAAATCTAAAATGTCAGCAAGACATGCATTTATGGGTTCTCAGTGTCGTAGAATTATTCTTCAGTGTCATTTTACCAGCTTAACAGCTATGATTTATGACCAACATGCAGCGTTGGAAGCCATTACCCTAAAATGGAGGTGTTGTCCCGTGTATAACAAAGGGGATATACAGTTTGCTGACATGTCTGTTTTTGCTGGCACACTGACGGGCAGTTATACATGTCGTTTCCTTGACAACTTTTGGAATGTTGACATATCGTTTAACCACCTTCGTACAGCACAAACTAGTAAAAAGGCCCATCTCTCCCGGCCAACATTTCCCCATAAAACTTGCAGGGCTTAGTGTCCCCATGAGTGCACCCAGGGGCCTGAAAAAGCTCGGGGAATCAAAAGTGCCCCAGTTTGCTTTTCCACTCCAGGGGAAAGAAAAACAGGGCGAGCTGATCAATCAGTGGGGTTGAGGAGAGGCATGCCGCCCGTGCAGTGGCCACAATGGACCCCAAGCTTAACGGCTACGAGTCCATGCGAAAAGGCCTCGCACTGTCCAGTCACAGAGCTCACTGTGCAGAGAGGAAGAAGAAGAAAACATCGCTCTACTGTGACCACGGCCAGCACCGCTCCCCCGACACTGGCTTGGCTTAGCACAGCACAGCACCGGCCTGCCAAACCAAACAACAGCCCGACTCATGTCAGACCTGGAATGGTACATCATTCCAAGCAATCATCCTCAAAGAGGCGATATGCACGTCTGTATTTAAGGCTGGAGGAGAAGCCACTCAACAGGTGAGGTGCATTTATCTCTAGTCTCCAGTCCTGAAGATGAAAACGTTGTAATAAATTAAATTCTTAACAAACAGTGCGTGCGTTATACATTTTGACTAAATTTAAAAACATAAACTTAGTTCTATTCCTACATGCCAAGTCTTTATTTCTGCTCCAAAGGGATGACCGCAGCTTTGCACTCCAGTCCACCACAACCTCCAGAATAGAGCAGGACAAAGCCAGCCGCTGGTAGTGGACAGAGTAATGCATGGGATGGAGGATGTGTGGAAGGCTACTTACCCTGCCCTCTCTGGATAAAGAGATTGGTGACACATGTCACACAGCCAAGGTCACTCCACCCAATTTAGCATGAAGAGGAAAAGCTTGGTCTGCACGGGTGTCACCCTGCAGGAGCTGGCCATCCTACACTAGGAGTGATATTTATAAAGAAACCACCCTATGCCAGCACAGGATCAGGCAGCCCACTAAGGCAACCCTCAGGAACCTCAAAGTGCAGCAACTGCAAACCCAGACATGGAGCCTGGTCCTAATGGCCCAGCGACGGGTCATGTCTCATGAAAAGCAGTCTGGTTTTGGCTCTGCTAATCGCAACAGAGATCCCGTTGTGGTCATTCCTTGATGATATAAACAGATGCTCTGAATCATGACGGTGGCGGCTAGTTCAGATACAATCTCATGCCCGGCTTGCAGGAATCTAGGATGCACTTGCTGTTTTTGTGAGCTAGTAGCTATTAAAGTCCAGTCCCATCATGGCATGACAAAACAGAACTACAAGTTACAACTAACAATGTGCATCAATGGCACTTTAGAATTAACTACCTTATTCCTACAGGGGTTTCCAACACACGTCTAGAACAATGCATTTTATATCTGTTTTCTTTGCATTTGTCTTTCCTCTTAAGGTGGTCAAAGGTCAGGCTAAGCTGGATGAATGCTTCCTGTAACAAGGACTTGGACCCACACCTTTTGATTAAAAGGTCCCTTTCCTTATTCAACAAACTACCCTTTAGAGCTCTTGAACAATATGCACTGTACACATTTCCTGAAAAACATTCATTCAAGTGGCCAATTGTCTACAGTATGGCAAATGTAAAGGTCAATACAGACATTCTTGCCCCGAGGGGAAATTGTTTTACAGCCAAGTTTAAAAGGTAATGACAAATACAAACATTGGCCGCACCAACCACAAACAAGAACCTAAATTAATCCACAGACACTACACAAGCATGGTCGTGTAAAATATGGAGGAAATGACAAAAATCTTCAATGAAGCGCATTCAAGTCAAGTGCTTTTGCATATGAAAGACATGAAGTGCAGAGATCATTTTTAACCAAGCAATTCAAATCTTATTAGCAACACGCAGAGCATGTGTGAAGACAGTCTGGACTCCATGATGAGGCACAAGGTACATTGCTGCATTTGAGCAGGATGGTATGATGGCTTAAGTACAGTTTGGGAATGTCATCAGGTTTCCTGGTGTCCACCCCAAACCCCGTCTCTTCCAGCTCCCATCACACAACGACAGGCCTTGTGACGCGAGGG
Organism: Leptoclinus maculatus; assembly: GCA_032191485.1. NCBI lineage: Eukaryota > Metazoa > Chordata > Actinopteri > Perciformes > Stichaeidae > Leptoclinus > Leptoclinus maculatus. The sequence goes on from JAVDOI010000005.1 coordinate 22,999,657, forward strand.
AAAGAGCAGCACCAGCCTTCCACAGCTTCTGCCATCACAGCCACTATTGTACACAGACTTTTTCTCAGGACATCCAACACCCTGGAAAATGATGGATCCTGTTGCGCATCCCACTCTCCTCACTCAGGGAACCAAAACAAGGGTGGAAAAGCCTTTTAGGAGCTTTTTTCTTAGAGGCTGATCACCCGATACAGCAGCACTCTGCACCTCTCAGGCAGGACAGAGGCCCTTGTCATGGAGGCTCCACATCTTAGCGCTCACTGGGCTGCCGTGTTCCTGCCAGCCCAAGCAGCATAATGCACCATGTACTCATGGCAGACCTCTTCCCAGCCATTTCCCCACAAGAAGCTCTGAAAGAACTCCACTCACTAATCACAGCACTGCGGCGAGAGGCTCGTCACCACTTTAAAACCAGGGTAGCCATCCCTTGGAGGATGGGGGTCAGCCAAAACCCAAAAATCTCATCCACTAGGCTGGATGATGGTAAACACTGAGGCTGTCAGGCAGAGCAAGCAATCCAAGTCAGCTTTAAGACCAGAAGAAGTAGGAAAGGGTGGACAAAGCAGTGATTAAACATCTCAAATTGGAGTCTTCTCAAAAAATGTAGTTTGATATTAATTCAAACAGGAACAGTTAAAAAAAAAAAAAAGCCAAAAAAGGCCAAGTTGATATTGGAGAAGAGGGAGATAGAAGGAATGTAATGTCTCCCAGAGGATACAAGACGATATGGATTCCAACATCAGGAAAATGAGACAAAATGGTAAATGTAAAAATGGTACGCAGAACGGGAGAACGGGTGACTCCATAAATACCACAAACATGCGAGGCCGTCACGGACGGACGGCTATGACAGGAGAGCGTTCATTCTTAAGGACTCACAGATGGAGCCCTCAGCCACAACACAGCTTCTAATGTGTTTTTTGGTTGGCCAATACGGAAGTTTGCTCCACCACGGCCTGCTGCCGCGGCCTCTAGAACTCCACAGTGGATTGTGTTATGTGGTTTTGGATTGATGTTGAAAATATCAGCATCTGTATGCAACAGAGGCTTAAAATGCCTTCAGTGAGAAATAATCCACTGATCAACCTAAATTAAAATATCAGTAAGCCGAGTTCAGCATGAGCACCTGAACTATTCAGACTTTAAGACCATTTGTGTTAACAAATAGTCTCTGTTTGAACTGCAGAGACTTTCTAAAACACTTTTTTTAGCTGCATTGAAGCACTGAATTACCGCCCTGCCGTTGTAACCCAAAAACATAATGCATAATGGCTGTCGGCCTCATAGTAAAGGTCAAAATTGAAGCAACAGAAGCTGCGGTATCCTGACCTATAGTTCCTACTTTGGGTCCTGCTCCAAAAACAACGAATCCTATATTTCCTATAATGCAACTCAACTCCTTTATTGAACCCTCTTTGCCTGCTCATGTTTATTAAACTCAACCCCCAAGTTTGTAACAGACTTCTGTTGAGTTTGAAGGCTTAAGCCTGATGACATCAGACTTTAAAAGGCTCCCTACAGAGCCACACAGAATACTATACGACTGTTTTCGCAGGCTGAGTAGTACTCTTTGTGACAAGTATACTGATCGACATGTGTAATATTGGTGTAGTTCCCCTTTAAAAGCTGCAAAACTCAAAACTGGAATTTCAAATGGTTTATATATAATAATTGCCTTTCAGTCAAGGCGATTTATGGCACAGTAAAGCAATTTTAATTCCAAGCGCAAGGACTTTATTATCGTCAGTCTACCGCCTTCGTTAGGTGTCAGCCGTCCAAATGAACATAATATATCACATTCATGTCAGTCTAATCTGCCTAAACAGCGAGCCAGTCAGAGAGCCGATTCATGTCCGCACACAAAGACATCCTGCAAAACCCTCCCTGTCCTAAAACAACTTGGAAGGAGACAACATGCCATGTGGCTTTGCAATCCCATCAATTTAGTTATTAGGAGTGACTCTGCTGTGCATTCCTAAAGACTGTGTTTAGCTGGGACCCGATTTAATGGTGATCATGACTGACAGAAGCATTTTAGTTTGATAAAGACTGGTTAAAAATGTTCAGATAAAGCCATGACGGCAATTACATCACGGCTAGACTGGTTCATCTTTCTCACAGTGTGAAAGAGATCAAAAACTACTCTGACGTAAGCCACCAGTCTCAGAGGGGGGACACCGCTGTGAGCGACATGTGCACCCGAATTCCATTTAACATGTAAACAACATAAAGAATCCCAAAATCGAAGAGAAATTTCCAAATTAACTTTCTCAGCAAGCGGCCTCTTAGAAGGAACGCTTGAATGTTTTTAAGTTCAAACCTTTGCATATTTATCCAACTTTATGTAATGTCCAGTGGTATAAAAATGGCTGGAATTCCTTGTGCCATTACAGAAGGTCTTAGGTTCTCTGTCATCTCACATGTTCCATCAGTGGGACCCATGCTTGGGACTGAGCATGTAGGCATAGCTGAAATAACTTGTGATGAACTTTCCCACAACATGTTCTCTCTTTAACTTACTGAAGTCTTTCCAGACGCAGAGTTCCCCTTTCTTGGCTTTGTTGTTGGAATGGTAAATAAGCACCGCATAGTTTAGATGCAGTCTCATGATAACCCCAAGTCTGTATTTTACCACTTCTCATATTTTACTGCTAGTGATCCATTCAGACAAATAAAGCTTTAGGCCATTGTTTTGACGGAAAGTATTATTATTTTTCCCTTGGAGCAGGCTCTGAAGGAAACAGCTCCAGACTGTTGTTCAGCTTAATGTCAGATCATTTCAAAGACTGACCTTTGTAGTTTATCCACTCCCTGTAATAAAAATGTCAAACCCTCTCTGTGTCCGGCCTTTACTGTTAAGTCCACACATACAGTACACTTGAGCTCACAAATCTTTTGTTGGGCATCTTCTCTGGCATCAGAGAGTAACAATTCAAGAGGAAAGGCTAAGAATTCAGACATGTTATTCTTGCAGACTGCGACAGTGCAGTGGAAATGAATACAGATCTCCAGACGAGAGGACAACAACCTTCAGCTGTACTGACCAAGTGAACTGCAGCTACAGATGTATGGCAGATTGACTTTGGGGACATTCAACACGTATCTAAAAATAGTGCATGTATTTGTTCAGTATATTGTACTCTTCCAAGATCCCAAACCTATATGATACCAAGGGGTGGACAGTTAATGACTAAACAAGCTAAGCTTCAAAAGCAGCACTTACAAAAGGACTGAAGAGAGAATTTGTCTGGTTTAAGAAAACAGAAACCAACCTGTGACAGCGGTCTGGACAGCCTGTGATTTTTCTCTTCTGGAGACCATGGACGCAGCAGGTCACTGTAACAGAGAGACAACAGAGAGTCAACCATACATATGTGTGATTATGGGGTAGGCAATATATAACATGAGACAAGCAAATCCCTCTGGGATTGTTTCAAATTGTTTATGTGGTGGTGAATTTATCCCTTTAACCCTCTGAACCCCATGACTTGCCAGCGGGTTTGAAAGGCATGTTTTCTTTTTTCTTTTTCTAATTATAAAAAACAACCCAGTAAAATGACACCATTTATCATAGCCAGAAACTGTAATAACATAAAGTATTGTTTTTTTTTTTCAAATTTCCAACTGTAACAGAACAAATGATGTGCGTCTTTGGATGTATTGGGCTGTTGTGGACAATTTTGCAGAATCAATAAGCAGGACAGACTTGCAATGTTGGATTTATTATGATTTTAATTAAGTACTTTCATTTCATAATATTTTGCTGGATTATCCTAAAACAGACATTCCTGTCTGGTCATTCATAATCTATATATATATATATATATATATATATATATAAATAATAGTATACCACACAATATTGTTATATAAAATTACATATACTGTGAAAAAGGATTTTATCCATATTGCCCTTTTTATAATTATTATACTAAATATATAATTATGGTACTGCAGGTTCCCCATGGGGCTCTGTACAAAGTCATCTTTGATGTCCCAGAATACTTTATTTTGAAGAACCACAGTAGTTTAAAATGAAATAAAGCACAATTCCAAAAATGACTGCTGTATTGAAATAACAGATTGATGTTTACTCATAAATCAATGTTCCATTATATAATATTAAGATGGAAGAACAATATAATAACACTTATAATTCTATTCATATTAAGTACAAGATGGAATCAAGTAGTCTGGGCAGGAAGCTTCATCAATCCAGGCGAGGGAGGATATCTAAGTTTTAACTGACCTACTAAAGTTAAAGAGTCAACAAATGGCCATGCACCGAGAGAGAGCGGCACGGTGAACGTTCCACATTCTGCCTTTTGTTAAAGTGAATGCAAACGGTGGAATGTGATATCCTGTGCATATCCTTTGTTACTACAGTACAATCCCATGGTTCCACTTTCTGTCCGTTATGCCCAAACCTATTGACTCTGGGCCTGTTGTGGAGTCAAGAGAGCACTTGTTGCAACCCTTTGTCCACATATAAGCCTATTGAAGTAGTGAATGGACAGGTTTCTGAAAAGAGACTCAACTGTCCATCTGAAATGTCAAGCTTAAAAAAGCCCTAGGACTTTATCTTTTACCCTGTTCATGCTGAAAGGCCGACTGTCTAAACTGTAATTTACAAGTAACCAGATCACACACAGTACAATCCTTTGCTTTTGTTACAGCATTGGTAAGCAAGGTAACAATGCAGGAGTGGACAAGCTGGCTGAAGGTTCAGTATCCGTCCAACAAAGCCACTAATAGAGTTCCACTTATGCTTTTTAAAGCAATTTATTTATGTAAAGTCCAAACTTCGTGGTCCAGAGTGGATTCTTCATTAAAGGAGATGGCTGTCATCTGCCTCAGAAACCTGCTCGTCATTAAATATGCATTGCAAGTGAGTTACCTCTTGTTAGGGGTCGGTGTCAGCCTCTCCCTCTTCCCATCTGGGCTGGAAAAAGGATCCGGGGAATAAGGTCCAGGGGACAGCGATGGGCTGGAGATAGTGTACTCTTTGTAGTTCTGATTCTCATCTCTACTCACTATTACTGCCTCCTACAAAACATCACATCAGAGGAATGTTATTGCATTATCAGTTGAAAGTAATTTGATCTTTACTAATGCAATAGTGAACGGCTTAAGTGAGAAGGATAACAGAAAGGTCTACAGACTTTGTACTCAGTATCACCACGTATTACAGGTGGTGCTTTGGGATTCATTATGATCTCAATAAAACACAGGAACAAGTAATAAATCACCATAACATCTTGTATCGCTTCCATCTTGAGGACAGCCAAATAAGCAGATATGTAATAAACAGATGTGTCACGCATGCATTAGTAGAAATCAAGCAGCACCCCGTGTAGTCAAAACAACACATTATCCACATAAAATAGGCACTGAGCAAGGCTGTGGATAAAAAAAAAAGATATGGAGAATGCTGCTCTGGACATCAACTTGCCATTTGATGTTCAGTATTTAAGACAAACTGTAGACAGATTAAAGCTCCTGTGAAGCTGCAACTCTGACCTGGAAGCGTCCAGTGAGCTGCTCAGGGGTGCTGATGCCGTTGGTCTGTCCAGGACTGGGAGGTTCAGGTCTTGAAAGACAGAAAACCACAGGGATCAAATGACTGTCAACACTGATAATATCCGACTACCCAAAGTTTAATTCTCTGTCTATGGAGCATGTGGGATAAAGTTTGATCTCATCACTGCTGAACTAAAAAAAAAAAAAAAGACAATCAACTCAGGCAGTAAGGAAGTTAATGTTAAATAAATAAGCAAGGTATTTAAAACTGGTTTAAGTGACATTCTGGACAAGCTGATGCACATAAAAGTATGGAATATGTTCAAGAACTTATTCTTAACTTATTACTTAAAGTAATACATTTTCTAAGGGTCATAAGTCTGAAGTTGCACAAACAAAAACCTAATTCTTGACATCTCTTTTGTTAATGTACTTTCATGCATCCATCAGTATGTTCCCATGAATCTTAGAGATTACTGCAGGAGACTCCGTAAAATATTCTCCCGATGGATCTCATCTTTCCAACTAGTCACTTTTGTTTTACTTTCTTAAATAGGAAACACATTCTGAAAGCAATTCCACCATTGAATTTGGAGGGGAAAATATGGCTATATGTGCCAATTCAAACACAAAGTGCCCCCCTGGCTGCAGGGCCAGAGGCTGACAGGATTTTGGTTGAGCCCGGGGTAATGAGGCACACAGGAAGGCCTGGATGCCTGTGGTAAATCACCCAGAAACACACCTCTCGTGACCTGGGCTCCACATACTGAGTAGAAGAGATGGCAAGAAGACAAAAACTGATACAGCAGCTGTAAGACATTTCTTCCTGTAGGAGAGATATTAATGTGACAGGCCTGAAAAACTCATCCTTTTCAATTTGGAACTGCATGCCGGAAAAATGCTCTGCCTGTGCTTTAGAAGGAAGTGAGATGTATTAAAGTTCAGTGATCAGAGCAGTGTCCGGTCGACTCTGTTTATACGTCTCCAATCGAGAAAAATAATTAGCTTCTTTATTATTATTATAAAATATATTTTTATGGAGCGGTGTCCTTATCTGAGGGTCTACAGATATCTTGGCCAACTCCATTAGAGAGAGCAACGGTATCACAGAGAGACAACCGCTCTGGTCAACATGACATCATCCGCAAGGCATCAATGGACAATGAAGTCCAAACAAGTAGCCGCGAACAAAGCCAGACAAACGTTTTCAGGGTCAATGACAAGACAGTGACGCTGTAGCTGCTTTGTTATGTAAAATTAATCCCAGTTAGAAAAGTCTGGGATGAACATGTCGTTGGATATACAACAATAAACCACTGTCTCTGTATAAAACAGCAGACACGCCTAAAAACAGCTGATGCCAGCTTCTTTTAGTGGGCAACAGCATCCGTGTGATGACAGTCAGTTGTTGCCAACCAGATGTTGAGCTGGAAAAAGGGAGGGCTCTCAACTAAGCAAAGAACAAATGAAACGTTACAGATTTCTGCTACTCCATTACACACCTCTTGAGAGCTTATCTGAATGTAATTCAAATAGATAATCTGCTTGACGAGTGGTGTTAAGACAGGAGCCTGTGAGGTACTTAACAGCCTTGATGCTGAAAACCGCTGACAGTTAACAGAGTGGGATTAAAGACATGGCAGGACTACACAGTGGCATTGTCCTGGGCAGGCAAGAAGTAATGGTGTTGTTTCTGGCTTGGTAGGAGACATGAGGTCAGCAGGGAAAAATTCACTCACATGGACGTGGGACATCCAAGGAGGAAGTGTGTGAAAGCACACGTGCGTGAGAGAGAGTGTGTGGGTGCATGTTTGTGTGTGCAGAGAGAAAGAGAGTTTTTGGGAGCAACAGTGACAATAAATGAGAATTTAGGGAGGACCTTTAATCAAAATGCCAGCCAACAGCAGTCCTGGCTCAAAGGAAAACCCTTTTAAGTAGCCAACTCCCCGTCATCCAAACAGAGTCTTGGCAACTTGTAAAACAGGGTTTATTATGAGGGAAGGGAACACTGTGGCTCTCATACATGCTGGCATTTCCCCTGATTACAATCACTTGTTTTTGTTTGTACAGTGCCCGCATGACGTCAAAAACAATGTAAATAAAGTTGGAAGCTGAGGCAACTGTGGTCTTGGCACAAACACAGAAAATTAGGGATATTCATATGGGGAACGATGCTGCAAAAGGTTCCATGGGACTGTATGCATTTCATGTTTCTAAAATCCAACACGCACAACCTAAAAACCAGCAGGAAATTCTGTTGCTTTTGCAAATCTGCATTTCAGCGTACCTCTCCACCGCCAGCTGCAGCTGAGTCTTTGAGTTCTTGATCTTGTTCTGGGCCTCCACGTTCAGCATGTCGGCCGTGTTTTCCCCATTGATCTCCAAGATAATGTCACCAGGTTGCAGGTCAGCCTTCTCTGCCTTGCTGCCCCCGTTGACCTGTTGAACAAAAGAATGAGCTCCAGTTAGGTCCGACTGGCCCCAGGTCCTGCTCTGACCATTACACTTTATGGATGCCATCCATCTGGCGAGTACAGACAGCTCTGTATATCAAGACTGCGTGGACAATTTTTCAGTGAATGACATTCAGCATTAACAAATGAGAAAAAAAAGGTGTTGACGAATTGCCTCACGCGCTTTTAATGAACTCTTAATGCAACGGTCTCTCTACAACGCGCAACTTTCACAGTGAATATCATCCGACGTCACAGCGGTTCACACACATGGATCGAGGCAGTGCCGGTCAACAGCGGACAGATTCATGACGCCCTCGGGGAGAAGTTATTAGTGTGACACTACTTGATGGTTTGACTGGGCCTGACCTTTGCAGCCAGCCTCACCGCATGTCAAAGCTAATGCTATACCACTACATCAGAGGGAATTCCACACTAATGGGCTGAAACACAACATCCTCGCACACTTTGTCCCCGGCACACACACACCCAAAGACGCAGGCTTACTAAAACAAAAGGCGAAATGAAAGCAAGGCTGACGCTGCTGCTGGTAAAACTTCAGAGTGGAAGTATGACATTTGCCACAAACAGTGCTCACCTCACAATTAAAAACAGAGAGAGGCAAAAAAACCAAAGAATGCAAAACAAAGCAAATAAAAGAGCCAATCAGAGAGGATGAAAGACTCATTCTTACATCTCTAGAGGAAAATATGGATGGCAGTAGAGTGCCAGTCAACAGGCTGTTTGTCAGTTTAGCCAAGCAAGAGGGCAGAGGGGCAATGTCTGTGGGCCCACTCGAGAGGCAATTAAGCGTTGCTGTGGTGACCCACAATAGTGCGTGCCTTTTCTGATCAGGACACGCCTGGTTTCACATAAACTAAGAGCAGTTGGGGGTTCTTTTACAGGGTCGGTGTCCGAGCGAAACGGAGGCAAGCCATCTTTCAGGTCAACAGGAATAAAAGAGGGCATCCATGTCGTCTCTGTGCCAAGTGCAAACCACTTCAGATGGGCCAACCCTGTGGTTGCTAAACTGCGAGGTGGGGGGAGGGACGGCGATGGGGCGAGACAAGCCGTTTCACAAACAGGGTATGCAAACCAATTTCAGTGATAAAGGTTCTACCTCAGCAGGAATCCCCGTCCCTTCAGAGAACCCGTTTGATATTTGAGACACGCAAACATGCTGGTGTTGTTTACTGGTTAGCAGTAACCAAATCTGATTCATGATAGAAAAACAGGTCTTCTCATGAATACCTTGTCAAGAGGGGGCAAACAATAAATGCTTTTGAAGTCAAAGTCGGTGTGAAGCACTGGTACCCTGTCATGATTCAGCAGTAATTTATCTTTTGTAGTCTCACTAGTAAAAACAGGCTGAGGTGGTGCTGTAGCACCAGAATGTGCAGTGGGCAGAACTGGGTGTCTCTGGTATGCAGAAGGTTTCCTGATGGTGTTTACTGTGTGCCGTCTGTTTACAGTGGTAACGTTTCCACTTCTTCTACTCCATCTCGCCCTTTTTTTTTTTTTTTTTTTTTTACTGTGAATGGGAACTTACTGATGCATGTTGTAATGCACGAGAGCTAGCAAAGAAACACAAACCAACACTCTCAGACTGCCCTCTGGGATCAGGAACCCCTCACCTCCCACTGTAACTGTAATCAGTGGTTTCCTTCTAATGTAATCTACTTCCATTCTATTCTAACGGGTTCAGTAGTCAAGGAAATAGGTACGAGGCAGCCCGCGGACACAAACAAAGACAAGAAAAGAGACGTAGTGAGGAGGAAGTTGACTTTCCATGACATGCCATTACAGGCTGTGTTTTGACAAAAACAGAGGATATGATTTGATACGGTGCGACGAGGTTCAGCAACAGGGCGGCTTTTGACGAGTACCTTTGATACAGTTATGGCCTTCTTGAAGTCCCTTCCTCCAAATATTCTGAAGCCCCATGGTGAAGGACCGATAAGGTTCACCGTCAGCGCCATTTAGTGATCAGGTCTGCGCACACACTCCTGTCAAAACCCTGAAAAAAAGAGGGACACAGTGAGCATGGGATTGAGTGTGTGTAACATGTGGGACACAAATATATGCACGTCTAAATAAGTTTCTGCTGGCCAGGCCTAATATTAGATCAACAGGTGAAGACAGTGAACATTTGCATAATCCGCCTTTCATCTGCAGCAACACTTCACTTCCACAGGCCCAAGTCCCCTTGACATGGATTGTGCAACCACATCAAACAAGAATTGGAAGAATCTGAAACCAAAGACACATGACCAACATTGCAAAAGTGCCTGCAACGCCAAAGAGGTTCATTAAATCCAAATGCTCTTTCATGAAACGTGCAAACAAAAATGTTGTGCAAGCACACATGGAGCTGAACGTTTTGTAGTGTTTCACTGTGACCATTGCGTTCAATATTTACAGTGGTGTAGTATGATATCACAACATATAGTATAGTAGCCCTTTAAGACTTGTTTATGAGAACGGGCTGTATGTATGTATGTATGTATATGTATATATATATATATATATATACACACACACATACATATACACACACACACACACACACACACGCACGCATACATACACACACACACACACACACACACACACACGCACACACACACCAGTGGCGGGCCGTGCATTTTATGCCTGGGCCTTCTACAGTTGAACAGCTACGGCGCAGATACATGAATCCGTGCATGACGGGACGCTGGTCATTAACGGATGGCCTGCGTCCCGTCATGCACGGATTCACGATGACCTGCCTCGGACGGCGCTAGCCACTATTGGTCTATCTCGAACGATTCCGTCGTGACGCACTTTCTTCAGCGATCGCCATCCAAGTGTAAATAATATTAATTCATACATATCAAAGAATCTACGTGTCAAATTTCATGAATATATATGGACATTTACATATCTAAATACTATAGGAAAGTGACTTTGATGGGAGAAAGCAGAAAGAACACTCTGCGACGGTCGAGTTGTTGAAGCGTGATATCTTATTGTGAAGGACAGAACTACGTTCCCGGATGTGTTGACAGCATTAATGGTAATTTTGGCGAACCTGTAACAAGCGAATATCCCCGAAAAACCAGCAGCACCCAGTGTTTACAACATGGATAGAAGTTTGGACGGATTAGGCCAATAGCGGCGCACGGCTAATTCACCGGCGTTAGCGTCCTTTTAACGACTCTGGTAAAGGCAAAGCTAACTTTAATAATTACAACGATATTTAGTTCGAAAGGTACGAAGTTAAACTTTAGTTTAACACCATTAAATCAACTGAAAACATTACACGATCATTTTTATCAATATTTTAAGTGAATTTTATTGGAACATTAGCTAAAAACGATTTGCAGAAGCCGGCCGGCGTTTTTAACCTACACGGTAAGCGTGTCTGTTGAACGTTGTGTGCCTGCGTGTAGCATTTGCTTTGTCACCGCCAACACGAGAACATTTTGAGCATAATATGTAGCTAGCTAAGTTAGTATGTTTGCAGTTAGCATCAAGCTACTTTTGTTTCGCCAGCAACAACAACGCTACTTCCGGTTTGTATTCCTTGAGAATGTAAAGCCTCTTCCTTGAATTAAATGACAAGAAATGTTGAATTTATCACAAGAACTGCACAGATAATGTTTTTAAGAAATAGTTCCTGCCTTTTATCCCCTAGCTTTGTAAGACAAAACTACATTTTTTCAGTCAGTCAGCCATACTGGAGAACGTTGACATAAACATGTAACGTTACGACTTCTGGTTGTATTTTTCAAAATAAGCTGGTTTACAGTTAAATGGCAATTCGTCTCTAAAAAAATATAAATTTATAGTAGTCTATATCTTGCTCATAAAACGTCTGAATGCAGGACTTGTAATAGGCTATTTTTACACTGTGGTACTGCTGCTTATAGCTAACTATCTGACCACTTCTTCCACCACTATGAACTACACTACCCAGCAGCTTATAGCGTTAAAGCAGTTAGCTCCCACTCAACAAGCTAGCTACAACATCAAATACAGCTTTAAACGATGTACATATGTAATAATGATTAGATGATATCATCTTGATGGCTTAACATTCACGTGGTCTATCTGGCTGTATAATGTATACACACACACACACACACAAACTTGTCCAACAATGCAGTTTTTTTGTAAATCTGTCAGTCCTTGGTAGATATATCATATTTGTATGGTTCAGCTTTGCACAGAAAGGTATAGACATTGCTTTCCACTAAGTCTGTTTTGAATTTCTGAAAACTAAAACTGTGAATTAAGTGTTTAAAATCATATCGTTGGAGATGCCAAAGTATAGCGAAACCATGTGAGGGTTTTCATTGTTCTATTGTCTTGAAGAAAACAAATCATGCTGTAACATCATCCAGGGGTCTTTTTAGCTTTCCGATCAGGGACAAATCTCTTAATCTGAACATTATCTCGGGGTTGACAGTCAGCAATGTTAATTATTTGAATCAGTCACAATTCTGACAAGACAGACAAGGAATAGATCCCCCAGATGTAGCTCTTTAAATTATTGGTGTGGATTGAGCTTTCAAAATATTACAGATTGCAAAGTCATAATTGGTGATGACGGTGTGTTGCGTTCTACCGTCTGTGGCAAATACATTTTTCCCAGCAGATCTGAAACAGCTCATTAGTGTAGACGCACAAAAATAATTCATACGAGTAAACAAATACTCTGTGCTAAAAGTGAGGCCATCTCAAGGATCATTGGCTATCACGCTTCATGTTGCTTGACTAACTGCTCAAAACACCTGCATGTGTTCCTGCCAACAAGCTACTATGCGTCAATTCTCCTCCTCCCAAGTGTGACATGAATACGATGACAAGAGTGATAACAAGGTACGAAAGGGTCCAAAACATGACACCGATGTTGGCATGAAATACATTCTCAATAAACCCTGCCTCTGGATCCCGTCCCAGTTAACATTGACACCATCTTCTAGAATATGAATGGGCCTAAAACTGGAGCAGAATGCGCTTTAAGACATTGAAATAGTCATGCTGATGATGCAGCTTTTTGAATTGAGGATAACCTGCGATTTAATTGCCAGTTTCCTCAGACTGCTCACAGCTGAAGATGAAGCTCGTCTGTTGTAGGACTGCATGTGGAGACACAAGAGCTCTGTGGTGTTCAGTGATGAGCACTTAGAGGTCCATAAACATCTCATCAACACCTGCACAGTGCACGCATACACACACGCAGCTGCTGTGTCTGAAACTGCATTTATTTTAGCCGAAGACATTAGTGCTACAAGTAATATATAGGTGCACATGTAGACAATGACATAAGCTATTTTAAGTATAGACCACCCCCAAAAAAAAAGGTCTACACCCAAACAATTTTAAATGATCTGTTGCTTAAGTCAACAAACAGGGCCTGGTGTTGCATCAACCTCTGAAAGTCAATGCAGAACTTACACCTAATAGTTGACCGTTGCTTTCTACAGAGACGCAATGCTGGATTCGTTTACCTAGTTATCAATATAACTATACTGTCACTTTGACCTGCGGGTTTTATATTTATTGTCATCACCATAGTCTGCTATTATTTTAAAGCTCAGAGAAAAGCAAAGTCATACAGAAGCATACAAACATTGAGCAGAATAGATAGAATCAAGTAATTAAGGCCTTACCATGTTTTTGCACCTCTGAATAAATACTGTAACTATATCAGCTACTCAAAGGTTAATATCCGAAGATCTCAAGACAAAGTTTATTATACTCGAAAGTTCAGGTTGACCCAAAGCACTGCTTACCAGACAGAATAGTGTGGCCAACACTGGAATGTAAATAATCTCACTCGACGTCTATAAATAAAGTGATAAGTCTGTCAATGATTACAAGCGTTTCATAAGCTAAAAGACGTGAGAAGCAAAACCTCTGGAAGTCACAGACCCAAGTAAAAGTAGATCTAGGACATCCGCCACATTACTCCCCTAAATCCCTCCAAACACTGGCCCATTTCATGGGCTGCACATTCCACAAGTGTTTGGGACACGCAGTGCCGATCCAGTAAGCCATTAACAGTCTGGGCCAATTAGCAGGGTTACTGGGCTCACCAGCATTAGGGTCTCTTAATTGCGATGGCCTCCTCAACAACAGGGAGCAGCCGTCCCGAAGTTTCCCAGCCGCTGGGGGTGTCAATTAGTTCCATGAGCTTCTGCAGCTTCTCCTATAGAGCGGCCATTATGAACCGAGCACCCTGCTAATTCCCTGCGTAAACGTTGACTGCAAGCGTCATAAAAGCTCATAGTGGATAATGTCAAAGTGAAAAAATGGTGAAAGTATGCAGCAGAGCGGACAAACAGCGGCGAAGAAGAACAACACACAGCGGTGGTGAGAATAAGTGGCACACTCATGGGCTGTGCTTAATTGGACACGGATGAGGTTTTAAGACTGCACTGCTGCTCACATAAAACAAAGTGCTGAACATGAAAACTCCCCATCACACAAAAAAAAAGTACTGTTGGGTAGCTGCCAATTCACATAAGAGGTGAATTCTGTTCTGGTGACATCTCGCTGCCTTTGCAGCCACGCCAATCTGGCAGCGCAATTCAACAGACAAAGAGAGGAATTCTAGTCATGAAGTAATTTCTATTGTTCGCAGGTCAGCATCAGCCGCACGGCAGGAGGTCAGCCTGAGGAGGATAGAAACTGGTCCTAAGAAGGTGTACGTAGTAAAATACTCTCACTTCCGACGAACACAATGGCAAACGACTTACCTGCATTCCTACATACCAACAAACGGCACGGTGTCAAGTTTGACAGACTACAAACAGCAGCATCTAAATTACAGGTTTATCCATTGGCTCATACGAGTTTAAATCGGTACACCTAGCTCAAAATAATGTCGTCTAATATAAAAAATCCTACATTGTATATTCAGTTTGGGCTAAAAAAGTGTTTTGAGGTTGTGTTGATTCAACTTTTTTTTGTAATTTTGAAGGCTTTAGAAGGCCGTGCTGTTGAAATGTATTACGAGGTGTTTCTACTAGTTTGTAGCTCTGAAACAATTAGTCGATTAATCAATGGTCAATCACCAGAAACAAAACTATTTAGATGTTCAATTAATCGCTAGTATATTTTCACCCCAGCTGCTAAATGAATAAACTAAATATCTTTAGATTTCCGACTGTTGGTCAGAAAAAACAAGTAAACATCATCAACTTAGGCTTTGAATAGGTTTTTCACTTACAGCAGCTAACAAAGTGTTTATGGCAGGTGAGCGGTGGACACTTGAGCTCTTAGGACCGCCTCCACCACTGAACTGGAGCAGAGGATCATTGGGCCTTAAAGAGCTGCTAAAGCTACTCATGTTTTATCACTGTGCTCCTTGTCATGTTGCATACAAAGCACACTTCAGTGTGGCAGGAGACATACAAGACCATAATGAGCTCAGATTCAGTTTCCACAAGGGACATTTTCACCCTCTCTGGGGGAAATCTAAGCCAGTCGTGTATACACTCTTTATGTTAATGACCTTTTGGCACTTGTCACATCGGAGAGATTGTCCCTACAGGCAAAAGAGGTAGTGGAGTAATGAAGGGGAAGAGCCGGCCTATCCGAATGTTGGATTCAAGGCTCATTGCTCCAACATGCAGAGAGCCCCAAGGGGTTTACATTTGCAAAAAGCTTTCAAAAACACATTTTGTGCTCCGGGTGAAAACTAAATGATTGAAAGAACACCACTGTATCAGATAACTAAACTGATTAGTGAAGCTAAAACAAATATGAGCGATATTACCATTGATATATAATCCTAATTTTTGATATATTGAATAAAGATTCAACAGTTTGCTAATTACTCTTGGTTTAGGATATTAATGTACCGTACAGTATTGCAGGTACGAATGAGAAAAGACACAAGCTATAAGCCTCAGTGTAGCTCCCTGGTGGTCAGGGGCGGCTGGCTGATGAGCAATCTTTAATTTAGCATGTTTAAATAACCTAGCATACCCATAACATGCAGTTACGAGTAGTATGGGCTGAACGAGCAAAACCTGCTGACACAAGTCTGAAACCGGGTGTAATTATGACTCAAACCTGATGAGTCATTAACTTTGATCAGCATGTCATCACAACACAGTTCGAGCAAACCAGTTGTCATGTTGACCAGAATTGAAAAGTGAAAAAGAAATGCATGAGAAGGAAAGAGCACACGGCCGACCAATAAATATGTGCATCGCAGGAAACCATTTCCATCACTATGTTTAGCTAATCCCCAGAATTAACACCACTCAAAGGAATGTAACATGTGGAAAAGCAAGTTGCTACCATATGTACTGCAGTGGAAGTCAAATATTCATGAACTGAAAGGCATTAGATTAACTGAAGACTGCTGACTAAAGCTCTGCATAATAAAATATCTGGCAGCCAAACCTGGCCACCTACATCAACTCTTCACCTTCTTCCCTGAATCACTGGAGGTCTTAACTGAGACCGTTTGTCTTCTCCCTGAACTCCGGGCTGAAATCCCCTGGATTGAATGAACAAGCACAGTGTCTCCGACATGCCAATACTGAAAGAAACGGCTGATGAACATACCAGACGCCAGTACATCCAAGAGAAAGCTCAAGCTGAGCTGTGATGTGAAGGCACACTCTCTCTCTCTGATGATCCACCGTGGCTGCGGGGGCAATCACACTTGTCAAAGCTCTCGCTGGTGGCCATACACACCAGCGGGAACTTTCCACAGCTCTCGTCAGTGATGCGGTCGTATGTTGACTCTGCCCTATGTGTCACGCACCGCACTGACAGGTCGGCACCTACCTGGACACACACACCCACTGAATTTAAGAGGAAAGGAATGCAACAGCAAGCCTCTCCCTGGACCGAATAGAACAAAATAACATTCTGAGCATTCTCAAATCACACCCATTTGGTCAGATGTAGCTGCAGTCGCTAGGGAGATGAGAAAATAATATCAGACAACAAATGATGTCAAATAGGGTGTTGGTTAATTGAATGAGTTTCTGTACCGTCATATATACATATTTAGTGTATTAATAAAAGTACATGTGTCATCAAAGTAATTATAGATTTAGCCATGCCTGTACTTTCTGTGGGTTACTCCCTTTACAGTTTTAAGGGTGCACGCTCCCGTAGAGTTTCATGCTGTAACATACTCTTTAAAATGTTACATTAATCGTATCCTCTGCAGTATAAAGAGACAATTTCTAAGATTACCCATCATCCCTTTTACCAATTTGCTGTAGCTCTGCTACAGTGGACTGGATTGTGTCCACTGGGATGTACGCTTTGTAACAAGACAAGGACACTGTGGTGGCAGCTTCACTTATCTCCGCCTCTGCATCATAATCATCATCTGGAGATCATGTTACTGCTGTTCACACTGAACAGTCTCCACACTCTGCTGCTCGACAATCAGAGCAGTTCACCACATCCTCTGCATTCACAATCAGGCCCTCCTCACGAAAGACACACCAACCGCCACTTTGTTCGTTACTTGCACACTCTTAAAATTCACTGTTGCCAACGCACCTCAGTGCATTCAGAGGCCTGTTAGACACTCCAAAAACGTGTCATTCACTACAGAGTTTGATGTAACGTGAAAGAATGAACAGTCAAATATCCTGCGGTGCCTCTGCCTCAGCTAAAACTGAAAACCACAGATAAAAAAAAAAACACTTATCATTTCAGACTTAACAGATTATACTAACTTCCTGCATAACTGTAAACATGTTCATCACAGAGGAAAGCTGCCTGTTATAGGCCTTGATCTAAAAGGAAAAAAAACACAACATGTTCCTTGCTTCGGTTAAAACCTCAATGCAGTTGTAAAAACAAACAAATTCTTTCCTTGAGTTAGAAGGTAACCAGTTTTCCCTGTTTTCTTGAAAAGCCACCGCTTTGCTCGATCTAAAATTACAGTGGTCTGTTTTTGGTTCCTGGATGGCTTTAGGACTATCCTATCGGAGTAAGAGCACAGTTTTCTTCCAAAAAAAAAAAAAAAAAAAAAAGGGAAGCAAAGCCGAAAGGAAGCTAATTATAAAGTGAGAGGAGGGGTTAGGTAGAGCATGCCTCATGATGGGGAAGGTACACAAAACAGGAGTTGGTGGGGGTTTGAAAAAAAATGAGGTTTCATTGGGAATGTTCTGGAGTATACATGAACTCTGTGCAACACCTCAAAGCGCTTTCCCACCTGCTCAACTCGCAAGCAAGGTCCATTTGTTTCTTCTTGAGTGAGTGAACTCGAGGAACAGTCACATCTAGACACTTTTAAGGAAAGAGAGTACAGTGTTTAACTTGAACTACAGTGGACCTGACTAATTCAGAGTCATCAGAGGGCCACTTTAGGAGAGAGAAGATAGCTGGTTCACCAGTTCAACTAATGCGACATAAATACGGACTTTAAAGACTGCTTGATTAAAAAAAACAACCTTCCCTGCTCTCCTGAATACAGAGGCATTAACAGGGTGGGAAGTCTCCAGAACAAGGTGGAAACCTGCACTATGTGTGGGCTTAAGATCCCCCCGTCAGTGAGACTGACTTTTACTTTCCACATATATCACGCATCGTTAGCCAAAAAAAAAGCTCAAAGGCGAGTGATGCACACGTTAAGTGCGCATACTTGGCATCAGTCATCATTTAGCAACGCTTCACTGCATGCTGAGGCTCCCACACTTTTGATTAAGAGATACGAGTCTATCGGGCTTAATGAATTCAACAAACCTATAATAAATCACAAAACCAGCCATGAAACAACATATCACATTAGTTAAACGGAAATGTGTCACTAGTTGCACACAAAAAAGTGGGAAAAGGACACTCGTTTTGCTCCCCCAAAAAGCGTTTAACCCACTTGAGTTTTGATTAATTGATCTGCATCACAAATCAAATCCAGCTTTTGATTTACCAAAGAGGCTGTTGAGACACCCAATAACGCCACGTTTACTTACCAAGGTGAGTGCAGTGATTTCAGGTGCCTTCTTCTCCACCTGTTGAATCTCGGCGCGCTCCTCGACAACACACTGAGCACACACCCAGCAGACTGCACTGGTCCCAGTTAAACTCTGCCTGAAACAACAACCGCGTCCAAAATGCGAGCAAAAAAAAGCAGAAAGCAGCTTCTCTTTTTTGAAGCACCGGAGCGGAGATGAAGCGCGGTTAGTCCCTTGTCTTCGTCTCTCTTCTGACGTCTCAGATGTTAAGGTGGTGGCACATAAGAACACCACCTGTGGCTGCGCGCGCAATGGAATCAGTGAGTCGAGCTCGGAGTGCCATGTGCTGTTACCAAAATAAAAGGTTTGACACAGGCATCGAAACTGGGCGTGTCGCTTCAGAGAGGAGGGTGCAGCAGTGATAATTGAGCCATTTATCCTGAAAAACACTCTCGGGCTGCGTTTTGTGTCTGCGCGCGCCACCTTCTGACGGCGCGGGGCAGAGCAGCATGCGCTCCAACCAGAGCCACGTCAATCAACTAGTGACGTACTATTGACCACGTAGTTCACCTTTCTGTCCTTCTGGCTTGTTATTTATAAAGGGCGTAGGTAGGTCGCTGATTAAATGGTTAGACTTAATAACTGATATATATCAAAATAAATATAGCAGGTTTTCTTTTTTTTAATTAAATTTGTATCTTTACTAAAGATATTTTGTATTTTATATGTTCTTAAACTCACTATAATCTCATATTATTGTCAGAGGGAACGTAGCCCCACTTAAAATCAACATAAGAATTATTTCACAATGAAAGACATTTATTAAATCTAAGCTACATGAAAGAGATTAATAACAATGAATCTCATTTTATTCACATTTGTTAGATATTTCTTAGATTTCATATACATACATAAACATATGTCCATATATACAGTAAATATACCCATGTTTTAAGGTGTAACACTCCCAGACTAACCATACATATAAGTGTGATCAACACTGTACAGTGCCCTTGTCTTTATGTAGAGAAGAAGAATACTGTCATTGAATGTATTTAGATTTTATTGTAAATTCTCTCAGTCGTCCCTGCTGGTCAGCTTCATACTTGCGTGTTTGTTGAATTATCATATGACAAGCATTTCACAAAATTAACACAAGCTACTTTCAGTATCACTCTGTAATGTTTAATGAAAATTGTACGTACCATACATATGAGATACATTGTTTTATAAGCAAATATATATTATACTTTAAATTTGATAAAAGGTTACAGTCTGTACAATCATGAATAGTCATATCAAATTGCGAAATGACCTCATAATAAGGATGTCTAATTACGTCACACTTGTCAAAGGTTGCACTGGTACAAACATAAGTGATTTTGGAAATACGGTCG
The DNA here is from genome assembly GCA_032191485.1 of Leptoclinus maculatus. Classification (NCBI taxonomy): domain Eukaryota; kingdom Metazoa; phylum Chordata; class Actinopteri; order Perciformes; family Stichaeidae; genus Leptoclinus; species Leptoclinus maculatus. The sequence goes on from JAVDOI010000005.1 coordinate 23,019,952, forward strand.
AAGGGAGAATGTTAACCCTGTAAGCAGAAAACATTATGAAAGCAGTTGTAGTAGAAATAAAATGAGCTGGGAATGTTAAATGGATCATTTTAAAAAGAAATATCATGAAAGGTCAAATTTGGCACATATTTCAAATACTTCAAAAGATCATTCAACCATTTGCTTTAGAGGCAATGTCTATTTTTAACTTTAAAGTTATTCAACGCAGCTGATCTACAATTTACAGAGGATTGACATTTCATTTCAGAGCAAAGCAACTTCTCTTACAACACATTACATGATCTATCTCGTTACTTTAACATTTGGCATTCCACTCCATGGCTTGAGAGAGATCCAAAAAAGCCAAATATTCTTTAATGAATAACTTGCTTATGAAAACAGGACACGCATTAATTATATTTGCTCTTCTGCATAGCCTCGTGAAAGGCTGTAAACTTCTCTTGACATGTCCGAGCCCTTATTGTGCTTTACTTTAAGCCACACTTGTTCGTGTGGTTTCCTCAAACTTGCCCATGGTATTTTCAGGGATCTGAAAGAAAATCTGGGTAAGATATTTGAAGGAAACATTAATCAATCAAAAGGCCTGAAAAATGTGCCATCCTAATTCATTAATTCTCAGCAGTGTGTTGTGATGGCACTGTGGTGACACAAAAGCTGAATGCAGCATCATACTGTATCAGGACCTCAGAAGGAACAGCACTGTTCACTGGGAAGGAATGCAAATTTCCTGCAGCTGCAAATAGTTGTGGAACAAAAAAGTCCATTCTTTGCATCTGAAACAGTATCATCAGCATTCATTCTTTCCTCTCAAATGGTGTCTGTGAAAACACTCTCAAAGACTCAGTGGAAGACACACACACACACACACATGCACTCATGCAGGGAGGTGAGGTGAAACCACTCATTGTCACTGCCTTCACCTCTGTTCTGGAAAACAGAGTGAACATGCAGGTCTGACTAGGTTTGGGAGTGTGATGGGTGTAACGGGATGAAGAAATGCTGGAGTGCCAAAGAGTGATCTGTTGGAGAGAGCTGAGTGACTGGTTGGTTGGGCTCTTATGAGTCCAGGTGGATGTGGGCAAGCAGGAAGTGAGGAGGTCAAAGAGGTGCCACGTAATTCCCAGGAAAAGTCCCAAAAGCACGAGTCCGTTCTGACGTACCTACAAAGAACAGAGCACGCGCCATGGTCACACAACAGAAACAAACAAATGTATGCATTTATTCTCAAACTAAAACAATGCACAGTTTAATTTAAGTTTATTGAGCCAATTACATCTGCAATGTTCCATGATGTCCACTAGAGGGAGTACTTGTTTTGATATTGGTCACAATGAAACTAAAATAACTACATTTAAATCAAGGTTAACTTTTCTGTTCACCGCTGCCTTTTAATAAATCATTTCTTATACTGCATTGTAACTTTTATTGTTGTGTTTTATACCCGTCTTATTTTTATTTTCTATTCTCTTGACTCTTAAATAACTGTTTTAATTGTAGATAAATGTACTTTTATGATAAGTTTCTTTTGTACTTTGTAGTATAAAAAAAAATCATTACATTTGACATGAAAGACAAAAAGACAGACTCTAGACTTCATGGAAAATCTTGATTGATTCCTTGTTGAGGAATCAGAATATGCTCCATCACAGATTTAACAATAAAAAAAAATACTGTTCATCCTACAGGAAGTAAAATTAAAGGCTAAAATGATGCAGATGCTTCTTACAGGACACAAAGGTCTCCTGAATGGTTTGATGACAATTAAAAATATGTCAATCACGGCTTTTGACAACAACATCACCTGTCAGAGATTTTGGAGCGACTTGTTAGTCAGTTCCCTTCAATAACACCAGACAAGGGATTATATTTTAGGAGATTGATGTTCCGTCTCTCCAGCAGAAGCGTTAAAGCTGTTCTGGAGGTTCGCGGTGGCACAAAATCGAGACTGATTGTTTTTTTCTCCTCTTCAATTTGTCACCCATCTTAACATATGGTCCTGCTTCACTGTGCTGTTTCCATGGGAATTATATTGAGGGAGTGGTTTATTTAGTAAATGATTTAGAAATGAATCACTTTATTCCTTACCTACAAACCAGCCATCATCACATTTCTCCATCACTCTTACAATGTCTCCTTCTCTGAGCTCCAACTCATCTGAATTTTGTGGTTTGTAGTTGTAAACAGCTTTATATCTAAAATAGAGATCAATGAAAAAAAAACAAAAAAAAAAATGTTGCCACAAATGCCACAAATTCACCAAAGCTGCAACAATGTGGACAAATAGAAATGTGGAGACGTACGGTGTGCGTTGCACCACTGTTGAATCAGGGTTGTTTGACACTTGTGTTTGTGGCAGGGAGTTACCGCGTGGATTAAATCCAGCAGCCTGGTTTGGGATCGCCCCCTGGAAAAAATAAAAACCTCACATCAGGCATTATGAAAAAAGAAATGATAATCAGCAGTCCTATGAACATAAACAGTGACACCACGAGTGTGGGCATGCAGTGACTTTCTCAGGCAGTGCAGTGAAAGCAGACCTGTGAGGGGTCAGTGTATCTGGGAGACGCGTTCGCTGTGGAAGCTCCAGCTCTGTGTACAGACGATGACGACTGAGTGGAAGGCGAAACAGCTCTAGCCACGGAGCTATGGTCAGCAGAGTGTGTCCCAATCCAGTGGCTGTTCTGGTTGGTGAGCGAAGCATTTTTGGAGGGCCACCGATTGGCCGTCTCTTTGAATACAGGTGACTGGGTGGGGGAGCGCGACTGTGAAGCTGGGCAACCATAAGGTACAGGGGAAGATGGCTTCAGTGGGGAGTGCTCAGGGTTGGGGCTGAGGGAAGAGGGGGTGAAGGGAGACAATGGTGACCGCGGGCAGGGTGAGTGGAGCGGACGCCCTGGACTCTGAGGTGCAGGGGAGCCAGGAGACAGGGGGCCCGGTGGGAAGTCATCAGTAGAGAATTTGGTGCGGGGCATCTTGTTGACCTGGACGTAACTGGCCGGGAAGATGCCGCTCCGGCTGGTCCCTGAGATCCTCCCCTCTAACCACTTATCGTCAACACGCCTGGTTATATTGATCGTCTCACCCTAAAGAAAATAATAGAATTTAGAAAAGTTAGACATTACACAGAGAACAACACATTATCATCATTGATATCATTGTATTATAAATTCATGTGTTTTACAATACAAATGTGAAAACAAAGCACCTTCATCTCTGTTACCGCAGCACTGCAATACTCACTTTCCGAAAAGAAAGTTCAACAGGTAGGTCAGCGTTGAAGTTAAACAGAGCCACAGCTTCCCCGTAGTCCAACACCTGTAGAGTGGGGGACTTAATAGGCGTTGGCTTCTCTGTAGAAAGCAGAATCTATGGAAGACGAGGGAAAGAGTTTTAAGGTATAGTAATCACAGGGTTTAGATAACCAGCACAAAGCAACAGTGCAGAGAAACAGCATCAAATGAGACTCATGAAGAAATTCACCTCCACATAAGTTGTGGGGAAAATGCCAGCTCTTCCGTGATGCTCTCCTTCAAACCAGTTGGCATCAACCATCCTGTGGATGTAAACAATGTCGCCTTTCTGCAGCATGAGCTCCCTAAATAAAGGAATAAGAATAATGAGTCGAACAGTTCAATTTGTTCAAAATTAATTGATTGTTTGAAATGTGCATCATGAAGAGAATTTAGACTCCAGATTTGACAGCTTTAAATCTGATAGTGCTGCAACAGAAATGTGAATGACTAAGGAAATGGCCTATCTATCGTGTCAGCTCACAATGTAACTCACTTGGGTGACTGAGCCTGGAAATTGAACTTGACTCGCGCTGCTTTCATCTGGTAAAACAAACAAAACATACAGCGTTTAGGAAAGATTTGCACAGATGCATAAATAACTCAGAATGAACCAATATGCCACTTAAACCCACACAAAATTGATTTTTTTTTAACATCTTCGAGCCTTTAAGGTAACAAGAAAATCAAATAAGCATACCCTTTTCTCTTCTTTCTTTGGTGTGAGCTCCATCGTGTCATTTGCAGGGGAAAGACGTTCTACTGTGGAAGTAAAGTAACAGTGGAATGAGTGGAGTCTAAAACATGCACTCTTTTGTTCAGCAAATGTTGTTTTTGGATGTGTTGCTATGAAAAAGCAATCACTGCCTGAACAGCTACGTAAATTCTAAACGGATCTTGGAAATTATTTAGGCTGGCTCCATTCTGGACTAATTTCCAGGAAAAACAATAGGATAAAGCTAATCTTTAATCAGGTCTTCCGAGTTCCACTTCCTATTTGTGTGGGCTTCCTCTCCACCCATCTACAGCACCTTCTAACTCTGTAGGAAAAAACTGCAAAAGCTTTCCGTGTTCACATCAGCTTCATCTAAAATGCGAAATACCAGAGCAGAAGAAAGAGAATCATGGGATCTTCAATTAGATTACTGAAAGCAACATCAAATATATGCTGCTTGATTAAATGAGTGTCTTTTGTTGGATTCAAGGAAGAGCAGAACATGATCTACTTATGAACAGTACAGAGAGAAAGACAATAAATACTATAAACTAAGGCAGAGACGGTGAGAAAATCACAGTGAGAATCCGTGTTGCACAGCCAAAAGAGAAGAAACTCCATGTTTACCATATGTGGGAGCAGAGGTCAGTGACGTGCCAACAGAGTGTTGGACAGGCTGCCTTGCTGCTGGTGAATTGCTGAAAAAGTGAAGAAAATGAAAGATTTTATGTTTATATTACTGTCACTGTGTATCCCAATCAAGGGAGAGGCTTTCTAATGATATCAAGGTACAGTCAAACACACACACATATTGAAATACACACAGCCCAATTGTGTTGGGGGACAGTGTTTGTGTGTGTGTGTGTGTGTGTGTGTGTGTGTGTGTGTGTGTGTGTGTGTGTGTGTGTGTGTGTGTGTGTGTGTGTGTGTGTGTGTGTGTGTGTGTGTGTGTGTGTGTGTGTGTGTGTGTGTGTGTGTGTGTGTGTGTGTGTGTGACATATTCCTACAGATTCACTGTACAACACATCTGGTTGCAGCTGCTGGTTTTTGTACACTGGACTGAGATGAGACAAATAATCAAACAGCTAGAATGCCATGCAGATGATACTGTGTGACTCATGTTGTCATCCTTCAATTGAAAATCTGGTTTAGATCTTTACAGCCCCGGAAACTCGATCAGAATCATGAGTCTAACTGTTCATGGGTTAAGAATTAATCCAAAACCCAAAGCTTGCTGCCTGGTCTCCTTTGAATTAATTTACATGTTTCCAGACAGTGTTGTTTTGTATTCCAGTACCAGTAAAAAACTGACAATTTCTTGCTGCCGTTTGGTTTAATTTCACATGTCCTTAGCAACAGGCTCTTTAGAAAAAAAGCCCCCCTTATCCCACCAAGCCAGAAAAGGTCAAACCATGAACTCAACTTAGCAAACAACAGCGAAAATCCTGCAGGAGAGCATTACGCACATGGTGAGAAATGTGGAATGCTGCCTGCTGTTTGAAGCAACAAATACTGTACTTAAACTTGTTAAACTTCAACAGCTTCCTAACAGAATCCAGCACAGAGAGTCACCTGATCAACTAACAAAACAGATACCCTGCAAAGTATTAATGGTCGTGCTGTCCAATCACAGTGCTGGCTTTCTTAAAACAGCAGGAAGCAATGGCCAGTTACTCCCACTTGATGAAGCAATGTCAAAGTGGATTAAGAGGCTGGGTGTTGGGCTCAGAGGAGGTCTGTTATGTGGTGATTGTCCCAGGCCTTTCCATTAGCCTGTCCGGCATGTGCCTCTATTATACAATCCTCATATTGAAAAGAACACCACTATATAATTTAGATTTAGTTAACATTAAAACTGCTTTCTTGACATATTTCTTGCTGAACTCCACACTTGTTAGTGAACAAACTGCAGAAATTAGGAAAGCCACAGCTTTGTACAAAAATAAGTAAAAGGCAAAACACGCCAAGAAACACATGGTAGTCAGTATTGAAAGCTCTGAATACTTTAAACAGTCTTATTGGTATGTGTGAGAACAACTGTACACGTAGTAGTACAATCTACAGTATATTTATGTGAAATCGACCATTGTCATTTAATACAACATATAGGTACAAGTTATGATGTTAAAAAACATGTTTAGTTTAATAATTTGTAACAATCATATTCCACATTGCTCTCTTAAGTAACTGACCTGTATGTAGTCCCAGTCTTTGGAGCAGTTACCGGCTCCCCACCTCTGGCCTCCTGAAAGCAGAGTGAACATTAAACACAGTTTGCTCCCCTGCAGCCTACTGTATCTCACAGCTCAGAGGAAATCTCACAACAACTCAGACAAAGTAGAGGTGCTGACCACTCCCAAAGGAGCAAGAAATCCCCTGGGTCCTATCCTCCTCGGGCTAAAAACAACACCATTCATGATCCGTCTGAGCTGCCAGTGATTTGAAGCAAACTCTTTGAAGCAAACTGAATCACAGAAGAATCAGGAACCAGCTCGAGAATCAAAAACCTTTTTGGGTCGCATCAAAGTTGTTTGGGTGATTGCAAAGGGAAGGTCTTATTAACAACATGATCAAAAAATATGATTGAAAGGAAATTTATAGCAAAAGTAAAAAATGTTGGCAGCCAAATTTGCATTTGGGTGGGGGGCAACTTGCAGGCAGGCGATTAACATAGCAGATCAATCCAAGAGCAAGACAGGCAGGCGATTCCAGGGCTGTCATCCAGGTCAGAGAGGGAAAACAACAGACGTGGCTAGCAAGCAGCGAGGGTCTCACTGAGACTCACAGCATTCATTGAGAGTGGGGGAGTAAAGGTGAGGGTGGGTGAGGATTCTGCTAGGTCGGGGGGGGGGGATGCTTTAGCAGAGAGAGACAGGAGGGGGGCTCAGTACCTCACCCCGGCCTCGATGCTGCTTCTTCTGAGAAAGTCTCCTCTCCAGGCCCTGGATCTCCGAGTCCAGCTCAGCCTCAAAACGACTTAGCTCAGAGACCAGACTGGCCTGAGCCCGAGCAATGATGGAGTTGGAATGGCAAAATTAAAACACTAATACTGTGTACTAAAACAATGTTTGGAGCTACTGGTGTCCCTTTATAATGATTTCTAAGACGGAACCTCGATAGAGTGAATGCAGCAATTGAGATTCTGTGAAAGCAGCTCACCTCGATTGATGGGGACTTTGGTGTGTCAGGTTGTCTCTTCGGAGATACTTGAACCTAAGAACAGAAAAAGAAAGTCACAACACTGAACAGAAGTTTCAACACCTAGCAGTTTAATCAAGACATGCTGCCGCCATTTCCCTTCTGTTTTTTGAGATTGTGTTTAGGAATTCAGAGGGATTTGGGACCATCTGAACAGTCTGCAGCACAAAGATTTTGACCAAATAGCAAATCTGACAGCAATATTACCGTCTCTAACTGTCCCCAAGCCTTTGGGGACAGTTAGAGAAGCAATTGAAAGTCAAACTCTAAAATATCGTTAAAAACTTACATTTATAAAGTAAAACAAGTTTTAAAAATGCAGGAAGGATGTCAAGATGCCAGCAGAGGTGTAAGGAAACACCAATATATTTCTTTCACATTATAATAAACTTGATTTCACGACCTAGCCGATACCACTTTCACCCTCTCTTTACAAAGATTGAACACCGAGAGAGCAGCTGATTCTATCAAACATTACTTTAAAAGGTTCTGCTGGCGAGAACCACGGACCCTCGTCTCCAATTTCAGTTTTTGTTTTGTAAAACCCTTGGCTGAATGTGCCCCTGTGAACGCCAACGCCTTCCCATCAGCTGGAAGTCATCCTCACTACAATCACAGACTGTAATGTCGATGCGAAGCAGCACAACACCTGATATGGTCTGAGCGCTGGTTTTCTAAATGCTGTCCAGGGGATAGAACGTATGCCGCTGTCATCAAGAGGCAATGAAATAAGTCTCCATGCTGTGAGCCATTATACACCACAAGAGGTTAACGCCATAATTCGGATCACAAGACACCTCAGCTCCCGTGGGGGAGTGGAAACAAAGAATCCTTTTCTTCACAAGCGCAGACACAGGGCACAATATGCACCAGATCTGGGACATTGTTGCAAAAAACTTGAGACACCGCAGTGACACATACAATCGGCTGGACACTCAATTACAGCAGCTCCTGGACAGTGCAGAATACACAAGGCAATAAATAACAACCCCAGAGGTAAACAAATATGAGTCAGAGTGTCACCAGCTGGTAAATCACAGACTTTCAGCACAATACCTGATAGAAACTTAGATCATGTCTTTTCTTGTCTGAAATGCTGAATTAATGAATGTTGGATCCTCTGAATAAAAGAAGAAGTGAGCATATCTGGCGGTAAGCAGCGGCTGGTGGTAAGCAGCAACTGTGAAATGACCACACTCACAAGTTACCTCGCGTGAGAAGACGAAATGTGAGGATTATTGGCTATAATCCTGAAAGAAAAGGAGCCCATCCTCAAACCTATTCTTGATCCTCAACACTAAGAAAACAGTGCAAGACCACACAAAGAATGCCAGTGATTAGAGACGACAACAATGCTGGATAAATCTAGCGGTTAAAGAATCATGCAGAAACATTTTTTATTTCTGCTAGAGTGATATCACAGTCTATTTTTAAACTATGGCTGTGTGTGAGGTTGTTACCTGACTTTGGATTTCTGAGTTGCCGCTCTTCCCAGGCTCAAAGTCGAATATGCTCCTCGGTTTAGGGTGCTGCTTTCCCGGGTCTGACAGCTTATCTACATCCTCGCTCCTGAAACATAACACCCCGACACACACACACACACCACGGACAGCAGCTAAATCATGGCTTCATTGTAAGTGCCTGTAACAACAAATCCAAACTTGTCTGTCCCACACGTTTTCCCTCCACTGCTCTTGGCCTTTTTGGTTGGTATTCACATAAGACGCCATCTGCAGTGCTTATCTGTTGTGAGGAATCACTTCATATTGGTTTAAATAGCCTACTAGTACTTTGTATACTGATGTTTTTTAAAACATCAGTATACTGGTATATGTCCTCTCTTGCTAAACATTTAAAACACAGTATATCAGAAGGTGAATTTGCACATGGATTTATGTAATTTCCTGTCTCTTTAAAACATTTTTGAGAAAGGGAACCTTTGCATTCCATCAAACTTAGCTGTCTGGTCTAATCTTTACCGATGTGATACTGTTGTATCTGCACTTATCTGTAAGTTATTATTTTTAAACCAAACTGCGATATAGAAGAAGCCAACAGTGGAGCTTAGTATCACATTTTGGAGAAACAGCTTATTCGCTTTCTTGCCGAAAAGTTAGATGAAAAGATCAATACGACTCTCAAATGTGTATGTTAAGCTAGCCAGGAGATGGTTAGTTTAGCTTAGCACAAAGTATGGAAAAGGAGGGAAACATCTAGCCTGGCTCTAACAAAAAACACCAACCAGCACAGCTCCCAAATCTCCCGAGAGTGGTAACAATCTTCTCATCTTTCTCTCTGCGAGAAAGCAAGTAAGTGTATTTCCTAAAGTGTCGTACTATTCCTTTAAGTCTGACTCCCGCCTCTGTGCCATCCTGTGCCCCATGACCCCGAAGTAGTTACATCAAACCAGTGTAAACTCACCAGTCTGGTAGAGCTCCGTAAGGCGTCAGTCTGAAGAGATTCTTGTCTGCTTCATTACTTTCTTCTGTGTTGGCAGCTAACTGGAGGCCTGCAGATCAGTGGATCAGTGCAGATCAGTCTTAAAAACGGATTATGTAATTGGACAGGATAACAATGTGGACTTTGGTGGATTCACTTACGTTCGGCTGACCACTGCTCCGAATCCTCCACATCAAGTTCTGGTAAACGACAACAGGGAGACTTTTAGACTGACAACACTGGACAACACCAGTTTATATCGATCAATCAACCAAAATATCATTCTTATCTATTTTTCATGCTCTTATACTCCTTTACAATATGACTGGATTTGTCTTATATTAAGACACTCTTATGAGTATTTTAGATCCTTTACTTAAGTAAAATGAAAATGTTCATAGTGCAAAAGTTCTCTGATACAATTAAATTAAACATTAAAACTCACTCCCCCCTCACATCCTCATGCTGGACTTCATTACAGAATTCAAAACTGCTCTTAAAACCCATCACGTTGACTACAACAACTCCATCTTATTTTCATTGATTTCAACTCATTGTTGAGCTGTGCTTTGTTGCTTGTTATGTGCGTAATGTAATGTTATTACTGTCTTATTACTTGTGCTTGTTGTTTATTGCATTTTATTAAAGATGTAATATGATGTGTCATGAAAGGCGCCATCAAATATAAATGTATCATTATTATCAAATATTATTACTATTATTACTATTACTATCGTTAATAATACTGATATTATTATCAAATGGAGAAATCCTGTCTTTGCTCCACCAAAGCGCATCAGAAGCACCTCAGGGAGTTGCATGCTAACACCATCAATTGCATTGTATCAGTACTCCTCTGTGCTTTGAAATCCAATATCGTTTAAGAACACAAATCACTTGCAGAGAGCTGAAAATATTCCTCTAAAACAAAACTGACCCAGAGCAATCCACTGAAACCACCTCAGTGCAGCGATGTTGACGTTAACCACACAACTAACACGGAATGTGCTTCTATTACGCAACACGTAACAAATTAATAGCTAGATTTAGGAGGGGCTGAGATAAGAAGCTGGATTATTGTCCGAGCTAATAAGCAGAGATGACATAAGACTTTGGGCTCTTTCATCATGTCTTGTTTTGCCTCTGCAATAATCTGGTTTGCTGGATCACGTCTGTAGTACCTGACACTGGCAGAGAGGAATTCACTCTGGTATTGTGTTTGTGAGAAGAGGAGGAGGAGTGTCCTTACCCTCTGGCTTCTTGTGAATCTGTCTGAACATGCTCTTGTACCAGTCTCTGGGCTTGTTTACACTCTGGTATGAGAAAAGAGGTAACGGTGCAGAGGTTAAACAAATCTGGTGAATTAGACACCATTGGATTTAGCAGGAACTAAAATGTTGTTGAGAAGTTAAAAAAAAAGGTAAATTAATATAATTGAAAGCTAGTTGATCAAACAGTACATTCTGTGTCTTTGTCTTACTGATCTAGAGGCAATGGGCATCCCAGTTTCATCCACTGGACCGATTCCTGAGAACTTGATAAGCCTCTCCTCCCTGGTGGTAGAGCCCTGGACACCGTTGGACATTCCACCTGGGTTACAATCACAACATTAAGATTTCAGAAATCATGTTGTTTCCCGTTATTTATTGATTTCAGCTAAATTCAGGTGAAGTATACGGCCATTGATCTGGTTTTAAACCCTACCACATCACATGAAACCAGTCCAAAGTATCGGGTAACACTTTACACATCAACTGACATTTCAACTGCATTCATCTTTCACTCTTCGACTGGTTTCATCATTTTACTCTACAAATAACATTTCAGCTTCCTTCAGTGGTTGCTCGTCAACTTATATTTCAGCGGCATTCATGTCTTTCTCTTTGAACAACATTTCTAACTCCTTTCAAGGCTTCCTGTGAAATCCAGCACATTCATTTCAACTGATGCTACAATTTCTCAGGCGTTACACTTAAATTAACACCTTTGAATTGTATTCAGTGCTGACACTTCAACATCTTTCAACACTTACATTTAACTGCTATTTCAACTTCATTCAGTATTTGAATTTTGGCTGCTACTTCATCTACAACTTTAAAATATCTAAACAGGTTCATTTCAGCAGTGAGCACACATACAGTTTTATCAGTTAATTTCGACTTACACAAATGTTTATTTCCTGAAAACTTAAGATATTCAGCAAGACACTTGTGTTATGCATATATTTAAAAATAATAAAAAAATAACCATACCATGCAACTGTGAGGGGCCATAGTAAGATCCAAAGCTGAGAGTTGTTGGTCCACTTCCATTCACGTCCGACACCTTTAGAAGGGCAGAATTATATCCGTATATTAGTAATACAACCACTCAAGTGTCATGTAACTGACAAGTGCAGCAACAGTGATGGTTTCAAAACATGCTGTGATGCATAATTTTTCCACAGGGAGGAGCTCTTGTTTACTGAATTCCGTGCTCTCAACCTCGGCATTGTTATTAACACAGCCTCCAGGAAACTATATGTGCATACCTTGCCCTCTCCAAATGTCAACCCTGCAGAATGAAAAGGGCTCAGTCCGGGGGAGATGACCACCTCATGGGTCAGCTCTGGAGAAGTTAGGATTTGCTGACCTGATGAAACTCCAGGCTCCCCGGAGAAGATAACCGGGGACCCGTTTAGACCGCCAGCCACTTCTGCACATTGCTAAACATAGAGGAAATGAGAAATGTTGATGAACAGAAACAATGCGTGAACTTTGCTCCTGTATTGTCCTCTCCTGTTGGCCCTGGGTAAACACTGCTCTCTACGGGATGTCATGTGAATTTATTAGCGGCCCAGCTATTCTCTAGAGAATAACTGGCCTCAGTGGGGGAGCCTCTGATGAAAAGGCCCCTAATTTATTTAAAGCAGGACCAGTGGGAAGTGGTGTTCCACCCACTTCATCATCTCTCTTGCCACAATTGCAGAAAGGCCTCATTCAAGGTGCAGAGTGGGGGCACTGAAACAGGAGAGGACCATTATGAGCCCATTAACTCCCTATTCACCAGGCCTCCCTATTCTCCAGCCAAGGGGTGGAGCCGGGGCCACAGAGGTTGGGAAGGGGCTGTTGATGTCATTTTCAAAGTCCAGCAGGGCAAGCACTGGTCTTGTGGTCTCCATAGAGATCTTTTTACTACCATCGTCCATGATGGCTAGCTCTTCTATTGGATCGCTATGTATTTGAATCAGGTGCTTTGGTTCTCCCTGCGTGGTTGCCGGGGGTCATGTAGAACGGGTTTGTGCACCAAAGGCATGATGTGGTGAAACTCGTCTGATTCCTGGATGATTTTGTAGGTTTAATGTGCTTGTTCAAGACAATGGCATTTGTTAAACTGTTGTAAAAGTCAAAACTTTGCATAATTTTGAAAAAATGGCTTTACCTGAGACTGCATGTGATCTGTTATGGTCCTTGTGTGACAGATGTGAAATGATTGTACCTGGAAAGACATGCAAAATGCAAACAGTTAGATGATAGTACGCTTACATTTTCCAGAGGGGTTGCAATATTTGTATCAAAATGATACGCTATGTTTTTAAAATAGGGACATTAACTAGCACCTTCAGATATGGTATCAGATCAAGATGATAATGTAGTTTTTGTTTTACAAGTTTTTGCGACTGAACGCATAGAGTAGACTATTATGTGGCAGATGTCCAATCCAATTGGCTGCTTTTATCAAATGTGCAGTCATGTATAAATAACTTTCTCTTCATGTGTGTTGTATTGCCAGTTCATGATTGCTCCACCTTAAGGAAAAATTGTTGGAAATATTGAAAATGTTATATTGATTACCCACTGTTATCAAATTAATTACAGAAGTGTGCACATTTTTTGTTGTTGTTGCCTTATTAGGATTGAAACACAGAAAACAGCTTCAGTCTTAGTTACAATCTCACAGCTGTCACCAAATTGTGATGCAAATGTTGGGAAATCCTCAATGTTGCACGGAAATAAGGTGACATCACATTTTTCCAACAGAGCCTTCAGAGGAGGATAGAGCTTCAAACCAGTAAGTGGAAGACAGATACAGAAATTGTTCATGTGAAATACCTTAAACTGCTCAGTTAAATTGGCCAAAGAACAAGTTGAATGAGAACATAGGTTTTCAGGGCCTTTAAGAGTTTAGGAGATCTGTTACTTTTTTCATTGCAGATATTATCCAATCATGTCTGTAAAAAATGATCCAAACATCCTAAGATTGTATCTCTTAAATGTCTGTTCTGAATCTTTCAGCATGCCCTTTTTAACCCTTTGAGTCATTAGTTGTGTCATAAATCACATGTTTCATCCAGGCAGACTTGACAACTGTTCCATTATCCCATCCCACTAGTATTCCAAAGAGGGAAAGTCAGCGTCACACACTTTTCCCTTTTACTAAGGAAAAACCCACCCAAAAAAATGAGTGTGACTCACATGCTGGCTTCACTTTTCCCAGTCATACAATGCCTTAATAAGCAAGACTTGAGGGGCTGGGTGATGGAGAAGGTCGGCTACTGAAAGTGGAGACCAGCTTCCAATCAATTGCACCTCAGAAAAACAGATTAGGCTCTGCTGTTTCAACATCAAAGGCATGGGGAAAATGAGGGGAAGGCCATTTCCGCTCCTGCGTATGGCAGGCACCGCTCATCTACAGTGGCTAAATGGCCCATAATAACATTGTAGGCATAGAAACCACAGCCACTGTACAGCCCTGCATCCGTGCAACCCTGGCCTCTGCAGAAACAAGGTTATTTGGTGATTCTTTGTGCACTTGGACTGTGGTCAAAACTGATCTAGTCTTATCTTAAGGGAAAAACAACACAAATTGTAAACAAACAAGGGTTTTTCCTGTTCTGATGCAAACTATGGCTGTGTAGCTTGGCAATAAAGTCCAGGCTACTACAGGCTGAGAGCTGCCCAACACAATTTGCACAAATGACTTTTCCATGTGGCATTTGCAGTTGAGCATTAGAGTCTGTAATCATTGTGGTCAATTCCAAGAAAACTATACGCACTCTGTGTCTCTGTGCACAAGGTTAGGACATAGCACAGAGCACTGACACTGATAGAATCAATGCTCCAGTTACCAGACAACGATGTCACTCTATCTGAGTCATCATCTCCCAATAAACTGCCTTACATAACGGGGAAAAAATGGCAACCGGAAGATTGTGTCTACAACAGTACCATTACTGCTCAGATGACTTATCCTTGCCCAAAGCAACCTCAGCCAGACGATTATCCGTCTAACAATAGGCAACACTGCAAACAAGCTACATTTACAAGTAATGGCTTAAGTAATCTCATTTACAATGTGTTTGACAAGCTGGTTGTTATTTACACCAGATCTCCCCACTTCAGGCTGCCATGCACTTTAAAGGCCCTATCACACTGACGAACTAGATGAGTAATTCATTGGCATTTTTAATGAGTACTGTTTCCACACAGGCCTCTTTAATACCGAAATCCTGAAGAGCAAAGCAGCTCCTTTTTCAAGACAGCCGCCTTTTTCCTTACCCATGCTTTTCATAATGGTTGCGGTTACTTGAAAACTATCAACAGATATATCAATAAAATGAAGAATTGAATTAAGTGCACTGCCATGAAGTTGGGGGACTCACAAGAGACAGGTTAAGAAGAAAAATGGTCAAAAAGAAAGCAGCAGAGACAAAATGATTCTGACCTTTAGTCTAGCTCCAAAAGCAATGGATATTACATTTCCCATAATTTAACTCAATAGCATCTCTTTGGCAGATTTGTTGTTCTTATAAAATATAATAATTTGCCCAAATATTATGAGCATTACGGACCACTTGTTGTTTTCACTAGATTACTAAAAAGTTGACATGGGAGCTCAATCCACAGAAGACTGAGAAGACCAGCTTTATCGACATCACATCCTGATGAGTAAGCTCATGTCATAACAGTGTCTCTGTGTCTAATTTTTCTGGGGAGTTGAATCAAACAGGGAAATCCTCCAACAGTGTATGCATCCCCCCATCCAGAGCAACAAACACAATCCTACCTAATAAGGAAAAATCAGAGTCGATATCTAGCAAATCCCTGTCCCTGTCTGGCTTTCCCTGAGTTTGCTCTGAACACCCAGCGCATTCTTACATAATTACTGAGACTCAACAGCGGAGGCAGCTATAAACTTTCACATGGATGCAGTTTTTCAGACTGGTGGTATGTGACTGTGTTGATGCCATCTTTAAGATGTGTAAACTTTATGGCCCAGGTATTAGTTGAACCCCTGCTAAGTGAGAGGTCCATTATCACAACAGGATCAGTTTTGGGATGGAAGGAAAAAACGGAGCCATAAAAGGTCTATGTGCTTCTCGGTTGAGAATGAGATGATGTCCTGCATTTTATATTTCCAGCTTACTGCAGAGTATCTATTGTTGAATTCTGCTTTACATGTAGTCCGTTACAGGGCAACTGAGGACATCCAAAATGGAAATCAGGGGATTTTAGTATGGAAATCTCTGCCTCTGTCCCCCAGGAATCTCATCCGGTCTTGAAGACACGCAGTGCCAGATGTTAAACTCTGTAAACAGATCTACAAAACAGAAGTCTAACAGCTTCACAACATAATTAAATCAGACATTTGTGTTGCAATATATAAAAAAAAAAAAAAAAGTTACATTAGTGAGGGGGTTTTTTTTCTTCCTTTTTTTACCCATAAGGAGCAAATGAGGAACCAGATTATTGTGTGAAGTTGCTGAGCCAGAGCAGACCTACTCAGCAGCTACAAGGTCAGTGAACTTCACCACACCCCTGATTCCTGTGAATCACAATGGGAGGTTTCCAAAGCCGGGAATAGCAACACAACAGTAATGCAAGACTCACACTTTTGCAGAAAAGAAATTGGCAAATTTAAAAGAATTTGCAAAAAAACGAAACCATTCACTCTGTAGTTCATTCAGTACCACAGAAACGGATGACAAGTCAACCTGCTGTGAGGTCAGTATTCCTCTACAATCATTAGTCATCAAAAGTCTGTCTTCTAATGTTCTCTTTCTTCCATAGAAGGGTGGATGCAACCGGGTCTTTTTGAGAAGACCCTGACCTACGACGACCTCCTCCTCAACATACAGAGCTTCTTGCATTGTTCTCACCAAGAACAAGGCTGTCAAGGTGACCACACCTAATGAATAACTGTCACAATGTCGACCTGTGAACTTCTGCAATCTGTTGGCACACCATCAGGAAAGTAGTGATTTGTGGTGAGAGGGCAAATCACGTTCTCCATAAATCATCAGGGACCGTGGAGAATGTGTCAGTAATGAGCAGGGACAATGACTGAAAGTCCTGGGACTTAAATAAAACAAATGAAACTGTCACTCCTGAACCGATGTCCATTCAGAAGCACTAGTGTTGTACTCTGCTTCTGTGTGCCGGGTAGTGAGGAGAAATGCAGAGTTAATCATTGACTCCATAAGGTGGGAACTGCTGCCCATGAACGGATCTAAGTCCTTCTCACATTAATGAAGGACACCGGCCCAAATATGAGCTCAATATTTGCTTAAGGTGGTCATTTTGTTTGGGTGAGCACTGACCTGCGTTACATTTGACCTTAAACACTCACAAGTGTTATTTCTTTGATATTGACTGAGCACAAAGCGACAAACGGAGGAGGAGTAAAGTCTTATCACCGGTTTGCACATGCACAATATCACTAAAGCGCAACATGTTGCATAACAGGGTCGTAAAGCCAGAAGAAATCCTGCCTTAAAAAGTGGTGAGAAGGTAATCACAAGCACATTTGCAGAATAAATAAAGTGGGCATTTACTTCTAAACAAATGAAATGAGTCACTCTGAAGTTATGTTGGAGGGATGTTAGAGGTCCTCTGAGGTTCATCACGCAACCATGCTGCCCTTCTGCAACGTAGCAGATGTGCGGCCCATACAAGGTTCTGGAGCCGCAAGTTTATGATATGTAGTTATTGGGGGATACAGACATTTATCAGTAGGGAAGTATTTCACCTCCTTGTATGGTGCTCCTCCAGTCAGAGCAACAGGAGGAGTCAGTCTGTGTGCTTCTTGTCAATGGAGAGGCGATGTGTTCCCAGGAGGAGCAGCGGGGCAATAAATAAAACCCCCGCTCTCCCAGAAGCGTCCAACGCTGAGCTGAAGTTTATCAGATTTGTCCTTACAACAAACACACTTCGTATAATTCAAGATAATTCCTTATTTGGTTGGATTTTGTACAAGTGAAACTGTAATACAATGTGTCAGACAAAGCATGAGAAAATACACACTCAAATCACGGTAACTACAGAAAAATCTCACAAATCCTCATGCCTGTCATTTTGCATCTTCAAAGCTGAGTGCAGCCTGTGGATATGAGGACTGGCAGCTGGACCCTCAGTAATATCACAAAGGGAATCAGAGCCGGCTGTGCAAATCACAGTGACAGTAAGGGGAGCCACCAGCGATGACTGGATGGTCCTGATTTCAGGCCACTAGGTTTGAAATCTGCAGCAGGATGGGAAAGCAAATTATTTCCTCTCTCTGGAGCTCTACCTGCAAAGCAATGAGGGATGACATGTTGGGAAACACTGCCCACAGTGCCTTTTCACTCTCTCTCTGTGCTCCGGCTGTATCTCACAGCTGCTTTTGCCTCCACTTGCCAAAAAAGCTCAGTCAGTTAACTCCCACAGGTTTCAACATCAATACTACACACATCACATGGGTCAACTTGTTTTCAGGTGCAGGTCTGCAGCACTAATCCTGTGGAGCAGCCCTGGGCAGTCAGACAGGTTACTCAACCTTCAAAAGACACAAGTTTCTACAGTCTCAACGTTTGAGATCACTCCCTGGGATTTAAATCTGTGCTTCCATGGGAAAGAGTGTACTCACCTTGAAAGAGGCACCTCCTTCTGTCTGACCGTAAACCACGCCGCAGACCCACCCTGCTTGTTCTCTCTCTCACTAATGAGACTAACCAGGACTCTCTCTCTCTCTCTCTCTCTCTCTCTCTCTGCCTACTTCCCGGTTGACAGGCATCGCCATAGCAACCCACTTCGGCCCCTGTTCAAAAGCCACCCTCTGCTCTTGGCTTGTCAGTTCGGGGGGGCACCTCCTTCAGTGAAGCAGCCCTATTGTTGTGATGAGGTGATATTTCACAGCGCAGGGTTAACCAAAGGGGAATGCAAATAGTTCATCACCTCCACCGCCCAGACACTGCCCAGTGACTCCACAACACCCCCTCCTAACTTTGTCTCTCCCATTGCTCCCTCTGCCTTTGTGTGTGTGTGTTTTATGTGTGTGTGACTGTAAAGGCCAGATCTCTGGCATGAAGGGAGAATAAGAGCTCTTGTTCCAGGAGCTCTGGAAGTGTATCAGTCATTGCTCTGCACACAATACGGTCCACCACTGACAGCACAATCCTGTTGACTTTTCTCCCATGATCTCTCTCTGATGTTCAAATTAGGTGATGCCGTATCTTGCACAGATTAGTCG
Organism: Leptoclinus maculatus; assembly: GCA_032191485.1. NCBI lineage: Eukaryota > Metazoa > Chordata > Actinopteri > Perciformes > Stichaeidae > Leptoclinus > Leptoclinus maculatus. The sequence goes on from JAVDOI010000005.1 coordinate 23,039,080, forward strand.
GTCTTGCCCAAATAAGACCAGGAATTCCAATGTGTCTGCAGTTCTTGCCAATGAACACTAACAGTGCAAAACCTGAAATCTAACGTGCTGACAGGCTTGCTTTGGCGCTGAGTCTGCAGCAGGTAGACTGAGTTACAACGTGAGAGATCAAGTCACCTGCTAAACAAACGCAATCAGCTTTCTTGCTCATATGCACTTTGGGTTATAGTAATAAACTAAACAGGACAAGGATTATGTCTCTCTGTGTGTAGGCCAGTCCCAACTTGAAATTGACTCGGTTCTTTTTTTAATAATTCAGTGGTCTGGCTTGGTAGAGCGAAACTCAGGGCAGATATCCATTTACAGAGCCTGTACTATACGGACAGGGTTGTTTTTGCCAAACAGTTGAGCCGCTGAACCTGAGGGGCGAGCTAAGCAGTGCAGGCTTCAGGTGGAGGCTCCCCCTCATAATCTGTGTCCTGCCGGAGCAGATTCTCACCCCGCTGTGACCACATCTGACACCTTGTCACTCTGCAGCTAAATGAGGTAATCACGCAGGAGGCGATTGCACCTCTCCCCTCACTGGATCCTTGATTACTTTGTCTCTGTCTCTCTTTGCTTAACAAACAAGGCTTCACCAATGCCAGCTCCCCTGTTTTTAATAACAGAGAAACATTGTCAGAACAGGAGGGGAGAGGCATAATGTGTCTGAGATTCATGGCTTCCAGCAGACCTTTACTGTGCTGTAAAGACCAACCACTGTCTTTTCACACTGAGTGGTATGTGCCAGTATGTTACTACACAAGCTCATTAAAAAGCCTGACAGCCAAAGATTCCAGCGAGTGAATAAACCATGACATAAATCTGTTACATAATCAAACACTACATCACTCTACTCTGAAGAAACAAGAGACAGCAGGTCTGTAAGAGTTATCATCCAATCGAGATAAAACTGGAGAGAAAGCGGTGAGTCTACAGGTAAACAAGCATCAACATAACAATGCAGGACATCATCAAGTGTCCTTCAGACCACAGGTTGTGTTTTGACATACTTGCTGACTGTCTCTAGGAACAAACATGTGTTTTAATTGAGCGGTAAACAACATTCTTTTGAGCCGTGCTTGTCCCAGGACAAACAATTTCAATCATAAATCTTTTTTTGAAAAGTTTGGTGAAAAAAAAAAAAATTGAGTACATTTCTAACAGGGAAATATTCACACACTAAAATGTTTCCGACCAAAACAACAACTACAGGAGGCAGCTTTTGGACAAAGTCTGATGATCTTCTGAACCACAGACGGTAAAAGATTGGCATCTGCTGTAGTAAAGTCCTCCTCATATCCACCCTTATCCATATAAGTGCTCAACTGTTGCTCAACAACAAAATTGAAAACAAAGAAAATAAACAGGCCTATCTTGTTTGTCTCAGTGGTTTCCATCGATAAACTGAGTGATGAAGGAAAACAACACGATGCTCAAATCTGTGTCAGAGGCAGCTTCATTGCCAATGAAAATGTCAACGACCGCATCTAAACTACCAAGTCAATCACATGACAGAAGCTGGAAAACACTCCTTTTCTCTTGAATTGTGAATATTCCCTTGCTTTACATAACACTTGAGAAGTGGCGGCACAAGTTGTACAGTACTTACAGGCGAGTGCAGGCTGAGCAGTGAGGTCTCCTCAGTGCAGAGTGAGAGAGGAAGTGAATGAAAAAGAAAGAGGGAATCGCTGCTGCTCTACTCTCCCTCCCTTTTTTCTCTTTTCTCTCTCTCAGGCCAACAGGGTGTCTTTTATCTTTGGTGAATGATTCAGCGTGGGTCTGAATGTTTGACTGAGCGTCCGTAGGCGTGCGCATGTGTGTGTCTGTGTGTGAGCATGCACTTTAAAGCTCATCAGGGAGAAGGCACTCAGTAATAGTTTCCATCCACAGCTGGAAATAATAGAGATTCCCATACAGGCACAGGCGCAGTGGCACCGCCCTCCAGTGTTTTACATGCAGGGGAAGAGGAGGCGATTTCCATTGCCATCTCAATAAATAGGCCTGAGTGACACACATAGTATAATAGCATAGTCTATTCACTGTATTAGACCTTTAAATGATTCAGATCAGACACAAAAGACAGTTTCAGGTGCTTTTTGTGAGATCCAGGTGGCTCTATTGCTCACCTGACAATTTGCAAGATCCATCTTTACATTCAAGAAAGAGTACTTCTAAAGGGATTTCTAAAGGGATTTCTAAGCACAGATGCATACACACATATGCAAAGGCCCACACACACACAAACACTTGAGGGCCCCAGAAAAGTCTCAGTGTTTCCGTGTTCTGTTCCAGCACCAGACCTACTCAGCCAGTATGAGGAAAGCCTTGCAGCAAAGCCAAGAGAAGTAGTGCTACTGCTTTCCTTTTAAAGTCCACAGTGTCATCAGAAGAGCAGTTGTTTATTCTTTACCTAGAGTGTAAAGCTTCTGTTAAGCTCCTGAGAGGTTTATCTTTTCGGTTCCCACTCCCATATTTCCTTGTCCTGAGATATTGGTCTGCAGACGCCTGCTGTATTCCTGGGACCTGAGTCCAGAAGAAAAAGTCTCAGCTCTGCCATCCAAGATAAATATTTAACAGGTTGGCTGCGAGATCAGCAACCAAAGGTCACACCTCTCTCTTTCTCTGGAGTCCATCTTCACGTTGGACCCGGGAGATGACCACGTCACACTCCACAGTGTCACCTTGAATTGATTTCAGGGAAATCACAGTCCAGATGAGAAACAAGCTATAAATAGATGTGGAAAGAAACAATTAGCAGTTAAAATGTTTATTCCATCACTGGTCTGATAATGTATGTCAGTGAATGGATCCTTCCTTCTGCCTGATGCTGTTTGTTTGTATGTTAAAGTTAGAATCCATAATCCTGTTTTACAAAAAATCTGTGAACAAGATGCCCTTTGCCAAAAATGTCCTCTTTGTTCTGCAGTGGACATTCATATAATGTGCAGTGCCACACTGCCTCTTAGTGGGCCTGAAAAGAACTGTGTGGAGTTTATATTTTACCATGAATAAAGACAGATGTCGCCAAAGTCCAAAAAATGCCACCATCCATCTGTAGCAATAGTGTGAAAGCACAAAGTATCATTCAGCACTAAACATGTGATTTCATCCCTAATTTAAACTGAAAAATCTTAATTAGCACTTAAGCCAGGTTTATCACAGACACATTATCAATGAATATAATAAAAGTAATATTTACATTGTGTTATGATTTCATGGAGTAGAATAAGAGCAATGCATCATTTCATAGTATTTAATTGAATAATAAATGCATAGCAGAATTACCCCTTATTAATAACACATTAGCAAAGTAATGTATTTGAAAAACAATGCTTCCATTTGTGTAAAAATGTGACCTTGCCTCCTTGTTCTCATACTTGTTGTGCAAATCATGTAGATCATATCTGCAAAACAATATGTAACAGAAGGATTTTCTCTTTGACATTACATGCGGTCACTTGTTATTGAATGTAATCTGGTAAGATTTCCATGGCCACACAGGGGATACATAACTGAAACCTGTGCACGTGTCATGAACCTTAGAAGTTGGCTGCGCACGTGTTAACAATATATTAAGGGAGTGAGAACAGGTGAGCAGGAAGTGTGGTGGCAGGGCTAACAGGTGAAACTAATCAGCGCGGGGCAGACGATGAAAACTGGCAAAGGAAACACGAAACAGAGGAAAAACGTTTGATTATGACAGTATCAGTCACATTTGACCCTCAAGGTCTAATTCAAACACCTCACCTGTAATTTGTTTTATTTTCATCCGGCTTTGTTAATCATTTGCTTTGCTGCAATGATAAAGTTTATTTTGATCATCAAGTAATAATGAAACTTGACAGCTTGTTGCACTTTCACATTTGAGGAACCTATTGAAGATATGCTACATCATTTATGCAAATAAGAATAATTCTAAATGTAAACAGTGTATTCGTAAGTGTGGAGACAGCAACTATTATTTTAATCTTTGTGAAGGCTCCTGTTGCAACCTGAGCAATGATTAGTGACTGTAGTTTCAACAGTGGTCTGTAATGTGCACATGGTTTGGAGAGACTCCTGATTTCTGTCATGTGCTAGTATTGTGTTCATTTTGGATATTATAAATCATTCTTTGCAACATGAATAATGTGCCCTTATCTGACAACATGCTCTTATTTTGAGCTCGACAGTTCATTCTTGACAAAACTCAAGGTCAACTTGTTTTATCAAATCTTCTCCTAAATAAAAATCTCATTGGATAACAGTTACCAGTTATATCAATTTAATAAGTAAATAGACAAAGAACATTTAGGAATTGGTATCACACACACATTGTAGGTTTGAAAATAAGAATATAGAAGACAATTTCGTTATAAATATAAAACTTTTTATTGATATAGTCATATTATGACAATCAAATAATATAAAATTATAAATTATTTTTCTTTTTACAAAATTAGAGATTGATTCAAGATTTACAACATCAAGGAGGCAGAATACACTGTGCAGTGACTGTAAATGACATTACACTTTGTGCTGAACTGAGTGCAAAACAGTATTTGTCATTGATTGGCTTCACCAAAAGGTTACATTCTAGCTATTATCCATATTTAACAATCACAATGAAAGTGTAGTAAAGCAGTAAAGTGTCCTACATTCTTTCACATGATGAGCTCATGTATTCACCTCAACATCTCAGTACATCTTATCTTACACATATGCTGTACAACATTTGAGAGAGTTCAATGACATGTGACAAAGGTTCCTGGCTGGGTTTCGATTGATGCGGCTACCAGGCAACATTAAGTAGGTGCTACTCAAAGTGTTTTCTTTGTCACAATCACTGAGTAGCTTGTGTTTGGTGTTTCCTGTTGTCTTGGAGCTTAGAACAGCCCAGAGACAAACCTCACATACCCCCCACTGACAGGGGAGGACTGGACATCGGTGATACCGGGGAAATCCCCGGTAGGCCGACGGGGTTGAGATGGTCCAATACCGGCACACCTCCATCACCAACCGGCCTTGCCTCTGACTTCGCCGGCCCCGACTATATTCTATGATTCACGGAACTAGTTAAATGTACTTCAATACCTAAATACCCAAAGTCAATAATCACTGACTGAAATTTAGACTACTCCTCGCGATCTATATTCACACTCATGGTTTCCAACTTCTTTACTCATCTAATCTCTTCCGTCAGTCTAACTTTGTTTTAGGTGTTATTAAATGTCAATCCAAAACACCAGCAGAGTTGTTGTCTCAAACATACTTTTAAGGCCACCCACCGTCATTTACAATCTCCAGCAGCTGATCTTCCTCTTCCTCTGTCGTCACATATTATGCAGAGTGGGTTTGGCGTGTCAGAATTACTCCTGATTTTTAATTAGACTCCTGATATTGTCTGTTAAATGAAGCTTCCTTTTTCTTGGAAGTTGTAGGCTCTTCTTCTGTCTCCTTAGTGGGCTTTTCCCCTTTGCAAAGAAGCTCTACAAACGTTTTTTACTAATTTTCTTTAACTTGTGGGCTTAATTAACGTATCACGTGACCGAGACAAGCGTCTTGACATGTGTCAAGAGCCACAAGCGGATGAAATTGGGAGAGAATCCGGTCATTTTTCAAAATAAAACATCTATCAGGCGGTTGGGGACCACTGCTCTAGCCTACTCAACACTTGCGGAAAAAAAACACCGACCAATGCGTTGTAAATCACGTCACGTGATGCAGTTTAGCCAATCAAATAAGGGTATTCTGATTTTACCAGTGCGATGTACCCACACCGTGACACAGGGGGGAGAGACAAGGAAAGAGATCACAGAGCAGAGCTCTTGTAATTTCAAATGTGAAAGTTAAATATCTTTATGATGTCTTCAAATAATCAAATTGCTATAAAGACCACAGTCCTTAAACTATACACTAAAAACACTGTGATAAAAATGTCTGATCCATGTAATAACATGAGAGAAAAAATACCCAGTGGGCCGGTCTGACACAGTAACTCCCGGGACATTTTTTACCCCCAGTCCGCCCCTGCCCACTGATGAAGCGCTGATCTTGTATCGGCACAGCGGGCATGTGCCACACTTTTGGAAGACTCTTAAAGCTCACTGGTTACATAAACACTGGTGGCCGCAAGACAAAGTGATTCTGGCCTGTTTTTCCATGCACACCACACAGTCCATTACGCTGCCTCCATCTGCAATCAAATCAAAGGAATCACAATTACAAGATTGTCATCAGGGATGCATTTGGTTGCATTTGCATTTGGTTGGAAGGACTCTTTCTTACCTGATGGGACTTTCATGTCAAGACAGGAGATGCTTTCATCACTGTTTCCATGGAGGCTTGAGACAGGAATCAAACTGTTGAGGCTGTCTGCATCAGGTGAGGTGAGGTGTTCAGGTGCAGGACAGGACCGTCTGGTGTGAAACAACTCCCTTTTCTCTGAGCCTGCAGCAAAGAGTATCAAATCTTTTAATAACAAGTAAACATTAACTTGGCTTTGTCAGTGCATGTGAAACAAATAGGAACAAGAAAAATAGGCTGCACAGCAAACGATAGACCCTTGTAGTAAACATACCTAGGAGGGAAATGGCACATGTCTGTCCATAGATGTCTATCATGGCCCATAGCGGCTTGCTGAGGTTCACTCCTGTCAGTAGCTTGTGCTGCTTGATGTTGTGGCTTGTGACGTATACGGTGCCTTTACCAGAGAGCCAGAACTCCAGCTCTGAACCTGCTTGGCTGTGGGATTCAGGCACTGGGGCAGCCCAGTGCCCTTGGATGTCAGTGAGGTTGGGGATGGCCATGGTGGGCAGAGGCAGAGATCTGTCCGAGGGCGGCACGTTGGTGAAGCCCACACACATAGCTCCTTGCCAGTTGAACATATCTTTCTCAACCCTCAGACGAATCTTCTCCTGGATCTTTGCCGGGCGGCTGCTGAACACCAGGCCGTTCTTGAACGTGTTCCTCGTCCTCTCTGCGCGTCGACCCCCATTGCTCAGGCTGACCATGTCTCCCACAGCCAGAGGGTGGAAGGTCAAAGGACCGAGGCAGGACAGGCCACATCTGTGTGACGTCTCTGACCCAACAACTGCAAAGGAGAAAAAACACGGTTATGAATCTTGATATGCGACCCAGGTTCACTTATTATTGTTTGATTATTTCCAATCATGTAGATTACATCTGCACTGTAATTACAGCAATGTGTGTGACAACAAGCTGGGACATTTTGCATTTACTACCTGAATGCACTGCAGTAAACAAAAAACTACGACAAATGTTGTGCAGAATTCTAGATTGTAAGAAGTGAACAGTAGCATGGAGACGTTTCCTCTGTTCAGTCTGTTATGAATAAGTGACACTATTTGATAAAACAATCTCATAATGAAGATTCATTTCTGAACATCATGACACCGTATCTTTATCATTGAGATAACATTATGATTACAATGCCAATATTTTCTCTTCATTCTAACAGGATGTTAATCATTCATGGTAATAGAGTGATAAAGTTGATTCTGAATGAGATTTTACAACTAAGAAATAAAAAAAAAAGTAATTATGAAAGTAACACACCCATGCTTTCACTTCAGAGAAAGATGGGCCATTCGATGAATACTTGGACACTGTATCCAATCATTATTTTAATGAGCCATTCGCAGTTTCACTGTACCGGCCGTGTGTACTTAGACTTGCATGGCTTAATCTTTGAGACAAGCATATGCTACTGGCAGGATCAACCAGGTAGCCAAATCTAGCAGATATGACGAACGCATGGGTAGTGTTAAGCAACTATGTACTGTATGTGAAGCCTTTCACTCACCGGTGACAAGCTGAGCATTTCCAGTAAAACATGTAGTTTCTAGTCATCTCCTTCATTTCACACTTTACAGCACAGGATATAAATCCTTAATTCCCCCTTGTGTCTTATTTTACTGTGTCTTACTATTTTACTAAAGTCATATACTTTTTTTATAAAAAATATTAATAAGAGCTATAAAACAATCCTTTTCACCAACATTTGTGTCACTAATATGAAAAATTGTAAATTAATTACTATTTACATGATTTCATTATTAATATTAAGTTGGTAATAATATACAACTGACTTTATATTAATTCTGACTTCTTAAATGCAACTTGACAAAGTGTGTTTATAACAGAGAGTCTTGTTGACATTTAAAGCAGTATTGTAAATTGCATACTAAGTCACTGTAAAGACCAAAGAACAAATATCTCACCAGAGTTCCCGTTGTCACTCTCTTTCACCATCTTGAAGAGGCAGAAGGTACTTTGAAGGTTTTGATAGAAGATGTGCTCTCGTCTGTCTCTTCGTGTAATTGTCATGAAGTTGGAGAGTTGGCTGCTTTTAAAACGCGGTGCACGTGAGTCTTCAAAACACAAACATCCCCCTGCATCACATGGACAGTGAGAGGAGGAGGAGTCAGGGAGGAACCAAAGTTTGGAAATTTACCTGCTGCTGTCAAGGGAGGGCAGGGCACAAACAAATCATTTTGTTAAGTTTCTGTTTGAATCAGTTTCCTTTAGTGCAGCAATACAAACATTATATCACAACGTGACCTCCTGAACTCTGTGATTTTTTGCGCCCATGTAGAGCAGTAGTTTATGTACTATAATAAATGCACAACTTGCTGATCTTTTCTCACAACTCAGTGTACTTTTGTTAAGAAGAACCACTAGAAAAGTCCACTTTTTCAAAGTATCACGGAAAATACCACCAACATTTTGGATACCACTTCCGTGACTGGCTCAGTGGATTTGAGCGACACACATACGAGGTTAAGTGATGAGAGCATGCAAAGCTCCGTACTTTCAAATGTCCTTGGTTGTTGTTGTTAAATCATACACCAGAGGGTGCACAGCTTTCCTCTACAGCAGCGGTTCCCAAAATGTTTAGGCCACGCACCCCCTTCTACATCCCGACCGGGGTCACGCACCCCCAATCCCCCCACAGGTTTACAGCGGGGGGGGGGTTCAGACACAAACTTTTCAGGTGGTATTTTCCGATGCGCGCTCTCCGTTCGCTGGTGGGAGTGTGCTCATCTGTGTGTGTGTGTGTGTGTGTGTGTGTGTGTGTGTGTGTGTGTGTGTGTGTGTGTGTGTGTGCGTGTGTGTGTGCGCGCGCATCGAGGCGGAACTCCGCCGTGCGCGATACAGAGAGCAGAGGATAATTGTAAATTAAACAAAATTAACTCGACCTTCAAGGGGGGGCGGGGCGCCCCCCTAATACAATGGTAGGGGAACACTGGTTTGCTCGCGCCTGGCGTTTGTTTACAATATTTAGTCCGCTGTTAAATGTTGCAGTGTGAACACAAACCGAACAAAGGGGCAACTGAAGATTTATTGTCCTGTTCGCGTAGTAAGGGGCCGACACAACAAAAAAAGCACACTTACATTTTTTTAAATTATATTTAATATTAATTATTACACCATTAGACCACCATTACATTTTTCCTCTCGCGCACCCCCTAGAGGCAGCTCGCGCACCCCCAGTGGTGCGCGCACCCCACTTTGGGAATCCCTGCTCTACAGGACACACGCCTTGTCATTTCTTACAAAAAAGCATAATAAAAGAATCACAACATTATTATTGTGGTTGATGGTAGAAAATAATCTGTAATTGAGCCCAATTAAACCTCACCTTCTGTCTTCAGATGTAACGCTAGTGGATAGTCACAATGCTAAATCAAGATCTGGGCTAAATTGTATTGAAATAAATTAAAATACTTGGTATTCAAGTACTTATTGAAATGCCAGGTACGTGGCCCAATACCAACCTCATATCAGGTATCAATTGTTATTAATATAGTAAATACCTTTAGAGATTAAAAAAGAAAAAATCTTAAAATGTAACATTTACTTGTTCTGGATATGTTCATGATTTATAATTCAAAACCACACAATACATTATCAATACACTTTAAAACTCATATTACATGTTTGTAAAAAGGATACGATGTGGTATGTTGCCACTGCTTATTGAAACTGGAAGATTAAGATGAGAGAGTTTGTGAATATTTGGAACTGAATGAGGTAGTGAGGTTCGAGATTTAAAATCTTTAATAACTTTTTGATGATATCTTTGCGTTTTCTAAATATATCTAAAGCATTGCATATTAGGAGAAGAACATATAGATAACACTATAGTATAATATTGTTTTAACTGACATTAAGTGGTATATATATATATATTTTGTTGAGAGCAATGTGCAAAACAATCAGTTTCCCGACAACAGAAGGATTTTCTCTTTGACATTACATGCGGTCACTTGTTATGAATATAATCTGGTAAGATTTCCATGGCCACACAGGGGATACATAACTGAAACCTGTGCACGTGTCATGAACCTTAGAAGTTGGCTGCGCACGTGATAACAATATGCATTACTGTAATGCATATTCGTTGCATGCAAACCATGAGGGTCACGTTTAATGGAAGACAAACCTCGTGTTTGCATCGGAGATCAGGTTTAACTCATCGGGAAGATTACATCTGCAAAGGAATCTGTTTGTCAAACGGGCGAGATCCAACATTAATGTCCTTTAACCTAAATTGTTGGTTTAAGAGGATTAAAGAGCAAATCAATTAATCTATTTGTCACAGAGTGCACAATAGGAAAGGTGAAGAAATAGTCTTTTGCCAATTAGACCCCATCGTGAGATAATTATAGGGACTGCAGGTGGAAATTAGTTAATAACATATCGCTTAAATCATCTCTTCTCATTCTGAGATTAATGTTTTAAACGGGAAGTGATGCCATGAGCTGTACAGGAATATCCCCCCGATGGAGTCTGGACACTGGTGGTAGTGACGGGGAGAAAAGCAATGATGAAGATCTAGATGGATGCGATATGAAGCGGAACTTCCGATGAGCTCAGAAGCACCAACTGGGAAGACTGGTTGAGTTAAGACCGAAGGAGAATGGGGTGGAGGAGGATTGTGTCGATCTGAGGCTGAAATAACAACTAACAGGAGAAAATAAATGCACAGTTTCCAAATTTGACAGCAAGGACATGATATTGTGGCAAAAATCAGGCGTAACTGAAGACTGTACTCCCCCACTCAGCTGATTGAGAGGGAAATAAATACAGCAGGGATCAAGAATACAGTCTTCCTGATTAAACTTTTGCTAAGTTTCATTAGTTAACATGTGAATAGGTGACAACAAAAACATTTAGTGCTGATGGTGCTAGTTTCTTGCACCATCTGTCATTTTGGAGAGCAGGCAGCAGGGGAAGGACCAAAACACAGATTCCCATTGAGGAGGTAGAAACAATTCAGTGATTTGTTGAACATGGCTTACAGGTTTTGAGTCCATAAGGCAGGAAACACCAGGCAAAGTCACACACAAACAGAAACAAAGACAAACCAAGAAAGCACAAAGGAGCTGGTATATGTGGAGACAGACTAATTAAGGGAGTGAGAACAGGTGAGCAGGAAGTGTGGTGGCAGGGCTAACAGGTGAAACTAATCAGCACGGGGCAGACGATGAAAACTGGCAAAGGAAACACGAAACAGAGGAAAAACGTTTGATTATGACAGTATCAGTCACATTTGACCCTCAAGGTCTAATTCAAACACCTCACCTGTAATTTGTTTTATTTTCAACCGGCTTTGTTAATCATTTGCTTTGCTGCAATGATTAAGTTCATTTTGATCATCAAGTAATAATGAAACTTGACAGCTTGTTGCACTTTCACATTTGAGGAACCTATTGAAGATATGCTACATCATTTATGCAAATAAGAATAATTCTAAATGTAAACAGTGTATTCGTAAGTGTGGAGACAGCAACTATTATTTTAATCTTTGTGAAGGCTCCTGTTGCAACCTGAGCAATGATTAGTGACTGTAGTTTCAACAGTGGTCTGTAATGTGGACATGGTTTGAAGAGACTCCTGATTTCTGTCATGTGTTAGTATTGTGTTCATTTTTTATATTACAAATCATTCTTTGCAACATGAATAATGTGCCCTTATCTGACAACATGCTCTTATTTTGAGCTCGACAGTTCATTCTTGACAAAACTCAAGGTCAACTTGTTTTATCAAATCTTCTCCTAAATGAATCTCATTGGATAACAGTTATATCAATTTAATAAGTTAATAGACAAAGAACATTTACAAATGTATATCACACACACATTGTAGGTTTGAAAATAAGAATATAGAAGACAATTTCGTTATAAATATAAAACTTTTTATTGATATAGTCATATTATGACAATCAAATAATATAAAATTATAAATTATTTTTCTTTTTACAAAATTAGAGATTCATTCAAGATTTACAACATCAAGGAGGCAGAATACACTGTGCAGTGACTGTAAATTACATTACACTTTGTGCTGAACTGAGTGCAAAACAGTATTTGTCATTGATTGGCTTCACCAAAAGGTTACATTCCAGCTATTATCCATATTTAACAATCACAATGAAAGTGTAGTAAAGCAGTAAAGTGTCCTACATTCTTTCACATGATGAGCTCATGTATTCACCTCAACATCTCAGTACATCTTATCTTACACATATGCTGTACAACATTTGAGAGAGTTCAATGACATGTGACAAAGGTTCCTGGCTGGGTTTCGATTGATGCAGCTACCAGGCAACATTAAGTAGGTGCTACTCAAAGTGTTTTCTTTGTCACAATCACTCAGTAGCTTGTATTTGGTGTTTCCTGTTGTCTTGGCGCTTAGAACAGCCCAGAGACAAACCTCACATACTCCCCACTGATGAAGCGCTGATCTTGTATCGGCACAGCGGGCATGTGCCAAACTTTTGGAAGACTCTTAAAGCGCACTGCTTACATAAACACTGGTGGCCGCAAGACAAAGTGATTCTGGCCTGTTTTTCCATGCACACCACACAGTCCATTACGCTGCCTCCATCTGCAATCAAATCAAAGGAATCACAATTACAAGATTGTCACCAGGGATAGGTTCTATCTGGTTACAAATGTGCACTAAAATCACTGAAATCTGGTTGCATTTGGTTGGAAGGACTCTTTCTTACCTGATGGGACTTTCATGTCAAGACAGGAGATGCTTTCATCACTGTTTCCATGGAGGCTTGAGACAGGAATCAAACTGTTGAGGCTGTCTGCATCAGGTGAGGTGAGGTGTTCAGGTGCAGGACAGGACCGTCTGGTGTGAAACAACTTCCTTTTCTTTGAGCCTGCAGCAAAGAGTATCAAATCTTTAATAACAAGTAAACATTAACTTGGCTTTGTCAGTGCATGTGAAACAAATAGGAACAAGAAAAACAGGCTGCACAGCAAACGATACACCCTTGTAGTCAACATACCTAGGAGGGAAATGGCACATGTCTGTCCATAGATGTCTATCATGACCCATAGCGGCTTGCTGAGATTCACTCCTGTCAGTAGCTTGTGCTGCTTGATGTTGTGGCTTGTGATGTATACGGTGCCTTTACCAGAGAGCCAGAACTCCAGCTCTGAACCTGCTCGGTAGTGGGATTCAGGCAGTTGGGCAGCCCAGTGCCCTTGGATGTCAGTGAGGTTGGGGATGGCCATGGTGGGCAGAGGCAGAGATCTGTCCGAGGGCGGCACGTTGGTGAAGCCCACACACATAGCTCCTTGCCAGTTGAACACATCTTTCTCAACCCTCAGACGAATCTTCTCCTGGATCTTTGCCGGGCGGCTGCTGAACACCAGGCCGTTGTTGTACGTGTTCCTCGTCCTCTCTGCGCGTCGACCCCCATTGCTCAGGCTGACCATGTCTCCCACAGCCAGAGGGTGGAAGGTCAAAGGACCGAGGCAGGACAGGCCACATCTGTGTGACGTCTCTGACCCAACAACTGCAAAGGAGAAAAAACACGGTTATGAATCTTGATGTGCGACCAAGGTTCACTTATTATTGTTTGATTATTTCCAATCATGTAGATTACATCTGCACTGTAATTACAGCAATGTGTGTGACAACAAGCTGGGACATTTTGCATTTACTACCTGAATGCACTGCAGTAAACAAAAAACTACGACAAATGTTGTGCAGAATTCTGGATTGTAAGAAGTGAACAGTAGCATGGAGACGTTTCCTCTGTTCAGTCTGTTATGAATAAGTGACACTATTTGATAAAACAATCTCATAATGAAGATTAATTTCTGAACATCATGACACCGTATCTTTATCATTGAGATAACATTATGATTACAATGCCAATATTTTCTCTTCATTCTAACAGGATGTTAATCATTCATGGTAATAGAGTAATAAAGTTGATTCTGAATGAGATTTTACAACTAAGAAATAAAAAAAAAAGTAATTATGAAAGTAACACACCCATGCTTTCACTTCAGAGAAAGATGGGCCATTCGATGAATACTTGGACACTGTATCCAATCATTATTTTAATGAGCCATTCGCAGTTTCACTGTACCGGCCGTGTGTACTTAGACTTGCATGGCTTAATCTTTGAGACAAGCATATGCTACTGGCAGGATCAACCAGGTAGCCAAATCTAGCAGATATGACTAACGCATGGGTAGTGTTAAGCAACTATGTACTGTATGTGAAGCCTTTCACTCACCGGTGACAAGCTGAGCATTTCCAGTAAAACATGTAGTTTCTAGTCATCTCCTTCATTTCACACTTTACAGCACAGGATATAAATCCTTAATTCCCCCTTGTGTCTTATTTTACTGTGTCTTACTATTTTACTAAAGTCATATACTTTTTTTATAAAAAATATTAATAAGAGCTATAAAACAATCCTTTTCACCAACATTTGTGTCACTAATATGAAAAATTGTAAATTAATTACTATTTACATGATTTCATTATTAATATTAAGTTGGTAATAATATACAACTGACTTTATATTAATTCTGACTTCTTAAATGCAACTTGACAAAGTGTGTTTATAACAGAGAGTCTTGTTGACATTTAAAGCAGTATTGTAAATTGCATACTAAGTCACTGTAAAGACCAAAGAACAAATATCTCACCAGAGTTCCCGTTGTCACTCTCTTTCACCATCTTGAAGAGGCAGAAGGTACTTTGAAGGTTTTGATAGAAGATGTGCTCTCGTCTGTCTCTTCGTGTAATTGTCATGAAGTTGGAGAGTTGGCTGCTTTTAAAACGCGGTGCACGTGAGTCTTCAAAACACAAACATCCCCCTGCATCACATGGACAGTGAGAGGAGGAGGAGTCAGGGAGGAACCAAAGTTTGGAAATTTACCTGCTGCTGTCAAGGGAGGGCAGGGCACAAACAAATCATTTTGTTAAGTTTCTGTTTGAATCAGTTTCCTTTAGTGCAGCAATACAAACATTATATCACAACGTGACCTCCTGAACTCTGTGATTTTTTGCGCCCATGTAGAGCAGTAGTTTATGTACTATAATAAATGCACAACTTGCTGATCTTTTCTCACAACTCAGTGTACTTTTGTTAAGAAGAACCACTAGAAAAGTCCACTTTTTCAAAGTATCACGGAAAATACCACCAACATTTTGGATACCACTTCCGTGACTGGCTCAGTGGATTTGAGCGACACACATACGAGGTTAAGTGATGAGAGCATGCAAAGCTCCGTACTTTCAAATGTCCTTGGTTGTTGTTGTTAAATCATACACCAGAGGGTGCACAGCTTTCCTCTACAGCAGCGGTTCCCAAAATGTTTAGGCCACGCACCCCCTTCTACATCCCGACCGGGGTCACGCACCCCCAATCCCCCCACAGGTTTACAGCGGGGGGGGGGTTCAGACACAAACTTTTCAGGTGGTATTTTCCGATGCGCGCTCTCCGTTCGCTGGTGGGAGTGTGCTCATCTGTGTGTGTGTGTGTGTGTGTGTGTGTGTGTGTGTGTGTGTGTGTGTGTGTGTGTGTGTGTGTGTGTGTGTGTGCGCGCGCATCGAGGCGGAACTCCGCCGTGCGCGATACAGAGAGCAGAGGATAATTGTAAATTAAACAAAATTAACTCGACCTTCAAGGGGGGGCGGGGCGCCCCCCTAATACAATGGTAGGGGAACACTGGTTTGCTCGCGCCTGGCGTTTGTTTACAATATTTAGTCCGCTGTTAAATGTTGCAGTGTGAACACAAACCGAACAAAGGGGCAACTGAAGATTTATTGTCCTGTTCGCGTAGTAAGGGGCCGACACAACAAAAAAAGCACACTTACATTTTTTTAAATTATATTTAATATTAATTATTACACCATTAGACCACCATTACATTTTTCCTCTCGCGCACCCCCTAGAGGCAGCTCGCGCACCCCCAGTGGTGCGCGCACCCCACTTTGGGAATCCCTGCTCTACAGGACACACGCCTTGTCATTTCTTACAAAAAAGCATAATAAAAGAATCACAACATTATTATTGTGGTTGATGGTAGAAAATAATCTGTAATTGAGCCCAATTAAACCTCACCTTCTGTCTTCAGATGTAACGCTAGTGGATAGTCACAATGCTAAATCAAGATCTGGGCTAAATTGTATTGAAATAAATTAAAATACTTGGTATTCAAGTACTTATTGAAATGCCAGGTACGTGGCCCAATACCAACCTCATATCAGGTATCAATTGTTATTAATATAGTAAATACCTTTAGAGATTAAAAAAGAAAAAATCTTAAAATGTAACATTTACTTGTTCTGGATATGTTCATGATTTATAATTCAAAACCACACAATACATTATCAATACACTTTAAAACTCATATTACATGTTTGTAAAAAGGATACGATGTGGTATGTTGCCACTGCTTATTGAAACTGGAAGATTAAGATGAGAGAGTTTGTGAATATTTGGAACTGAATGAGGTAGTGAGGTTCGAGATTTAAAATCTTTAATAACTTTTTGATGATATCTTTGCGTTTTCTAAATATATCTAAAGCATTGCATATTAGGAGAAGAACATATAGATAACACTATAGTATAATATTGTTTTAACTGACATTAAGTGGTATATATATATATATTTTGTTGAGAGCAATGTGCAAAACAATCAGTTTCCCGACAACAGAAGGATTTTCTCTTTGACATTACATGCGGTCACTTGTTATGAATATAATCTGGTAAGATTTCCATGGCCACACAGGGGATACATAACTGAAACCTGTGCACGTGTCATGAACCTTAGAAGTTGGCTGCGCACGTGATAACAATATGCATTACTGTAATGCATATTCGTTGCATGCAAACCATGAGGGTCACGTTTAATGGAAGACAAACCTCGTGTTTGCATCGGAGATCAGGTTTAACTCATCGGGAAGATTACATCTGCAAAGGAATCTGTTTGTCAAACGGGCGAGATCCAACATTAATGTCCTTTAACCTAAATTGTTGGTTTAAGAGGATTAAAGAGCAAATCAATTAATCTATTTGTCACAGAGTGCACAATAGGAAAGGTGAAGAAATAGTCTTTTGCCAATTAGACCCCATCGTGAGATAATTATAGGGACTGCAGGTGGAAATTAGTTAATAACATATCGCTTAAATCATCTCTTCTCATTCTGAGATTAATGTTTTAAACGGGAAGTGATGCCATGAGCTGTACAGGAATATCCCCCCGATGGAGTCTGGACACTGGTGGTAGTGACGGGGAGAAAAGCAATGATGAAGATCTAGATGGATGCGATATGAAGCGGAACTTCCGATGAGCTCAGAAGCACCAACTGGGAAGACTGGTTGAGTTAAGACCGAAGGAGAATGGGGTGGAGGAGGATTGTGTCGATCTGAGGCTGAAATAACAACTAACAGGAGAAAATAAATGCACAGTTTCCAAATTTGACAGCAAGGACATGATATTGTGGCAAAAATCAGGCGTAACTGAAGACTGTACTCCCCCACTCAGCTGATTGAGAGGGAAATAAATACAGCAGGGATCAAGAATACAGTCTTCCTGATTAAACTTTTGCTAAGTTTCATTAGTTAACATGTGAATAGGTGACAACAAAAACATTTAGTGCTGATGGTGCTAGTTTCTTGCACCATCTGTCATTTTGGAGAGCAGGCAGCAGGGGAAGGACCAAAACACAGATTCCCATTGAGGAGGTAGAAACAATTCAGTGATTTGTTGAACATGGCTTACAGGTTTTGAGTCCATAAGGCAGGAAACACCAGGCAAAGTCACACACAAACAGAAACAAAGACAAACCAAGAAAGCACAAAGGAGCTGGTATATGTGGAGACAGACTAATTAAGGGAGTGAGAACAGGTGAGCAGGAAGTGTGGTGGCAGGGCTAACAGGTGAAACTAATCAGCACGGGGCAGACGATGAAAACTGGCAAAGGAAACACGAAACAGAGGAAAAACGTTTGATTATGACAGTATCAGTCACATTTGACCCTCAAGGTCTAATTCAAACACCTCACCTGTAATTTGTTTTATTTTCAACCGGCTTTGTTAATCATTTGCTTTGCTGCAATGATTAAGTTCATTTTGATCATCAAGTAATAATGAAACTTGACAGCTTGTTGCACTTTCACATTTGAGGAACCTATTGAAGATATGCTACATCATTTATGCAAATAAGAATAATTCTAAATGTAAACAGTGTATTCGTAAGTGTGGAGACAGCAACTATTATTTTAATCTTTGTGAAGGCTCCTGTTGCAACCTGAGCAATGATTAGTGACTGTAGTTTCAACAGTGGTCTGTAATGTGGACATGGTTTGAAGAGACTCCTGATTTCTGTCATGTGTTAGTATTGTGTTCATTTTTTATATTACAAATCATTCTTTGCAACATGAATAATGTGCCCTTATCTGACAACATGCTCTTATTTTGAGCTCGACAGTTCATTCTTGACAAAACTCAAGGTCAACTTGTTTTATCAAATCTTCTCCTAAATGAATCTCATTGGATAACAGTTATATCAATTTAATAAGTTAATAGACAAAGAACATTTACAAATGTATATCACACACACATTGTAGGTTTGAAAATAAGAATATAGAAGACAATTTCGTTATAAATATAAAACTTTTTATTGATATAGTCATATTATGACAATCAAATAATATAAAATTATAAATTATTTTTCTTTTTACAAAATTAGAGATTCATTCAAGATTTACAACATCAAGGAGGCAGAATACACTGTGCAGTGACTGTAAATTACATTACACTTTGTGCTGAACTGAGTGCAAAACAGTATTTGTCATTGATTGGCTTCACCAAAAGGTTACATTCCAGCTATTATCCATATTTAACAATCACAATGAAAGTGTAGTAAAGCAGTAAAGTGTCCTACATTCTTTCACATGATGAGCTCATGTATTCACCTCAACATCTCAGTACATCTTATCTTACACATATGCTGTACAACATTTGAGAGAGTTCAATGACATGTGACAAAGGTTCCTGGCTGGGTTTCGATTGATGCAGCTACCAGGCAACATTAAGTAGGTGCTACTCAAAGTGTTTTCTTTGTCACAATCACTCAGTAGCTTGTATTTGGTGTTTCCTGT
This sequence comes from Leptoclinus maculatus, assembly GCA_032191485.1. Taxonomy (NCBI): domain Eukaryota; kingdom Metazoa; phylum Chordata; class Actinopteri; order Perciformes; family Stichaeidae; genus Leptoclinus; species Leptoclinus maculatus. The sequence goes on from JAVDOI010000005.1 coordinate 23,058,538, forward strand.
TGTCTTGGCGCTTAGAACAGCCCAGAGACAAACCTCACATACTCCCCACTGATGAAGCGCTGATCTTGTATCGGCACAGCGGGCATGTGCCAAACTTTTGGAAGACTCTTAAAGCGCACTGCTTACATAAACACTGGTGGCCGCAAGACAAAGTGATTCTGGCCTGTTTTTCCATGCACACCACACAGTCCATTACGCTGCCTCCATCTGCAATCAAATCAAAGGAATCACAATTACAAGATTGTCACCAGGGATAGGTTCTATCTGGTTACAAATGTGCACTAAAATCACTGAAATCTGGTTGCATTTGGTTGGAAGGACTCTTTCTTACCTGATGGGACTTTCATGTCAAGACAGGAGATGCTTTCATCACTGTTTCCATGGAGGCTTGAGACAGGAATCAAACTGTTGAGGCTGTCTGCATCAGGTGAGGTGAGGTGTTCAGGTGCAGGACAGGACCGTCTGGTGTGAAACAACTTCCTTTTCTTTGAGCCTGCAGCAAAGAGTATCAAATCTTTAATAACAAGTAAACATTAACTTGGCTTTGTCAGTGCATGTGAAACAAATAGGAACAAGAAAAACAGGCTGCACAGCAAACGATACACCCTTGTAGTCAACATACCTAGGAGGGAAATGGCACATGTCTGTCCATAGATGTCTATCATGACCCATAGCGGCTTGCTGAGATTCACTCCTGTCAGTAGCTTGTGCTGCTTGATGTTGTGGCTTGTGATGTATACGGTGCCTTTACCAGAGAGCCAGAACTCCAGCTCTGAACCTGCTCGGTAGTGGGATTCAGGCAGTTGGGCAGCCCAGTGCCCTTGGATGTCAGTGAGGTTGGGGATGGCCATGGTGGGCAGAGGCAGAGATCTGTCCGAGGGCGGCACGTTGGTGAAGCCCACACACATAGCTCCTTGCCAGTTGAACACATCTTTCTCAACCCTCAGACGAATCTTCTCCTGGATCTTTGCCGGGCGGCTGCTGAACACCAGGCCGTTGTTGTACGTGTTCCTCGTCCTCTCTGCGCGTCGACCCCCATTGCTCAGGCTGACCATGTCTCCCACAGCCAGAGGGTGGAAGGTCAAAGGACCGAGGCAGGACAGGCCACATCTGTGTGACGTCTCTGACCCAACAACTGCAAAGGAGAAAAAACACGGTTATGAATCTTGATGTGCGACCAAGGTTCACTTATTATTGTTTGATTATTTCCAATCATGTAGATTACATCTGCACTGTAATTACAGCAATGTGTGTGACAACAAGCTGGGACATTTTGCATTTACTACCTGAATGCACTGCAGTAAACAAAAAACTACGACAAATGTTGTGCAGAATTCTGGATTGTAAGAAGTGAACAGTAGCATGGAGACGTTTCCTCTGTTCAGTCTGTTATGAATAAGTGACACTATTTGATAAAACAATCTCATAATGAAGATTAATTTCTGAACATCATGACACCGTATCTTTATCATTGAGATAACATTATGATTACAATGCCAATATTTTCTCTTCATTCTAACAGGATGTTAATCATTCATGGTAATAGAGTAATAAAGTTGATTCTGAATGAGATTTTACAACTAAGAAATAAAAAAAAAAGTAATTATGAAAGTAACACACCCATGCTTTCACTTCAGAGAAAGATGGGCCATTCGATGAATACTTGGACACTGTATCCAATCATTATTTTAATGAGCCATTCGCAGTTTCACTGTACCGGCCGTGTGTACTTAGACTTGCATGGCTTAATCTTTGAGACAAGCATATGCTACTGGCAGGATCAACCAGGTAGCCAAATCTAGCAGATATGACTAACGCATGGGTAGTGTTAAGCAACTATGTACTGTATGTGAAGCCTTTCACTCACCGGTGACAAGCTGAGCATTTCCAGTAAAACATGTAGTTTCTAGTCATCTCCTTCATTTCACACTTTACAGCACAGGATATAAATCCTTAATTCCCCCTTGTGTCTTATTTTACTGTGTCTTACTATTTTACTAAAGTCATATACTTTTTTTATAAAAAATATTAATAAGAGCTATAAAACAATCCTTTTCACCAACATTTGTGTCACTAATATGAAAAATTGTAAATTAATTACTATTTACATGATTTCATTATTAATATTAAGTTGGTAATAATATACAACTGACTTTATATTAATTCTGACTTCTTAAATGCAACTTGACAAAGTGTGTTTATAACAGAGAGTCTTGTTGACATTTAAAGCAGTATTGTAAATTGCATACTAAGTCACTGTAAAGACCAAAGAACAAATATCTCACCAGAGTTCCCGTTGTCACTCTCTTTCACCATCTTGAAGAGGCAGAAGGTACTTTGAAGGTTTTGATAGAAGATGTGCTCTCGTCTGTCTCTTCGTGTAATTGTCATGAAGTTGGAGAGTTGGCTGCTTTTAAAACGCGGTGCACGTGAGTCTTCAAAACACAAACATCCCCCTGCATCACATGGACAGTGAGAGGAGGAGGAGTCAGGGAGGAACCAAAGTTTGGAAATGTACCTGCTGCTGTCAAGGGAGGGCAGGGCACAAACAAATCATTTTGTTAAGTTTCTGTTTGAATCAGTTTCCTTTAGTGCAGCAATACAAACATTATATCACAACGTGACCTCCTGAACTCTGTGATTTTTTGCGCCCATGTAGAGCAGTAGTTTATGTACTATAATAAATGCACAACTTGCTGATCTTTTCTCACAACTCAGTGTACTTTTGTTAAGAAGAACCACTAGAAAAGTCCACTTTTTCAAAGTATCACGGAAAATACCACCAACATTTTGGATACCACTTCCGTGACTGGCTCAGTGGATTTGAGCGACACACATACGAGGTTAAGTGATGAGAGCATGCAAAGCTCCGTACTTTCAAATGTCCTTGGTTGTTGTTGTTAAATCATACACCAGAGGGTGCACAGCTTTCCTCTACAGCAGCGGTTCCCAAAATGTTTAGGCCACGCACCCCCTTCTACATCCCGACCGGGGTCACGCACCCCCAATCCCCCCACAGGTTTACAGCGGGGGGGGGGTTCGGACACAAACTTTTCAGGTGGTATTTTCCGATGCGCGCTCTCCGTTCGCTGGTGGGAGTGTGCTCATCTGTGTGTGTGTGTGTGTGTGTGTGTGTGTGTGTGTGTGTGTGTGTGTGTGTGTGTGTGTGCGCGCGCATCGAGGCGGAACTCCGCCGTGCGCGATACAGAGAGCAGAGGATAATTGTAAATTAAACAAAATTAACTCGACCTTCAAGGGGGGGCGGGGCGCCCCCCTAATACAATGGTAGGGGAACACTGGTTTGCTCGCGCCTGGCGTTTGTTTACAATATTTAGTCCGCTGTTAAATGTTGCAGTGTGAACACAAACCGAACAAAGGGGCAACTGAAGATTTATTGTCCTGTTCGCGTAGTAAGGGGCCGACAGAACAAAAAAAGCACACTTACATTTTTTTAAATTATATTTAATATTAATTATTACACCATTAGACCACCATTACATTTTTCCTCTCGCGCACCCCCTAGAGGCAGCTCGCGCACCCCCAGTGGTGCGCGCACCCCACTTTGGGAATCCCTGCTCTACAGGACACACGCCTTGTCATTTCTTACAAAAAAGCATAATAAAAGAATCACAACATTATTATTGTGGTTGATGGTAGAAAATAATCTGTAATTGAGCCCAATTAAACCTCACCTTCTGTCTTCAGATGTAACGCTAGTGGATAGTCACAATGCTAAATCAAGATCTGGGCTAAATTGTATTGAAATAAATTAAAATACTTGGTATTCAAGTACTTATTGAAATGCCAGGTACGTGGCCCAATACCAACCTCATATCATGTATCAATTGTTATTAATATAGTAAATACCTTTAGAGATTAAAAAAGAAAAAATCTTAAAATGTAACATTTACTTGTTCTGGATATGTTCATGATTTATAATTCAAAACCACACAATACATTATCAATACACTTTAAAACTCATATTACATGTTTGTAAAAAGGATACGATATGGTATGTTGCCACTGCTTATTGAAACTGGAAGATTAAGATGAGAGAGTTTGTGAATATTTGGAACTGAATGAGGTAGTGAGGTTCGAGATTTAATATCTTTAATAACTTTTTGATGATATCTTTGCATTTTATAAATACATCTAAAGCATTGCATATTAGGAGAAGAACATATAGATAACACTATAGTATAATATTGTTTTAACTGACATTAAGTGGTATATATATATATATTTTGTTGAGAGCAATGTGCAAAACAATCAGTTTCCCGACAACAGAAGGATTTTCTCTTTGACATTACATGCGGTCACTTGTTATGAATGTAATCTGGTAAGATTTCCATGGCCACACAGGGGATACATAACTGAAACCTGTGCACGTGTCATGAACCTTAGAAGTTGGCTGCGCACGTGTTAACAATATTGCTGTAATACATATTCTTTGCATGCAAACCATGAGGGTCACGTAATAGAAGACAAACCTCGTGTTTGCATCGGAGATCATTGTTTAACTCATCGGGAAGATTACATCTGCAAAGGAATCTGTTTGTCAAACGGGCGAGATCCAACATTAATGCCCTTTAACCTAAATTGTTGGCTTAAGAGGATTAAAGAGCAAATCAATTAATCTATTTGTCACAGAGTGCACAATAGGAAAGGTGAAGAAATAGTCTTTTGCCAATTAGACCCCATCGTGAGATAATTATAGGGACTGCAGGTGGAAATTAGTTAATAACATATCGCTTAAATCATCTCTTCTCATTCTGAGATTAATGTTTTAAACAGGAAGTGATGCCATGAGCTGTACAGGAATATCCCCCGATGGAGTCTGGACACTGGTGGTAGTGACGGGGAGAAAAGCAATGATGAAGATCTAGATGGATGCGATATGAAGCGGAACTTCCGATGAGCTCAGAAGCACCAACTGGGAAGACTGGTTGAGTTAAGACCGAAGGAGAATGGGGTGGAGGAGGATTGTGTCCATCTGAGACTGAAATAACAACTAACAGGAGAAAAGAAATGCACAGTTTCCAAATTTGACAGCAAGGACATGATATTGTGGCAAAAATCAGGTGTAACTGAAGACTGTACTCCCCCACTCAGCTGATTGAGAGGGAAATAAATACAGCAGGGATCAAGAATACAGTCTTCCTGATTGAACTTTTGCTAAGTTTCATTAGTTAACATGTGAATAGGTGACAACAAAAACATTTAGTGCTGATGGTGCTAGTTTCTTGCACCATCTGTCATTTTGGAGAGCAGGCAGCAGGGGAAGGACCAAAACACAGATTCCCATTGAGGAGGTAGAAACAATTCAGTGATTTGTTGAACATGGCTTACAGGTTTTGAGTCCATAAGGCAGGAAACACCAGGCAAAGTCACACACAAACAGAAACAAAGACAAACCAAGAAAGCACAAAGGAGCTGGTATATGTGGAGACAGACTAATTAAGGGAGTGAGAACAGGTGAGCAGGAAGTGTGGTGGCAGGGCTAACAGGTGAAACTAATCAGGATGGGGCAGACGATGAAAACTGGCAAAGGAAACACGAAACAGAGGAAAAACGTTTGATTATGACAGTATCAGTCACATTTGACCCTCAAGGTCTAATTCAAACACCTCACCTGTAATTTGTTTTATTTTCAACCGGCTTTGTTAATCATTTGCTTTGCTGCAATGATTAAGTTCATTTTGATCATCAAGTAATAATGAAACTTGACAGCTTGTTGCACTTTCACATTTGAGGAACCTATTGAAGATATGCTACATCATTTATGCAAATAAGAATAATTCTAAATGTAAACAGTGTATTCGTAAGTGTGGAGACAGCAACTATTATTTTAATCTTTATGAAGGCTCCTGTTGCAACCTGAGCAATGATTAGTGACTGTAGTTTCAACAGTGGTCTGTAATGTGCACATGGTTTGGAGAGACTCCTGATTTCTGTCATGTGCTAGTATTGTGTTCATTTTTGATATTACAAATCATTCTTTGCAACATGAATAATGTGCCCTTATCTGACAACATGCTCTTATTTTGAGCTCGACAGTTCATTCTTGACAAAACTCACAGTCAACTTGTTTTATCAAATCTTCTCCTAAATGAAAATCTCATTGGATAACAGTTATATCAATTTAATAAGTTAATAGACAAAGAACATTTACAAATGTATATCACACACACATTGTAGGTTTGAAAATAAGAATATAGAAGACAATTTCGTTATAAATATAAAACTTTTTATTGATATAGTCATATTATGACAATCAAATAATATAAAATTATAAATTATTTTTCTTTTTACAAAATTAGAGATTGATTCAAGATTTACAACATCAAGGAGGCAGAATACACTGTGCAGTGACTGTAAATGACATTACACTTTGTGCTGAACTGAGTGCAAAACAGTATTTGTCATTGATTGGCTTCACCAAAAGGTTACATTCTAGCTATTATCCATATTTAACAATCACAATGAAAGTGTAGTAAAGCAGTAAAGTGTCCTACATTCTTTCACATGATGAGCTCATGTATTCACCTCAACATCTCAGTACATCTTATCTTACACATATGCTGTACAACATTTGAGAGAGTTCAATGACATGTGACAAAGGTTCCTGGCTGGGTTTCGATTGATGCAGCTACCAGGCAACATTAAGTAGGTGCTACTCAAAGTGTTTTCTTTGTCACAGTCACTCAGTAGCTTGTGTTTGGTGTTTCCTGTTGTCTTGGCGCTTAGAACAGCCCAGAGACAAACCTCACATACCCCCCACTGACAGGGGAGGACTGGACATCGAGGATACCGGGGAAATCCCCGGTAGGCCGACGGGGTTGAGATGGTCCAATACCGGCACACCTCCATCACCAACTGGCCTTGCCTCTGACTTCACCGGCCCCGAATATATTCTATGATTCACGGAACAAGTTAAATGTACTCAAATACCTAAATACCTAAAGCCAATAATCACTGACTGACATTTATCCTCGATATCTGTATTCGCACTCATGGTTTCCAACTTCTTTACTCATCTAATCTCTTCCGTCAGTCTAACTTTGTTTTAGGTGTTATTAAATGTCAATCCAAAACACCAGAGTTGTTGTCTCAAACATACTTTTAAGGCCACCCACCGTCATTTACAATCTCCAGCAGCTGATCTTCCTCTTCCTCTGTCGTCACATATTATGCAGAGTGGGTTTGGTGCGTCAGAATTACTCCTGATATTTAATTAGACTCCTGATATTGTCTGTTAAATGAAGCTTTCTTTTTCTTGGAAGTTGTAGGCTCTTATTCTGTCTCCTTAGTGGGCTTTTCCCCTTTGCAAAGAAGCTCTACAAACGTTTTTTACTAATTTTCGCTAATTTGTGGGTTTAATTAACGTATCACGTGACCGAGACAAGCGTCTTGACATGTGTCAAGAGCCACAAGCGGATGAAATTGGGAGAGAATCCGGTCATTTTTCAAAATAAAACATCTATCAGGTGGTTGGGGACCACTGCTCTAGCCTACTCAACACTTGCGGAAAAAAAACACCGACCAATGCGTTGTAAATCACGTCACGTGATGCAGTTTAGCCAATCAAATAAGGGTATTTTGATTTCACCAGTGCGATGTACCCACACCGTGACACAGGGGGGAGAGACAAGGGAAAAAATCACAGAGCAGAGCTCTTATGATTTCAAAAGTGAAAGTTAAATATCTTTACGATGTCTTCAAATAATCAAATTGCTATAAAGACCACAGTCCTTAACCTATACACTAAAAACACTGTGATAAAAATGTCTGCTCCATGTATTAACGCGCGATAAACTATGCATTAATGCAGACAAAAAATACCCAGTGGGCCGGTCTGACACAGTAACTCCCGGGACATTTTTTACCCCCAGTCCGCCCCTGCCCACTGATGAAGCGCTGATCTTGTATCGGCACAGCGGGCATGTGCCAAACTTTTGGAAGACTCTTAAAGCGCACTGGTTACATAAACACTGGTGGCCGCAAGACAAAGTGATTCTGGCCTGTTTTTCCATGCACACCACACAGTCCATTACGCTGCCTCCATCTGCAATCAAATCAAAGGAATCACAATTACAGGATTGTCATCAGGGATAGGTTCTATCTGGTTACAAATGTGCACTAAAATCACTGAAATCTGGTTGCATTTGGTTGGAAGGACTCTTTCTTACCTGATGGGACTTTCATGTCAAGACAGGAGATGCTTTCATCACTGTTTCCATGGAGGCTTGAGACAGGAATCAAACTGTTGAGGCTGTCTGCATCAGGTGAGGTGAGGTGTTCAGGTGCAGGACAGGACCGTCTGGTGTGAAACAACTTCCTTTTCTCTGAGCCTGCAGCAAAGAGTATCAAATCTTTTAATAACAAGTAAACATTAACTTGGCTTTGTCAGTGCATGTGAAACAAATAAGAACAAGAAAAACAGGCTGCACAGCAAACGATACACCCTTGTAGTCAACATACCTAGGAGGGAAATGGCACATGTCTGTCCATAGATGTCTATCATGGCCCATAGCGGCTTGCTGAGGTTCACTCCTGTCAGTAGCTTGTGCTGCTTGATGTTGTGGCTTGTGACGTATACGGTGCCTTTACCAGAGAGCCAGAACTCCAGCTCTGAACCTGCTCGGTAGTGGGATTCAGGCACTGGGGCAGCCCAGTGCCCTTGGATGTCAGTGAGGTTGGGGATGGCCATGGTGGGCAGAGGCAGAGATCTGTCCGAGGGCGGCACGTTGGTGAAGCCCACACGCATAGCTCCTTGCCAGTTGAACACATCTTTCTCAACCCTCAGACGAATCTTCTCCTGGATCTTTGCCGGGCGGCTGCTGAACACCAGGCCGTTCTTGAACGTGTTCCTCGTCCTCTCTGCGCGTCGACCCCCATTGCTCAGGCTGACCATGTCTCCCACAGCCAGAGGGTGGAAGGTCAAAGGACCGAGGCAGGACAGGCCACATCTGTGTGACGTCTCTGACCCAACAACTGCAAAGGAGAAAAAACACGGTTATGAATCTTGATGTGCGACCAAGGTTCACTTATTATTGTTTGATTATTTCCAATCATGTAGATTACATCTGCACTGTAATTACAGCAATGTGTGTGACAACAAGCTGGGACATTTTGCATTTACTACCTGAATGCACTGCAGTAAACAAAAAACTACGACAAATTTTGTGCAGAATTCTGGATTGTAAGAAGTGAACAGTAGCATGGAGACGTTTCCTCTGTTCAGTCTGTTATGAATAAGTGACACTATTTGATAAAACAATCTCATAATGAAGACTAATTTCTTAACACCATGACACCGTATCTTTATCATTGAGATAACATTATGATTACAATGCCATTATTTTCTCTTCATTCTAACAGGATGTTAATCATTCATGGTAATAGAGTGATAAAGTTGATTCTGAATGAGATTTTACAACTACGAAATAAAAAAAAGAGTAATTATGAAAGTAACACACCCATGCTTTCACTTCAGAGAAAGATGGGCCATTCATATAAAGATGAATACTTTGAAGTAAACACTGTATCCAATGACAGGAACACATCTAGCAGATATGACTAACGCATGGGTAGTGTTAAGCAACTATGTACTGTATGTGAAGCCTTTCACTCACCGGTGACAAGCTGAGCATTTCCAGTAAAACATGTAGTTTCTAGTCATCTCCTTCATTTCACACTTTACAGCACAGGATATAAATCCTTAATTGTCCCTTGTGTCTTATTTTACTGTGTCTTACTATTTTCATACTAAAGTCAAATACTTTTTTTTCTAAAAAATATTAATAAAAGCTATAAAACAATCCTAATTTGAAAAATTGTAAATTAATTACTATTTACATGATTTCATTATTAGTATTAAGTTGGTAATAATATACAACTGACTTTATATTAATTCTGACTTCTTAAATGTAACTTGACAAAGTGTGTTTATAACAGAGAGTCTTGTTGACATTTAAAGCAGTATTTTAAATTGCATACTAAGTCACTGTAAAGACCAAAGAACAAATATCTCACCAGAGTTCCCGTTGTCACTCTCTTTCACCATCTTGAAGAGGCAGAAGGTACTTTGAAGGTTTGAAGGTTTTGATAGAAGATGTGCTCTCGTCTGTCTCTTTGTGTAATTGTCATGAAGTTGGAGAGTTGGCTGCTTTTAAAACGCGGTGCACGTGAGTCTTCAAAACACAAACATCCCCCTGCATCACATGGACAATGAAAGGAAGAGGAGTCAGGGAGGAACCAAAGTTTGGAAATTTACCTGCTGCTGCCAAGGGAGGGCAGGGCACAAACAAATCATTTTGTTAAGTTTCTGTTTGAATCAGTTTCCTTTAGTGCAGCAATACAAACATAAAATCACAACGTGACGTCCTGAACTCTGTGCCGTTTTGCTCCCATGTAGAGCAGTAGTTTATGTACTATAATAAATGCACAACTTGCAGATTTGTTCTCACAACCCAGAGCGTACTTTTGTTAATGTGGCGTTGCCTGTTTTTGATGTTGCAGATAATCTGTTGTCGCTGCCTTTATGAAACCTTTTAAAGTGTATTTAACTCTCATGTTTCAGTTTTCTGTACTTGCTTGTGTTTACTCTAAAATGGTATGGATCTTATATTATATTGATGACAATTAGTTTATATTCATGTGAATCTAATAATTCAATGTCCTGAGCTCGATACTGCCATTTTATCAGAGCTACCCAACAGGAAACATAATGCAATATGAACTCCTAAGAAACACTGGAAAAGTCAACTTTTGAAAGGTATCACGGAAAATACCACCAAGATTTTGGATACCACTTCCGTGACTGGCTCAGTGGATTTGAGCGACACACATACGAGGTTAAGTGATGAGAGCATGCAAAGCTCCGTACTTTCAAATGTCCTTGGTTGTTGCTGGTAAATCATACACCAGAGGGTGCACAGCTTTGTCGCCCTCTACAGGACACACGCCTTGCCATTTCTTATAAAAAAGCATAATAAAAGAATCACAACATTATTGTGGTTGATGGTAGAAAATAATCTGTAATTGAGCCCAATTAAACCTCACCTTCTGTCTTCAGATGTAACGCTAGTGGATAGTCACAATGCTAAATCAAGATCTGGGCTAAATTGTATTGAAATAAATTAAAATACTTGGTATTCAAGTACTTATTGAAATGCCAGGTACGTGGCCCAATAGCAACCTCATATCAGGTATCAATTGTCCTTAATTAATATAGTAAATACCTTTAGAGATTTAAAAAAAAAAATCTTAAATCTTAAAATGTAACATTTACTTGTTGTGGATATGTTCATGATTTATAATTCAAAACCACACAATACATTATCAATACACTTTAAAACTCATATTACATGTTTGTAAAAAGGATACGATGTGGTATGTTGCCACTGCTTATTGAAACTGGAAGATTAAGATGAGAGAGTTTGTGAATATTTGGAACTGAATGAGGTAGTGAGGTTCGAGATTTAAAATCTTTAATAACTTTTTGATGATATCTTTGCGTTTTCTAAATACATCTAAAGCATTGCATATTAGGAGAAGAACATATAGATAACACTATAGTATAATATTGTTTTAACTGACATTAAGTGGTATATATATATATATTTTGTTCAGAGCAATGTGCAAAACAATCAGTTTCCCGACAACAGAAGGATTTTCTCTTTGACATTACATGCGGTCACTTGTTATGAATATAATCTGGTAAGATTTCCATGGCCACACAGGGGATACATAACTGAAACCTGTGCACGTGTCATGAACCTTAGAAGTTGGCTGCGCACGTGATAACAATATGCATTACTGTAATGCATATTCGTTGCATGCAAACCATGAGGGTCACGTTTAATAGAAGACAAACCTCGTGTTTGCATCGGAGATCAGGTTTAACTCATCGGGAAGATTACATCTGCAAAGGAATCTGTTTGTCAAACGGGCGAGATCCAACATTAATGTCCTTTAACCTAAATTGTTGGCTTAAGAGGATTAAAGAGCAAATCAATTAATCTATTTGTCACAGAGTGCACAATAGGAAAGGTGAAGAAATAGTCTTTTGTCAATTAGACCCCATCGTGAGATAATTATAGGGACTGCAGGTGGAAATTAGTTAATAACATATCGCTTAAATCATCTCTTCTCATTCTGAGATTAATGTTTTAAACAGGAAGTGATGCCATGAGCTGTACAGGAATATCCCCCGATGGAGTCTGAACACTGGTGGTAGTGACGGGGAGAAAAGCAATGATGAAGATCTAGATGGATGCGATATGAAGCGGAACTTCCGATGAGCTCAGAAGCACCAACTGGGAAGACTGGTTGAGTTAAGACCGAAGGAGAATGGGGTGGAGGAGGATTGTGTCCATCTGAGACTGAAATAACAACTAACAGGAGAAAAGAAATGCACAGTTTCCAAATTTGACAGCAAGGACATGATATTGTGGCAAAAATCAGGTGTAACTAGGGGTGCAACGGATCACAAATCTCACGGTTCGGTTCGGATCACGGTTCGTGACTCACGGTTCGGATCATTTTTCGGATCAACAAAGAAAAGGGGAGGAGACAAATATAACTTTGCTTTCCATTTATTACTTAAAGAACTTGAAGAACACTTAAAGAAAAGAACTTTGGGCTATAGTCTTACATAAAAACTAAAATATTGAAGATGTCCAATTTGAAACAAAATAAATAAATACAATTAAAACATTCAATTCTGTTTAAGTTTAAGTGCAACATGAGGTATGTTGATGCCCTCGTCCTTTGATCAATATTGAAAGAATATGTGAGCTAGCTTCCACTGTTTCAACTGAACTGAACTGCTCGGCAACAACTTGGGTCTGTGTTTACTTCCTGTCAGGTTATGTCATTCAAATACACAATAATGTTTACCATTACTGTGACATTATTTTCAAAAAGATGAGAATATCTCCATTGTCTGGGGAGAGGGTAGACCTTTCTGTAGTGACTGTTACTACTGGGCCTGTCTAGCTTCCACTCTGCTGCTTCTGTCAGCACCTGCACCAGGTGTGTGTGTGTCTGTGACTCTCACAGAGGGGGCGTGTCTGCAGCACCGGACTATGAATCACTCCGCCGTGGTGAAAGCGGTCACAGTCTTTTCCTTGTCGTATGTCTTTCTCTTTAAATAACACCTACATACCGTAACGGTTTTGTCCACCACCCTTATCCGTCATTATACTTTACAGGGAAGACAAAATGATCCCAAACTTGTGACTTAAATGACCCGGGGGCTTCTGAAGTTCCTCCGCTCGCCGTGACTTTCGCCGTTAAATGCTTCTAACCTGCTCCGTTCACGTGAACACATGCTTTATATCTGTTCACTGACACTCTGCATTGATATTCGGGGACTTGTTACTTGAAAAGGAACAGCAGCAGTAAAACTGTATTACACACTATGAGGATTACACTGTAAAAAAAAAAAAGATTAGAAAAAAAATATTCAATTGATCCGCGGTTCACGAGTGATCCGAACCGTGAGGGGTGATCCGAACCGATCACGGATCGACCCGTGATCCGTTACACCACTAGGTGTAACTGAAGACTGTACTCCCCCACTCAGCTGATTGAGAGGGAAATAAATACAGCAGGGATCAAGAATACAGTCTTCCTGATTGAACTTTTGCTAAGTTTCATTAGTTAACATGTGAATAGGTGACAACAAAAACATTTAGTGCTGATGGTGCTAATTTCTTGCACCATCTGTCATTTTGGAGAGCAGGCAGCAGGGGAAGGACCAAAAGACAGATTCCCGTTGAGGAGGTAGAAACAATTCAGTGATTTGTTGAACATGGCTTACAGGTTTTGAGTCCATAAGGCAGGAAACACCAGGCAAAGTCACACACAAACAGAAACAAAGACAAACCAAGAAAGCACAAAGGAGCTGGTATATGTGGAGACAGACTAATTAAGGGAGTGAGAACAGGTGAGCAGGAAGTGTGGTGGCAGAGCTAACAGGTGAAACTAATCAGGATGGGGCAGACGATGAAAACTGGCAAAGGAAACACGAAACAGAGGAAAAACGTTTGATTATGACAGTATCAGTCACATTTGACCCTCAAGGTCTAATTCAAACACCTCACCTGTAATTTGTTTTATTTTCAACCGGCTTTGTTAATCATTTGCTTTGCTGCAATGATTAAGTTTATTTTGATCATCAAGTAATAATGAAACTTGACAGCTTGTTGCACTTTCACATTTGAGGAACCTATTGAAGATATGCTACATCATTTATGCAAATAAGAATAATTCTAAATGTAAACAGTGTATTCGTAAGTGTGGAGACAGCAACTATTATTTTAATCTTTGTGAAGGCTCCTGTTGCAACCTGAGCAATGATTAGTGACTGTAGTTTCAACAGTGGTCTGTAATGTGCACATGGTTTGGAGAGACTCCTGATTTCTGTCATGTGCTAGTATTGTGTTCATTTTTGATATTACAAATCATTCTTTGCAACATGAATAATGTGCCCTTATCTGACAACATGCTCTTATTTTGAGCTCGACAGTTCATTCTTGACAAAACTCAGTCAACTTGTTTTATCAAATCTTCTCCTAAATGAATCTCATTAGATAACAGTTACCAGTTATATCAATTTAATAAGTTAATAGACAAAGAACATTTACAAATGTATATCACACACACATTGTAGGTTTGAAAATAAGAATATAGAAGACAATTTCGTTATAAATATAAAACTTTTTATTGATATAGTCATATTATGACAATCAAATAATATAAAATTATAAATTATTTTTCTTTTTACAAAATTAGAGATTCATTCAAGATTTACAACATCAAGGAGGCAGAATACACTGTGCAGTGACTGTAAATGACATTACACTTTGTGCTGAACTGAGTGCAAAACAGTATTTGTCATTGATTGGCTTCACCAAAAGGTTACATTCTAGCTATTATCCATATTTAACAATCACAATGAAAGTGTAGTAAAGCAGTAAAGTGTCCTACATTCTTTCACATGATGAGCTCATGTATTCACCTCAACATCTCAGTACATCTTATCTTACACATATGCTGTACAACATTTGAGAGAGTTCAATGACATGTGACAAAGGTTCCTGGCTGGGTTTCGATTGATGCAGCTACCAGGCAACATTAAGTAGGTGCTACTCAAAGTGTTTTCTTTGTCACAATCACTCAGTAGCTTGTATTTGGTGTTTCCTGTTGTCTTGGCGCTTAGAACAGCCCAGAGACAAACCTCACATACCCCCCACTGATGAAGCGCTGATCTTGTATCGGCACAGCGGGCATGTGCCAAACTTTTTGAAGACTCTTAAAGCGCACTGCTTACATAAACACTGGTGGCCGCAAGACAAAGTGATTCTGGCCTGTTTTTCCATGCACACCACACAGTCCATTACGCTGCCTCCATCTGCAATCAAATCAAAGGAATCACAATTACAAGATTGTCACCAGGGATAGGTTCTATCTGGTTACAAATGTGCACTAAAATCACTGAAATCTGGTTGCATTTGGTTGGAAGGACTCTTTCTTACCTGATGGGACTTTCATGTCAAGACAGGAGATGCTTTCATCACTGTTTCCATGGAGGCTTGAGACAGGAATCAAACTGTTGAGGCTGTCTGCATCAGGTGAGGTGAGGTGTTCAGGTGCAGGACAGGACCGTCTGGTGTGAAACAACTCCCTTTTCTCTGAGCCTGCAGCAAAGAGTATCAAATCTTTTAATAACAAGTAAACATTAACTTGGCTTTGTCAGTGCATGTGAAACGAATAGGAACAAGAAAAACAGGCTGCACAGCAAACGATACACCCTTGTAGTCAACATACCTAGGAGGGAAATGGCGCATGTCTGTCCATAGATGTCTATCATGACCCATAGCGGCTTGCTGAGGTTCACTCCTGTCAGTAGCTTGTGCTGCTTGATGTTGTGGCTTGTGATGTATACGGTGCCTTTACCAGAGAGCCAGAACTCCAGCTCTGAACCTGCTCGGTAGTGGGATTCAGGCACTGGGGCAGCCCAGTGCCCTTGGATGTCAGTGAGGTTGGGGATGGCCATGGTGGGCAGAGGCAGAGATCTGTCCGAGGGCGGCACGTTGGTGAAGCCCACACGCATAGCTCCTTGCCAGTTGAACACATCTTTCTCAACCCTCAGACGAATCTTCTCCTGGATCTTTGCCGGGCGGCTGCTGAACACCAGGCCGTTCTTGAACGTGTTCCTCGTCCTCTCTGCGCGTCGACCCCCATTGCTCAGGCTGACCATGTCTCCCACAGCCAGAGGGTGGAAGGTCAAAGGACCGAGGCAGGACAGGCCACATCTGTGTGACGTCTCTGACCCAACAACTGCAAAGGAGAAAAAACACGGTTATGAATCTTGATATGCGACCCAGGTTCACTTATTATTGTTTGATTATTTCCAATCATGTAGATTACATCTGCACTGTAATTACAGCAATGTGTGTGACAACAAGCTGGGACATTTTGCATTTACTACCTGAATGCAGTGCAGTAAACAAAAAACTACGACAAATTTTGTGCAGAATTCTAGATTGTAAGAAGTGAACAGTAGCATGGAGACGTTTCCTCTGTTCAGTCTGTTATGAATAAGTGACACTATTTGATAAAACAATCTCATAATGAAGACTAATTTTTTAACACCATGACACCGTATCTTTATCATTGAGATAACATTATGATTACAATACCATAATTTTCTCTTCATAATAAGTAATTATGAAAGTAACACACCCATGCTTTCACTTCAGAGAAAGATGGGCCATTCATATAAAGATGAATACTTGGAAGTAAACACTGTATCCAATGACAGGAACACATCTAGCAGATATGACTAACGCATGGGTAGTGTTAAGCAACTATGTACTGTATGTGAAGCCTTTCACTCACCGGTGACAAGCTGAGCATTTCCAGTAAAACATGTAGTTTCTAGTCATCTCCTTCATTTCACACTTTACAGCACAGGATATAAATCCTTAATTGCCCCTTGTGTCTTATTTTACTGTGTCTTACTATTTTCATACTAAAGTCAAATACTTTTTTTTCTAAAAAATATTAATAAGAGCTATAAAATAATCCTAATTTGAAAAATTGTAAATTAATTACTATTTACATGATTTCATTATTAGTATTAAGTTGGTAATAATATACAACTGACTTTATATTAATTCTGACTTCTTAAATGCAACTTGACAAAGTGTGTTTATAACAGAGAGTCTTGTTGACATTTAAAGCAGTATTTTAAATTGCATACTAAGTCACTGTAAAGACCAAAGAACAAATATCTCACCAGAGTTCCCGTTGTCACTCTCTTTCACCATCTTGAAGAGGCAGAAGGTACTTTGAAGGTTTGAAGGTTTTGATAGAAGATGTGCTCTCGTCTGTATCTTCGTGTAATTGTCATGAAGTTGGAGAGTTGGCTGCTTTTAAAACGCGGTGCACGTGAGTCTTCAAAACACAAACATCCCCCTGCATCACATGGACAATGAGAGGAGGAGGAGTCAGGGAGGAACCAAAGTTTGGAAATTTACCTGCTGCTGTCAAGCGAGGGCAGGGCACAAACAAATCATTTTGTTAAGCTTCTGTTTGAATCAGTTTCCTTTAGTGCAGCAATACAAACATAATATCACAACGTGACCTCCTGAACTCTGTGCTTTTTTGCTCCCATGTAGAGCAGTAGTTTATGTACTATAATAAATGCACAACTTGCAGATTTTTTCTCACAACCCAGAGCGTACTTTTGTTAATGTGGCGTTGCCTGTTTTTGATGTTGCAGATAATCTGTTGTCGCTGCCTGTATGAAACCTTTTAAAGTGTATTTAACTCTCATGTTTCAGTTTCCTGTAGCCTACTTGCGTGTGTTTACTCTAAAATAGGATGGATCTTATATTATATTGATTTCTATTAGATTCTATTCATATGAATCTAATATTTTCAGAGCTACCCAGCAGGAAACATAATGCATTACGAACTCCTTTAACAAGAAACACTAGAACAGTCCCCTTTTTCAAAGCATCATGGAAAATACCACCAACATTTTGGATACCACTTCCGTGACTGGCTCAGTGGATTTGAGCGACACACATACGAGGTTAAGTGATGAGAGCATGCAAAGCTCCGTACTTTCAAATGTCCTTGGTTGTTGCTGGTAAATCATACACCAGAGGGTGCACAGCTTTGTCGCCCTCTACAGGACACACGCCTTGTCATTTCTTTCGTGCTCATTGGTTAGCAGTCGCGACCACGTGTCAGGATGAGGCCATGACTGGGACTCCCCAGTGATGTCATCCCTCTTGGAAACTTACTAGCTCTCCTCTTTCTATGAATCAACAAACACATGACTTCCCTTCAGGTACGTCAACATCCCGTCACCTGACAGTGATTGCAGGCCACATCTGAAATATATTATCAGATGTAGGCATGGTTTAAATTTGTCAGATATAACAAGTATAAATATGTGACACATGTTTTCAGATGCGTGTGTTGGGAAGATAATTCCCTGAAGTGTTTGATTCTATGCATCCATTTCTACTCTTATCATATAAGAAAATAATATTCTCTATTCATCCTGTAGTTAAAATATGTCAAAAGTTACTGCGAGAACTACAAAAACTCATGAATGTGCCCACCCCAATTCATAAAGCATAACAGTAAGTCATATATTATTAAAATGTATTTGACTAAATTTGCCAATAGAGTTCAAACAAAGCATAACAAAAGAATCACAACATTATTTTGGTTGATGGTAGAAAATAATCTGTAATTGAGCCCAATTAAACCTCACCTTCTTACTTCATATGTAATGCCGGTGGATAGTCACAATGCTAAATCAAGATCTGGGCTAAATTGTATTGAAATAAATTAAAATACTTGGTATTCAAGTACTTATTGAAATGCCAGGTACGTGGCCCAATAGCAACCTCATGTCAGGTATCAATTGTTATTAATATAGTAAATACCTTTAGAGATTAAAAAAAAAAAATATTAAATCTTAAAATGTAACATTTACTTGTTCTGGATATGTTCATGATTTATAATTCAAAACCACACAATACATTATCAATACACTTTAAAACTCATATTACATGTTCGTAAAAAGGATACGATGTGGTATGTTGCCACTGCGTATTGAAACTGGAAGATTAAGATGAGAGAGTTTGTGAATATTTGGAACTGAATGAGGTAATGTGAGGTTCGAGATTTAGATTTAATATCTTTAATAACTTTTTGACAATTTCTTTGCATTTTCTGAATATATCGAAAGCATTGCATATTAGGAGAAAAAACATATAGATACACTATAATATAATAGTGTTTTAACTGACATGAAGTGGTACATATGTATATTTTGTGACATTTGGGTTATGGTTATGTTACATACAATACAACAATATATATTGTGTTTGTTTCCAGAAATAAACGTAGAAAAAAAAGCTGCCCTCATTCTCCTCCTCCTCTGCGTACTCCAGGCTCAGCTGCCTCTGCTCCACCACACTTGGTCAGACATGGCAGGCCATCAAAAAATCAACTTGTTCCCACTCCACCTGTTCAAAACACTATTAATCTGCTGCCTTCCAATAAAAGGCTTGGCTCTCAGCGAGGAGCCAATAGAGAGGCATTAAAGCTGTGAGACCCAGGCCAATCCCAGGCTGCATTCTAATGTGGCCTATCTTTATCAAGGTGCCACTCCATTTCCAGATACTGCTTATTTATGACCTCTGAGGAGAGAGCCGGCAGGAGGCATGTGTCTTTAGGAGAACACTAAAAACCGGTGACCAGAGGGCTCGCCTGAGATGTCAGATATGGGATTATCACAGACCACACTGTGGCTGAGAAGAGGTGAAGGGCGAGAGTGAAGTGTGTATCTGCTTTTTCTGATGCGGTATTAACTTAAGCAAACACCAGGGACTTTGTTAAAATTGCTATTAGTGTTCTTAAATATTTTAGTATCTGGACGGTGAGTGTGGTCCCAGATCCAAGACATCGGCTGTGGGTGAGAGAACTCCTTGAGGGCCCATCAGAGGTCTTTTCCTGCCTGGATCTTATTGGATGTGTTACTGAGACCTGGAGGCAGAGTAACAGTGCTTCCCATGGATCCAAACATCCAGGGGCCTTTTCTGTTCAACAACAGCCTGAACCAATTCCCGTCGGAGCTCAAAGCCCCAGTGTGCCAGTACTCAGTGCCCAACTCTTTCTACAAGCTCAACCCGGGTCTAAACAGCCAGCTGCAGGCAGGGACGCCTCACGGCATCAGCGACATCCTGAGCCGCTCCATGATGGCGATGGGCTCCACGGGCACCACCACCCTGCTGTCCGGATACTCCACCATGGGGGGGTTCAGCCCCTCCGTCACCAGCACGTCCATGTACTATAACCGGGACTACAACCCCTCCCTGGGCGGCTTCTCCAAGCCCGGCGCCGAGTGCCCCATGAAGGGTCGCAGCATGAGCTGCTGGGCGGAGAACGGCTGTGACTGGAGAGGAGGGAGGCAGCAGTGCACAAACAGTGAGTCTCAGTCCTGCAGCATGGACTCAACATCCAACCCATTACAACTTCCATGTGTCTGTCTCTGTAACAAGATGTGTTACCTTGTGTTGCCAGAGTGTCTTTTGTCTTTACTAAAGAGGACACAATTTATCTAATCATGTAATCTATAATGTACTAATTTGATTAATATCTTTAGTTTGTATTGTTTTGAAAACTGAATAATGCTTAGATTATATAAGATAATATTCAAAATGTTATTTTAAAGGTTTAATTGTACATTTTAAGGGTAATTTCTTAGGGGTGTAATGATCTAAGAGAAAATACAAAAACAAGGATTTACAGGGGTTGATGAGTGTGTGTGGCATTTCAAACGTCACATCAAATATTAAATAAAAAAATGTCCTTTTTATATAATATGTGGATAATGCTATATATTCTATCAATATTCCAACAAAGAGTTTATAATTAGGGGATGAACATGATTCAAGAACAGTAATTATGAAACTGTAGAAACACAAATATGTGATCATTATCTTTTTACTGGCTATGCAGAGAACATTAATGTCCCATCCAAAGCGTTTCACTGGGTTAATGTTATTTCTATGTAAAAATCTAAAACCCTGCAGTGTTTTTTCTTGAGTATTGTTTTCTCTTTTTAGATAGTGGTCCTTTGGGGGAGATGACAGGCAGGAAGAAACACACCAGACCAACATTTAGTGGACATCAGATATTTGCTCTGGAGAAAACATTCGAGCAGACAAAGTATTTGGCCGGGCCTGAGAGAGCGAGACTGGCTTATTCTCTGGGCATGACTGAATCACAAGTCAAGGTAAAGATAGCAGTACATTTACATTAAAGCTTTTGAAATTATGCTTTTGCGTGAGGTTAGGGTTAGCCTTACGACGTACATGTTTAGAACACATTACTCCACTGATTTGATGTTTTCCTTTAAATATTTGGTTTTCCCATAATTTTGTGTGTGTGTGTGTAAAGTAGGCTAACTGTTGTTTTGACAGGTAAAAAAGTGCAACAACATAATTATATAATAAGTGCATGAAGAGACAAACCCTGAGACTCCTAATATGTGCCATCATCACATCAACAGGACACAGTGAAGCAGACACGCAAATATCTACATACCATCATGCAGAAATGTACCAGCTATGACTTTTACATGTTTCTAAACAAGATGCACGTTACAAGCAACGTTGTTTTTTTCCACGGAGAGTGACGCCCTGTGTTGTGTTTAGGTGTGGTTTCAGAACCGACGCACCAAGTGGAGGAAGAAGTGCGCCTCAGAGCCGAGCTCCACGCAGGCCAGCCTCGCGGGGCAGGGCGGCGAGGCCTCGGAGAACGAGGTAGAGGACGAAGAGTACAACAAGCCTCTGGACCCCGACTCTGACGACGATAAGATCCGGCTGCTGCTGCGCAAACACCACAGGGCTTTCTCCGTCCTCCGCCTCGGGCCACACGTCTGACAAACTTCCCGGAAATCGCACACGCGCGCGCTTCTCAGCAGACCTGCATGCTGCAATTAAAGTTATTCGTTTTGAACACAAAGTCGAATCATTTAAGCTATTAAGTCATTTGTGGTCATCCAACAAAAGAGCATCAAATGTTTCAGTAGACAAACAGGCTGTAAAAATGAAGCTAAAAAGACGTTTACTTTTATATGTTACTGTATCTCTGGCCTGTTCGATGTTACACTGCTATGTGGGGGGGATTATGATATACACAACATTTTGTAAAAATCTATGAAATAACATTATAAAAACTGCATGATGCTATCGGTAATAATACTAATAAAAAAAAGAGTAACCTGAAGTTTTTCATTTGTTTTTTGTTATTATTTTGTGATTATTTGAATTTTCTAAATGAAACCACATAAAGTGTCCAACATACATGAACACGTTAAATGGTCTCACTATAGAAGAAAAGAAAAGAAGAATAGGTGGAAAATATCCCTGACCCTTCAATCAAAGCTTCAGAAAATATGTTTTAAATGGAAAAACGGATAAATCGGGAGGTAAAGTAATTTTAGGAAAACTATTTAAAGAGAACTTGCTTTTAAAACGGCACTAAATGCAATATAATCTAATTCAAAAGGCACTAAATGAGACATCCTGTGATAATGTAGGCTATATGGGTTTATGACTGTGCCCAGGTTATTTATTATATATTATAATAGTATGATTTGTAATTCTGGATTTTTTAAATCGAATGTTGACTAAAATAACTGTAAGCTGTGCAGCTTTGTCTTTCGTTATCGTATACTTGCTTTTGAAATCCATTGTCTAAATATTAATGATCATTTATCAGGCTTGAGCAATGGCTCAAGTTCCACCAGTGTTTTTGCCATCAAGTGACAGTTAGAATGAAACTGCAAGCAAAAAAGGCCCAAATGCTGAGGACGGGTGCAAAGGTCAAAGGTCAAATCTTGTGTGATTTACCAGCTTAATTGAAGACAATGACCCCCACAACCCACTTCAAGATTAAATCAATACCAACAGTCCTGCTCATTCACCACATAGGCTCAGTGGGTTTAACCTCTGCGTGGTACATTCGTCAGGCCAGATGATTCGGTTTCTTTGCTCACATCAAATACATTCAAAGACTACCGTTAGTATCATACATTGCCAATTTGGTCATTATGTAAATGTTGCTCAAGTCCACATTGACGCTATGAAAATACAAATGTTCAAAATTGATCAAGCATTATAAAATCTTTGTGATTTGTGAATTTTCAGAAGGCAATCCTTTCGTCTCCCTCCAACCTGCTGCTATCTGACCATTGAATCAACCAAAACATGAAAAGCAATAAAGGATAGAATCAGTCTCTTGATTTGTCGACGCTTGAAGACTTTCACTCTGAGCAAATGTCCTAAATAGCCAGCTCATTCCAGCTTTAGAGGGCAGGCTTAACACTTCCTCTGTTTTATATGACATTTTTCTTCTGCCACAAAATAAGCACAGCTTAACTCCTGGTTGAATTCTATTGAAAAGGGATGCTTAACACATATATAGTTCACTTAGTGCAGGGTCAATGTCCATGTTGTATAATTCTGACCTATATTTCTTAAATCTGACCGACTCAAAAGTCAGCATGAGTAAAATTTTACAATCTTCATGTCAATAGAACTAACTAGAACATGTAATAATAGAAATAATCATCTAATTTTTCACTTTAGGACACTCGTCAAGATCCAAGCCTCTTTTCTCAGTAACGGATAGAGCTCACATTACCCAAACATTCAGGTTTATCAGCTTCATCGGGGAAACATTTAAGTAGCATTTCCCCAAAGAGGTGTGACTCAAATGAACTGTCGAGCAACTGTTGGGGTTATTCCCAAAAGCCAAAGCTTCCAGTTTTACAATCAAAATGTATTGCAACATATCTTGCAGTGCTGGTAAAGCCAATAAATAACAGTGCGTCACATTTATAAGGGTAATATTTTATTTACAAAAAAAGAAATATGACAATGTAGTGTTTGACCAGAGTTAATCTTAATGTAATACTGGCCTTATAATGCACTGCACTCCCATGACTGGACAACACTGAACTGCTACAAGTTTATTACTTTAAAAAAACTCTTCCATCCACAGAAACATCACTGATTCTTACCACTTAATCCTGTTATGGCGAGGCTTCAGTCCCACCGTACAAACATGACAAGACAGTCCAAACTTCATAATAATATCTGTGAATTTATGCATGAAAAGTATTTTTATATGAATATAGAGAGCGTGTTGTTCCACCAAGATGTGTAGGACAAAACAAAACACACACAAAATTAAAATACATGTCAACTGGGATTGGCTCCAGCTAAGGGATAAGACAATTTATGGAAGTAACAAACCACAAACATATTTCAATCTTTTTTTAAATTAGTCAGTATTAAAGCCAGATAAAAAAAAAATCGAAATAATTCACAATTCAAAAATATTATACCGCACACATACTACAGTATGAGACTATGAATCAACAAAACAAAATAAAAAAGCAAACAGTGCCTTCTGTGTTGTTTATATGTTTATAAACTGTATATTTACAGCATTTTGTGAGGTTCAAGTGAAGCCGTCTGATGGAAACATCAATACCCATAAAGTACAGTTAGAAGTAAACACGTGAGGCCTACAGTATTATTCTTTTGGCAATGAAATGAGGTCGATGCCAACCAGAACAGGGTGGAAAAGATTGAAGAGAAACTGTAAAGAAAACTTTCTCTGAGTGAGGACGGCTAAAGTTGAAAACATTTACAACTATGGAATAAAGCACTTGGTATTGACGTACAGTTGGTACATAAGAATAACAGCAAAATAACTATACTTTAACTTCAACAGGGTGAAACCATCTGCTGCTGTGTTATATGAATAAATGCAGCTCCTACGTAGCGTTCATAAACAGTCAAAACTGCTGTAGTCGGTTTGTTGTTGCTTTTAAATTGTTATTGGCCTTTTGTCCACTGTCTAGTGTCATTTCTACAACATATACTGTACATTTAACAAATTCAATTCGGGAAGTGATTTTGTTATTTAATCAAGAGATATGGGACCTAATTAAAGGCGCTGTGAGAAAGTACAGCAGCTAAGAGTACGTAGAATATGTTGTTTTATCTATAGAGGGCATTTGACCAAACTGTTGTGTCGACAGCAAACTGGTACAGCAGCAGTCCTCGACAATGTTTCCGCTGTAGAATAAAATCGTACTCACAGGGATAGTAAACAACTTCAAAAAATAATCTCAGAACTAAAAATGGCGTAAAACAAAAGCAAACACACAGTCGGACTGGTCCAATACTTGATATTAAATATCCTATATTTTTTAGTTTCCATTATTATTATTGGCTTATAATAATATTGTTTGTAATGTTTAGTTATTTACAGCAGTTTCATGGTACTAGATTCTGATTGGCTGAAATAAACTGCTAATATAAAACCTCTTGAGTGGAAGGTATTCAGTCCAATTGGTACAAAACGGTCTGACTGATTGAAGAGGTTTAATCAAATATTTAGGGCCAATAAGGAATGAGTACATTTGTGGTAGGGTTTGTCTGACACTGACAAAAAAAAAAAAATTGCAACATCTACAATCAGAAAAAGTAAGAATGGTTTGCATACAAAGGGGGCTGGTGCACAGTCACCCATCTGACCAATAATTAACACATCAAAAATAGTATACAGCACAGGTGCTACAGTATGAGACTATGTATCAACAAAACAATATAAGACAAAAATCAATGTAAAAGCAAACAGTGCCTTCTGTGTTGTGTGTGCACACATGTTTATAAACTGTATATTTACAGCATTTTGTGGAGTTCAAGTGAAGCAGTGTGATGAAAACATCCATACCCATGAAGTACAGTTAGAAGTAAACACGTGAGGCCTACAGTATCATTCGTTTGCTCATGAAATAAGGTTGATGACAACCAGAACAGGGTGGAAAAGATTTTAGACAAACTGTAAAGAAAACTCTCTGAGTGAGAAAAAAAAAAAAAAAGAGAACTGCTGAGTTATAGGTTATGGATAAAGCACTTGGTATTGATGTACAATTAGTACATTAGAATAACAGCAAAAGAACGTTACTTCAACAGCTGTGTTATATGAATAAATTCAGCTCCTATGCAGCATTCATAAACAGTCACAACTGCTGTCGTCTGTTATTGCTTTTAAATTGGTATTGGCCTTTTTTTTCCTCCATTGTCTAGTGTCATTTCTACATCATATACTGTACATTTATCAAAATCAATTCTGGAAGTGATTTTGTTATTTAATCAAGAAAGTACAGTAGCTAAGAGTACGTAGAATATGTTGTTATAGAGGGCATCTGACCAAACTGTTGTGTCGACAGCAAACTGGTACAGCAGCAGTCCTCGACAATGTTTCCGCTGTAGAATAAAATGTTGCTTACAGTGATAGTAAACAAATTCAAAAAATAATCTCAGAACTAAAAATGGCATAAAATGAAAGCATACGCATATAGTCAGTAGGACTGGTCCAATAATTCCAATTAAACTACAAATTGAAAACCTCTTGAGTGGAAGGTATTCAGTCCAGTTGGTACAAAATGGTCTGACTGAGGACATTTAATGAAATATTTTGGGCCAATAAGGAATGAGTACATTTGTGGTAGGGTTTGTCTGACACTGCCTGTAAAAAAAAGAGGCATATTTAAAATATAATGCAACAACATACACGTTCATGTAAAGGGGCTGGTGCACAGTGACACACTTCAGTCTTTACATCATTTCTTCGTCTCCATGGATGCAGGCAGGAATAGCAGGAACATCATGGTGACGCTGAGCTATCAGGTAAGATCTGAGAGTGAGTAGATAATCTGGAAAACTGCACCAGAAATCCATAACAGCTGCGGATAAATCAGTGATCGTGTCACTCGGGCTGCCGTCGACAGCATGTGGCAGTGAGACAGTCATATGTGAGACACCGGGGATGTGAGGACGGGGTTTTCACAGCGGGTACAAGCTGAATCGAGACCTGCTGCTGGCTGGATGGATGGGGTTGTGCTGATTATCCTCCGGTACTGATACTGTGGCAGAGCTGTGAGGATGGCGCGGTTATAGTCCTGCAGCAGACACACACACACACACACACACACACACACACACACACACACACACACACACACACACACACACACACAGAGATCATACGTCACATAATGTGCCAACAGAAACAAAAATACAGGAATGAGAATAGTGCTAGGGCTCTATTCAACCAGTGAGATCATTCTTCTTTCCTTTACAAGTAATTCACAGTGCAGGTGCAGGATGCAGTGGGTTGGACATAGTATCTTGCTGACGGGGATTATGAAAGAGTCTACCCTATTATATGATTATTAATACCAAGCCAGAGCCCAATGAAAGCCATTCAAAGCACCTCCCTCTGGAAACGAGCTAACCAATCCCATGTGATCACAAATTAATCTGTAACTCCTCTATTTAATTAAAGTTTCAGTTGTAAAATGTTTTACTCTGGAAGCACTGTATATAAGATATAATATCTTTACTTGTAAAACGTAGCCTGAGAAATACAGAAATACTGCTGTACTGAAATGAAGTTGTTCTGCGTCTCAAAGTGTCAAACACAAAAGGAAAAGCGGGCTGTTCGCAGCATCTTTTAAGTCCCTTCATTGCATGGACTCATTATTTTGCAGCTCCCTGAAAAAGGACCCTCATGAAAAAGCAGTCCATCCCCAAAAAGATAAATTCAAACGGCAAGACAACAAAAATCATGGCCGTAAAAATGCCAATACGCTGTCCGGCACAATTCATGTCTCTCCGGCCGACCATCCAGATGGTAATTAATGAAAAGAAGGCCTGCGATGCACTTAGTGTGTAGCCACAGTGACAGTGGAGAGGATTCGATAGACATAGATCAGTGAAAGGTGCTGATCGCTTGTGGTCCTACTACGCGGGACACAAAGGAGCGCTCGTGTCCCGCAGGCACTTCATCTTAGTTCATATCCCAACTCCAATGGGCCAGCCTGGGTTATGGCCCTCTGGGGACCCGAGCAAGATTACTGTGATCGCTCTCACACACTGAATCCACCCCTCTGGAATCGCCACACAGACACACGCATACACTTCGACATGCTGTACAGTATAAACACACTCACTGGCACATGTTCTTACCATTGAGAAGGATCCAAGTCAATGGTCATTTGTCTTCAGTAAGAAGAACAAGAAAACCGGCTACAAGAGAAAACACACCAGAGTTACACTACATCGTTTGTTTGGCTGCACTATAGACGATAATAGACATGCTATTTAAACAGTTACCTTATGGTCTCCCATACAGACATTAGGACCCACTGTGTTGTAAACAACGCTCTTCTCGCCGTCATCGCCCTAAAAAGAAGAATGGTTCTTTAGTAACAACTAACAAAGGAAATGAAATGTGGCATTCAACATAAACTTACTTCTATAACTTATTTTAGTTGAACTTTCGCAATTGAATGTCACCTGCATGGCTGAGTGTTGTTAGATGTTTTAAAACAATCAGCTGGAAACATTAAAAAGTCAGAGACAGCATTGTCAGCTCATGAAACTTTTGTTAGCTTTATTAGCTAGCTTGTTACAGCTGAAAATCAATGGTCACCGGCTACAAATAAGAAGCCCGTTTTGTCTGGCAATATTCAATCAATGTTTAGTGGTAAATCTGTCACCGTCATTATAACGTGCTGTGTGAGAAGCTTGACGTAGAAACAGTAACCATGGGGCGTAGTGCTTAGAAAGATAAGGGACATAAAGATGATGACGCTTCATTTGGATAGATAACGTAATAGCTAATAATACAACCTACTGGTTAGCATTTAAGATAAATGACACTAATCTTAAAATGGAGTCGCCAGCCATGTGAGAATGTAAATATTGTTTGAACAATGGTAGAAAGGTCCACCAGTCACTTAGCCTTATCTGACAACAAATAACCGTTTGGGAAGTTGCAATCTTGTATTAAACTGTGTATATACAAACCCTTTATCGGAGAATATTTTCTGCACTTTGTGTGAAAGTGTTACGAACAGCTAACCTGCAGAAAGTTATGAATATAAGCTTGAAATACAATGACAGTAGCTTTGACTGACTGACCTCGTGGATGAACTCTTGGGCAGTGTGCGACATGAGGATACGATCACACCAGGCAGGACAGCGAGTGTTCATGTACTGGGTCGGTTTAGTGTACTCCTCACTGTAGGGGTAGCTGAGAGAGTGAGAGACATTTGTATTTAAAGGATAACAACAGAGGTGGGAGTTTACACACAGTATGTTGCAGCATGCAGCTCTGTTACCTGGGTGGAAACTTGATGTCTTCTTCCTTAATAACATCATGAAAGTCTGCGACTTCTTTGTCATACTTCAAAAGCTGAGGGACAGAAGGCCATTACTGATTAGCCCTACAGGAAATCTCAACACATTAAAAAGCAACGTGATGTGAGTGAGTACAGCTTAAGCGCGGGTGAAAACCCAGTTTACTGTCAAAGTTATCACAGCTTTGTTTACCTCAGACTTTTTGTATTTACTCTACTGTCATTCATATGACTGTATTTCCGCTGATAGGCCCTAATCTAAAATCTGTGAAGACATGCCAGATAGTTGCCAAGCAGCCTGTTGTTTTTGTTGCGTTTCCCTAAAGCTGTGGTTGTCGCTCATCCATGTGGGTGAAAGGTGAGTGCCCTCACCGCCCTGCCGTTGTCCTCCCTGAAAACCGCCTGGTGCAGGTAGGCGAACAGCTTCTCCTCAATGCGGAGCAGCACCTGACGGTAAGATGAAAGCAGGTGAAGTGAATGCAGCACCGAAAAATAAAATGCCAGTTGTCTTAACAGAGCTGGTTTTATCACCTGGTTGTCTTTCTCTTGGCAGATGATCTTCTCCACTTCATTACTGCATTCCTTCTTCACTGTCTGCACATCTGCCGCTGTGGACAGATGCTGCTCACAGAAAAACACAAACACAAGAAAGGGTCTATGTCAGTATGTCAGTCTGATACACATCCTCATCAGCTGAGCTTCAGGAAAGAAGTTGTTACATACCTGCACCACACTAAGTGTGTCCAGACGGAAGTTGAAATCTCCAAACAGGATGAAAGGCAGAGGAGTGTAGCGGCTGTCTGATATCCTGGAAGGAAATAGCACTGTGTTGCACAGATGTTTGGGTCCAAATGTGTATACAAATTCACATAAATATCATATTATCTTCAGAATATTCCATTCAAAGGTCAGAGTTTTTGTACATTCCTGAAATATCCCTTTTTACATGATCGCATTCGCCAAGAATGTTACAAAATACTCCAATCATAGAGGTCACTCAGTCAAGCAAGGAGTCTTAATAACTGTTCTTTGGTTTTGACTCAGTGTGTGTTTGCCGTCATCTTGAACATTTTACAGTCATGTTTTTTTATTTTTCATAGTTGCGTGCAGCTGGAAGTCCGACCTGTTGATGACATATCTGAGAGCGTTTTTGCGGTTGGCTGAGTAAATGGACGGACTGGAGTTGCAGGCAACGAGGTTGGAGGCATCGTGGAACAGGTGGACATTGACCAGGTCCAGACCTCTGTGAGGAACACACACACACAAACACACGGACAGAATATGGTGATATGTGGCAGGTGGAGGAGGAAACAGGAAACAATTAGATAACACCAAAGCCTGACATCTGATAGGTGAGTGTGTCTGCCTGTACGTGTGCCAACACGGGTGTCAGTTATGAGGAGCTTTCTTATCGCTGTTAATGCAGAGTCCACAAACAAGAACATTTGTCTATTGTGCCGAGCTTTCGCTCTTTTTCTTTGGCTGTCACTGGAAAACAATTAATGTGCATCCAAACAAAGGCCGACTGGGTTGACTCACAGCATGATCTTGTGGCACACAGATTGTGGGCTCCTTTTGTTATTACCCCCAGGTGACAACCTAGCAGAGCAAATAGTGACTACAGTTCCCAGGAAACACAGACAGCTGGAGCAGCAGATTTATCCTGGTTTAATTCAGAGCCATATTTAGCTTAATTTACTTCAATTCAGTAGTTTCAAAATATACATATTTATAATATATAAATTATAAATATATATTTTTTGTTACTGTTCTTATACAAAAGGAACATTCAGTATATGGTCTGGGTCAGCAGCAGGGCACTATGCTGCATTGGCTATGTATATGAAATAGTTAATCAATTTTAATTGGACGGTTTAGTCGAAAAACTACATGAATAATTTCAAAGTTGTTGAAACATCCACAGAGGGGACAACCCAGATGAAAATGGTGATTGGGGTTTTGTGAAAACAGACGGTGTGAGTTTGAACCACTGCAGCAGCACTGAGTCATTGTTTCTGAATGAGAACTGAGAGCTCAGACAAATTGTGGGTCGTACAATCAAAACAATAAGCTTTAAAGACACAGAAATGCTGTGTAGAGCTGATCTGAACTGCAGAATCGTGTGATCCACTGTTAATACAAATACAATAATAAATTGCTGGTTTAAATAAAAAAGGTTTTGTAGAAAAACTAATTTATGAATCTCAAATTAAGGTGTGATAATTATATTTTATATATATATATCAAAAGTGTAGAGTATCAGCACTAGTATTGAAACATTTCGAACAATACCTAGCCCTCCTCTGGGGTTGGAAACACAAAGGAAAAACAGTTTGATGCGAATAAATCATTCATGATCTCCTTTTCTTCATTTCTCGTTTTGAAGAACTTTGACAGCTGCTGTATCAAACAAGGGTTTCTTTGTTTTTATGTATCAAGGGCCCACAACAGATGAACACACTGGCTTTCAAACCAAAAGCAACCTGCCTGGTCACAAGAAAGCTCATTTATCAGAACAGCTTTTCCAATAACTGGATTTCACAAAAGTCAACTAACAACCACAAGTGAAAGTGAGTCGAGTCCAAGGCTGACTTTATTTTTTAATCAGGGTGTGGTTCGTGCACAGTACGTACTGGTTGTGTATAATCCAGCGGGTCCTCATGAAGCCCTTTCTGGACCACTTGAACTGCAACAGAGACAAATGAGAGTGAGTCACTAAACAGCAGTAAGCAGTGTCTTTGAAGGGCCAAACTGATAATTATTGATTCTTTCACATAATTTGTCTCATCTCCCTGTCAGAGCGGGTAGACAGCCCCTACAGCCCCAGTAGACTCATTTGTCCCAACATCTCCCTTTGGCCCTCACGTACCCCTCCCCACACACTCACACAAATGTAGGCATACACAGATGCACACTCGTGCATACATACTCACATCAGGCCAGAAATTCTTTGGGAATTTTTCTTTCTCCACTGTGGCGACCCCGTCCAGAGAGCCCACATGCTTGTTTTGTCCCGACACTGCTTTAAAATCCTTAACTGTGTGGGGGAGAGAGAGAGAGAGAGAGAGAGAGAGAGAGAGAGAGAGAGAGAGAGAGAGAGAGAGAGAGACGGGTGGGGGAGGGGAGGGGGGGTTATGACATGTAAAAGAGTGAGAAAACATGCAAACAGCAATCAATAAACTGGTGTTAACCTCATCAGAGCGGCATACGTGATGAGAGGATCTATAAGCAAGCCATTAGACTGTGTTTGGTGAACAACAATCGGTTTGGGCCACACAGCGAGTGGCAGCTGCAGGATGTTTATGGTTCTTCCATAAGCTTTTCTGAGGAGCTTTTTCACGCCTAACGTGACTGGACTATGCAGCAGGAAAAATAACAGCTCCACTTTAAATTCAGGTTCTTTGCAAATATCTGGCCAGCAAGTGTGGGACATCAAACTGTCATTATACAAATAGAAAGGTCCTGAAGATCCTGATAAAAAAAATGACAAGAATCTTGCCAATCGTATGCAACATTGCTCTTAATCCATCGAGTACAGGATGCAAGAGGAATGGTTTGTGTTGAGACCTAAAATTATCTTTTTTTTTTGCCAGCTGACAAATAATAAAATGATAGAAAATCATTGCAAACGTCAGGCATAAGGAGTAGAGATGCACCGATACTGATATTGGATATTGGTCTGATACTGACTCAAATAGCTGGATCAGGTATCGGTGACTATAGGCAGAGCTGGTATCGGATTCCACTATTTAAATAAATGACAATTCTGTAAATTTACATCTGTGTATATATTTGTTACATTTTGTATGACAAAGTTAGGAAAGCAATGTTTAAGTCAAGCCTGATGTTTCCTCACACATAAACGAATGATACCAGTCACTTCCACACAGTGAGGCATACAGCTTATTAATTAAACACTCGTCATTGGCAGATACGCAGGTATCAGAACTGAAAAAGGAGTAACGTTTTTTTACCATTAAAATCATACTGATAGATGTTTTTCAGTTTCTTGTGTATGAAGTACAAGCTCCCCAAAGCCTGCGGAGAGAGAGAAATAAAGAACAGAAGCGTTACAACAACAACAAAAGTTATAATATGTGATGATACTTCTACACTGTTCTCTGTCAAATAATGTTATATAATATGTTTAGTCCAACAAAGGTGCCTGGAATTGAGCCGTATACACATATTCCCATTTTCAATATTGCGGCATTAAACTTCATAAAACTGAGGTATTTAATAGTTTTAACTAGAACACTTGAGCTCCGTCTGATCCATTTAGAAGCGGTTCCCCAACAGCGATTCACAATGAAACCTAAACATCACAATCATCTCAACCTCTAAGATGATGAATTGAATTGTTCATTTCCCCATTATGTGAGCCTCGTATTGAACGATTCCGCAGTATATTGTTACTCTACCATGGACACATGAAACTTTAAAGAATAGAGACGTTCAACGTGAACACATAACTGCACCACACATTCGCACACTGCTCCCCCCCCCCCCCCCCCCCCCCCCACACCCCCCCATCATACACACACTTCAGCACCCAATCATCCGTGACATGGGGCTGACAATTTTTAATGTACTAACTGCCTGCTCCACTGATCTGATTAATCATGCCCTGTGAGATCAATAAAGACAGAAAATTAAAACAATTTAAAAGGTATTAAGCAGTAGGCCTGCTGTCTGCCAACGCTGCCACTGTGACTGGGGGCCGAAGAAAAATCAGCCGGCGCTCAGAGGGCTCGGGGCGTGACGGACCACTGTGCACTCACAAACATCTACCCAGAGCATGAGAGATCTCTCCCTGAAGAGATCATTTATCATCAGTGCCAAAGTCATCCTCATTTAATAAAATGGAAGTGTCTCCGTGATCGGCTCCAGTGAGCGGCAATTAGTGAGCAACTTGTCCAAACTAAGGCTTGAGTCATGGGGTTATTTGACCGTGTCTGATAGGGCTGGTAACTTAATGCTGGAAAAAAAGAAAGAGAATGCTTCTGAGAAGCAAGTTGAAATTTGGTTTAATTTCAGTTAACAATCAGTGCAAAATGACGATGTTTAGGAGGATTTAATGACCCTATTCTGATAATTAGCTCAGGGTAACTGTTCTATATATTTTTCAGAGTTTATGTTGAATCACACACACACACACACACACACACACACACACACACACACACACACACACACACACACACACACACACACACACACACACACACACACACACACTCAAACTCATATACACATTCTCCTCCACATACTCTGCCAAACACCTATCTTCATCAATCAGGCTTGTGCACAGTTTAATAAAAAAATATTGACTTACAAGTGATTTTTTATCAAAACACCATTTGTACTGGGAATGCATGCAAGTCGGCCCCCTCTACTCCTGCGGCCCCTCTGAAAGGAGAACCCCCCAAACTCTCTCTTGGCCATATAACTGATGATCCGCAGCCAGGGGGAAACAAATTGAAAATCAATGCAGGTGGCACCGACGAAATGAGAATGAGGCATTAGGAGGGGTGGGGGGGGGGGGCTGTAACCCTCTCAGGGCAAACAGTGGAGGGTGCGAACACTCCAGCGCAGGGGAAACTTAGTCCCGGCTGTCTTCCAACAACCCCCCTCACACTTTATTTATCGTGCACAAATGGGCTGGGATCAATAGTTTTAATCTAGAGTTAAATGTATTGACTTTGGCCTGTCTCCCCCCCACACCTGGCCATTGACTTTCTCCTTTTTACTTCACACACCTTCAGTCTACAGATGCAGCCATTGACCCCTACTGTCAGACGTCCAGTGTGAGGGTATCACATGGGAGGAGTAAGGGTTAATAGTTTAAGAAATACTCAGCCACTTTTCTCAACCCGGGAGGTGTTACTCCCAACCAGGGCAGCATTTCAGACCAACTAACGCCGACAAACCCGTTATGAGCAACTCCTAACGTACGTTCAATTTCAAGGAAAAGACTGAACAGTTCCTTGTGCTGTGTGAGGTCACTAAAAGAAGAAGTTGGAAGCAAGAATTGGCTTTCATGATAGGTGAGGAGATTGAGGTTGAACTCAATGGCCAGAGCAGGCACTGAAGAGCACCGCATCCCACTCCTTCGATCGAGATGACGATAAGAGATGCCGGTAGGGACATGAGTCACTTAACATACCTGTCTTTAGGAATGTCTTGTCCACAACATTGTCTCATACTATATCTTTTAGATTCATGCCACCCACTTACTTAAGGCCCTGTTGTTTTCTGAGCCGTAAACAAAAACATCTCCTCACACATGGCAAATCTGCACTGATGCTTCTGATTGTCTGCGCTTTGTCTCTTATCGTCATCGCAAAAAAAATGAAAAACAACTCGACACGTGAACATTCTTGGTTTGATCAAAACAACAGCCGTGTTATTCTAAAAACTACTTCCTAATGAAATGTATTTTCTTACAGTCTGATTTCCTTTGTGATGGGATTCGGGATGTTTTATGAGCCCATTGAATTGTACTCAATCGTGCTCTATTCCTCACATTATCGTCAAGTGCACTTAGTGACAAACCACCAAGAACACTAAGTGTCAGTCTGAGCGACTCCTTTAACATTACACATATTCATTTATCCCTTGTTAATACACAAATATTGATTAGAGAAGCTTTAATTGTGTACTCTAATCTCACCGATGATATTTTTTTTGTTCTGTTTTTATTCTTCTTTTGTAACCCCCCCCTCCCCCTGCTAAAATCTTCTAACATACAAAATCTAATAACTCATATGTATTTACAAATGTTCCGCTCTCATCTAAAGTGTTGACTAGCAACCAACTCCTACTTTGGACTCATCAGCATCAGCAGGGTACATCCAACCCCTCCGACTACCTCTGAGCACTGACATGGAGGAGGACCCCATCTAGTGGAGGCACATGTGAACTACTCTGACTCAGACCTGAGTGCGTTTCTTACCGTGAAGCTGTCTTCTGCTTGGAACTGGTTGTCCACATAGATGCAGACCCTGTCAAAGTCTTTCATTTCCTTACTGGACTCAATGTTCCTGGAAACAACGGAGCTATCATTAAGCAATAGAGCGATATAGATATAGAGCTGAAGAGGTTAGTCAATTCATTGATTAGATTTAAGTATTTTTTTAAGCCTAACTGATTGTCGCTTCTGAAATGTGAATGTTTGTTCTTATTCTTCTGTGATTATAAACTGAATATTTTTGGGTTTGGCAATGTTTTGTGGCCCAAACCAGCTATTTTTCACTGTTTTATATTCAATAGATCAGACAATTAAACAATGAATGGAGAAAATAATCAGGTAGATAAATCAATAATGAAAATAACTGAAAGCAAGAAAAATTAAAATAAAGAGACTAGACTCTTTTTAAAAGCTTGTGATTATATCTAACACATGGTGAACAACGAACATGACTTTACTGACTATGAGAAGCACATAAGTCCTACCAAAAGAAGTTTTCGGCGTGGCCCATGTTGACCATATAGTCCTTTCCTCCCACCTCCTGGAAGTGCAGGGCGATGAACTGCGGGTTGTGGCTGTGGATAGTCTGTAACAAAGCAGCACAAACAGGTCTTAGTCTACAGGTTTTACATTACAGAGTAATGAGGAGTGAGGGTCAACACTGTGTTACAGGATGAAGTGAACTGTCCATTAGGGGTCGTGTGGTGCTTTTCTGTGATTTAATTTGTGGTGTGCCTTTGTTATCAGTGACTTTGCTGATACAAAAGTATCCGTTTTTCCAGAGGAACATGGAGCTGTTCTGTATGTTTGGATGTCACCAATGTAACGCTGCCAGAAGCCTACAAAGTGGGCCAGAACCAACGATGTAACATAGTTGTTATTTACCTGAACTGCACCAGATTGTCCACAAAATAGGGAGACACTGCAGGTGATGAGTGGAAATACTAAATGTAACAGTGATTTATTAATGCAAGTCAAAATCCAGGAGGCCCAAACTTACCGTATACAATTCTTGTAACCACTCATTTTGAATTTCACCCACCTATAAAATGACAAAGAGGAAAAACCATCAAAGGCATGCAATGTTTCTGGAAGAACTGGTCTAAAATCCAATACTAAACTTGCATTATTTTGGCCACCTGGGGGCAGTGCAACACGCTGTAAACACAGAACTGAAATATCACATTATAAGGATGTTATGGCTAATTTGTTTATTTATCATGTGTGTGCCAAGGGCTTTTTTTTTTGGTATTAGCACACTATTAGCTATTGTCCCAACTCAACACTTCCTTATCCTCAGTGGAGCAACATACTGTGTGGCTAGTTTACAAGAAAACACTGGTAGTAAACACACTGAGCACAAGCCTTTTTAGATGACAACACCAGTTATTGCACACCTTATCTACTGTGTTGCATACTGCAGTAGCAGTAGCAGCATGTTGTCTACTATTCTTTTTTTTGACAAAATAAATGATCCCTGCTTTTTAAATGTGAATATTTTAGAATATCTTTGAGTTGTGGACAAAAGGTTTTAGGACATCATCTGAATGTGAAATCTTTAGTTGCAGCCCTAATCTATAATGCAGTACACAGTGCAGTACAATACTGTAGAAATATACTGTATGAAGTAGCTAAAGCATTTTAGCTGACAAGAAAGAGTTAAGTAGCTATGGCTACTTGGAAGTCTACAGACATCGTGCTCTATTCCTCACAACCTTATCTTCAAGTGCACTTAGTGACAAACCACCAAGAACACTAAGTGTCAATCTGAGCGACTCCTTTAACATTACACATATTCATTTATCCATTCTTAATACAAAAATATTGATTAGAAAAGCTTTAATTATCGGGTCAAACTTCAACTGCAAAAAATGAGCCACTTATGATGTTTTATAGAATGTAAATTAATTGAATTTTTTAAATTACAAAAAAAATAAAAAATCATCACAGCTTCTGACTTTAACATTACAGCAGGTCATCAATCACAGACCACAGATCACAGAGGAAACTCTCTGATCTATAATTAACTCTGAGTAGGTGAAAAACAATAAAAAACAATAAAGATTGTGTGTTCCAGGATGTAGTCTCATTCAAGTGGCTGCACCTGTTTTAATATGGCCACCGTCCACACATCCTCTCCGATGCCGGTGAGTTTTACATTTCATGGCCATTTGACAGCTGGGTCTACTGTTAATTATGTATGAGGAAAGCATGCGGATAAACCCTGAAACAAAGCAATCTGTCTAACAAGGTTGTGGCTGACTCAGACCTTTTCCTGTTTGGACCCACAGGTAGAATTACATTTACAGCTACACCATGTGGCCTCGTGTAGCTGTAAACTGATAAATAACTGAAGTTACTGATCATTAAAAGCCCAAGTACACAGTGGGTGTGACCAAAACTACCCCCCACCTGCTAAGTAAAAGCATATGTTACACTGACGTTAAAAGCTTCCTGATTGTCATACCAGAGAATCCTTTTCATGCTGTTTCAAGACCATAAGCAGTACATCAGCAACCTCTCCTAAACTGTGGCATTTGAACATGTCCTTTCTTACACACACCCGCTTCAGAATGTTTCCCATCGCAAAGTAATGTAAAATCGTCTGCGACGCCAGGTGCATTCATACTAGCTGAGAAATGGCTTTGCATAGTGTATTTGCATGGCAGTGGGCAGGGATGACTGCAG
This sequence comes from Leptoclinus maculatus, assembly GCA_032191485.1. NCBI lineage: Eukaryota > Metazoa > Chordata > Actinopteri > Perciformes > Stichaeidae > Leptoclinus > Leptoclinus maculatus. The sequence continues at coordinate 23,097,528 of JAVDOI010000005.1, forward strand.
CTCTGCATGCAGTCATCACAGGACTTCCTCTCCCATCATTTCAGCTACTAACACAGTCATGAACACAGGACAATACCACTGATTCTGTCTGTTGACCCCAATTCATTCCACTGATTCATATATAACTGCTGTGTTGTTCAAAGCTGTCAGGTTTTAAGAAAGAATTGTCTGAAAACGTGTATTTGGCAATAATGTGTTCCGACAACAGATGCCTCATATTGTAATTTGTCCGATGCCATTTGTTTGCATACAGGGAAAGTTTGTGTAAGAACATCTATTCAATGCGTCTGGGTCCATACACAGCCACATTACACAAGCTTACAACACACAATGGACATAATCTCCAGGATACTGCTATGGTGTGCCACAGAAATGTTAGAGGAGCAGACTGTCTCACCGGCTAAACTGCTCTGCTGAGACACTCGGCTAGTCCCAGTTCTGTAAAGCAAGAGGATTTACCCTGTGATGTGCTTAAGGTCTTGCTCTTATTCCAAAGGCTGGGTGAACATTTAGTGTTTATGGAAATAGTGTTTATGGAAATAGGGGGGGGGCCTAAAATTAGAAGAAAAACTTAAGTCCCCCGGGGCAGATATGCATCTGTTTACATATCTCCCACAATGGGATCCAACATGTTTAAATTGGAGCCAGATCTGGCAACAGGAAACATGGTCCTGAGCCAAATTTCCATGAGTGTAAGAGCCCTCCTCCCTGCAATGTCCAAAGGTTTGTGAGCCCGGCAGAGGTCCAAAATGAAAACCATTGTTTAGAATAGTTAAAATACAGTCTAATCTCTTTAATCCTTTAAAGAGTGGGTTTACGTTATTTCTAAGATACAGACATGCAAGACTAGGCTATAAACTAGAACTTAGATTACATTATAGAAATATAGTGATACCACTTGAGCCGATGACGTAAATGGCATGCCTTACAGTAAGATAAGACTGCTATAAACTGACTATTGAGTAACACAGATCCTCCATGTATTAACATCATAACAGGGATGTATATACTGAATGACATGAGATGACATGGATGTCCGGGGCAATATAACAAATGAAGACAAACTTACAATTAGTCCAACTTAGATGAACACAAAATGTAACGTTAGTGAACATGTGAAAAATGACAGGTCCAATAAGATTCATAAGGAAGATTACTTTTTTTACTTCAGTCACACAGTGACTTAATTTAATCAATTAATTACGAAAAGTGATAATCTACATGTTTTTTTTTTCCAAAACTGTCAGTGTGTCAATTGAATTCAATATAGAAAACCCTTGCAAAAAACAGCTGATCCTTCAGTGTCACAGTATCTGACGGGTCACAGATTTCAGTGTAACACCACAGCCTCTAGATCAGGTCACGTGGGGCGTGAAACTTTCGCATCCCACGGGTAAATAATGTTGCCTAGAGATCAACTGAAGCCTGTGGCTTTTCATTCAATCATATTAGGTGGACGAACACTATTGAGCACAAAGTTACTGACAGCCGACTAAGAAACAAAGCTGAGTAACTCGACAGTGTAACATAACATAGGAAATGCAATTAAAGTAACAATGTCACAAAGCGAGTCAAGAGGCCTAACAGCATTAAGTATAATCCTGTGGCAGCGCTTCGGCCCGGTGTAGTTTTTAATGTTACTCTTACCGGTCCACTTACATTGTCAAAGAGTGACCCGACATTTGCGGTGACAAGCAGCACGTCGGTGTGCGTTTCCATGTTAACGAGTCACCTTCACCAACGGTCACCAACGGTCCGAGGGAACTCCGTAGCGTCTCCAAATGACGCGCCTGCAGGCCGATATAACTGACGCTCTCCGGGAGCTTACAGAGGTTTATTGTGTGAGCCCCAAAATCGCTACTCGTACAACCGCTCTACATACACCGGCAGATCATTGACGATACTGTGTCGCTGCTGCTCCAACTTGTTTTGGTTATGGCGGGCTGTCGTATCAGGTCGTCATCATATGCCGTAGCCGCGCGCATATCCATCGAGCAGCAGGGAGTTAGTTTAACAGCCTATACACGCGAGGGCTTCCGCCTCCTCTCTCGGTTAATTGGACTAGTAGCTTCTTAGCGGACTTAAACCAGCATGGACGGCGCATATGCTGCTGCTGCCTTGACGAACGCTCACATAACCGAGCAAAGCAGTTACAGTCTTCGCTTGGTTGTCAACTCCGGTGCTCCGCCTCCGCCCATTTACTGACTGCGAGTCGTCCGTACGGTCTTCCTTAAGCCAAGTTTGTTACCACTGAGCCAAACGTCGTGGCCATCACTCCAAAAGTGTAACCTCTTCTGAAGATAATGCCATAATATGTGTTTGCCATACAAACCTGTGTGTCTGGCCTGTATTGCAAATTAACTACTCAGCTTGACCGTTTTTTATTACCGCAACCTAAACCCTTATTGAATACTGTTATAGTGCAATAATAATATGTAAGATTATATGAAGTATCACAATGAATAGTTTAACTACCAGAGGACGTTCAAATAACCTGAAATGACACTCAACTCACCACTCTCACTCTGTGTTGTCTCAACAGGAAGTCATTCACTTTCTGTTCTGGAAAACCTCAAAACTACATAACCAGAGGGCTCTCATCTTTATTTGTGCCTTTGCCTATAGGTGTGTGCTCATCAGTAATTACTGCTATTACCTTTACATACATTGCAGCAACTGCCAAGACAATGTACTGCTTGTGTGTACAGCTTTATCAGTGAGACTAGATTTGTTTTTATGTGCATAACCGTCAGGTTAGTCATGTTCTCGAGAACAGCCTGCCTCCTACAACTTCCAGTCATCACAACAACAAAGTGAACCACAATATTGTACAACACAGCTACAGGAGCTTTCTCTACCCAGCGGAGCACAGAGCCTTAAAAGTCTTATTTGGAGTCGATGGATCTGTGCCATTCCAGCCCGGGGTAAAGCAAAGCTTGCTGGGGGCCAAACACTGGCTCTCCATAGTGCTGCTAGTGAGCTGTTCAACCATGGCGTGGTTGAACAGTCAACCTTTTGAGCTCTTCTCCCCGCTTCCTCTTACTCCTCCCCTGAGCACTGTGTGCTTTATTCTCCAACGTCAACAGATCCATTCGAAACTATTTCAACAGAGTTGCAAAAGAATGCTGCCATGTCCATCACCGGTTGGGAAACAAAGAGAGTTAAAAGTGGAAACCTCTCTGAAAAGGAACGAGGCAGTTTATTGCTGCCAGGAGGAGAGGCCGGGGGTTTTGGATAAAGCCGCTGCAAAAGAATCAGCAGCATACATCCACAGAAAGAGGTATTTAGACTGGATCCTGAGTACATTGTACACTAGGGAATAAATACAAAATATACAAGGTTTCAAATGAAGCTTTCAATCCTCATGCCAGACTGTGTTATAGCAGCTTGGTGCCCACTGGACAATAAATCAGACAGGAAATGTCACCAGAGTCCTGGTTTGCCAAAAATAGCAAAGAAAAGCAGCAGCTAATTAAGGCAGTACTGTTTGGAGCAAAAACAATACATTCTAAAAATAACAAGAGAAATGCTTTCATTTTGGAAAATGTTTCCCAGGGAAAGAAAAGGATCTTTAACTAGTAAATGAGATACTTAGGATAAAATGGAATCTGTTGAACACTACACAACACATTATTTGGTGTAATTTGCAGTAGATTGTGACAAATAATTAGCAATGGGACATGTTGCAATTTGAATTTAATGCTTTATCAATTAAGTGTTTTTATTCTACACACTTTATTTTCCTTCAAATACTCTAAAGTTACTCAAGTGTATCTAAAATATTCTTCTGGCTTCATATGCTGCTGTATGTTTGCGTCTGTATCAGAGGAAAACAAACACGATCAACAGTGAGAGAAGCACTAAAAAAAACCTTAAGTCAAAGATCGAGTCACATTCTTCAACATTTATTTTGATGAACAGATTTGACACAATCCAAATGACTCTTCCTGATAACAGTACACTAGAGGGACAAGGGAGAAACCTCATCTCCAGCCGGATGGGGAGTCCAGACTACTGTACAAGAAGCACTCTCCTTGAAAAGGCTGCCGGATGGGAGTAAGATCACTGGTGATGTAAGGGGGGGGGGGGGGGGGGGGGATAAAGACAATAGCTTTTAGAGTTAGCGTAAAAATAAATTAGGCAAGATGGTCACTGCATGAGCAGGAAGCCAATGTAGAACACGATGGCTGTTATGACGTGTATTAGTACGAGTGTGTATCAGCTAATTGACATAATATTTTAGTCAGGAGACCCATCATGATGGTGGTCTTAACGTCACTACCTGTGTGCAATGGGCTTTAAAGGGGTAATGCTAAAAGCATCCCGAATACATTCGTACTGAATGCACTTCAAACCCTTTTTACTTCAGTTATGCTTCATTATTATTAGCGTTAACATGGAGGAATATCTGCCTCAATACATAAACCTCAATCCGAGTAACTGTGGGTGCACTGTTACTTCATTTCATAATGTGAGGGTTCACACATTCCTTGGAAGAAACACAGAAACATAAAACATATGAAGAGCCCATCTGAAACTCCTACAGTGACCACATATTTTGATACAAGTCTTAATGTAAAACACAAAGCTTAAAATACAAGTTTTTTTCTCTTGGAAAAAGCCCATAAAAATATCTGTAATGTAACAAAATCTGGCATTGTGCCCCAAATCATGGGCACAACCCAGTCATGCAAAACCCCAACTCAGTCACAGGTTTTAGCTTTAGAACAAACTAGTTCTGATCTACAATAACTCTCTTCTAAGTCCCATGTATAATCAGCTGTGTGACACAAACATGACAGTTAAATGAAAATGAAAAAGCTGAAAATACCAAACAACGACAGTAACTCAATGATAGATAACAATACAAGTTTTCCCACAAAAGACTGCTTTACAAGGAAGACAATGCTCCTTCTCTGTGCGCACCTTACTTTCATTCTAACGCAAGCAGGGCTTCAGTGGAGCTATTCCCACAAAGGGAAGCGGACTCAGAATGACCCGTAACAACGACGCAAACTGAACAAGCCTGGCTGAGGCAGTGACCGAGGAAGCCAAATGGAGTACTGTTGACATCAGAGAGGGAGATTTCCCAGTCCAAGAGCCCCTATAGAGAGAGGGAGCACTGCTGACTGCCCATTTAGTCAGGAGGTGCCCAAATGGGTCTCTGGTCCAGTCCACCTCCACACAGGTCCTTCAGGAGCGACTGCGGTCCTCTTGGGTGGTGCCCACCAGCATTTTACTGTACAGCTTCTGCTGCTCTTCTTTAAAGGTATCTTTTACCTTTCCTCGCTTCAATCCTCCATCCCTACAAAAGAGTTTGAAATAAGTGACGACAATTATGTTTTGGTTAATGTAGTCGACACAATTATGCAATTCACCCATATTCTACTGCTTATTAGGTTCTGCTCAAGCAATGAAAGGCTCATCAAATACGCTCCATCACAAACTTGCTGTTTTTGACACAGCAACAGACTGGATACGCAGTGTATACACAGGTGGAAACAATGTCATTAACGATGGCCGATCTATTAAGAGGCCCAATAAGCCACTGCAGTGAATAAACACACACATGATGCTCGGGCCACTTGTGGTTAATAATATAATTGATTACACCTGTGCAACTGTCCATTCATTACTAATTGCTGGCATGGATTAATAATAGTAACCGGTGTGTTGAAGCGTGTTCATTATCCCTCGTCTGTGTTGGGTTTGTATGTGAACGTGACAGAAAACATTGAGCTGAATGTGTTGTTCTCTCACCACAGGAGGTCGACCAGTCCGCCTTGCCTGGCTATGGCTGCCTTTACACGATTAGCAAACTGTACAGCATCCTCACCCTCCTGTTGGAGAAGATTGATATGAATATAACAAAGGCAAAAAGAAAATGATTTGTTGTGCAGCCTGGAGTTAACCGTGGAGCCCCACCTCTCTAGACATGGGGGGAAGGTACCACACACTGCAGACGATGGCCCAGCTGCTCATCATACGTAACAGGTAGTTCACCATCCCAAACTTGCTGCTATTCCAGAAGGCGTCTCCAAATCGAGGGTCGTACTGCGAGGATCAAACACAGTAGAATGAAGGATCAATACAAGTAGTATTTTGAACAAACTGTTGATGGTTAAAATTAGATGTAGCAGCTAAAAATAACATAAAAAAAAAGACTCACCTTAATGGCCACAGGGTAGACTGTGGCACCGATCTCAAAGCTGCCCTTCTTAAACATCATAACGGATGTGTTGTTAATGCAGGTACCTGGAAATTAATGAGATAAATGAGACTTCTGGGCCTTTCTAAGAACAGTAGATGGCTATAAGTGTGATTTAGAAGTATCTGTAACAGATAATCGAACAAACTCACCTTCTGGGAAAATGAGAATGGGCAGTTTGGATTTATCTTCTACATGGTCACTCAATCTGCAATACAAGGTGCAAGTAGGTTATCATTAAAAATCTCTTTCAGATTCTGAAGACAGAATTAGAATTTACAAAAGAACTATAAAAACTAGATTTCAGTTACACAAGTTACATAAAAAAAAAAAAAGATTCACACTCAAATGCAAATTTTACTTTGTGACAACTCTTACTGAATGCAGAAAAACTGAACAATAACAAAACATGTAATACAAACAAAGGTTGTAATGCTACCTTTTGGCCACTAGATGTCGGTCTTTGACTTCTGAGCGTTCAAACCAAATGTGTGGGCAGGCCTTCACCATGGATCTCTGAATGACCCCCATCAAGCCACCGTGAATTTGGCCAACCTGACGACACAGCACACACACACAAGCGCGGTTTTCAACAGACATTCAGCTGCCACTGAACAAGTGACCAGTGTCGATGCGTCTGTAGGGTCCTGCTAAGCAGCAGTGCAGTTACCATAGCATAGCAGCCATCGCTGGCCAGGATGATGACATCAATAGGTGAGGTGTGGTTGGCGACACACATGCCTCCGTTCTTGGGTTTATTCTCGCTGTAACAGTTGAGACAGAAACACTGTTAGGCTATGTATCATGAATGTTAGCAAGGGTCAAAATACACTTCTAGTGCACAATACGACTATGAACAAAGCTATCCAATTGTTTTTTACTCTCCATTACAATATGGGTACACACACTATTGTGGATATAAAAGGTTTGACCCCCGGAGCTGAACCTGAACCTGCCGAGTCCATATTCCAAAGATAGAGTTACAATCAAAAATAAAGAAAGAGAGAGCAACACTTTCTCTGTCACTTGTGTATTTTTAGCCCCAGAGAAGAGAGGAGTATGTGTTACAACACACCAGGCGTTGAAGGCAGACATTCAGAAGGCCACAAGAAATGATGCCGATCCTTATCTCACCTATGAGTGCTATATATATATATATATATATATAAATAACTAGTGACTTCTTTTCAATCCTGTGTCTTGTCTGTAGTGTAAGTTGATTAAATAACCAAACATCGAGTAATCTCACTAACAAAGTCCCCTGATCTCAATCTCAGATGTAATTTCAACAGTTTAATTTTCAGTCAAGCCTGCCCTGTGCAGCGCAGTGCTGCGCTGCGCTGCAGTTAGCCAAAAACAACACCAGCTGTTATAGACTACAGTCGATGGGCAAGTAGATAAAGCAACAACTTCCTCCTCCACATCCTGTTGCATGTGCCCCTCCTCTATATACACAAGCTCCATCTACTGTTCCTCTTACATTCTAACTCTGACACTTTTAAACTAAATGTCACAGCCGACAACAACATTCAGGACAGTGAAACGTGTGCTTGCAAAACAGCTAATAGTGTTTTAAAGTTAACAAGATGGCTGTAGCGGCATGTCCTAATCAGTACTGCTGAAAATAAATGGATAAATACACACTTTCAAAAAGGTTGACAGAGGTCTTAGCATAATTTACGCTTCCATCAAATGACTTGTATAGGACACTGCATCACAAGTCATAAAGAAAGAGAGTTGGTCACAAAGAACCCAAATGAAATAGAAAACTACTTCATTAGTAACGCAGAAAAACACTTTCCAAATAAAAACATGGCTCTCATATATACAAAAAGCTTATAGCTGACAAAACATACCTGGAACATCAAGGACAAGTGGGAATTGGAATTACATATTATAGTTGAAGATAATATATGGTACGACCCGTGCACACCTTTATATGAATGTTACATTGTACATAGGTGTTTAGCCAAGTTAGATGGGTTGTTGTAACAAAACGGTGATATAATAATGTACCAGTGCTATGTTCATCCCTAACGGCCCCTGCCTTGGCTGTGTGTATAAGGACGCGTTACTGACGAGGGTTCTGTGCTTCACCTACAGGCTCATATGCCGGCTGCACTCAGTAGGAATGTGTCGACGGCCTGTGTCTAACCTCAGGCTCCCCTCCCTCTCATACCGACACTCTGGGTGCTCACTAGCAAAGTGCTAACACGCCCTGGTTTCTGTTCTCCCAGCGATAACTCATCCCTCATTATGTAACATCACAGACCTCCTTTCCTGTCACGGTGCTGCGGATCATATTTGAGAAAGAAGAAGAAGAATTGGACGATGTGAACGAGATGAGCAGCATTTGAGTGGCTTTGGGATTTTGTATTGTATCCCCCTGGATTCAAATGTATGACAACTTTCAATCAAACATGAAGTAGTTCAGAGGTTAACTTCAGCTCAAATGCCACGGCGTTGCAACATGCTTTCTCTTAAAAATGTCTGCTTGCGTAAAATCTTTCTGGGAAAAAGGTTTTGCCAAAAGCATAAATCTATTTGTGCAATTGACACTACTTTGGTTTGCCAAATGTATTTACTTTCACAACAGTGAACGTGTGACATTCAGTGCAGAGCTCTGTCCCAATGAAACAGATGTCAATAATCAACAGCGACACTGTAACCGACTTGTCAGGCTTTTACAGAGCATTAACTAAGTGTCAGAGGTGGGGCTACATGTGATGAGTTATTAAGTCAAAAGAAAACAACAATAATAATTACAGCGAGAACTTGAGATCGGTTGTCAAAGCATAGAATGCAAAGGCAGAAAAAAAAAGAGAATTTGACCAAAAGGTTGAGAAACTGCAGGGAAAAGTGAAGCAACAGTGTTAAAAAAAACAACAAAAAACAGGAAAGCAATCAACCAGCAGCAGCTATCCTGCTAACCTTCGTTCGATTGACTGGTGGCAAAATCAGAGTACGAACTAGGTATTGCAGGAATATTGCAAAGAACCAAATGTCAGTGTGGTTGAAGGAAACCAGTCTAGCTTCTATGACAAAAGTTATTGCTTCCATTACGTCTGTAATGTAAAGTTCCTAGTCACATAACTTGTTGAGGTGTGGAACCAGGGCGTAGGTCTCTTACCTGTCATGGTAGGTTATAATGGCAGTGAGAGCTCTGACACAGATTCTGTAGCACATCAAATGGACTTTCTGACTGAGAAAGTTTTTCAACCTGCACGAAGGAGCATACGAAAGAAAGCATGATGTACTTTGTGTGTCAAGACGCCAAATCTAAATCATTTGGATGAATTAAAAGCAGACTTACCTTCCATTCGGCAGCAGCCCAATAACACAGGTGAGGAACACAAGGAGGCCGACACCGGTGAAGGCAAGAGTTACCCTGAAACACAAACAGGCCGGTTACACCTAACTCTACACCAGGGAGTCGGTTAACAAGCAGCAGCATTTCTGTAAAACACAGAGTGGAGGGATTACACTTTTTGGTTGAACAAATTTTAAACTAATCCGTATTCTACTGGCATTTAAAAAGCGAGAACGCAATCCTTTTCCTTCTAACCACTCAACATTTAAAGGGTTGTGGTTATCAATTAAAACGTTCACGCTCTCCTCTACCCTCCCCTGAGTCACTGGGACTCCAGAAGGGCATATTAGGAGATGATTAAACTGGCCAACAAGCTGACTTAATCTGGATGAACCAATCATCCGGGTTGGAGAAGGTGATGATTAAACTGGACAAACACGAGGGAGGTGAAGGTTTCATGCCCGCGAGTGAGCCGGGTCAATATGTTCAACGAGACAAGAACGAGAGAATCTATTAACTAGAATGATGTCCGTCTGTGCAGCGGTGGCCTGATTCGTCTCCCCACTGGCAATTGGAAGTGAGCCAGCCAGGCTTAGTAGAGTCCCTGTGACGGTCTACACTGAGCCCGAATGAGGATCTCCCTCTTCAACTCACTGCATGTGCCAACACTTAATGTTCCTTGCGTGTTCTGTAGCAGACAGAAACCTAATACAGTCTGCCCAGATTTTGGGCAGGTGGGTTGCTCAATAAATTGTCTGTGAATGTGTACGTGTTAGCCCTGTGCCCTACTTCTAGTCTAATGCATGCTGGGATTGCATTCAGCCCCTGTGACCATGCACAGGTAATGGCTCTTTGGCCGGTCTGGCTTTGTGTTTTTGGTTATTATCCCTCAAAACCCACCGTGCACAGTTGGCATCTGATTCAACCGTGACTCCTCAAACAGAGTCACACCACCTCACTGGGTTGGTTTGCAGACAAAGATCCGCTCGGTGTAACAATGTTGTAGCATTGGGTGGATAAACTAAACAGTATTTTACCAAATATAATCTAAAACCACCTCTATGCTGGAGGTACTGCTAATACCTGAGAGGCAGCAGGAAGCCGTAGCGGATCAGCAGGCCCAGCCCCCAGAGGACGGTCAGCCTCAGGCTGATGTAGTGGAAGTTGTTGTTGCTGCGGGTCAGCAGGTTCCAGGACTCCAACTCCTCAGCAGAGAACCGCTTGGTCACCTCGTCGTCCATGATGCTCGCCACTCCTCTCCGAGCGAAATAGAAGATGTCGGACATCTCAAACTCGGGGACTGAGTTCAGGTCTCTGTTGCTGCCGCTCCGCCGGATCTCCTTGATCTCCTGCTCCAAGGAGGTGGGCTCCTTGGCAATGATGGCTGGAGCGGTTCAGAGAGAAAGGACAGTCAGCAACACTCGTCTCTAAAACAAATACACAGATTGAACGTGCACACAGACAGCACATCTTACCATTTGAGTAGGGTTTGTACAAGTGGTGGTTATTTTCTTTTGCTCCTCTCTCTATCCTCAGTGTGGCCCACTATAATAAAGACAAAAGTGTGTTAAGATACAAGTGTCCCATAATACACGGAAATTCAGCATGCTCAAGTTACTTCATCGACAAATTAAACAATAACAAAAGGAATTGCTCACACATCAAACTGTTTATTGTGGCTCCTGTAGCAACCAGCTGCCACTACAAACAAACTGTTGTAATATCCATCTTTTTGAAACTGAACATTATGAAGAACTTGCTGGGAGTTTCTTGAACGATCAGAGTCCCAGCTGTTTCCTGCTCAGGTTTTCTAATGCTTATCTGAGTGTAGTTGTTAATGTTGTAAACCCTCACAGTGCAAAACTTCCACAAAGTCGAGCAAACCACATTCTGAATTCTCAGAAGTTGACCTCAGTCAATAATGTCTTATCTGTGACCACAGCTGTGTTCTATTCAGACAGCATTATAAAGCCCACTTCTCACTGTTCAATACGTAGATAACAACAACAAGCAGGGATGCACCGATAGCGGTCCAATACTGACTCAAGTAGCTGTGACAAGAAGATGTTTATATTCTAGATACTTTATATACTAGAATGTTTATTCCCGTTTACGTTTTCACCAATTTGTTGCTGCATTAAAAAGGTTCATTAAAAGGTAACGGTTCATTTTGAAGATTTTCTACCAAGTTCCTGGTGTATGTTTTACTATAATAATAAATAATTTAGTAAATTCATATCTATGTATTTATTTGTATTTATTATTTGACTGTCATTTAACTAGATAAGTCAATTGAGAACCAGTTCTCAATTTAGTTTTATTAAGTTGGGAAAGCAATGTTTAAGTCAAGCCTGATGTTGCTTTTTCAGATAAAAGAATGATCCCAGTCACTTCACACAGTGAGGCATACAGCTTATTCATTAATAACTGGTATTTGATTGGTACTGCGTATCTGCAGATACCCAAAGCTCAGCTATCCGTATCGCTACCGGGACTGAAAAGGCCGGATTGGTGCGTTCCCAAACTGAGGAGGCAGGAAAAGGACACAGTGTTCTAGCTGTAAGCCAAGCAGCAGAGCTCGGGGTTAAATTATGGCCTGGGAGGTGTTGGATGCTTTTTCTCTTGGCTAACAGCCTCAGACTGTAGTTCACACCACAGCACACGATGACTTCAGAGATTTAGGTGCACCAAACAATAGAGTATGGTTGAACAAAGCTGAAGGCATGATTGTAAGTATTCTCAAAGACAATAATGGTCGGCAGGCATGTAAGTTGAAAACACTGGAATTGGCTTGGGGCACTTGTTAAAAAAAAAAAAAGAATATATTTGAGTGACACCATGATATTGCTTGCAGACGCCATCTCTAAATCAGATTATTTTCATATTCCTACTTACTTTACTTTATTTGGTGTAGAGACAAGTTTTACGGCTTTGGGCAAATTGAAACCCCTTTTGTGTGCGACTTTGTTTCAGAGATACTCTATGAAAGCCAACTTAAATATAAAGATATTTTACTAACCGTCTGAAAAGCAGACTATTTGAAGACTTAATGACATTCAGCCTACACCAGTGATATCTGCATTTGATGGATACATCCTGGTCACAATTACTTAAATCTAATACGCACACACATTAACCAGCATATCAAACATTCCTTTTGCAGCTGGGCTACCTTTAAACCGTGCCGTGACAAGTCGTCATACTAAATCAACGTTTTAACAAGCAGCTGCAGTCGACAAGATTCTTTGGCTGGAGAAAGGAGGAGCACAGAGAGCTGCTGCTACAACAGGATCAAAATAAAGCCAGTCCATCACGATCGCATGCGGCTCCAGAGCTGCACAGCAACACAAACCAACGTTGAGCAACTAATTGCAAAAGGTTGTACACATAATCGTGCCATAGACAAACACCTTTTTTTGTTGTTGTATTCAACAAGCCTGCAATGGAGACCTTTCCTTTGATCTTTTCTCTACATCTCTTGGTAGTTACAGCAATCATGAGCTAAGACCGTCTCATATCTCCCACTGGTCCGTGTATTTCTGGCACAAGATGTGCTCTCAGAGGTCAGGCTCGGAAGCGATGACAGCTTTACTTGCACGAGAGAAAGCACAAGAAGGGAAACTGGATAACTGCGTCTGGAGTCTAGCGGTAAATACCGACATCTTAAACATCTTAAAATACCGACATTGCACAATGAAGCCGATGCATTGCTGCCATCACTAGTGATTCAAACTCATTTCTAGAAAGCAAAAAAAAACGGCACACCAGTAATACTCCAGGCTCACACACAACTGTCTGTACCACTGTTTTCCCCACTTACATAACAAGGGAAGAATGGCCCTGTGGCTGTGATGCTAATCTGTATCTGCCTGTGAATACAATGGCCACTGGTCGGATGCTAAAGACAAGCATGAAGCTCACCAATGTCCCGAAATGCACATGTGAGGTCAGCACATTTCTAAAACAAACGTACTCAACCAACGTTTAAAAACCTATATTGTATACAGGTAACTGCTGATTGAAAGGGCGGAGAAAATGTACAGCAAAAGCAAATACAGGCTGTCCTTGAAGAACTTTTACTGTCTGTGGTTTGTTGAACAACAGGGTGTTAGAAAAGAGCAGGAGACAGATAATCAGAACTGTGCAAGAACAGAAGCGGACCTGGAGACATACTTCTTCATTGTGTGTATACAGTGCACGCACCTTCATCACACATCAATCACCTCAAACTCAAGTTAAAAATTGTACAAAAGTCGTAAGACATTGTGCAGCAAGCGCTTACCTCAAAGAGCTTTAATAAGGTTTTCATGTAGAGACGTCGGATGCCAAAGGACACCCCAAAGATGGCCGGCACGATAATGAAGACCAACAGCAGGGTGAACCACACGGTGAAGGAGATGCCCAGCAGGATACACACCAAGTTGTCGAAAGGGTTGAAGAAGAGCTCCATCTTCTTGAAGTTTCTATCAAACTGTTGAAATCAGATGGCAGAGGAGCTACAGCACTTCACCTCCTGGCCCCAAGTGGCCCCTGATCTTTTGTCAGAAGAAGGCCTTCATCAAGATGACTAGGGGATGGAGCTCCTCGCATTGAACAGAGAATCAATACAAGTAGAAGTGAGCATCTGGACGTCGTTGCCCTCTTGGGCAATATTAATGAATTTCATCATCTTCACCATCAATCGGTTCCTGAAACTCAAGTTGAATTCAATTCCAGGAAAAGGAATGTGAAGTCAATAAAGTTAGGTCCTTTTTTTGCAGATGTTTGCTATTTGAGCAAAACCTCCCCCTGGTGACAGAAATGTAAACAATGAAACAACAGGGCACAGCAGGTGGTCCTCTCGTGGTGAAAGCTCCGGGGGATCCGCAGACCTGCGAAGATGTAGAAACAAAACGATCAGAGGGATGCATCTCACAACAATGTGTCCTCTAGGACCAGAGTAGTGCGAGTTATTAGTTCAGGTCAGAAAAGCGTGTCCATATGTCACTATCCTCTGAACGTTGTACATTCTGAATACCGGTATGGAAAGTTAGTGCTAGCCTCTGGCTTTTCTGCAAAGCTATGGATACCACTAATCTCGGGGAAAAGGGTGACAATTGTATCCCTTTTCAGTGAAGGGCCAGATAACTTTATATCTAACGTTACTGTTACCAGCCTCAGTGCAGAGTGCATAACGTTAGAGGCCCTCCGTCCCCATCTACTGTGATGATGCTAACGAGAGTAACACCACACTGGGTTAGCTCAGGCTCATCACTACCAACGGTTAACGGCTAACGCTTTCTAGGATAATTTAGCAACAAAAGGCAATTAGCACAACCGCAGCTACTAGTGGGTCTCGAGACTCAAGACTTCCTGAACCCACGCGGACGGGTTTGCGTCTAAAGTTAGCTTGTGGCCTCCAGAGCTACCGAGCTAACGGGTATGCTACATTGTGTCCCCCTGGCGTGCTCCACTTCGTTCAGCTAGCTCGCGCTCAGCCCTCGAGAGCACCGTCCGGGTGTAACGTTACACGAAGTGCTGAACCAACCGTTTTGTTACAAGCTTGGTTTGAGTAAGTTAACGTTACGTGTTCTGAGTATCTCACCGGTTACTTTACTAAACCAACAGTTCACACGGATGTAACTAGTTTAATTGACTTAATAGTTAACTAACCGTTAGTCCCGTTACGTCCCGCGCCGGTACAGTAAGGCTTCACTGGTCAGTTGTCTTTGTCTTGCGGACTGTAGCCAAACTCCACCCGGAGAACAACATGGGCAGACAACGGGCGGCTCGTAGCTGGCTACGTATTAGAAACGACCGGCCGGCCCTCGGCTGATCACACTCAGCTCTACGCTGACACCTGCTGGCCAAACTGGTGTACTGCAGTAACATACCACAAATATATTGTACAATGTACAACTAGGAGCGCTGTAGAGCAATATTTTGATGAGGAAAATTACTTTTATTCTTCAATGCTTCCATCAGCAGAAACAAAAGGCCACAGTGTGGATAGCCATCTTACATATATAAGACCTAAGCAAATAAAAACAAACCTTTATCTGCATGGTCACTAAGTGAGATCATTTAATTCTTTTTTTTGTAATTTGAGTGAAAAAACACTCAAGAATTTGACACTAAAATACTGTAATAACAAAAACCTTTTTTTTATTTGCACATTTACATCCATGTACAGTCTTGTCAAGTAATCTCAGATAAAGAAAAATGAAAACGGAACTGAAATTTGGCACACCATTCAACCTTTGAATCCTGAATTAACATGCCTATTCCAATAGAATAAAGTAAAACCTCAGTTATGTTTCATATTTATAGATAGTGTATTTCGATATAATATTATAGCCACTCTGAAAACACAAAAGCACAGTCAACATCCATCACGTACAGGATGTCAGGTTCCAACAGTCCATAGTGAAAGTGAGCATCTTGTCAACATCACACTCAGTCCTCCACTGCTCTGACAAGCGTCAAGCATTGCTCTCCAGGAGAGCCTCAAAGTCTGGGGAGCAAACCATCTTGTGTTTGATATTCCCTAATACAGTCAAGTTGCCTGTTCTTCCCTCCGTACCAATAGAGACCAACTCCTGATAAAACAGAGGGAGGGGGGGGGGTTAGAAGAAAAAAAAAGCATGTCAGAAATGTTAAGTTAAGTTGCGCTGTATCAAAAAAAGATACAGTATGAGGACAAACAGACACATCAACACTGGGATCATACCTGAAGAAAAGAGCACGATGCTCCTAGAGACACGTCAAGCGTCACTTGTCCCAGTATGAGCTGGACCCGGCCAGACTTCCGCACCAGCAGCTTTCCCACAAGACCCTCCCGCAGATCTTTCAGATTGCAGTTTGTGTCTTCAGCTTCCTCCTCCTGTTTGAAATCAAAACACGGCTTACACACATTCCCCAAAGATCATTGTGTATTCGACATGTAGACGACAACTACATTTACCTGAGATTCTGTTTTCAGAAGCACGGACTCTCCGTCCTCTGACTTCACCTCTGTTTTCACCGGCTTGTGCTCCTGAGTTGGGGGCTGGCCGGGCAGCGTGTCCGGCATCTGCATGAAGAAGAGCTCCTCCCCTTTGCTCAGACTCCATCGATGCAGCAGCTCAGGGAGAAATTCAGGCTCAGGGAGAGGAGGGGGCCTGAAAGCTCCTTCTGACTTCTTTATTTCGGTTTCCTCTGGCTCCTGTTTCACTGAGGAGAAAATAAAGTGTATTTTTTAAAAGAGAGCAGCTGCGCGGACAACATGCTTGTTATTTATTTCCTGCTTTCACAAACTATCATACGTATCGGAAGCTGCCAACTTGGAAACTGCTACGTAGATACCACACCTTCTAGTTTGATCTCGCTTCCTTCGACTGCATCTTCCATGGGTTCAGCATCCTCCTCCGCCTTCTCAATTTTAACGGCAGCGCTACTAAATTCCTCCGTGAATCCCCATCCCGATACAGCAAGAGGAAGCTGGACAGGGCAGCTCTTCTGCTCACTCCTCAGGAAGGGGTCGTCTATAAACTGGAAGAATGCGATGGAGAAGAGAAGTTACATTTAAGCAAAATGCAAAATAAAGCTACTACGAGGAACTTTTGTGTTGATTTTGGCGGTCCCTATGGACAAAAGCGGTAGTGTTTCAGAGAAGCAGAGTCCCTTTAAAAAAAACTCTGATTTAACTGCAGCAGGGTGGGACAGTCTGCCCTGCTTAGTCCTGGTTCTCCCGTGCCTCGCTTCCCTACAGCCGGCCCAGCAATACAACCGGGAGAATAACTGTACAGAGATAGACAATCTTCTCGCCGATGGTCTCGTTTACTTATACAAGTCAAATAGAAACATCAGTATTAAACTGAGACTCTTTCATAACCTCACGGTAACTTTAATAAAGAGGATAACCAAGGGACTTACAGTATCTCGCTCCAGCTTGGCAAGTATCTCTTTGGTCTCTTCCTCCGTCTCCCTCTTCTCCTTCTTAATATTGATGATGGGCAAAGGTCCCACGCTCGGAGCTTCTCTCTCATTCTCATAGCCACCTGTGTATGATAGAGGGATGCAATTAAACCAAGACAAGACACAATCAAGCATGTGTAATATAGACTGTAACTACAGCAGTATAGAGGGAGTGGTCCTCCAGCTGGACTCCTACCTTTCTTTTTCATCATCATCTCTGCCGGCCCCTGCTCAAAAATAGAGTGGGACTGGATGACGTCCGGGCGATCTCGGCCCCTGCCTCTATCTCTCGGACCCCGACCCCGACCTCGACCAGCATCCCTCCTGTCTCTCCTCTGCCCGCCTTCTGTTTTTGTTCTGTCACAACAGACAACGTCATTGACCAACAGTCGAAAACATAGTTGAATCTATTGGTTTTTTTCCTTTTGATCAGGTGAGAACTTACTCATCTTTGACTTTCCTGCCAATAATGTTGGGTGTAAAGGTTTTCTAAAAAAAAAAGAAAATACAAAAACAGTATTAAAGGATGGGGAGAAGCAATCCTGAACAATGATCGTTACCGACAGTGAGATACAGCACGTTACCTTCTTCACTCCTCCCAGGGTGAGGTCTCTTGACCGCATTGAGGGGAGCCGGCCAGTGGAGACGGCAGCGGGGGGTCGGCGGCCCATCAGCATGCCTCTACCGCTCGCTCCAGGGGTCGGCACACGTTGACCACCGGGGTCACCGGAGCCTGAATCAGCCATCCTAGACTGGAGACGCATGGCGAAAAGGAATAAAGACCGAATCAAATTCAGATGTTCTTAACTGAATTATTGGTATAGTGTGGACAGAAGAACAGATAGAGATATACCGACTTATTTTGCATTGAAAAGTATTCAGTTCCTCTAATAATGGACAGCAAGGATGATGTATTTATTTTAGTCTTTGTAATTGCTGTTTGTTCGGAGCAGCTCATGTTGCATTACAGTCACTGATGGCTGTGAAACAGTCATTTACATGCACTGGATTGAATGAATCAAGTTCATCTGAACAGTTAAGCACAGATGAGGTTGACTTAAGAGTGCTGTACTTAAGTCACCTACACGTGCTGGCAAAAACAAAACATCCTATCATATTATTCATTATATTCTATATTGTAAAATGTACAGCATTTATATTGATCAGTGTTATTCTGAATGGAGACATGCAGTTATTTCTCAGAAAGGGGCCTCTGCTTTTTTACCACAGTTACGCATGTAATCCAGTGACGTAAACAACTGACAGCTATTTTTAACTATTTAAGTCAATGGTCACTTTTAACTTTGTTTATGTCACGACTTCGGCTTGTAATATTGAATGATATTACGTCAACAACAGCGAAAATTCAGTAACACGTGGCCAAATTAAAACAGGAATACAAGGACACACTACAAGACTTTAAGGTTGTCAAGACTAGCTGTTGACACGGTGTGCTTCTCCAGATACTTACGTTATGATTTACTCGGATGTCCCAATTCAATACTACGTCCTAGCGTGTGAGAGAAGAGTCATTACAAGTTGTTTTACGCTGGAGCTGGTTCTGACTCGGCATGATGCGCGGCGCCATGACACTTCCGCAGTGTCATCAGCCTGTGAGTTCACGTGCATCAAACCTGCGCAGAAAAACTCGCATGAATATCAATCGTGAAATCAATTCAACTATCTTATGGATACTTATTATAATGATCTCGGCTTTGGAGAATTTCGTTTTTGTTTTTTTACTAGGCCTATATATTCTGAGTTCTTAGAAAAATTATGATAATTTGCGCAATCAGCGTAATGAAAGGAATGTAGGTTAATGCTCACGGATCACTATTCAATCCCACGAATACACTCTTTGAGATGAATTATTATTCAGGCACGAGCCATATACACGTGTACACATATACACTACGCAAATGTAGTTAAGCCTTAACTGGCAACATGCTAGGACAATATAATGTGAATAAATAGTGCTCACCTGCTACATTAAAAGTCAGGCAAAATATTGCAACAGCAGTCAAGGCCAACACATTGCCAAATAAATAATAACATACACAGTACCATATAAATGTATCAAGAACTCTATGCAGACGTCCTACAGTTTGGTGAGGAATGAGCAGAGTAGATTAGTGGCCTATTATTTTCACTATATCTGTGTTTTTACAGGTTCAGTATTTATTTATAGCAATCTAAGCTCCAACACTTGATAGTAACAGCAACATTGTATTCATAAACTTAATTCTGAGACATTTTTCTACAAATCTACACAATGAGTTATTCTCTTCTTTCAACTGGTTTTTAGAAGTTAAAGAACACCGTTTGGTTGAGGGCATATCTATGTGTGACTATTGGTGCTATTGGCAGCACACAAGAAACATTTTAGTCATGTACTTATGATGACCAAAGGCAGAGGCATTCATTGTTCCCTTCTCTTAGAAAAGCATCACTTAACAGCACACTGAAGCGATATCTACAGCTACAATACAAGACAATATAGTTTCATATCACAACATCATTATAATGTATTATTGTATCTTATAACAATTACATTTGTATAATTGTTAATGTGTGACCTTTGAAATTGTTTTATTGTATAGATGACTTTTTCAAATGTACACAACATTTTTTCAGTGTATACCATGATTGAAAATCCAGTAATGCGAAGCCCTATGTTTCAAAATAAATGAATAAGTTCATAAATATTACGACAGCACACTTGTTAAATTTGTGCATGATTTGGTGCAAAGAAATACAAATGTTATGCTTGTACGTCTGTAAAGTGCAAGTTGTTCTGGTGCAGGATCCAGGATCTCCTGCCGAAGGAACAACAAGGAGAAATAAATCCCTGCTCCAGGCTGCTTCTGACTATTGTTGAACGCTCCAGGTCACTCCAACCCGGTGGTGTCTGGTCCTGCTGATAATGCATGGACCTTTGGGTTTGTGCCATGATGTGCAGGGGGGGGCGGGTTGTGATGAATAAATCCACAACACTTTTAGAAACTGCAAATGTTTAGGCATCATTGAAATATAAACGTTATCATCCGGTTTAAGGACATCACAAATGGTTTATGGAAATGTATGGAGCCAAATTCTCTTCAGAACAGACACACAGCCAGCCCTTAACAAACCAGCTATTCCCACCTCTGGAGCTCAGAGGGTCATTTGGGCAGAGGCAGACTGTCATGCCATGACTAATGATGGATGATTGCAGTTTAATTACACTCTGAGGGTATCACTTTTCTGTGGCTGGCTGGAAATAAATGAAGCTTTTCAATACTGCACACGGTCTGTGGAATTATAGCAATATATCTTTGTCAGTTTTTAAACTCAAATATTATGTGTTTGTGAAAGGACTGCACTCTCACTATCAGTTCATCCTTTCGTTATTTGTCTTTATTCTACGCCCATACCAATTGTTTCAGCAGATTATAGCCATTAATCTGTAAAGGGTCTCTTTAATCCCTTTCTGAAATCCTAAATGAAGTTTTCCCCGTGAGGTTGAACAGTCAGGGTTTAACCAAAAAACATCCCTCTGAAAATCATGGGAAATCTGCTTACTTTGGACTTACACAGTGGCATCCCTCGCTTCGGGTTGGGCTGTGGAACGATGGCCCGTGGAGTTAGTCCATATGGCATAACAGTTGGCACATCTATATTTTTGAGGTCTTGATGGAGCTCCGTGTAATTTCCTAGGACATCAGTATAATCTCTTTTGCATGCGCAGCAGCCAGTGGAGCGTGTAAACAAATGGCTCATGTTTTTCCCTCACAGCCCTCATGTCGATAATGTCTCCATATCTGAGAGGTGACATTTATGCAAGTGGTTACTCTCCATCAGTGTGCATGGATTTAATGCTTCAGGGTATGGCTTACTGGCAACTGATGTGTTGTGTATGACTGGCTGGCGAGAGAACGATGCTGACGAGGTTGAGTGAGTGTCTCACTGTGGTCACACTCCTGTTGGCAAAAAAAAATCTAATTTCTTGCTTCGTTTAGGATTTAATTCATCCTGTGTGGCTGCATATAGGAGTCAAGTAAACACCGTCCATAGGAGCCCAGGGCAAAAATGAGACCGGGAGGGGGAGTGGGGGAGTGAAGTGGAGGGGGGAGGTTAGAGTGTTTGTGTGACACAGCGACTGAGAGAGAGAAACAGGCTGATAGAGGAGGCTGTGTGTTCGTTTCACCTCCAAATCAGTTTTCCTGGTGGGATCTATCATCGACTGCAGCAGGGGAGGCAAGTAGAGAAGCGGAAAAAGAAGATAGTAGATTTTTGCCCGGCTGTAATTGTCTTCCATCATCATCTAACAATTTGAGCCTCAAACAAGTAAGTATCAGCTTACTTATAGATGATTGTAGTGCTCAGAAAATAGATATATTATATTGTACTCCCACTGTATGAAGCTGTGGAGATCAGACAATCTAATGGGGCATTTCATTTGTGTATTGCTCAAGTAGGAGACACAAAGTCAGATGAATACAGTAGTTGGGGTGTTAGTACATGAGTTTTATTTGCACGTTGATACAAACACGCATGTGTGATGACATTTACTGCCAACTTTGGACATTTATTACATCCCACCAATGCCATTTCACACGAGACTGCGAGGATATTTCATACAGCAGCATTGACTACTTCATGTAAATGCTCATTTTCCTAAATGTTAGTGGTTGGTTTAATTGTGCTAGGGGGGTTTATTGTTTCAAACTGTATGAGTCACACAATATCTCTGTTTAACAGCGTGTTTATTGAACTTTGAACATTGCCCAGTGTTCCATTCTGTGGCCATTTCAACCTCTTTAGTTTAAAACATGTATGAGAAAATGTTGCCTTTTTATCCTCCCTGGTGCAACCATCTAAATGTGTAAAGTGAATGTGTGACTTTGAAGCACAGAGTTGCTTTCTGTGCCCTGCTCCATATGCATGAATGCAGCAGCTGCTTTCATGATACTGCCTCACAGAGATAACAGCTAGATTTCTGCCAGTGAAAGAAATGTAACTGCTCTAGCAGCCCAAATACACACTTCCAGATAAATTATGAATTAATATGTGAGTCCCTGTTATAATTATGAGTTAGACCCAGTTGATTGATTTTGGAGCAACCGGCTATCAAAGATGGTTTTGCAGCAGAGATAATTGGCTCACATTTCTTTTTACAGGCTGCTGTATAAATCAGGGCGACGGGATTGTGTATCTGGTACGGAGACCTGCGTCTGAACTGTGTTCACATGTATTCGATCCAAAAGTGGAACACACACAGAGACATCGGGGGGGCTTTGATGAGTTGTCCTGTGAGAATCTCCTCTTGCCCCAGTTTCTATCTCTGAAGCAGACACGGTGTTTCAGAAACGAGAACGGCAGCTGGAAAATGGACGCGTGGAAACACACATGCGTGATGCAACAGCCCTCTCCCCTGGCCCCCGTGTGAACGAGCTACCGCACAAATTTCACAGTTCACAGGCTTTAATGAGCTGCTGCAGCCTGTCCATCACACTGACTGGAGAATACCTTAAGAGACCCCGCAGTCAGACAATGCCACTGCACCAGGCATCTGTAGGATCATACAAGGCAAACAAAATGAGCGTGCTGTGATTTTCTTTGTACTATTGCTGGAGTTATTTTTAGGCACATCTGTGATTATCATATTCTCAGTGTGAGTGCGACTTTAATAAAGCGTGGTGAGAAATAAGGAGTAAAATGCTTTTTACTTAGTCAGTAATCAATACAGGAGGAGATGATTGCAAATGACACATTTAAGATGGATGAAAATGAGTTTGTGACAGGGATGGTGACAGTTAATCAAACACAGATACAGGCTCAACAATAGATTGCACCCGGCCCGACACTCAAGGCTATGTGCAGCAGCCTGGATCGAATCACTGATGGGCAACTAAAGGAAATATGATCATACATCACCTGCGACTGATAGCTACTTAAATCTCCCCCTGTTTCTGCCAAAACAGTGTAAAAGCTGCTGCAAGATTTCCCTCGAGCTGCATGGAGTTCACTCAGCTCAGCTGTTTTGAAGAGACGTGCACTTCAGCCAGGAGGCAAAAGTGTTTAAAAAGTTACCTTCAGTTTAAATTGTTGCTGACGGGTGCAGCAGCGTTTTTTGTTTGTGACCCCCTTCCTTTGGAATCACAGGAGAAGATTGAGGGAGGCTGCAGACGTGTGGTTGCTGGGAGACTGCTGTAGGTGGATTATGAAATGCATGTATCGAGTTGTGTAATGATTGGAAATGTCAGTTGAGGGCGAGGAAAGGGGGGGGTGGGGGGTGCAGAACTGGACAGTAATAAAGCATATAAAGGTTAATTAGATTCTGTCTGGGGGTAAATTCCGACGTGGTGTTTCTGCAGTTGTACAGTGTCCACTTTGCATCTCTAAATAATATAATCTATTTTAGCATATGTTGCCTCCTTCACAAGCACTGTATTACCGTGATGGCTCTCTGGTCAAACTATCCCCCCTTTATCTCTCAATTTAATGGCAGATGACAGAAATGGAAGCACCTCTCGCCACCCCCTGCAACATCCAGATTTGTGAGGTGACCTGTGACTCCTTCCGCATCATGTGGGACATGACCCCCGAGGACAGTGCCAGAGCAACACACTTCTTCATTGACCTGAGCCGCAAAGACAACAGGGACCACAACCGCTTCAAACACAGGGTCTGAAAATCTGAAACTGCTGCTCCACCACATGTACCTCCCTCTATCCTTTCCCTGGATGTTTCTGTCTATCCCGTCTGTGTTCATATTACAGATTCACAACAATCAACCTCCAACATAGGGTTGGTGAAGAAGTCCATCTTTTACTGTTTGCTCTTTTACAATTATAGCAGACAGCATACATGAGACAGGAAAACTTGCATTTTATTGAGGTCTAGCTGGGTTAACAGATGGGTCTAACAACTGCCTTTTGATATTCTGCTTCAGTCTGAACACAGAAAACAGTGGTTGCGCCCTTTCAGTCACTTCTAATACAGGCGGAAAAAAAAATCGAGTGAAGTCAACAGCTTCAGGCCAGTGACTCACTTGTACATTGCGCCCTCTTAAAATGGACAATAACTGATAAATTCATCTGCAGCACAGAGCATTTTTTTTTCTTTTCTTTTTTTACAAATTCATCACATTGCGTACACCACAAATATCAGGCAGCAATGTAGCGTAATGGTTTACCTTTTTTATTTTTTGAATACATAGGTTTGTCAGGGACTATTCATATCAAGCAGTGAAAAGAGATGCTTTGTATAGCATGTAGCTACTAGCTTTCCATCTGCAGTCCCTAGATCTCTAGCATGTATAACATATACTTTCATGTGTTTTACAGATATGTATGTTTACCTATTCATTTTTATCAATGGAAGCTCCATCGCTCAGGGGATGGCAAATTCTGTCTGTGTGGTCCAGATTCAAATGCTTTTTAATGGATTGCCAGGACATTTTTAACTTTTGTGATCCTCTCACTTTTCATAGTACCATCAGGTCAATTCCATTATGACCAAATATCAGCATAAATAATGGAAATCCCATTAGCTTCAACAGTACTTTGTCTTTGTTGCTAATTAGCCAATTTTAGCATGCTAACATAACATGCTAAACTAAGGTGGTGAACATATTAAACATTATACTTGCTTAACATCAGCATGTTAGCATTTTCATTGTAAGTAATTTTGCATGCTAGCGTTAGCATTTAGTAAGTACAGCCTCATAGAAATGGTAGTATGGCTTTAGCCTCTTAGGAAATATTTGATTTTTTTACACAGGTTAAAGGCCCACAAATTAATAATGTTATTAGCACTGGATTGATCAATTTGGTATCTAAATATAGCTTCAGTAGCTAAAGTCTAACATTTATGATCTCCGTTCATCTCAGATGCAAAATACTGACTGTAATCATGGCCTATTACTGCAGTTAACAATTCAAAAGCTCAGTGCTTTTGTGAAGTCAAGGCAGAGGTAGTTCTGAGAGAGTTAATGCAAGTAATGCTCTCTCTCTGATGCACAAAGTGGCACAAACAAACTTGCATTAGAGATGTTGTCATGGATATATGGGCCTCTGAGCCTTTAGTAATTAGCTGTGCTTCTTAGAGGCGTTGGCCAAAACAAAGCTGCTGATTTGATTACATGTATCCTAGTTACAGCAGCTTGGGCTTGAAGTGGAATATGATGCTAATAAGGCAAACTTCAGAGGGAAATGGTTGACTAAACAATTTGTTTTGAAATGTAAATTAAAAACCCAGCGTTCTGTTAGCCTTGCATCCCGTCCCTGATATCAACTCCTTCCTTCCTTGTCCTCCAGGATGTACCAACCAAGCTGGTGGCCAAGGCTGTACCTCTCCCCATGGCGGTGAGGGGACACTGGTTCCTCAGCCCACGGACAATGTACTGTGTTGCTGTCCAAACTGCAGTCCGACAGCCAGACGGTGACTACCTGGTTTCAGAGTGGAGCCAAGTGGTGGAGTTCTGCACCGGGGGTATGACATAACATGCCTGTAACACTAATAATGTATTGTATAGAGTATGAGAGCGTTAACCAAAGTAATAAAAAAAACAAATATTCTGTGTCAGCACAGGGTACTCATGAGCATTTTACACAATTTTGCAGACTATGCCATGGAACACTTACAGCAGCTTCTTGACAAGGCCAAGGGCTCTGCAGGGAGGCTGCTAAAGTTCTCTGTGTTTTATCGCAACCAGCACCCAGAGTACTTCGACAATGTCAGGTCAGTGCTGCATTCTTATCTCTTAATTGTATATCCAAAGCAATTCCAGCGGCAATTAAACCATTCTCAAGTTTGTACGGTAAGTAGGAAGCTACCGCAAGCAATCTTTTAATAATAAATAATAATAATGCTCCCTTTTCTGTCTTCATATCTTGGATTAGTAGGGAATGTGGAGGCCTGATGCGTCCAGCCCTAAAAGACATCAGTGGGAGTCATGGTTCTCCTATCAATGGCAAACTGCAGGGAGTCTTCTTCAGCTGCAACACAGAGTTCGATACAGGCCTCCCTCCCAGAGACTCCCCTTATGGCCCCTTGCGTTTACAGATCCCAGCTGGACACCTGCTGAACCCCAACATCTCCCTGTACTTTGCAGACTTCTACTGTATGTACACAGCCTACCACTACGTGGTGCTGGTGCTGGCCCCTGTGGGCTCAGAGGGAGATACCTTCTGTCGCACTCGCCTCCCTATGCTGGACTTGGCCTCCAACCCCTTCCTGACATACACTGCCCCCCAGAGGCCGGGGGAGGAGCCTCTGTACTGCCATGCCAGTGATGTCATCCTTGAGGTGCTTTTCACAGAGCCGGTTCCCTTGGATCAGGGCAGCGTGGAGCAGATCAATGGGCACCACCAGCTCATGAGTCTGACAACAGCCAATGCCAAGAAAGACCCGAGCTGCAAAGTGTGCAACATCAGTGTGGGACGCTGAGATGTAGGACAGACCTGGGAGTGTGTGAGTCTGCAATATCAACAGATGGTGTTGCACAAGACAAAACATTTGAGACCATCATGTGTAGGTCAGAACACATTGGAAACAGCCCACCTCTCGGGGTGCGTGCATGCTGCTACCCCTCTTCCCTCCTGCCTGGACTAGAATAGTGAGTATTAAATAGAAGACTTTTACAATGTGTATCGCAGAACTTCATCGTGGGCACAGCTGGAAACAGTAAACGTCCATCCATGGCTGCTGAACAAAACATAAGTGAAGACATGATAGGCTTTTAGATGGCTGGAAAATATCTGCTCCTTATTTGTTGAGAGACTTCTGTGCTCTCTGGTGTCATTTCATGAATATCTTTTCCTTCTTTCAAATTTACATTTTTTCCCCTTAAGATGTGTTTTGATATTATCTTTTTGTTATACCGTTCCACTAGTTTGATGTGGTTTCTCTTAAAGAAATTTGTGTTTGATACAAAACCTGAACATGCAAACGCTAGAAGCAGACCCCTTTTAAAACACAACAGGTCATACAAAAATATTTAGCTACATTTACTTCTTGTGATGATTTCTCTAAAAAAAGCTGCCAGATGTTCTTTATCCTTTAAAAAAAAAAAAAAGGATTATTGCCAAATGTCCAATATTAATGCTACACTGCAGCTTTAACTCCAGTTTTCAGCGCTCCTGCCAAATGCTTCTTATGAAGCTCACTGCAGAGTTATGATTTGGAGATTGTAGCTCAGTGTCTAAATGTTGCAGGACAGACTTCTGCAGAACTATATGTTGCAATGTGAAGATGAAAGCAGGGCGTTACAAGAGGAAGGTTGTTTCACAAAGTTCCCTACCATCAGAATCTAACAGCAAGCCTCTGCTCTGCAAACAGGGCTGAGCTAAGATTAGCTTCAGTGTCTGTTTGTCGCTGCCCAATAATCTCTGACCTAAATGGAAATCCGTGAAATGCCTAAAGTGAAAGGGATCCCATCTCTGGTGCACAACAGTATCCTAATGCATGCACTGACGAGTGGCCAGAATGTAGGACATGACAAGAGAGTGTGTGCGCTGAAAGAACAAAAGGCTCACCTATTTTAAAGTGAATGTGAGAGAAAACCAGG
This sequence comes from Leptoclinus maculatus, assembly GCA_032191485.1. Lineage (NCBI taxonomy): Eukaryota > Metazoa > Chordata > Actinopteri > Perciformes > Stichaeidae > Leptoclinus > Leptoclinus maculatus. The sequence continues at coordinate 23,125,533 of JAVDOI010000005.1, forward strand.
AAAGAAAACTGAATGCAACAATCTGTTTCAAAGAATTTTTTATATACAAAGCACTTAGTAAGATGTCATGAACATTCATGAAAATAAATTCAAATGTAATAAAAGAATATCCCATGTGTTGTTGTCTGGATAATTTTAGCTCGAGTAAGTCATCATGACCTTTCACTTAGATTCTTCCCGCAACAGAGATGTGAGCTCACGCACACAGCAATGCTGTAATTCTGTCTGTTGTTATTGTCCCAAAAAGGCTCGCTAAGGCCTCCAGGCAAATAACTTAAACAGAATTCTATCTTCCTTTTGGCATCCAGCACTTTAGGAATGGCGATGTCAAATTCAAAGATGTCTGTCTGAGGCCCTCCGAAGCGTTTCTGCAGGTACGTACAGGACACATCTCTGTAGCTCAGCCACGAGTCAAAGGTGATGCGTATTTGCACTTCCTTCTGGAAACTGATGTTCCTGACTCGCACGGTACCTTGAAGGGCCTGTTCAGTAACACTGCAGTTCTCCAGGATAACCATGCTCTCTGCCAGCTTGGCACGAAAGGCCTGGAAATCTGCAGAAGGCTGCGGGAAGCCCAGTTTGAGCCGCGTTCCTGGGCAGCAGGTGCTGACGGTGCAGCTGTAGCCGTCCTCCGTCATGCTCCCCAAACCCTGCAGCGATGGCAGTGGGTCGAGGTCAGACTGCTCCTCTTCATCAGAAAACATCCGCACGGCTGTTAGAGATAATCCCCGCGAGTCAGCGAAAATCACGTGTTTGTTTTTGATTGGGAGCAAAACATCATCATCATCATCATCATCATCCAAGTGATTAAAGAGAGATGGGAACGGGTGGGTCAGATAGGCTTGGCATAAGATGTCAGAGGATAGCCGATTTGAAATTGGAGAACGGATGCAAGGGCGCTGGGGCTTCAGGATGGGAACCCAAACATGAGGACACAGTTGTTTACGTTGGTTCAAGCACATCCTGACAGCAATCTCCGCAAGTCCGGCTGATTGGGCCATTGACCCGAGGCCGACCATGGGCAGGAGACTTGCAACAGAAAAACAGTGATTTCAATAAAGACTGCTGCCCTGGAAGTGGGATTACACTTTTGTAATTACTGTAATTGTTGTTATTAAAGAGGTGAATTCAAGAATACATCACAAGATGAAGGTGATACTAAAAATGTGATAATAATAATTACAATTCATCCCATTTTTTTTGGTAATAATTGAAGAAGTGATGCAAGATAATGCGCCCCACAGCACAATCACTGCACACTTAGTTTGCTTACGTTGTACTGGACATCTCCATACTGGTAGTCTGGTGTTGAGTGGTTGGAGTTCTAGAAAATAGAAAAGTATTATATTATATAAGTATTACAATAGAGGGTATATGGATAAAGGTTGCAAAATCATTGGTGTAATACATTAAAAATAAATCTCAAATATGTTTTAAATACTTACAAACTCCTATAAGCAGCACGTTGTTGTCTGTAGTCGTAGTCATCCCTTTGCCTGCAGGAAAATGTTGCACAAGATCCTATTTATACTACCTCAGTTAAGATGTCATGTTGTATACTCCACCTTCTCTCCTCTCCTGACCAATCAGCTACGTATTCTGGTTTTGTATATTAATGTTTCAGACCTGGTTATGGGACAGATTTCAGATCATTTACAGCAACATTTAACTTAAGCGCCCCTTCTATTCCCATTCTGTATTCGACTGTCAAGACAAAAACATGTTATTGTAAAATACAGGACTCTTCATTGTCCCCTCAAAACGTGTTTGTCCAGTGCCGACTAGGCGATTGAGTTACATACAGGTCTACTGTATATAACTCTACTCTCTGCATTGTGCGAACTATTCCAGTCGTCTCAGGCTCTATTCTCAGACTTGTCAGGGTATCCCAGTCACCCTTACCCCATAGTAAATCAGTACGTGTGACGCTCAGGAGGGTTAGGATTCCAAAACGACTCAGCGTGCCAGTCACCTAAATGAGGAAGCTATTTGTGAATCAATCCAAGTACGTGTGCACATATTGAGTTACATGAAACCAAATGTACCACACAGGAACGTGACATTTTGGGGACTGAAGAATTGGTAAGAAGGGGTTCTACTGGTAAAGATTTGACTATTTAAGACCAGAAAGCAGAATGAGGTAAAGCGATGATGTTGGGTGATGGGTGCTGCATTTAAGAAATAATAAAATGACATACTTTTGTAAACCTTCATTCATTTACAAGTGTATTTATTTTTCTCAAATCAACATTTTCAACGTCTAAAAGATCATATGAATATGATCATCGAGACCCTCAGTGTATTATTGTTAATCGCCCAATAACACCGGGTTGTAGGGTTTCCGTATCAGCTCGATCAGCAGCGCGGTTCAAAAGACGACAATCCGTTAACACGTGGTCCAGTTTTGCAAAGCTCGCGCTCCCCTCAGTCCCTGATTAGTTCCAAAAACTGGGTAATTTGTGTGAGGAAACAATGAGCACTGATTGCTCCCTTTGAGACTCTTACATAACGTTATTACAACAATTATGTCTGAGAGAATACAACGCTCCACACTAAACTAAGCACATGCACACAAGAGACACTTTAAACTTTAAATGAAGAGATACACAGACCTTATCTGAACACTAACAGGATTTATGTTATTTATTATGACAGTAATTCTTATTCATTTAAGTGTGAAAAAATGACGATCAAAGGACACCATGTATTTTCATACGTGTCCACTTTGGGCTGATATGCTCTACGATGCCGAGCAAACTGGTGACATTTCACCTTCGGGTGCATCTTGTTACTGAGCAGCAGAGGAAGAAGTCCAATAACGTGAGTCATCTGGGTAAAGTAACAGAATTAATTAGCAGATTAGCTGTGACAGGATTAAAAAAAGATCCTAAAATAACAGCACAGCACTGAAAAACACTGCTTTTGGTGAACAGGGTTCATTCGTCAACAAGCACCTCCCACAAAACAACCTCATATTTGGTGTTATTTTAAAGTTGCATGTCTTGAAGATATGGTGCTACAAATGTCTGTGCTTCTGGCCCGACGAGTTAGTCCTTCATCCTGACAACAGTGAGGAAGATGAGTGCAAATCCAGACGCAATCACCGCCGGTTAATGTTCCGGTTATGTTCCGGAAATAGGCCATTGCTCATTTTCTGACCTCGGGGAGCCCAAAACATCCACACCAGCAGACAGACCTGTCACAACAAAAAATGACTTTGTGTTACTCGTAGTTGATCGTGAAGCATCGTGCCTTACAAATCTGCCTTATTGTAAACATATTTTAGTTCTTAAAAGAGACATTTCTTTCCATAATATGTTGCCAAGAGACGATGAACACTGCAATAAAAACAGAGAGCTAAAAATAAATCCAGATGTCACAGCGAAGCCGTTGCTTATGTAAGATCTGCAGGAATGAAATAGCAGAGATCAGTGCTAGAGGGCCGTGTTGAGTTAATGAGAACGATGACACAGTCAAACTAACTCATCGTTACTTACCTCCACCTTCAAATTAACTGCACGGCTCCACTTGAAACAAGCAGCGCTATAGTTCGATAGCGCATTAGATGCTGAGAGCCCTCTTCCAGATCTACGACATACTCTCTGATAGAAGAGACAGCGTGGAGATAAGATCAGTCGTTTTCAGAATCTGTGCAGAAAAATGTAACAGTACCCGAACGTGAGAGGAGGACACTGCCACCTAGTGGAGTTTAAATAAAACGTACCTCTGATCGTCTGTTTCAGGCTCAACCAAGATGTTTTCTTGTCTCTCCTTCACTCGTAGAAACACGAAGGAGTCCAGGCCGGGCTCAGGGACTAAGATTACATCAGAGCACAGGGACTTAGCGGGACGGGCAGTGAAAATGTCACAGCAAATGCCATCACCTGTAGTTCAGGGTAAATGTCAGTAAAGATAAAAGATAACACAAGCAGGATTTTACCTGCTTTGAGCATATCCACTGTCTGCAGGTTGGGGGGCATGCGCTTCAGTGCCACAGCCTTCAGGTAGGTTTCTGTGTTGGCGTAGTACCTGTGTACCAGATGTGTTTTTTTAACCCCCAGTGTCACAAAAAACAGCAGAACAAACAAACAGTTCTGACCTCACTCTACGATACTCACTCTTTGGCAAACGCGAACTCCTCGGGTGAAAGCAGGGACGGATCTCCCTCCCCCCGAGACTTTTCTTTCTCCAGGACATGCGGGAAAAACTTTTCAATCTACACAAAGATCGGGCAATTCTGTCAACAGGCAGTGAGTGAAAACGGGAGCTTTATTTTAAACACAGTTATATTGTTGTCGTTACAGACCTTCTGCAGACGAGCGCGCAGGTAGCTGCTGAGCACAAAGCGGATCCGGTCTATTTCCATGCGATGGATGCTGGCCTTCGCGTCGCCTTTCTTCACCCGCTGCAAGTTGGCTTCCTGTTGCAGGAAAAGATCAGAGGACACTGTCAGAAATGAACATTTCCTTTATTCAGGGTGACTGACAATGACAAGAAAAGCAAAAGATTTTGAATATGAAAATAATATGAATACTAGAATCCAGTCATTCATAGATCTGTACAACAACTTCAAATATGTGTTCGTCACTCAGCGAGGTGAAGCAAACCAAGTAATACAGACTTCCTGTTTCCTAACATTTATGACGTAAACAACTGACAGAACACCAGAGGTGGAATGTAACTAAGTACATTCACTCCGGTGCTGTACATCTTTAGGTACAATACTTATTATGCATATGAAATGAGTACATGAGTATATGAAATGCATTCCACTTTGTGGTTCCACTCCACAACAGAGGCAAATATTGTGCTTTTTGCATTGTATTACTTCATTATTTGGGGTAAAGAGAACATGAATACCATAACAATGGTTGCCTACAGCAAAACACCGTATGTGCGGTTTAGTGACATTTAGAAATGTAACGCTAGTCAGACAAACAACCCACAGAGCTGGAGGTATTCCCCGTTTACCATGTGACTCAGCTGCTCCATCACACACTCCACCACCTCCGATTTGTTCTCCAGCAGCTCCGGTGAGAACTTCTCATTCAGCCAGGCCTGCGAGGGGACACAGAGGAGCACAGCTGTGAGGATACAGGGCTGACCTGTCTAATATGAGGCGCCATGACACTTGTTAACGGTGTTAACGTCAGTCTCACTTCTTCCAGCTTGGCTATCAGCTCCGCCGGGGTCATAACATCCTCCTGAGTGTCATCCTGGTTGACGTCGCCGCCGTCATCAGACAAAGCGTCCGACATAGTTCTCCTTTTACGAATAAACAGACGAAATGAAGAGCTTCACCGAAACGTTAACTTTATGTTGAACTTTTTAAATGTTGAGCGATTCAAACGGCAGTTTAGGAAAGTTTCCCGAACACCAGCAACACAGCAGCGTAAATTCACTGGAGGAACTCCTTGTTTATTCGCGCCAATAGAGCTATTCTCGCGAGATTAGTAGAATTACTATTTTGCCCTACGCAAGATCTGTAAGGCAAGGTTCCTCACAGGCTGTGTGGCGTGTGTACCGTCGATGAACGTTTAAAACGAACTATGGACGGGCTATACATTCAAATACTTTACCTTATAGACAGTAAGGCTAGAGTTTCTAACATGGTCATTGGTATCAGCTTCTGTAGGAACGGGATTTAAACACAGCCGCTTCCTGAGAGTCCAAACTCAGGGAGTTTCGGACTAGGTTTACCCATACAAGGAGTATGTGTTGTATGTACTATGCCTACACACTATTTTGAAAGTATAGTGATGTTACAACAAATTACATTGTCACGGAATTTGAATTTGAATGATAAATATGTATAGCTGATGAACACAGCAAACACACACACACACACACACACACACACACACACACACACACACACACACACACACACACACACACACACCTACACACACATACACACACACACACACACACACACACACACACGAAAAAAAAGATTTCTCCCCAGTCAAAACATGGAAACCGATTTCCCACAGAGATTGCCAAAGTCAACATGCCATGTCTCCTCTGCACAATCTCTCGTCTCTTTGTCACCCTTGTGCATCTGTATGTGAATGTAACAGAGATGCATCATCTGCTTGGTTTGTTCCAGCTGTCTTGTTGTTAACCACGTTGTGGCCTGCAGCAGAATCTCATTTGTCTGATTTCCTCTTTTTCTTTTTCCTCCTCGTTGCTCTTGCCTCATAATTCATCGTTATTTTCATCAGTAATGATCTTGCGGTCACTCTAGTGACGTTCAGTATTACACAGTCTCTCTCCGTAGCTTCCTCTGGGCTTATCTGTGCTTCGTCAGACCAGGGTTTAAGTCATGTTGCACCACAATCTGGAGAGCTACTGTCATTTCATAAAGCAGATAAACAGACACCATTGCCACAGCTACCACGGTCATGCCCAGAAGAAAGATGGTCAAAAACATCATGAAGTTAAAGTCAGAGTGAATGCTGTGCTGCAATGTTTTTAGGATGGCTCAGATTTTTGGCTGCATGACTAATCGCTTACTTCAGAAAAAGGTCCGTTTTCTTGTGCTTGAATAGCTGTGAAAAAACATGAAAACACAGGCTTGTTCTGTCTATTTTATCATAACATTGTGACTCCTGTACTTCATTTTCTTATTCTCTGATGACCTACTCATATACATGGAGCCCATTTGTTCCTATAATACTGATGATGTCAATCACTCATAAATCTGGGGACAAATTCAAAGTTCAAATGGTCGACAAACAGATTTAAAAATGAATAACACTTAAAGACAACGTTTCTATTCAAAATGTTTAGGGCTATATGATGAAATATGTTATGATATGGTATGAAGAAACATTTCTATAATTAAAAACAAAGGACCAAAGGTTTTTCATACATTTGTAATGTTTATTTTTGTCATTTTTCTGTGATAATTTCCTTACTCTCTGTTTAAATACATTTGCATGAAAATGAGATCCGCTCATAGTATCTTTGGAAAACATCTAAACATTGATACATGGTACATACAGTATTTATAAAGTAGCATTATGTTCAACAGACTTCACAATACAGTACAACAAGAAGGTTCTTTGCTTTCAACACAAAGTATTGAAATTGTGCAAGAGAGAACAAATGTGCAACAACTGTGGTTTTGTTTAGTTTAACTGGTTATGTTCAGGCCAGCTATTGAGAATTTGGCATAATCACAAAAATATATAATTGAACAAGCACTGTGCCTTTTTGTTTTGCATTTAATCATACTATAGCAATATAAAATAATACATTTAATAAGTACATTTTGAGATAAAAAATGATAAGAAATGATTCATCCGTTTGACGCACGATTGAACCCGTTTCTCTGTGATCCGATAAATACTGTATCTCTCGCCATCATTTCCTTTCAGCGTAGTTTGGTTTTGGCCACAGAGGGTCAACACAGTCACACAGTTAATGATCTTACAGTAACTAGATTACTACTGAGGGATGGCTGTGTGTGAAGCCACATCACATAAATATTTCTGTGTTGCATATTTAAGCCATGTGCAAAACACAAGTAGGGCTTCACCAAAATGACTATGAGCAATAGACAAGGAGGCCAACAAGCTCAATGGCTGCCTTCTACAGTCTAAAAACAAAACACACTGCGCTTATGTAATATTATTATTATTGAAGTCTAGAGTTGAAATACAAAGAATCACAGCTTGTGAGGGTACATGGGATGCATGGCAGGTAGGGCGTATCCAGTTTGGGGATTTAACAGAGGAATGGAGTAGGGATATGGGTAAACAGCAGACCCTATGAGAGCAGAGTGAACTGGACTCATCGGGACGTGTCGGTATATTAGCTGAGATTGAGGTAGTCTCATTCTGTGGGGGAGAAAAGCAGGGTGTAATAGAGGCTGGTGTCGGGAGTCTCTCCCTGATTTGTCGTAGCTCGACAGGACGCACGACACCGGCAGACTGGCGGTGGAATGGGCCAGACTCTGCTGAGTGGGGGGGACTTTCTGTTGCATTGTCCTGGATTTCTCCCTCTTCTCTGTCTGATAAAGCCACGGTGCCATGTTGTTCAGCTTCTTCGCACAAGTCGGAGACTCGTCCTGTTGCATATACCTGCCCTGCTGGATTTTATAAGATGGTCGAATAGGAGCGGGCCGCAGAAGCTGCACAGATTTTGGAATAACTTTGGTGAAACTAGAGGTAGACGTTGGAGCCCAATCGAATCTCACCGTGGAAGAGGAGAATGACTGGAAAGGTTGGCTGGAATATTTGCCGCTCCCTTTGTGGATTGGCCTCCAGTCAGAGTCTTTATTCTGGACCTTAATGGAGTCTGCGGATTGGGAGCTGATGTCTTTATTCTGTCCTGCAGGGTCTTTGGATATGTGACTACAGCTCAGAGACTTCCTTTCCTCACTACAGCTGGGTGTATTTTTCACAGAGCTGGTACAGTTTTGGGAAACTTCAGAGCCTGATGCAGGATTATCTTCATTTCCTTCTGCACCGTCCTCTGATGAAACAGAGTAAGGGGAAGGGCTGCGTGAAGAGGAAGGGGATGAAGGCAGCGGGGAGCTGTCGGAGGAGTCGCAGTTCCGGCTGGAAGAAGCCCGGGCCGGAGACTGGGAGCACTGAATGACGGAGGGCCTTTCTTTATCCTCAGTGTGAGGATTCAGCGGCAAGTTAAGGCTCGCCTGAGCCATCCGCTTTTTTTTCTCCAGAGGAGAGATGACCTCTCCGGCAGCAGACGGGATATGAGCAGTCCACGTGCTCGCTGTGGGGACCTGGACAAGGTGGGCGTAGACAGAAGTGCAAAGACCGGTGGTGGTGGCTCTGTTTGGCAGAGAGCAGTCTGGGCGATGTCGATCAGAGGTGGGGGCCCAAAGAGCGGGGTGAGGATGCATCACTGCTTCACTTTGGCAGGCAGCCTCTGGACTTCTCTGGGGGAGCATCTATAAAATACAGGGGATGTTTTAGGACACTTTATGTGCAAATACAGATTGCTCTCCTTTTGAGACCTTTTCCTAAATAAAGTATCTTACCTCTATCTCTGAGTCCATCTCTCTATCCGACTGAGTCAGTTTCCTCTTCCTCTCAGTCTTGGTGACCTTGCCATCCAAATTTCTCTTATATGGCTTCCGCGGTTTGCTGGGAGGCAGAGGTCTGTCCTCCTCTCCTTTTATTTGTCTTTCAAAGGGCAGCACCAGCCTAAACGAAACACATCTCTGATTATGAATCCGTTGATAGAGTGCGTGATTTGACAGGTAAGTTTGAAACAAAATGACGCTCACTTCTCGTAGTGTCTGCGAGTGCAAGTAGCAGCGCTGGTGCTGCCTGGGCTTCCTCCCAGCTCATCATACACTTTCTTCCAAAGACGCCGTGCTGTCACCTGTTGGATAACACAGTGTGAGGAAAAAGTGCATATGTAGCAACACACGTCTGTAATGGTTACAATAACCTTTCATTTAAATGTAAGAGAAGTAGGAGACTCAGTGGCTCATCACTCCAGGTACCCTACAAACTGAAAGGCTGCCTAACTTGTGACTGCCACCTGAGGGAACAAATCATAATTCATGATATATTGCCTTGTTATTTCTTTGTGCAGTTTTATACAGTAAGCGTGGATATAGGAAGTTCTTCCATTTGGAAGAAACTGTGGTGATCAGATATTGTTTGAAGCTTGAACTTATCTTATACCTATATTTGTATTACTCTTAATTTAAATGTTTCACTTCTTTTATTGAAATGTGTTTAAATGTTGTTGTGCACAGGGGATGTTTTGGCCCAAGGTCTTCTCTACTCCTTGAGTAAATGAGAAGTCTGCTGGTTTTCACACTTTCCTTTTTAAAAGTAAGTAGGCGGCTTATGTTGTGTTTTACACCCTACGACACAGAGGCAGCAGTGATGGTGGTGGTGAGGGTCAACCCCGTTTAGAGCCCCAGCCTCGCTTTAGTGCGATTTCAACACGAGCTGCACGCTCAGATCTTGTCCCACGGTGTCAACATCAAAGACAACAGAGCAAACGAGAGCACGAGAGCAAAATGTCCTCCAGTGTGGTAAAAACCACCATGTTACAGCACCTGACCTATAGCTCATTTTCCACTTAGAAACCTGTAAACACACCGGTCAAAGGACTATGAACTATAGTCAAGTCAAGAACTTGTACTCACTGAATCATAACCCCCAAGTTTCTCAACAGCTTTGAAGATCCTCCAAAGATTAACTGGGGGAAAAAGACACACATGAGAACTTAATTGTTATTCAAAGGCCATGTGAATAATGTGTTCATTCAACATCAAGCACTGTGCTAATGAGCATCAACTCACTCTGTTTGAAGCCCAGATGTGGGATCCTTTCTATAGGAGTACCTCTGTCCTTCATAAAAGAGTGCAGACTTGATACGAATGCCTTCTCCTCCATTAGCACTAGCTTGGGCCTCGCTTCTTCTTCTTCACATTCAGTCATAGAGTCATAGAGGATCTCAATGACAGAGGGAGAAGCCTAGTGTGGAGAGAAACAGGTGCATTAGAGAAGACGTGTGAAATGTTTTGCATGGAAATCAAGTTGCTCAATATGACATGATCCTCTGCACTGATATAGAAACCTGTCTTACAGAGGTGGGAAAGAAGACACACAGAGTCATCTCATGGGATGACAAATGTTAAAATGAAACATCAAAATCAGAGAGTAGGGTTCTACCGCTACTTTCAATAGATAACCGCTACACATCCTGTCTGGAGAGAAAGCAGCAGACTTGTGGGGTTTTTGGTCTAGAGTTGTCAGTCGCCGGTATCACAAACGTCACTTTGAAAAACAAGCATAAATCCAAAAGAATGTTTTATATATTGAAGTGTTTTAAACAAACTTTGAATAAAGTTGCTGCTTTGCATTTCTAAGTAATAACTGTCTGCACGTTTGCTTTATTTCTGCGGAACGAGTTCAATTAACAGGGTGGAGGATTTTAAGATACCAAGAAATTAGAAGTATCAAGTGTTACAACTACCCAGAAGTTCAGTGTAAGAAATTGACAATGTCACTATTTGTGGTTTGCAAGAAAGGAGAAATGAAACAGTGAAGACAAGCAGAATCAAAATCAGCCGTTAGAAAGGTTTCAAGACGAGAAGTATAAAACATTAAAGTATTAAGAAGTGAAACTGTTGATGAAGATGATACAGTGTCTGAATATTTAACACAATTATGTTGTTGTTGTACAGCTTTAAAAGTTTGATTTGGGGGATTGTGCTTTTAAGTTATCTCCTTAAAAAAACTCAAGCGTATTGTTTTTTGATGGGTGTATACAGTGTGTGGTGTAGATAAATGGTAGTTGTCAGTTTTTTTACTGCAACAATATTATTCCCACAGCTCAAATACTCACTTCTGTTATTTCATGCCGATATTTAAATGTGAAATCTCACATTGCGTGTTGTATCGATCGATTTCAATAGATTGGAAGTCAAAAGAGGCCACAATGGACAGTGTCAGTATCTCACTTTGAATCAGCATACGGAGAAGCGGCTTTATTTCTGTAGCAGTCATTGTTCAACAAATCAGCTTGACGTGGTTTCATATTGAATAAAGTTCCTCTATGTGGTTCCTGGTTCCGAGAAGTAGGCCTCCAGAGTGAGTAATAGTGAAGGTGCATGCCTCTAACCAAGACTACCCGGACTGAGTCACAGTTCAGCGGCTCCACAATGCTGTTCCCAGCCAACAGCTCTGACTTTCCACTTCTATATCACCTGCTTTTCCCACTGCAGATATTAGGTTTCTACTCAAAATGTCTCAAAATCATATTTGATACATTTTAATTGTCTTGATTGAATGATAAACATGGAACAAAATTATATTTGCACCCGCATCTAAAATAATGAGAAGTGCGTATACGTTAAAATTGTCAATTTTTGCATTTTCTTGCATAAAATTCCCCGGTATTCAGTAACTTTCAGTCGCTGTTTTCAGATCTGATTCACAAAACTATGAGGCTCATGCATTCACGGTTGCCAACAGGAAACGTCTGCACTCGAAGCCACACACACTGTAGACCCTTTGCTGCAGATCTCAACACCAGAGTACGAATATCATTGAGTTCAGTTGATTTCCACTCGATACATTTATTTGGAAAACTGCGTGGGTGATGTTGATGTCAATGTGTCGATGTGTGATTCTCACAATGATTGTCAGTGGCGTGCTGTATTGATGCTATCGGCAGGCCACAAAAACCACCATGCTTTCAACTAACATCAGCCTTGGAAATGTGATGAGCTAATTTGTGTTTCTCATATTGTACCTCTCATTTCACTTACCAGAATACTGGCTTTGTGAAGACCTCCGGCAGTTTCTGTATGTGCAATGAAAATATTGTGGTGTGTCTCATGGGGCGAGATGTGCGTGCGTTTCATGGCCCTCAAAGCAGAATCACATATTCCTTGTTACTCATTTCACAATAAGCCATCAAGATGAAACAACTGTACTCACACAATCAGCACTTGAAAAAAAATTGGCCACTCTCTAAAATTTACTTAAAAAAAAGAAAATGAAAACACAGCTCACTCTGAGCAGTCATGTCTGTAGTCACTGATTAACTATAACGGATGGAAATTGCCCAGACTGCTGCCAGAAGGCCAACTGACATTTAATCAGCAGTGACTGAAGTTAGTACCTGGTTCTCTGTCCCCTGCTCTTCGTCGCTGGCTGCTGTTTGTTGTGATGTCTCACTCTGGTCCTCTTGCGCTTCACGAGACAACACAGCAGGGACAAAGGCATTTAGCATTTAACTCCAAAAGACCATTGTGAATTTGATTTACAAAGAACCACAGTCAAGGAAGCAAGCGTTTAAAAGAAATATTGGTAAACGTTCCACGTTGCAGAAACATTAACAGGTTAAAAAAAGTATTAAAGCAGAACGTCATCACTGCTGGGAATGTAGTCGTTTCATGTAATTTATGCAATGGTCAGATGATTGATCAGCACAAAAACTAGAAATCTGTGGACCATATTGTGAGTCTGATATAAAACCACAGTTTGCAAAACCACTTCCTGCTCATGAACATAACCACTTTTATGCTGCACTGTATGATATTGTAATACATAAACTACAATAATTGGCAACGGTGAGATAGTCTAAATCCATAAACTGCAACATACATAAAACATAATAATACGATTGGTACTAAAATATGAGATATTGAGAAACATTGAGCATTTTATTGTCATGCTTCATGCTTCTCTCAATATTAGGACCGTATTAATGCATTTTATGAGGGAACGGGAAATTAAAGACCACAAGCAATGAAATGTGATTCTTCACAAACTGTCAGCTCCAAAGCTCTTATAGCCCTCCACCCACAGTCATATTGTGTGCAAAACCAATATGCTTCTCTTTTGAGATCACTTATTTCCTGTGCTGTGGCTTGAACCTTTAATTCTGCTTTCAGTAGCCTCTGACTACTCCATTTCCTGTGTTGAGGAAATGTTTTTGTTATACTCTATCATTTGTCCGTGCTGTTAATTTTCATGGTTTTGTCTCTTTACCAATTAACAAATGCATTAGCTCCGGTTTTCACCAGATATTGATGTCAGTCAGAATATTGTGATAGATTCATTATAAATTCCTGAGGCAGTATATGATTTTCTAAATCAAATGAGTTGGTTTATTTCACAAATGAATGTATTCACATTACTTCTGCAAAAAAAGAGACCTGGTACAGTTTTTCATATATTGTTTAAAGAAGGTAATTTAATGTTATGAAGTGTAAATATTTATCAAGACCACTATCCAAAACTATACAGTATTTAATTGCTTGCAGGAAATACATAAGGCAGTACAACAAACAATAAAAGTCCTTCTTACCCATTTCCAGAAGTTGTCTTCTAGTCTCTGGCTTGACAGAGTTTTGTGACAGTAATTCATGCGGCGCCCTCTTCAACTTCACACCACAAAACAGGAAGGTGTCTCCACAAAACAGTTTCATTGGTTGTACTGTTTGCATCGCAGCAAATAAGTCTGGGAAACTGAGTTCTTTTCTTCGTCACTCAAGTCTCACAATGTCTGTTCTCTATTTCATCACCTGAATTTCAGACAAAAAACAACAACGTCTGTGTTCAATTATTTGTTCTTTGTCTCCAGTTTCAACATAATCTGATGCTCTGCTAAATAAGTAGTTTATTTCTTATTTCCAGATAATTAAATATGAGGAAATGAAGTTGTCGTCTTATGTTTCCAATGTTGTTAGCAGTACATTGAACTGTAAATGTCATTACTGTTTTTTCATTACTATTTTTCAGATGAGACTAAAAATGTCTTTATAGACTTTATAGTAATTCAACAAAGTTTGTGCTACAATGATTTCAGCCTGGTCACCTTCAGTGTGTAGACTGGACTCAAATCCACCAAAATAGCTGAATTTAGGGAAGTGAAAGAAACATTCAACTGATGCCCAAATGAAGGTTTAAAAGTGTGTAAATGTATAACATATTCCAGACGTATACATCGTTAAAACAATGTATTTTAAGATCTTATTCTCAAAAAAAGGAAGCAAGGCTGTCCCACTTACTGCCAATGCACATCATTTCTGATTAGGCATCAAATATTTCTTGGAGCTGGCTAATTACTTATAATTAGCTTTGTAACACATAAGGGGATTCCAAATCAAATGCTACAGTTTCGTTTTCATAAATAAATGTGTGTTGTTAGTTCAGCACGGAAATTAATATTGATTTTAGATGTACGTGTAATAATTGTGTGATAATGTGTGTAAAGGGAGAAACATTTCCTGCTGTTAAAAACATCTTCTGAAGTGGTATAACACAAAGCATTGAATACAACGAGTAAGCATAGTTTGAAAACGTCTTGTTTCCTTACTTTATTATGAGTTTGTGATGTCACAGTGTCCTGGAGTCCCTGCATTAAGGTGAGGAGATAAACCACTGGTTACTCTTTCATTTGTACTTAAGTGTATACATATTGGTTGCCATTAAGTGCATCATATAATTTAAAATTAAATCCAAATTGTAGTAAATAAAGCTGCTGCTGTGCTAACCTAAAAGCACCAAAATAGAAAAATTTTGCACTGCAATGGCATTAGCGTAAAAAGCGCTTTAAAGTAGTCACACACAAGCATGTAGTTTTGACTCATTACAGCTAAAAGCTGAGTAAACACATACTCTCAAAGCTTTTTGAGAGTATGTCAAAGTTTTGAGACTGGCTGGTAGCTTCAGGGATTACAGACCTTACATTTTAAGGAAGGGGTGAGGACCTACTTCTTTAAAATGGTTCCTACTGGCAATTGCCTAAAAGATATTGGCTAAAAATAAAATGTGAGACAATGCAGAAGCAGCTTTTTTTTTAGTAGAGATGAGTGGTAAGAAAACAATCAGCTATTTCTCTACTCCCTGTTATGAGTCAAAGGGAGTCATCTCAAGATGTTATGTTCCTTATGGCCATGTGGACAGCACCAAGGTCAAGTTACTTTCCTCAGGATTTCATGTTTGATTAAAGAAGACAGTTGCTCTAATATTTTTTTTTTTTACATTTTTCAGGTATTTTCTCTGGTCACATTAAAATACTACTGTATTTTCCCTCCATTTTCCTTTGTCAGCCCCACACTCAATAAAGTGACACGATCTTGTGATAAAAACACTGACGGATGATGAAGCCGCACTCGACACGATCCACATTTCCTCCCCATGTTTTTGATCTAGTTAAAAGGGGATGCCCTATTTCCCCATCTGTTGCGGATAGAGTATGACATTTCAAAATGATTAACATTTAAATGTCAAAATAACCAAATATCTACAAACTGTCCAAATCTCAAGAGGGATTTTTTTGGTTTGAAAGACACAAAACAAGTTTTTGTTTTGCTTTTTGGGTTTCTGCACTAGGCGCGCTGCAAAAATGGAAGAGGTGTGATAGTAAGCTGTTTATGTCCCCACACCTCCCCTATGAATATAAGATGTAGATGTAAAATATAGGAATACAAAATTCCATCTCGATTAGATATCTGATTCTTATAGACGCAGTGAGAAGTGAGACTTCATGGGGCAAGACTGATCTAATGCAGAAATAAAAAAACAACTTGTGTGTGGTGATATTTGAACTACAATAACACATTTACAGTTTATGTCTTACATGAGGCTTTATAGGAAATGTATTTAAATATTTAATTGAGAGTGTTTTGTAGAACTCTTGTGATCAATTCTATCTCCTGCAGCCGACAACAAATGTAGAGACGGATGAGCAAAAACATGGGTTATAAGATCGAGAAAATCCCCAGCTATTCATTTCAGACTTTCACTGAGATAAACATGAGGTTGAGATGAGGGCAGCGCAATGTAAATGACAACGTGTGGAGAAAATATTGTGAATTCAACACACAAAAGATTTCCTGTCTGAAGTGAGTCACTATCCTGGGAACAATCTGCAGATGTTGTGAAAAGTGGCGAGCATGATTCCAGTCATGGTGAGAAACGGTTATTAGCAGAATGAGGTTTTTCCCAGAATAAATGGGTTTAAAGACGCACCCTGTTGTTTTAGGGATAAGTAGAAACTAACAGAAGTATATCTGCGATCATTAAAAGCAGAGGTGTAAGGCGTAAATAGTGAGAGTGAATATTTTCTATATGCACGTGGAGTTTCTAGAGGGCGGAGGTTTATGTGGATATTTGTATAGGTTGATTCATTTAGTTACGAGCCTAATATCAAATTACATTTAAAGTCTAAAATTGATACAGGATGAAATTGAATATTTGGGAACTATTAGATGGATGGGTGTCAAAATGCATGGACTTTAATGAAACACTACTTAAGGCTAATTTCAGTTTGTTTCTTCTTGAGTAATATCCAGCAGAAAAGTGTGATTTGCACAATAAAAGATTAGCAATTGATAGCAAATGTCTTAAACACACAGTGAAAATCCAACATAACATCTCCGATTACAGATGGAGTTAAGACTGAATAAAGAAATATATTGTAAATATATATTTTATAGTTTTATGTCATGTATTCATTTAAAATAGTTGGAACACATATTTTGCCATTCAGCCTAACAAAGATTTAAATGAAGGATGTGGGAGACAAAATCAGATTTTTCGTGTGAAAATGAAACCTATGCATTAGAGGTGAATTCCCCAGCTGGTGCCTCATTCCAGGAAACGGATCGTAGCGCACATACTGCGTCTGTGTATACGTCTGAGTTCCTGTTAGACCTCTGAAAATCCCTAAAGGTTCGCCGTGTTATTTCAAGCTTTTCTAAAAATGAATGCTGCCTACGATACGCTCAGCCCATCTGAAAAGATGTGACAACACGACTTTGGTTATTTATTTTATTATGAAGAATGTCTGTGCATTACAATAGACTCTGGAAAAACAAACAATAATGCAATGGATACATGATGCCCTTTTCTACTCATAATTCATTTCTCCTTTTATGGACTGACCTCAAAGCTTAAAAGAGCAAGAATTTTGTTCCATGATAAAAAACAGTGAACATAGAAATTTTCATTTAATATGTCACTGCATTCACTTCCCGTTGTAATCGCACCGCAACAGCACAAAGTAATTAATAGAGATCTGTAACGCACTCAAAATCAACCTCAGACCAGCGAGATCCACACAAAGAAAAATAATGCTGACTTTGTTTTCTTCTCTTTAGCTTGTCCCTGAAATGTTAAACATGTTGAAATAATCTGGTTCAGATGCCGAATGAATGAAAACCAGAAAAAGTCACAGCTAAAGGGAACTGAACCGTTTTATGCATTCCCCACTAAATCCACCCAGAGCACAGCAAACATAATCTGGTTTGTTTTAAATATCAGTACTAAACCATGGTTTGGAATTCACAAAGGATCAATCACATAAAAAAAAGGAAAGTTCAGTCTGCCAGTAAAGAAAGGCAAAAACAAGGCAAAGGATTATACTGTAGCTTGTACCGCCATCTTTGATTTTACATTTTTTTTTCCTGAAACGTACAGGAACATTTGCTACAAGTAACAACTAAATTATACCTGAAATAGAACTGAAGTCACTTTGTAAGGAATGAACAAGAAGTGTTGTTACTACTGAATTAAAGACTAAACAAAGGCTGATTTTGTACTGCATCACATTTATAGGAAAAGAGATGTAATTTGGGGGGGGAAGTGGGAGCATTGGTCCGACTTTGAGTCTTCACAATTCCCTAAACTATGCCATCAGTTGCTCACAACATCAACAATTTAATAGAATTGCTTTCATAAAAAGACGAGAGATTTCAAAAGCTTCTGGCCCACCATTACCACCCGGTCATCGGTCCATGATGTGGAGGATCGCAGCTCACTTGTTTGCGAGGACTGACTGTGTGTTGTTTTACTGCAGATGTCCTCTGGGGCTGCTGATGTGATAATATGGGGGTGTGGGTATGGGTGTGTGTGGGGTGGGGGGTGGGGGGCTTGGCCTACATAAGCTCCACGTAATTGGCTGGGAACATTCCAAAATGTCCGTCCGGACTGTAGCCTCGCCACCAGCCCTCGTCTATCATCTCGATCCCGGTGATGATGTCGTCGGGATCGAATGAGACCTCCGTGTCATCAGCTGGAGGAGAAGAGCAGTGTCTCATGAACGTCACACAACATTTTCAATAGAGATGCACCGATAGCAATTTTCTTGGTCGATTCACGATAAATAAAAAAAAAAGTCAGACTTGCACATTTTCTTTCTTTCTAAGAACTATAGTTGACAGCATACACAAATGTTTTTGTTAAGTTGCAGGACCTTCTCTCACTCAAATCTTAAAGTTGTTCCAAATGTTTTTAAGGTTGTTCATCCACAACTTATTATTGACTTGCAAGTGTTACAAATTGCGAGCTTTACGTCTTTTTCACTCACACTGAAGAACTTCCACACCGGCGACATGATGTGTGTGTGTGTGTGTGTGTGTGTGTGTGTGTGTGTGTGTGTGTGTGTGGCTGTGACGTGTGCCGCTGTGTGCTCAGAAAAATGAAGTATGAAGATCTAAGTTTCTGTGTGAAGGGGGCACATCCAATCTAAAACAGGACTTTAAGTTGCTCTTTAATATTAGTGACAGTTACTTGACTAATTAGGAATTGGTCCATTTATGGTGATTCTAAAGAAAACTCACCAGCCTGGTAGTCATACAAGGCTCTGGCACAGGTGCCTCTGTCTGGTGTCTCCTCAGCAGTCACCTCAGGAGTCACCTCAGCAGGCACCTCATAAGAGTTGCTCTCCTCCACCTGGGAATGGAATAAAGCAACATGGTGTTTCAGTGAAGCAATAGTTCATGACAGGACGTGGTACAATCACAACATATCACAGACTTCAGTGAGCTATTACTTTTATAAAAAAAGGTCATCAAGTATGGCAATGTGAAAATTCTTCTTGTAATCAATAAATAATGAAGTTAGATATAATAAAGGCCCTGCTGGGCTGGCTGCACATACAGAAGTGGTTTGCTATGGTACGTGGGCTACACAGCTAGCATATTTAGCATAGCATAGCTCCATTTCATTATCTAGCTATTTATTTACATGATTTGTATGTTGCCATTCATTGTGCGACCACTGAAACACGGTCCAGCTTCAATAGGGTGACTTTGATAACTGCTTGTAGACTTGCACTATTTGTTAGGAGGAGGTGTGTTGCTTCGCATTGGATAGGATGTTGCTACACTTTCTCAGCTATGAATCCATCAGTTGCTTGATTTGAGCTACCAGTAAGTAAACAATCACCTGAGCAGGCTCTTCACGAGGCGTCTCTTGGACGTAGGATTTGGCAGCCACTGTCTTCTCTGAAAAGACAGATTACCATCAGTATGACGTGTCGGGCTGTCTACCTACCAGCAGGTGGCAGCAGCAGCAGCTGATCCTGACAGCGCCGTTAAACTGGAGGGAATAATATGTGCTTATAACAAAATCACAAAACAATGTATATGAGAAGCAGATGGGTGGGCTGGAAAGCTGACGCTTAACACTGAGGGTGGTGTTGTGTGAAATGGGCCCCACCTTCACATTGCTCCTGGGGGGTCACCTCCTGCTCATCATACTCACACCTGGACTGTCCATCATCCACATCAGGCTCTTATCACCCAAAACACAAGCACAGACATGCATGTAGACAGGGGAACACATTCACAAGTCCACACAGGGGATTGGTGGCATGGTGCACTTACAACAAAACAATAATCTGACAGTTTCTTAGGAAACAAGAAGCACATTGAATGGAAGCATGACTCATGGTGCAATTTGTGATTATAAGGATTATGAAGATGATCACACACAGAAACAACAATGACAAATGAAGCATGGAGCTTTAAGTTAAGTAGGAGACCAAAATGTAGTGTATGCATTTTATATGTACTAGTTTGTGTGTGTGTGTGTGTGTGTGTGTGTGTGTGTGTGTGTGTGTGTGTGTGTGTGTGTGTGTGCGTGTGCGTGTGAGAGCTCACACCTGTGGCACGGACAGGAGAGGCGGAGCCTGCTGGCACAGGAGAAGCTTGGCGCTGAGGTGAACTGGCTCGCTCACTTTCATACACTGGCTTAGACAGAAAAGGGCTTTGCAGACGCCCTGAGCAGAGACACGTATGGAACCCCCAAATCATGCAAAAAAATAAAAAAATGGGCGAGAGAGAAAACATAGTGCAGACCGGTTGAACGGAAGACAAGCAGACACCATGATGGAGACACAGCGTTAAGGCATGACTATGAGACAACTAGGCAGTCTGATGGGAAGTTAAAGCTCTGAGACAAGACAGTGTCGGGAGGAAATCTCCTCTCGAAAAATCACCCGGTTTGTACTCTGCGCTAGCTGAGAGCGAGGCTATGAGAGCTTTGCAGTAATGCAGGAAGGGGGCTGTGACATTTAAAGCAAACAAAACGTATATGGAGAGGTCACTGTGTATGCACGGCTGATACCTGGCTGGGGGCTGGCAGGGGCAGCAGAGGGAACGTCCGAGTCACTGGGAGTTATTCCTCTCTCTCTCTGCTTGAACATCTCTCTGGGGTTCATAGCACGCTGAGAGATGAGAGAAGCCGCCTCCTAGAAAAGAAAAAAAAAGGAAAACAAACAATACATGCAATAAGCATTAGACAGCCGCAGGTTATTAATAATGCAGTGGGAAGTGTTGCAGAGAGAAAAACTACAGGACGGACAGATGTCGCCGTAAATGATGGCAGAGAAAGGAGAGCTCATGCAGCAAAGAGTGGAAAACAGGTGTTACATTGAGCTTCAAAGGGTTCCCATTTGATTAGAAAGACACTGGTTTGGAAATAGGCAATAAAGAGGAAAGTAGATCGGCCAGAAGAGAGCGCTTTCAGGAAAGGGGAACTCACATTGGCCTTCTCCACAGATTCACCTCTCTTGAGTGCTTTCTTCTGGGCCGCCTGGTTCTCCTCCTCCTCCCCCTCCTCCTCCTAATAATGTCGATATCAATGTTGGCACGGCTGACATTAGCTACCTTAACAAGATGTGTGCACTACCGAAACTTATTTAACGATCAACATAGTTGTAGATAAGTGGGTAGCGCTCAATGTGAAATTTCACACCGATCCACATTCGCCCTCATTTTAGCATCAGGTTTTCAACATCATGGTTTTCAACTTCACAGTTGAAAACCATTTACTCCGAGTGAAACCATGCGAGACACTCACCGAGCGCTTCTCCTGGTCTTTGCTCTCAGGGTCCTGCTGCTGCTGGTACTGCCTATTTAGAAGACGAGAAGAAACTTTGTAATTTGAACCCTTTAATTAAGCGATACTTCATCACGGTGTTACCCGGTGTGCATTTCCTTCAGCTTCTACCTACTTTTGTTGGTCGATTATAGTGGCCCTCTCCTTGTCCCTTTGGTCCCTCTGCACTGTCTCCTTGGCCTCTCGGTCTTTCGTCTCCTTATCCAGGTGCTGGCGCTGATCGTCCGCCTTGCGCCGCTCCTCCACGCGTCGTTTCTCCTCTTCTTTCTAAAAAGCCAAGTCAGGCAGCAAGGTCAGCGACGGGGGGTTTGGCATCTTGCAAATATTACAGCCATTATTTCGCAATAGTTTATCTAACAAAACTGAAAGGCACCGAGCACTGCTTTCTGGGTGCATTTGTGACAGGTGTGGTGATGAGCCAAAACTGCAGACAAAGGACCAAGTTACAAGAGCGCTTTTGCTGACTTACATTCGTGATGGATAAAAAACTGCCTGCCTTGTATTTTTATAGTCTTTTAAAAGAAATGGAAAGATGTGCCAAATGTTTAAAAACTGCAAACTCGTGCAATATTAAGAGTTTTTGCAATTTCAATAAGTCAATGACTCAAAAACATTTCTATATAACTTTTTCTTTTTTTTTTTAAAGGTACTTTTGACACAGAGGTGAAGTTGAAGTCTGCAGCAGCTTAATGCTTTATAAGTTCAGGAGCCTACCTCTGCTTGAGCCCAGAAGTTGCCCTTGTTGGTCTTTTTGATTTCGGACATGGCGTTGGTCTTCTGGTACACCGAGCCCTACATGAAGGAAACGACAACTTGATACCATTGTGTAAACACTTTTACATTCTAAAAAGAAAAACTAAATACAGTGGGATCCAACTATGAGAACCGTTTGTCAGCATATTTAACCTAATTCATCTCTTTGCTTTGTTCATCATTATTCAGTCTTCATCGTCGTTATTCATTAACTGGAGAAAAACGTTAACGTTTATCTTCTCTCTAACTGATGTCACACCAGACATTTGGTTAAAATATTCACACACAGTGTGTCTAATATATATATATATATATATATAGTGCGAGTTGTTTTGATCTTTTAATAACTATCAGATATGAACCAATGGTTGCTTTCTTTTGTGTAGAGAAATCTGTGGTAGGCCAGCATTTTCCAGGTTTTCTCCATTGGAGAGTTTGTTTGTTGAAGCTTGTTTCCAGTGCTGGTTGAGTGTGTATTGGTAGTCATAACAAAGAGAAGTAAAAACAAACATTTCAAATGTATCCATGTCTTGAGATTAAGGAGCCTAGTTAAGATCTAACCCTCTGCTTATCTTTCTAGCATGGAAACATAAGCGAACAGGAGGGCACAAGGCAGGAACTGCATACCACAGGACCCTGAGGGCCGCTGTCCTGGAAGCGGCTGGAAGATTCTTTGTGGAAGTTGTAGTTGGCGCCGGAGGCTTTGGCCACCTTTTGCATGATCACCTCGGGCTCCACGTCATCTTCTGCTCTGGCGTTTATTGTGACATGGGCCCCCTGAAACACCATTCAATACAAGTTCATTTTAATGCTCGCACAAACAAGAGAAACACCTACAGTTGTTATCTTGATTTATGCATGCGCCACCCGATCGTGTGCCGTTTGCTGATATGATATGAAGGACGCTGACAGCCCATGATTTCTTTGTGTTTAGTCTAGCTCAAAACCATCATTAACATGCAGACTGGCATACATATAACCTTATCTGCAAACATAAACAGATAGTAGTAGAAATTAAAATGCATATTTGAAAAATAAGACTCAAATATTGGTGCAATGTTACCCTAAGGAAAGTGGCCATGGAGCTGACATGGTTTGCACATAATCCTTTCCTGGCGTCCTTCACTCCTTCTCCAGTCTGAAACACAAAGAATGACTCTTCAAGTTCCAGGAGGGACACTTCAAAGAAGACAAACAAATGTACAATAGTTAAGTGTAGCACAAACCCAGTTGATGAGGACATATTTAGGCAGGCCAGAATTTGGATCCTGGACCCGGCAGAAAGCATACATCACTTTTCCACTGTTCATCTCTTCAACCAACTCCTCCAGTCCTCCATCTGACAAATAAACAGTGTGGAAAAGTCAAACGGCTGCTGTGGTTGGTTGTGTAACCGTGGGCATTTTTTCTTCTAACAAATTACGGGGTGAGAAAGCAGCGACAAGCACTCCTTTTGTGCTGACGTTTCAGTACTGCGTTCTGTACTGAAATGTTGACAGTGAAATTCCTGCACACATTTGATAATATCGTGTTGAGACCATAAGACCCTGTTAACAATATCTACTCAGTTACTCACCTCCCTTTCCTGCCAGGCGGATATCATTACTGTTCCCCTCGTAGGTGAACAAGGCCCTGTGAAAAACAGGATTAAGGATATTAAAATACCAGCTAAACGGCTCACACTGAGACAGACAAGAGTTTCGTTCCAGAGGTTGATGTGCAACATTTGATACTAAACCAAACAATGGATTTTATTGCAACATCACCCCTAAGCTAAGCCCTATTCCAACAGGATACATTTTACACAAGTATGGTAGTGTCAATACAATACTGCTGCCATTTTAAAACCAATTAAAATCAGCCATGTTAGAAATGTTTACAGGTTATGGGTAAATTTGTTGTTTCAGTAAATTTACAATTTAATCTATGGCCTTTATTGTTGTATTACTGTACCGGGTAATATAACAGCCAGTAATATAGTCAGGGTTTGCCTGGGCCTCTCCATTTATTTTAGGGCGTCTGCTGTTTTCCCTTTCCTTCTGTTTCTTGTATGGTCTCGTTTGGGTATATGTGTGTGTGTGTGTGTGTGTGTGTGTGTGTGTGTAAAGTAAATTCTCTCCTGCTGCCAATCAACCTGCATACCTGAGACCCATCAAGCTCCTGCTGTACATCTATCTCAGCTCTACACTCCAATCCTTGCCAGAATGTTCAACGTGGTACTAACGCTACAGCCACAACAACAGTTTGGTCTGAACTCAGTTAATCTTGCATCTTCCTGTGTCCCAGGTTACAACGTCACACAATTGTAGTCAGAACTGACTATTAGAGGATGAGGGGGGGGGATACAACTATAATTTGATATAGAGCTGAAACAACTAGGTCAGTGCCATGAAGTTAATATGCAACAATTTAAATAATTGATTATCATTTCAGGGATTTTTCCAAGCAAAAATATCCTAAATCTGTATGGATTTAATGCTTTTCTTTATTGTGAATGATTGGAAACTGAATGTCTAATATTGGCATTTTTCAAAACAACTGTTCCATCTGAAAATAATCTGGAGATGAATTGATGAAGAACGTCTTTATTTGCAGCTCTAATTCAATAGCAAACAATTATGGTTGCAAATAATATTCCAGGCCTTATTAAATAGAAAACCATAGATGCTCTGGTTTTGCCTCAGTACTACACAGACGAATCGTCATTTGGCCTCATCTCATACAGAAACTTATGAGATCTGTTTTGTATTATTGTCATGCAGCCAGGTGATAGGACTACATTGTAATTGACATGATAATTACTTTAGAAATAACTATAGAAACAGCAAGGTGGCTGTCCAAATCACAGCCTAAAAAGAGACCACTTTTAGGGCTGGATATATGGCCAGCAGGATTCCCTGGGCAAATGCTCCTTGCGATTAATGAATTCAGGTCATCGTTAAACACTGTCGCTGTCTTCAACAGGTATGGTTTCAACCTCAAAGCAACACACACACACTTCTGTAACGTGAGGTAGACGAGGAAGTTACACTAAGAGGAAGTTCCTGGATTTGACTTTCACATGTTGGCCTTATTTAACTTCTGATATCTTACCAGGAAGTGGGTGAAGGTAGCCATCACCCTTTTCATCCAATTTCATGACAAACTCATACAAATATTTTAATAAAAGACATGCAAGACATGACTTAGATTAGCTGTTTAGCCCGTTGGTTGGTCAGTGTACCTAGCTGATTAACAATGTTACTAGCTACCGTTAGGTTACCGTTAACTTAACGTTACTTGACAAAACAGCTCACTGCTAACACTGAAGCTAACATAACGCCTCCTACAACACGCGCTAGTGCTGTTTTTGAAAAGACTGCTCCTTACCAGTTGGTGTTGGATTTTTCATCTACCACTTCTTTGAATGCAGATGTTAATGCGGTGCCATTTTTGCTGAGATTAACTGCCATCGTTGTGCGGAGTACAGCTAGCCAGCTAGCTATCCGGGATGCGCCCTTCCTATTGGGAGGAGTGTCGATGACGCTGACTTTCAGCTGTGCAGCGATGGACTAGTTGTAGCTAGTGGCTACATGTTAGCCACGGAGTCCTGCATATTGTGTAGCGGGACACTCCGCCAGCACGGAGCTAGTTTGCATTTGTTTAATTGAACTCTACCATGCATCTGTGCAGTACAATTTCCGAATAATTATTTAGATTGTACAACATTCTCACTTTAGTAAAGTGAGAAATAAATAAATACCGGTCTGTACAAAGATGATGCTGTCTGCACCGCACAAACCCCGCTTGAGAGCTCACTGAATCAAACGCACCCTAGAGCAGTGTGCAGATGTACGGCGGAGTAAAATGAGGGGAAACTTTGTAAGTGGAGAACAAAATCAGTACACGTAGCTGTACGATATTCGCATAACCTTTAGCTTATTGATAAGTGTCTCTGGTTATTTCTGGTCATCCACTCCACCTTCAATACCATCGATGCTCAGCTGGTTGTGACTCATACTGCTGTTAGTTATTACATCATAAAGACACACAAAAATGACTGCAGACAACGGTAAACCAAGATGAGCTTTATTTATATGTTATGACAAGGTCAATAGTTATCTTGTGTAGGCTATGTGAGGACAAGTGGACGTTCATGGTGGCATTTCAAGCAGACATATTCCAAATTTTGAGATGCATGAAGGCTGGTCCTGCTGTCAAGAGAAAGCCAGGCTGTCATTTTCAACAAAAATATTGTTACTGTTCAAGCAGGTTTCCATGTCTTTTGATGAAATGAATCACCCATTTGGGGGATACAGCCCTGATAGCAAATTTACAGTTCATGACAATGTTGTCTATATATATATACAAAATGAGGGTTAAGGCTAAAATTTTAGTCAGAGGTGTTAGGCAGATGAATTGTAACGAAATCCCTGATATCTGGCAAATGGCTGTGAGAAGGTTCACCAGAGTGCAAAGCATGCCAAGCTGCCTATATAAACTCTATTGAGCACACTGGACAAAGGAAGTCAACGCCGCACCACTCGCATGAAGAATTGAGGCTGCATTCATTGGTACAGTTGGAAGATACTCTGCTCTCAAATAAATAGCCAGACGAACAATGCACACAAAGTTTGAACTAGTACTATTAAGCAAGTCATTTTCAATTGTGGTCTGGTTGCAAAAAAAAAGGACTTTCACTGCATTTTGAGGATATATTTTCAAAACCTTTTAGCGTATACTGTATTTTCAAAATTACTTTTTTTTGATACTTTTCTCTACAGCAGCTGACAATGATGAAAATTTGGTGCCTGAACCATGGTGTTAATTCTACAATCAAAGCTTCTAAAATGTTCATGCTTTAGTATGGACCTATCTGGGTGACTCCACTCAATAATGCCTCAAAAGCTAAATTTCTTCCCCTTTATATCAAACAATTCCCTTTATATTGGCAGCATCAGCACATTATGAGCTGTGACTAAAAGAAAAAAAAGAAAGAGGAAAAAAGAACAAAATCATAGCATTTCCTAACTATTTTACCCAACAGCCACAATGAATTATATTAAAACCAATATTACATTATGACACATCACAATCTTGTTCAATTCTGGTGACATGAATGCAAATGAAATTACCTATCACTAAAGCTTTCAAAGGTACAATACAAAAGGTCACCAATGTTTCAACGAGACAAACTGTTGTACTGCCAGTGTGGATCGTTAATCCCAAAACAAACCTTTGTAGACCAGACTACAAATGCTGACAATCTTCACATCACTTGATGTTTAAAGCAGATGAAATTGTCATGAAAACTGTATCTCTTCACCTCAAGTAACAAGATGCACATGATTTGATATGACTAGGTTCTGAAAAATGCCACGTCTGTTTAAGTTCTTATGTGGAGTATAACTGGCACCAGCTGTAACCAAAAAGAGTAGCATGTCCATGAGTAACAGCATCGTTTAAAAGCTGCTCACATCCAAATGTTGCTAAAAAAAAAAATTAATGAAGATGGAAACGAAAAGAACTTGAGAGGGATAATGAAAAAGCCCTCTCAGAGACAAAATGACTACTTTTGGGATCGCATTTTTTTGTGCAACAGAGACCGTCGGGGCCTATATGCATAAAGAACTTCAGGAGTGTGAATCCGTCTTTCATCATTTTGTCTCTTCAGGGTGAGCTTTTTCTTGTATATGAACAAACCAGTGAACTTAGATCAGTACAATTTTAAGAAGCCCGATGATAAGGGACCTGGTCATTTTTCTCACAATGGGTCACTGCATGTAAAGGCTGATGATTTGGTTTGATACCTGAGTAACTGTACTGAGGTGGCACACAGCTCAGCTATATGCCAAAGAGTAGCCATGTTCATAGCTAAACAAGTAATAAGTCAAACACTAGTATTGTGTGCACTGGGGATACCAGCCATCGGTGTTATACAGGATAGAAGGGCAATGACCGCATGTGTGAGAAAAATGGGAGTTGACATTCGCCTCAACAGTGTCCTCAAAACCACTAAATACTATTGCAATTTAAAATGCAGTGTGGGTGATAAGAGACCAATCCTTCTTTGCATCTTTCACATTGTTACGGGGTAGAGACAGTATGAGCCAACAGATCAGCTGCTGGTGATGGTACTGCACCATTTTGAGTTGAACAGGGAACATTCTGCCTCAATTGCACATATACCAAAAATCATAACACAGAAAGGCCACTAAATACATGGAAATACAGCAATAACAAGACATCCAGTGGGACACAGACAGTACCTCTGAAAATGAAGGGAGAGCCAATCTCCAAAAACAAATCAAACATTTTGCTTCAGAACAGCACAACAATATGACTCATTGACAGTGAAAATGATGAGTATGAATAGCAACAACAATAGTGAAAATCACAATAGCGGGAGTAACAGTTTAAAGTCTGAGTGTGGCGGTATGGACTGTGAAGAGTTTCCGGTATTCCATATGGGAGTGCTTTAAGGAGCCCATCAGGTCCTGCTCAGCAGATTCACACAAGTCATGAAGGACAGCACATGGTAGCAGCTCAGCACATGGAAAGCCAGGTGGCACTGTACCTCATTGTATCACTTCCTCCTCCTCATCCTCATCATCACCTCTGTTGCTCATTTGCCTCAAGTTACAAATCAAACGTGTTTCTTTTCTTCTCTATTTTGATCTCCCTGGCATTTTCACATTGCATACTTGTGTGTCCATTCTCTTGCTGATTTGTTGTACCTGTAAAATACATGCAAAGTTTGGAAAAAGGTTTCAGGTGACCTAGAAAACTGAGAACGTAATCTCCAAAAAAATAATAGGACAGTAATGACAGTGATCAAAGCTGAGAGACGTCATTCATGTTTTACACTCACCTTTCCCTGTCAGCCTTGTACGTATGGGCGATCTCTGGTACCAGTGGGTCGTCCGGGTTTGGATCACAAAGAAGAGAGCAGATAGACAATAATACTGTGGAAGAGTGAATCAAAAAGTAATTAGATTACATTAACAGAAACCCAATGTGACAATGACAGTGGATTTATTGGCTACTCTTAATACCAGCACAGCCATGTGTGATTCTGACTTTGGATATTCATCACAATCGGGCAAAGTAATATTGATCAAATGGAATATCGATATATACACACACACGGCCAAATACCGTATAATATAACTGATCATGTTTGTGCCTCGAGAATAATGATCAAATAATTAAAAGGCACAGAGTTATTCACTCATACTGTAATTTGTATGTATCCTATAAGACATCATTTTAAATTGAAAAGTTGATCAGAACTTAATTTGTTACAGGATTCCATTTGTTCTGACTTGACCTTTCTTTATCTCATAGACCTGGTTTGACATTTCACATGAGCCTGGAAAACGTTTCCACATGATGCCTGCTATGAATGGGCAGTATTCAGAATCAGGAGTGATCCATACAATGCACTTAAAGGTAAGTGGTCTTTGGATGTTGCAATGACGCAAGAAGTCCAATTTTCTGCCATTTACACTTACAGTATTTTAGCACTGGGGAAGAACACTAAACACCAGCTGACGGCATACAAGAGCTTTGGACTTCAGTCAGAGTACTGAAGCTGAAAGGTAATCAAGATTGTGACACTTAATGGTCCAAAAAAGAATCAAAGGTATAATTTTACCTGAAAATGTAACATTCTTTCGACAAAATGGCAATTTTATAGTCAGGTTTCATAGTCAGGACTTCACCTGTCTCACCAAATAGCAGTGATGTATTCTCAACTGTTCTTTATGAATCTTTAAGCGGTAAAATTTTAGATATTTCAAATGTACGCTGAATGTTTGCCGTTTTGCCCCCCTGTGCAAAGTGATTGTGGTCACTTTCACATCCTCTAAAACCCTTCTACAAGTGGACATGTTGACTTGTAAAACTGAATTGTAGCTAATAACATTAAAGGTGTAATATCCACGATTCAGAGCATTAATATAGCAGCAAAAAGCTACTTGCAATGAAAAGATATAGTGGAGTAGTTGCTCTACCTGTGTGTGTGTTGGTATTTGCATCTCTCTGTCAGCACTTTTGCTGTAGTTTGCACTGTTGCGAGGCAATAGAAACGCTCCCAATCTCGTATATTGTACCTCTAATACGGCTTGCATCACATTCAGCTGTGACAAGAGTCGGGGCCCTAGTGCTGTGTGTGTGTGTGCTGGCTAGTGCTAGCCAACATTCACCACTGTTTTAACAAATACAAATGTCAATACGCTAATATGAATGCTGTATTATCACTTACCTTTTGATACTGTAAGTGCAGGTGACCATTGTGATCTCAGTATATCCAGACAAATACTTCCATTGCTGTTGATATTAGGGTGGTAAATTTTTGTTGTGAATGCAACCTGTGACAAATCGGAAAAAAACAATGTTGTAATGATCCAGTGAAGCCAATTACCATTTATCACACTACAATAAATGACTGAGAAGTGAGTTGAAACATGTGATGCATGAGACATAGACCCACTCACTTTGGGTGGTTTGAAGGGGTAATCTGTCGGGAAGTGAATGGTGAGGAAAAACACTCCGCTCTGATAAGGGCTGTCACTCTATTGATATAAAAATAAAAACGAGACAAGTTAGTCGACAGACAATGTAATTGTTTTTGTAATATTTAAATCATTATTATTCCATTGGTTTTAGCTACAGTTTCACTTACCGGACCCATTATGGTTGCCTGCCAATGAAACACTGGGGAAAAGATGTATAATGCATTTAGCATATATATATATATATATATATGGATGCAACATTCTTAAGCACAATGACGCACACAATACACTTCTGTTGTAATCTCAAAGAGATGATGTATAGATAGAAATAAGGTATTACATTCAGGCAAACACTGATGCAGCAATTTCCTCACTACTTACAATCTTCCCCAACTGGTCCAGCAGAGCACTGAGCAGGTGGGTCCTTCTGCAGGTCAGACAGCTCCTAAAGACACGACAATCACATAATGAATGAGCCTTGAATCTATTAGTCAGTTGATGTATTGGGCTCTCTGCAGGGAAATAGCATACACTTTAAGTTAGGTTTGAAAACAGAGTGGTAGTTTAATTTTTATTTATATTGTGTACATGTGGGTACACAATAAAATATGATGACACTTGAGCCTCATCATTAGGGCAATGTACTATAATAATAATAATAACAACATAATTGTACCAACATTTATAAAGGTGATGGGTCATTGGTCAACTCTACTTAACTACACTTGCAGAGGTTTATCAGTCCAGTCCGACAGGATGAGTTACTGGGAGGTAAAGTTGTCTGAACACTGGTTCACCAGTTTGCATAAAATCAAACTGGTCTAAGCTCGTACAACGAACCGGACAAACCGGATATCGACCAAACTCTAGCTCTGAGGTTGTTGACACGTAAATACTCGTTTTGGGACAGATGGCTTCATAAATAATTGAGTCATCAGTGCAGTTCGGGCCATAGATGTTAACTACAAAGGTTACAAAGCTCAATAGAAAATAAACGAAAATGTTCTACAGAAATAATCAAATAAAAGGAATACACTCGAATGTTAAATTCCGTTTATTGTATTCACATAAAATGTAACGGCTAGAGCCAACCGCCACAGCATTACATTCAACGCAGTGACAGCAAAACAACAGATGGTTACATAGAAATAAAGCCCGTTATTTAACATCTCCTGAAAGTAAGCCTATCTATTCTGTTATATAAATACACACCGTGGCCTGCTCCACTGGCCCATTTGCCATTCCATATATGGCAACACCGACACTCGGGTTTCAATTTTAGCAACAAGCAAGCATCTGTTATTCAGCAACTAAAAACATCACCAGCCATACTACTAGTGAGCAACCACGAGGATAAAGACAACTGTCAAGCTAAGACATTAAAACCAAATCCTGTAGCGTTAAACGCCAATCAGTCAAACCAGAGACGTTAGCCTAGCGCTGCACTACGGCACTACGACACGACTTGTTTAGCATGTTAGCCACCTTTACGTAAGTATTCATAAGGTGCTGAATGTCAAAAGTAACACGGATAAATACTCACCTAAACGCAAACAAAACGTAGCTAGCTTTTAAAATAATGGCGCTGTTTGAGTTGCTATTCATAGCTAACAGCACGGTAGCAATGCACCAACATGGCCACCAGCGGTTAGCTCGTCTTTGTCTGTGAATTGTTTTTAGAAATGAGCACAAAACAAGCAATTCTACGGAAATAATAAATACAAGGCAACACACTGATGTGGTCTTAATAGAGGGCCATGTGCTCAGAAAATAACACCGGGTAAGGGTAACACATGAAATAAATATATACACTCACCTTCTGAATTCGTTTCAACGCCATTGCATCAATGGCTATGCTATGTAGCCAGCCAGCTAACAGCTAGCCCTTCACTCATACAATTCGGCTTCTGTGGCCGCGTACTTCCTAATCTCACCTAACGTATTATCAGGAAATCACGTGTGGTATAACGTTACAGTAGGCTTGGTTTGTTTCTAGTTCAATCAAAACGACAAATTGTATGGTAAATGTTGATCTTTCGTTCGCTTACAACAGAACAACCGGGATATTTTGCTGTCTCTCTTCTCACCTCCTGCCTGTCAAACAGGTTGTGGTAATATCGCGAGACTTTTCTTTTGTGAACGACGACGAGGCTACGACTTCCATGGCTGTAGTTCTGAAATACATTATTAGTTTTTTGGACAGTTTTAATACGGTCCACATCACGAAATCAAAGTTGTATCACTTCCAACACTTAACGCAGATAATCCAAATGGTAATTTGGATTATCTGCAACTGCATGTTACTTATGTTCTCTAATCTGTTTGCCACTCTATCACATATGCTGCCTTAAATCAAACGTTATTATCTATTTGAATATATATATTTTTATATTTTAAATCATCAATAATGATCATCATCCTCATCAAGTTAACAGCACTATTACTAGAGCTAGGAATGCAGTGTTGTAACAACAGGGTAATACATTCCCAAAACATATACAGCACAATTATTGAGGCCAGGCGTCCACAAGATGTCACTATTTGAAAAGAACAAAAACACACATAGGAAAGCTTTGGCCAGAAAACGTGTTTGCAAGATCTTCTGTGTCATTTATGAAATCAGTAGCTACATGCTCGGAATAACTTAATTCATTCAAGTTTTGTTTTGAAACTAATTTGCTCCGGGACAAAAGTGCATGACAATGGAGAAGCAAAGTACAATGAAGCCAAATAAATGTATTATTTACGCAAACACAAGACTAAAGAAAAAGACTATAGAATTGTTCATTCAATACCCAATCATTGTAAAGGCATATTCATCTGAGTCAGCTGCATGCTCTGGTTTCTGCACAGCCTTGTCTTGCAAAGCCTCATGAGCTTCCCTTTATATGTCTTAAACAAGAGTGAAAAAAGAGCTCTCATTATTTTAGTGAGTATGTATGAATGGGTCACAGTGTTCATTCTTCTTAAATGGCTGATTCAGTGTCAGGTTGAGGATCCTATCGTCAATGTGACACTGAGAGGGACCATTTTCCTTTGGAAAGCTGAAGATTCCTTCAGATAATATCTTATTGTTTGCTCATCTCTGTGCTCTCAATGACCTGCCTGTCCTCAGGGCCTGCCTGTAATCAGATTCAGCCAGCAGCAGAGGTAGCAGTTTGCGTCTTGTGCAGCAGGGGCCTTGTGTTCTGAGTTGGTCTTCTTGGAGAGGCCATTTATCAGCATGAGGTTTTCAGACACAGTCAAGCCCACACGTTGTTGGCTTGAAGCCTCAGTTCCCAAAGCCTCCCACAGTCACTCTACTGTAGCTTCCTCTGAAATCTCAAATCACATTGGTTTGCTTGCTACTGTGTACTTTAAACCTACAGGGTTTGTAGTGGACAGATAGTGAGCCCTTCAGTTACGGGGTGATGCTACCTTGTAAACGTTCAAAGCAATAAGCAAGAGATGTTGTGGTTTCTATAAAGCAACATATCACTGACCTGTATGGGGAATTTCCCACCTATGAGCAGAAGTTGAGTTTTTTGTTACAGGACTGGTGCCCCAAGTTCCAAATTGATGTATGAGCCAAGGCGTGAGTGTGTCAGAACTGGGATGATATGGGTGGGAGTTGGAGCTTAGTTGACCTGCCTCATGAGGAATATAGCCTATAGTGCTGTTATTTGAAACCATGAACTGAAAAGACTCCAGTGATCTGTCTCTTTGGTCACATGAATCATCATTAGTAGAAGTTCCATTGTATAACAGAAAGCATTCCACTTATTGCTGCAATTATGCTAAAGCTGCGTCTTAGCTTAAGTATATTCCTCTCGATGGCACTTTTCCCATGGTTGCGATTGCCTTGACAAAGCACATGGTCACTGTCATTTTCAAAATTAACTTAAATGGATCTTGCTAATGTCTGAATTATCCAATAAAAGCACAACCAATTAACGCTGAGCACAAGCTGGGTTCTCAGTCCCCAGAGGTGTTCTACCTTCGGTCAGTGTATTAGCTTTCTGAGGACACTCTTATGGAACAGAGATCCATTGTTCCCACATACTAAGAGATATTTGTTCACTCCTTGTATCAATGGTCTTGATTTGATTATACACTCAGGCAATATGTGCAAGCAGTGCTCATGTTTGCAGTGAAGTCAGCACTCTGCACAATCAAATAATTCTTGAGCTAAGCAACTGGAAAAAAGGGGTTATTATGTATGGAGCAATCAGTGTTTCATGGCTCATTTCCTTAGCTGTGATTTGATTTAGCTTGTCAGTGTTAAGGTGGCCTTTGACCTAGAAAATCTCTGAATTATTCCTCAAATCTTCCTTTTGCTTTTGCGGGTATCACTATTAGTTTTACAACTTGGATCAATAACGGAAAGTCCATTATAAGAGAAAAGTGAAGCTTCCCCTTGTCTTCCTCTTGTGTTTCGGATATTAAAACAAGCTGGTACACGGTGCATGTTGTTTTGGCCTACAAGTATTAAATGATGCAATCATATAAACATTTATAGCTTCAAGGATGTGCTTATTAAATAGCATTATAAGTTTTAACTGTGGCTGTGGAGTACTCTGCAAGTTTTATTGGTCTAATTGCATAGCTGGTTACGGGATGTCTAAAGCACAAAAATAATACTTCATTAGTGTTTTCAGAAACCAAACCTGTTAAAAGTGACAGGCTGAGTTATGACTTGTTTACTGAATAAGTTTCTTTGGACCCTTTTTGAACATACAAAAACAACTTTTGAAGAAAGGTTCCTTTCAAAAGGCATTTTAATTTAAACAGTAGTGGGCCGTCAGGGCCAGCAAGGCCTTCTCTGCTGGCCTAAACAGAATCACAAAGTTATAGCTATTTTATAATTTAATAATAATTTATAAAAATATTTTTCCGATTATCTTACTTTCTCATTGCACAGCTACTGTCTTCCTCAGTTGCTCTGCTTCCAGTGCAGCTTGTTTTAAGTAGAGCTTTTATCCAATCAGATTTCACCTCTGTGTCTCTAGGTAAGAAGAGAGGCCCCAGGCCTGCAGACTCACAAGTGAATCCCTTTGCAGTTTTAGTGAATGGGGACGATATTGTTGATTGTCATAGTGTTCAACCAATCAGATCTTTAGTTTGACATGTTGGGCGTATTCTTTGACGTGCCAGAGCCTTCTAGCTGGCCTACAAGTACGTCAGCATTACGTGCAGCTCTGCAGTGAGGTGCAGCGTGTGCTGTGATTGGTCAGTGGGCGAGCACGTGACCATCGTGAAACGAAACTTAAAGAAGCTGGCAAAGCTTAGTCAGAATAGTAAGAGTTCAAATTGAAAGATATGGAAGAAATTATGACATTTTTTGCATTTTGCTTGGTGTAGATTTTTTTTCTCACAGGCGGACTCTCACAGCAGCCTCGCGCAGCAGTCCCAGCTGCAGTCGTATTCGTGTATCTGCACTATGCAGTTAGTGTATTTATAGGTATTGAGCTTCATTTTTACACGAAACAAATAATAACCGTAGCTGTGTTTCAGCTGCAGGACAGCAGTGAAGGCCCAGGTATAAAATGCACGGCCTGCCACTGAGTTTAAACTATAGCAATGCATCAGATTTAAAGTTCATCATATGTTTTGCATGTCATATCTTAATTGGGAAAGTAAATTCAACCATCGGAGAGATGTAGTGAGTTGAACGTGAACGGTTTTCCTTTGGAATGTACTAAAGTAAAAGAAAAAAATGTGATGAAAAAACTCAAATGAACACACTGTTGATGAATTATGGAGTTATCATCTCCAAAATAATTTATGGGTTCTTTTTTTTTAATTCTTCTCTGATTATCAGCGTTTAATGTCTCTATGGAGAGAGCAGAAAGAATGAGATCTAATCCAGTCCCCTGTGTCCGTCACCTCTGATCCACCCTTATCAGATGAGCATCATGGAGCACACACACAAACCACACATATAGTCATAAAGAACCAGTAATCCTTTGGGGTTAAGCACTTAAAGATAAATCCCCAGAGCCCTCTGTGTCTCTGTGTTGCACCACAGCTCTGGCACGGTGATTGACAGCTCTGGAAACTGTTTTACTGTGCTGCTCTTGCAATGAGTGGTCTCCAGAGCCTAGGTAATAACTAGTCTGGAGTGTTGACTAATACGTTTAGCGGTGACTCTCCGTAATTAAATGTGTTCCAGCTGTTTGAGTTCTGATGCAAAATTCAGTTTTTCCCAGTTTGCTGAGCTTCCTTGAGAGACAAAGGAGGGATTTCCTCTGAAACAGACAGGCAGTGGCAGCACCAACAAATGGCTTGGTACTGTTATCAAATAGAAAGTCTGACTAAATATAAACTTATCATCTGCAGCCTGAGCCTGTGCAGAAATGAAGGGAAAGCAACAGTTGAAACAATGTCCTGGGACAAAGCGAGTAGACTCATAAAAAACATAATAAAAGAAGTATTAGGTAGTCACAGCATGTGGTAATATTTTGTGACCTTGGTCAAAGGGAAATATTCTTGTTATCTTTGTACTTTTGTTACAGCCAAGCACACACACACACACACACACACACACACACACACACACACACACACACACACACACACACACACACACACACACACACACACACACACACACACACACACACACACACACACACAGACATGCGTCTCTCTAACTTTTGCTACATGATTCATAGGTATTGAAGCAGCCACCTGTCGCTGGAGATTTTACCGTGCAGAGGTGTGTGGCTAGTGTCCGTAACTGTGTGTGAACGTAAGTGACTGGGACATTGGGGCTGTCCATCCTGCTGCACAATAAACAGTTTGTTTCCCAGGAGCACCCCTCATGTTCCTGTTGTTGGCTCCATCGTTGCTCACTGGGAAATGTCCTGGCCTCTATTGTCCAGGAGGTCGGAGGGTCACAGGATGCTCCTAAAGGCCCAAAAGTGGAGGTTGGTTAGTGAGGCATGATAAAGAGCTAACCCCCCTCCTCCACACATGCACCCCTTAAAAACAAAACATTAAAATTGCTTCTTTTTTCCCTCTTTTGTCACACCGTCTTTCATTCGAAATCTCAGTCATTATCAAGAGTTTCAGGAAATGAAATTAGGACAAGGCTTTGACTGATTACTTCATATTGAACATCCTGATTGCTTCTAGTACGTTTTTCATGTGTAGGGCTCTGTTCCTTGCGTGCGTTCTTTACAAATCTTTAATGGCGGACTTAGTCCACAAGCTTTCCCATACAAAAATGGGAAATTCAATCTGAGCAGCTAACAGACGGGTAAGGCATATCATTAAAGAAAAAACAAAACAGCCAAGAAAGGAGTGGTTGTATTGTACCGTTTTTACCACATAAATTATAATATTATCAATTAAAAGTTATTCTTTAACCACAGACAGAACTAAAACACTGGCTGAAACTATGGAGCAGATACATGCTGATTTTAAACAGACTAGCACATAAACAGCCACATAAATGCTGTTTTTGCAGGCCGATTAAATATGTTGCCTCATAACAGCAGACATTTGTAATAGCTAAGCAGATACACCACGCTGCCATAATGGAAACTTCTTGCACCTCTCTTTACAAACTGACAGCACACTCTGAGGTGTGTATCAGTTTGAGCTATTGTGTGAAACAGCAGCCAAGCAATATTTCTTTTTGAAGTTATATTTTTAAGGCTTTTGAGCAATGGTTTAATATTTTTTATTGCGCTTGAACCGAAGCGCTTCAGGGTTTGCAGCCTGTCCTTTGGTTCGGTACCGGAGGAATGGGTAGACATGCTATTCTCAGGACAATCACGGGGACACATCTATCTTTTTTATGGAGCTGGGCTAACTGGAGCTTTGAACAATATTCCAGATGCTTCTTGCATTTCATTATATCAGCCTAATACAAATGGATTTTTATCCACAGCACCCCGACAGCAACAAGAAGGCTGTGGTCCTTTCTTTATCTGTCCCCAAACCTCACATTTGATGTATAGTGCAATCAGATGACAGATAGCTGGACATCTCTATTGATTCACACATCCATAGGTAAATTACCTCTATATGCATGATCGCAATGGTTGATGCTTAAGGAAGTATAATTTAAAAGTTTTACTTCAGTAAAAGTTGCAAACGATGATGTAAAAAAAATTATTTAATTATTTAGCAAAGTGACTTGTAACTACAACTGTCAAATAATGTCATGGAGTAAAAAGTGCATGACTTCCCTTTAAAAGCAGTAGAAAATAACTGAAAAAAACTGAAATTGAGTAAATGTACAGTACTTGCTATATTCAACCACTGCATTATTGTGTTTTTTGTATTGTTTTTAGCCTTGTTATTGTATGTATGAAGACTTGTAGTATCCGATGTAAGATGAGAAGTTAATAAAGGTAACATGAGTGACAATAGGTGCAGCACTTGGCCATCTTCATTTTTCAACCACAGGCAATCATGAACATAATGCTCATAGCTTGAGTTACATGGTATGAATCTTCCTCGAGGCCTGACCCTCATCTTGCCCTGTCATATCAGGTTAGGAGTTATACTGGAGCGGGGACGTGACAGCTGGAAATGGTTTGAGGCTCTCGGGATAGTTTGTTTTCAGATGGCGCTGCAGGGAATGGATGAGATACACGTGCAGGTTAGCCTTTAGCTGTACTGCTTATGGGCCTCATGGTGATTAAACTGTTACTGGCGATAAAGTTTGCACCGAAACATATTTAGTCTTAGTGGTCCTTGTAAGTATGACTGGCTGATGTGATCTGTCCAGGTATCCCAGTAATATGTCACTATCTGATTTAATTAGACTCTTCTGCGCTTTGAGCACTTTGACCTATTGGGGATCATTTCCTGGCCTGTTGTGTTTCTTAGTCTGCAACTGGGGTTCTGGCAAATGTTGTCTTCTCACTTCCCAATCCTTCTCAGATGGTGGGGGTGCTTTTCCTTTCTTTATGACCAAATAAATCTGACTGGTGCCAAAGAAAAAAAAATGGGATTAAAATTCCCCTTTTGCTGTCTTGAGGAGCCCAGCTGCACTGCACTGTTTGTTTTCCACAGCGCGGTGCAGCTGCAGAGTCAAGCATTATAGAGAGGAGGGCCAAAGCAAAACAGAAATGACTTATTTTTGTTGGCATGTATACCTTCCAATTCACAGAGTGATAATTGTATTGTGGAATTAGAAAGC
Organism: Leptoclinus maculatus; assembly: GCA_032191485.1. Taxonomy (NCBI): domain Eukaryota; kingdom Metazoa; phylum Chordata; class Actinopteri; order Perciformes; family Stichaeidae; genus Leptoclinus; species Leptoclinus maculatus. Next base: position 23,165,561 of record JAVDOI010000005.1, read on the forward strand.
AAGAAGATGAAGATAATCTTAATGTGGTTCAACAAGCTCTCTGTTTACATGAAATATCTTCAAGAGGATTTTTTTTTTCAATAGCACTTTATCTCAGAGCTAAATTCTTCTCACCACAGTCTATTTCAGAAGACACACTGTCCTCACAGCACTTACTATATAATAGCGAAGAACATGAGGAACAATGCAAATAGTGACTGTCGCCAGAACACAGAATGATATTGACCTAGATGGTTGTAAAGATAATGGAAACTCTGCAACAGTTATTTAACAGACATACAGCAGCAATTTTAACAGCCACACAAGAGCATGTAGTCATTCCCCCGAGAAGGAATGAGCTGCAAGCGAAGAGAACGAGCGGTGATGATGCATCTAGAGATAACACAGGAAAAAATGTGGTGCAGCAGGTAAAACATGTCTGTGAGTAACATTACCCGGGCTATGGTACAGTTCAGGTGATTCTCTGGAAATAATGTCTGAATGTAAATGAGCATGACTTCCCAGCAGGTTTATGAGAGCTCTCTCTCTCTCAGCTGAATCGCTCAAAACCTGCCTTAACCTTGGAGCAAAGAAGAGAGGGAGCTGCACTTTGCTTAATTATGCCATTTCTCTTGGATTTTTTTCCCCCCTCTGCAATCATGACAATTTTCAATTCGGGACCGGATGCGTCTGATCAACATGCCTCCCTGCAAAAAGTACACTACCAGCACATCAATTTACTAAAAGCTAAATGTGGCACCTATCTTTCACAGCATTCCATATGTACTTTCCAAAGAAGGCAGCTTAGAAACAAGAGCACATGTTATTCCAAGTTGACATGTGTTTATTCAATTATTCAATCTGACTGATATTTGAAACCAAATCAACACAGATGTAAACAACTATTTTGTTGGAAATGGCAAGATATCACTCTTCTCATCCCACCTGAAAATTCATGTTAAAGTGTATAGACTAGGAATGAGAAATACAATATACACACATGCTTTCTTTTTCTCCACAGCAACCCCGCCTCCCGTGATTGTGCACACACCAGCTGTAGACATTCAACTATGAGGCAACCTCCAGCAAAGGATTATAGAAATTCTATGGAAGAGAGATTTACACACCAACACATAAAGTTGATGGTTTCCAGACCCTGTGCATTATTCTGACTGTGTGCTGGCCACGGCCATTGTATAGCTAGAGAGGGTAAAAGACAACACTAATAATAAGTAATCCATGTGAAAAACAAAAGTCCTCACGGACTGGGAATAACTTTATCTTCTCCTGTGGATACACAAAGACAAAAACCAGCAAGGACGCTAAAAATATGCAGAAGACTTGTGGTGCATGTTTCCCAAGGCCAGAGAAAGGAAATAGACTGACAGTTTCTCCCTGACCTCTTTACTACCCCCCTGTAACCTCCTAACAACCCCCACGGGGGATCCTGTCTCTATGTGTAAAACAGACAGTCAAAAAGCATCCTGGAAACTTTAGAACCGCGAAAACAAGGGGACATGAGGAAGTCCAATAAGCTTGTATGTAGAGGACTCAGTCGGGAGATAATCTCGAGGCCACACAGACCAGGCGCCAAGCCTATACAGCCTAAAAGCTCTGTGGCGCAGCAGAGCAGCGTGGTCATTGTTGTCTTTGGAAAGTAAGCAGCTTCAGTGAAGCCAGTGGTGTGAAAGCCACCTCTCTTCTTGAGTGTCTGCTCCAGACCCTGTTGTTGACATACAGGGCAGGTGCAGCTGCTCTCTAGAACTGCATCAAGTAGAACCCCCCTCAACACACATACTTGCACAGGCGCACATAGAGCTTGGATGTCACAAGACAGGGTTATATGGACAAAGACGAATCTACCATTTTCTTTAATATCTCTGCAACAATCAGCGAAGGCACTGCTGAGTTAACACAGGGCCCACAGAGATGAAAACAATGGCTGGATTCTTCTGGCTTGAAGATGGCTATGGGAAATGGCAGGGATGCCAGGGCTGATAAGTGACCGAGGGGCTCAAGTTACTTCCAGCTGTCTGCAGCCGTGCATGCCTCTGCGGAACGTATGGTTCACGCATAATGCAAACCATTTCATTTGCGTTTAGCTCATAAAAAAAAAAAATCTGGCGGACATATTAAATAAAGTCAACAGCCTCTCACTTGGGCAGGGTTTTATATCGCAGGAAAGAATCTCCAATCCTCCGAGGAGCGCTGCAATGCATCCTCAGCTGAGAAAACACAGACAGTTGAAGACTGTGACCTTGTGAGCGATGTTAACTGGATCAATAAAACCAGGCGATAGCAGAAAGTCTGGATGCAGCATGTGGATAGAGTCTGACTCAGGCTTTGTGGACAATGATGGTAGCCACAGAGCTGTGCATAGTAAATAGCGTCCACGAGGACCTGTTGGCATTGTCGGCTGTGCTTGCTTTTTCCCTTAAGCCATAAAAGACACATTTCCATATAGACACAGCTAAATAAAGAGTATATTTGTCCTCTTGAATTTTAAATGATGGGAAATTAAAGTTAATATAAAATAAACCCTATAAAAGATTAACAGTACTTTATTACGGACCGTATTTTTGTGCTGTAAAACGAGTTACGCTGAAAAACTAGCGCCACAATGCATTAGCATCACCTCAATACCAGTGAGGGCCTCTTCCTGTCCATTTGGAAAATATAAGTACATTTTCAAGCTGCTGCACACTCCAAAAGGAGAGTGCTTTTGGCAGGCTTTGAAGTTCTCAGAAATAATGCTCCTTAAAAGCATCCTCTGCAATACAGAAAAACATGAACATGTATTTCAGTCAAGAGGCGTGAGCGAGCACTTCCTAGCAACCATGTAAATCTGAGCCGGAGGACTCGGACATGTTTGATGTCTTTTGGGTCTCATAATGTTGGACCCTTTGCACGAGCGTCATTGATTAGCTTTTGCTAAGGCAGCATTCATTAATTCATTGTATTTACGAGTCTAAGCAGTTCAAGCACTGGTCATATATGTGTTCATTCAATCTGTATCTCTCTGAATTAAATAATGTCACAATTTTGATTTGATCATATCGAAAAAAAACACAGTCAACATCCATTTCATCATCAAGCCGTCTTGGAATGTTTTTTTGTGAAACCAAACACTTCCTGGACCCTTCAGGAAAAGGATACTACAAATGAAACAGAACACAAGAAAGAAGGAGAAAGGCAAGGAAAGTTTGCAACAAAGTATTTTATTTTTTTTTCTTCTCTGCACAGTTTAGTGTTTCAGTTACACCCTTAAGGCAGTAAAAACTGTCATCTAATCATATCCTTACACAGTCTTAAATGCCATATACGCCCATACCAGCCTGGAAAGGAGACCTTTCTGTGGATTAAAACGGATATGAGGTTATTTTTTTGCGATCCATGATTGCATGAGGCACTCCCATCCAGACTTAGTGTGATGACTGAAGAGGTGAGCTAATATGGCATAGTGGTGATGCAAAAGAGTTGTGTAAATCCATCTGCAGTGGATCCTGCCCTTTGGTTGAAAAGTCAAATGTTTCGTTTTCGTCCTTTTAAATCTGTTGATCCTTCTGTGTTGTCTGACAGAAGGTTGGTACACACTTTATGTCTATACAATGTCATATGAGGGGAATTTAAGGATGTTTAAAAAATGTATGGATCTAATGGATAATTCAACATCAGTGGCAGATTGAATGATTTGAAACCCTTAAATCTGTCTTTTTTTTAATATATAAAAACACTAGAAAACAATATGTTTTACATACTGCATACGAAGCATCTTATATGAATGGCAGCATCATATATACAATAGTATGAGGCCACATCTATTATAACAGTTGCTCCATTTCCAGAAATTCAAGCTGTACAAAAAAAAATGAATGGAGACATTGTGGAGGACCCATCGGATTAAAGAAAGAACATGATTTGGGTACGCTTCAAAGACAATCAAGTGAGACCTAAATCTCCTGAAGTGAGATAGATGGAAGCAGCAGTAGCACATTGTGTGATCTGACATGTCCTCCTCACACTTTAACTAGTATTATTAGAGAGCTTGACAAGGCGGGTTTGGCCCTGGTAAGACATGTCGGACACACTGCAGCAAGATCAGAGAGAAGACAAGGGAAATGCTTTAATGCCTCTGGAACAGTGAGGCGAAAACGTGATGAGGAGATGGGAATTACTGCTGAATTAAGCACCACTTTGATTGGAAACTGATTGACCGATGGTTGGCAAAACATGAAAGAATGACCTTGAATTCTCCAAAGCGAGTATGGATTGGCACACAGCATCTCTCCCTCTTCCACTCTTTCAAACACACACACACACACACACACACACACACAAACACATAACAGCACACAAACACACACACACACACCACACATGGAAACACATACATGGGTACCGACACACACGAGTGCTCCATCTCTGCTTTTTCGGGGGGAAATTAACACACTGTCACGTACGACAAGCCAGAGTTGAGAGAGCAACTTCAAAGTAAGGCAGATGCAGGGACAGCACCCACTGAATACATTTTCTGGCCACCAGTCGATCTGCCCCCAGGCTAAGATTGTGGCTGTTCGCATCTCTCCTGACCCCTCGTCAACTTCCAGTTAAAACCAATCCCACTCCAAAAAAGGCAAACGTAGAGGGAAGAGTGCGATACATGTGTAAATCTAAAGGGGAAAAAAAATTCACGTATTGCAGGTATGAAGAAATTAATTCTCATCAAATATTCGATTGTCAGATTTTCTAAAGAGCAAAGGCTGCAGCTGCTTTGATGAATAAATTAAAGTAAGTGAGGGGCTTCGTACCAACACAAAGCACATTAAAAACACCTGGAATTATCATTCAGTAAATATATATGTGTAATAATTAAGTTTCTTCGAAGCAAAGCTAAAAGCAATCAATAACTGTGCTTTATGTTCATGCCTGCAGCCATTTTGTAACAATAGGCATCCTTTTATTTTTGAATTGCTGGCTTTCTCACTTTGGATTAAAACATTTCGGATACACTTGATTTCTTTTTTTTCACATTTATCACAGAACTGTTATGTCTCACTGTGCTGTTACAGCTTACTGTGAACAACAGTCTACTTACTGCATGCCAATGGTGCTTAATAGCACACTGCTGAAACTTGTGCGTGTGTGAGAAGTGTCAGTATTTAGGAGATATTCCTGTTCAGCAACTGCTTATGCATGTCATTATTATTTTTTTGTGTTGACTTGTTTTAATATTTGATTTCTTTATGAATCATTCATACGGTTATGGTGCATGAGCACTGCATTGGTTGTAATTATACATGCCGGGACACGCACAGTCCATTACATCTCTGGCATGTTATACGTTAAGAAAAAAAATATAGGAAACTATATTAAAGGATTTCATCACAAATGTGAACGAACAACATGTCTGTGCCTCATTTGGAGAATGCATTCTCTGCATACTGTATCACAGAAAAACAATGATGTGTAGCCCTGAGGGCAAATTTTCACCTGTGTGTGTGTGTGCACATGCAAGTGCAAACATTTGTATCTCCGTGTATGATAAACCCACTATCCATAACCACAATGCAATTCATAGAAGATGCAGTATGCAATGCTATGTGTTGCTTTTTAACTGAATACAAATACACACACTGACACGCGCATGCACACACTAACACCCAGGAGGAGTGTGGATCTAATGAGGCCCGTGGAGACACTGCTGAATTGTCAGTCAACCCTCAGCTTGCTGACACGCAGTCGACAACATCAATGACTTCTTTTCTCAAACGGGGGAAGCCTGTCAAATAGCATCAGAAGTAAAGAGAAGTCTGAGGTCCATTGGACTTGGACTGAGACAGGTGGAGATAGAAAATGTTCTAAAAGAGCTTCAGGGAAACAAGAGCAGCAGCTAACTTATGTGTTACACCAAACTTTAAAAACTTTGGATGCTTTGTGAGGAAACATTTCTTTTTAATTAATTTAAAAACACATCTCCAAGTCAAGATTAAAATTCATGTGCAGGTTACTGTGCAGGAACTAAGAAAAAAGTTGTAACCTCCCTTCTTCCTTCTTCCAAGATGTTGGTAAAACCGGGCCTCCAATCCTGTTCCTCAAAAACAACAATGGGGCCATGTAGATCAGTCAGAGAGAAAGACGGAGAGAGAGAAAAGAGAGGCTTGTCCTGTCATAAGAGGCCTGGATGTTCAGAGGCTTGTTGCCTCACTGTCATGCGTACAGTTGTGCCATAATGGGCCAATGCTTATCCCAGGTGTTATTGAGCTTTGTCTTTCCCAGCGTAGTGTTTCAGGACACGCAGCCGTGCAATTTACATGGCAGTGTGTAATTATGACTTTCTCACTAAATCCGCGTATATGTTATTTTCACACAGATGGAGGCAGTGTGGTCTGTTGCCCTGACAATAGTGGAGATATCAGCTGGTTACAGTGCAGAATAGACTGCTGCTCAAGTTTATTTAAACAAGGGAAAACACATAAGTTGTGTTCCATCTCAAACGCAGGCAACATTGGCGTTTCTCTCCTATATATATATATATATAAATATATATATATAAATATTACATTAACAGTAATAATAATAATCATCAACATCATCTTCATAATGAATAGCAACTCTGTCTGTAATCTATTTGCTTACTGTATTTCTCCATGTACAAACCTCCCTCGTTCCAGTGCGTGGTGTGCTGGCTGTGTGCTGGTGGTTTGAGGGGAAGAACGAAGAGCTGATCTACATGCTGGTGAATGAAGTGTCGGTTTTCACTGCTAACTCCTCCCCTACGGACGGGCTGCGCTTTTCTTCCACTTGAACAACCAAGTAGTTTTTCAGGGCGCATTCCCCGGCAGCAATGTGGAGGGAAAGGGCGACCACGTCCAGTTGAACATTTTCATCTACTTTTACATCCGGTTACATTGCTGTTTTATAAAACATTGTTAGAAAAAAACAAACAGCGATCGCTGGTTCTTTGCGAGGAAAAGAAGCGAGTGAGAAGTGAAGAAAACTGCAGCCTGACCGTCTCGTGTTTTTCTTTTTTTTTTTAAAACGCGAACCATTGTTTTCTCACACATGGATATTAGGAGATGAAATCGGACGTGTTTCCTTCTCTTGAGTAACCCTCTCGGTCGCCTGGACTGTAGTGTATGTGGTCTCCGGGCTCTGTAGGAGGAGGAGAGAGAGAGTCCCATTCCTCAGCAGCACAACAAGGACAGACACACAGGGGCCACAAGTTGTCCACAAGCTGCGACGGAGACCAAACTTTGCCAAGTTTCTGCGCATCCGGCCGCCGACGCCAAATATCCATCAATATTTTGCAACTCTGTCGTAACTTTAACTGTGGATTATTATCGCAAGGCTCGTCATGGACCGCGGGAGCACGTTCAGAGGATGATACGGGTTTTTTGAAACATGAACAATTTCTTGTAGTTAGTTTACTACTCCAGTGACACGTTTGGACTATACGCTGATCTTTTTTTAAAAAAAGAGTCAATAGTTATTACCATTGTTTTCGCCCTCTCCTCGATACTATCTATTCTGCAAACATGCCACAGTTGAACGGAGGTGGTGGGGATGATTTGGGGGCCAATGATGAGATGATATCTTTTAAAGACGAAGGCGAGCAAGAGGAGAAGATATCCGAAAATGTGTCAGCGGACAGGGATTTGGATGATGTGAAGTCCTCCTTAGTGAACGAGTCAGAAAACAACAGCAGCTCATCCGACTCAGAGGTAAGGACACTGCGAATGTAAAACCGTCTCCACGCTGCTTAGCGCGAAGAAAAATACGATTTAATGCTGTTTCAAGTTTTCAATAGCTTCTTCCCCTCCGTGTGTGTGTATTTCTCCCCTTGTCAGCAAGCAGAGAGGCGCCCCCAAACCAGACCCGACTTAGAAAGTTATGAGAAAGCAAGAGACTACTTCAACGAAGGTAAAAACACTAAACACCCTCAGTACTGTATGGGATATAGCTGGCAAATATGTCGCATTTGTGCCTTTGTCAACCCTGACTTTTCTTTCTCCCTGCAGCGTTGAGGAGACAGCAAGATGGTGGCTTTTTTAAGAGTCCTCACTATCCTGGCTACCCGTTTCTCATGATCCCAGACCTCTCCAATCCTTACCTATCAAACGGTTCACTGTCTCCGAGTGCAAGAACAGTAAGTGTCCGGGTAGATTTGTTGCTATTTTCTCCCCTTTTCTCGTTTCAATCGCACTCTGCAAAAACTTTGGCCGTGCGTAAAAGTTCCTTGTGCACTTCCAGACCGCCATATTCCCTCCGAGTGGCCTCTCAAGGAGTACTAACTACTTCTTTGTTCTTCTTTTGGGGAAATACATTTCTCCATGCCAACCACTCCTCGACATGACTCGCACCTGACAACTTTTCGTTCGGCTCAAAGTTCAGACTCATTAGTCATTCTTTTTCTCTTTTTGAATGATTTATGGCAACTCCTTGTCGAAAGTACGCTGCAACACTCATGCTGCATCTTGATTCTATACATAGTAGTGAACTTGCCTTAAGCTATCTTATGGGCTTTCTCTTACATTTTGCAGCGTTAGAGGCTAATATTCTCCTAAAATGTGTTTTATAATTATAATATATTTTTAGGTTCGTCCCTAGTTTGCTTTTCTTTTTGTGCTTGTGTTTTTTTAAAGAACGCCTTTTCTCAGTGTACAGGCTGGTAACTCCGTTTGCACACAGTCTCTGTAGACAAATGAAAAAAAAAAGAAGCTGTTCCTGGAGTGATATCCCCATAACAACAATGTAATACCTCGCTTTGACACACATGGGAGGCATTTCACTGCAGTGTCCATGACAGCTGTCCAGAGACTTTATTTTTAAAAGTCTAGATAAGTTTGACAGTTGTTTATGAAGAGTTCACATTCATTTACTTGTTGCATCACATCAGTTGTCCACGAAGCCTGGAAAGGGCTTTTAACCCGTACTGCGGTTATTGTTGCATTGGTTTCTCCAGTATAAACCCTATATATCACATATTTAACATACGCCTTTACAGCAGGTTAAAAAAAGCACAGAGACCTTAAAATAATTCAATACTAGTTAACAGTGCTGCAAACACGAATAATGAATTCGCATAAGAAAGGTAATGATAAAAAAAAAACTAGGGTCAAAGAACGTGTTATCGGTAGTGACAACAAATACCAATTCCCCAAAAACATGCAATATCTTATGCAATTTAAACAACAATATTTGGAACTGTAACCTACGAAATACAATTTAACTATGCAAACTTCCTTGAAATAATCCCTGTTGGAGAGCTGTGTTCCTCTGAGCTCGTCCATCCCCCAATCCATGTCACATCCCCCCCAAAAACAAGTACTTTCGTTAAAGCCTGGCAGGCATCTGACTGAAAAGACCCCCCCCCCCCTTTTTTTTTCTCTGTCTCCTTTTCACTGTTCCAGGCCCACTCCCCTCGCCTCCCTCTACCTTCCATTCAATTAGAAAGGCGTTAGTTGACCATTGTTATTCTGAGCAGTCTTGATGGCTTCATTGGAGGTCTCCATTGGGGCTCATTAACTAAAAGGCTGCTCTGCTCAGACAAGGTGATACATACCAGCGTGTAGATCGTCTATCTTGTTGCTTTTGGCCACCAGAGTTTCGTAGGAATAATATAAGAGATAAACATGCAGGAATGCTTCACAATGTTTTGTGCTTTTTCTTAAGGAGTTTTAGCAGGAAACTTTAGTAGATGTGTTTGTTAAATTCAAGGAGCAAACCTAACAGTCTTTAAGTAATTGAGCGCATTTTAGCAGCCTATTATATAGTCTCTGCTTTGTTGTGTCTTGTGTCTCTGGCATGAAAGCCTCTCGATCCGTGTGTTTATGTCGAGCAAAGCAAAGTTGAAAAATAAAAACCGTTGTTCTTGTTACTTAAGGCAAAGTAGCAAATAATTGAGGAGGATTTGAAATTCAGAGGTATAATCCCCCATATTAGAAAAAGAAAAGAATGAGGTCAATGGGACAGAGTGAGCTGACTGTGTCAATCATCAGCGTGGCAGAAAACATGCAGGCAGACAATGGCTGGCATACTTAGCAGGCGTCTTAAGGTCCTCCATGTTGCTCATGGCTTAGTGTGAACGCAGTGAATTTGATTGATGGGAGGTTCGATTTAGCCCCATTTTAGGCTCGCATTCTGAGGGTTCGGTTTGTTTGCACCTGTGGATTAAGTTCGATACAGTCAGATGATATTTCCCAGTGGCCCACACCCACGGCAGGCCAACAACTTAGTTTTAAGCATTTCTCATGCATCATCAACATTCTGAAGAATACACTGATTGGCTTGTGAGATTAAAATGTGCCCGCAGGTTAACCTTATTTGTGTTGTAACCTCTCACAAAACAATCACAGTTTATTGTGGTGTGTTTCTTGAACGCCCAGTTGGGACTGAAATATTTGTTTTATAAGTGTGGTGTGGTATGTGGTTGTACTTCAGCGGCGTGAGACACATTTAAGTTATGGCTCTCAAAACAGAGCATGTAATGCCAGGCCGGTAGAACCCTCTGCTTTCATTTCCGGGTTCCAGTTTCTTAGCTTTGAGTGCAGTGTAGTATTCAGTATTAATTATTAAGTGTAAGTATTTTTGTAATCAAGGATAGAACAATGTGTGTGAGTTATTCTGTTTCCTGGGTGTATCTTTTTACAACTGCCCCTTCCAGTCTGACATCTTTTTTTTTTTTTTTTTGCGTAATAATAAAGTAATCTCAAGCAAGTGTAGTGAATATATTCCGCACATACCAGCATTTAAAAGAACACACTGCAGTGCTCAATGATATATACGAGATGTTGCTCAAGAGTCGTCGTGGAGTGATTCACTCTCTAATGCGCAACATGATGAAGGGTTTGGGGCCCAACTTTTAAATTTGGATGTGGCAACCCTATCATGAGCAATGAGAGACAGGCCTACATGGGCTCAGTTCCCCTGAGGGCCAAGCATAACTGATTTAAAGCCTGCTCAGAGCTGACATTCTGCTGTAATCCACTGAGAGCTGAGGAGGAGGTTTTATGTTTGCAGAGATGTTCCACCAGACTACTGCCCGCTTGCGGTGTGCAGGGCCAGAGAGAGAGTTTTGTTCCCCACCCAAGCCAGCCCGACAAATCCAGTTTATTGTTTGTCGATTCATTGATGTGATTATCGCCGCATTGTTCCCGTAGTGACAGACTAGTGCCAGATTTAATTGGTGAGCACACACTCTGCTTGACGCCACCTCTCGTCAGCTTCATCAGCACTTTTAGATAACTCTGCTAGTACATCATCATCGTCACTAAAGAGTGAAATGCCTCTTGTGTGTGAGAGGTGGCACGTAAGCGAGAGCGAGGTTAGCCGCTCAAATATATCTTCATCAAATACGCAGTGGGACACTCCAACTCCGGAGCACGATTGTTGAAAAAGAAAATTGTTTCGCGATATGAATGGCGAGCTTGTATGAGTCTGAACATGTCTGTGGCTGCGATTGCATGCCTCTCTGACTTCTTTTTTTTCCCCGTTCTTTTCTCCTGCTTTTGGTGCTTAAAAATGTTCGGACAAAGAAAAAGTCAACACAGACATTGTCCCTCTGAATAAAAGGGCCTCTCCCTGCATAAGCAAACACTGTTTGTGTGGAGGTGTCTTTTCATCAGTTGGCTCGCTTGGCGTTTCGCTCACCTTGCTGCATATGCGTGTGTGAATGTGCACACACGCATGCATCCCTGCTGCATGCTTGTGTGTGTGTGTAAAGTCTGTGAGTGTTGGGGTTGAGGGGGGGGGGGGGGGGAGGGGAGGGGGGGTTGTTCAGGTGAGGCTCTGTGGATACTTTGCAACAGAGGGAACAGTGTGCAGGGCTCACATTCTGACAACCCTCAGTGTTGTATTCCTGAATGTTAGCGCACAAATATTTTTTCAACCAAGCACTGTGTCAACAGAGCGAACATTTTTTGACTAGGTTTATAGTTTTTTTTAAAAGATTTTTCCTTCAAAGGCAAACACATCTACATCAATGTAGTGGCACTGTACAATTAAAAACAGGTCGCGGGCAAACACAGGAATGCCATCGCTGCCTTGAGAGCTCTAGCCTGGAGTGATTCACTTTGGTAATAAACTCAGTGCTAGGGCTTGAGGAAATTAAATTAAATTTGGCAAAAAAATGAAATATTACATTAATCAGGAGGGAGATGTTTGGACTGATGTTTGCTCTACATTTTCAAATAAAAGCATTTGAATTGATTACAGTTGAAATTGTTGCATATTTCAACAATTGTGTGAGAAAATAAAACCGGTTGTAAAATACGTTTTATAGATATTCACAGTGAGTGAATATGTACAAATCACTCACCGTGTAATCAGAAGATGTCATAATAGTAATCTGTAGCTTTAGTAGATTCACAAAGAACCTACAGGAACATACATTTCGTTTTTTTTTAGACCTCGGGTGCTCATGTTGTCTTCCTAACATCACATGTATAGAACTGTGTGAAATGGTGTCAGTCCTGGTCTGTATCCTTCCCTCTTTGGTCTCTGTGGAAAGCATGAGCTGGCGTCAATTCCTCCCACTACCCCATACTCTGCTAGTTCACTACCTAAACCCACCCGCCCGCCCGCCTGACATTAGAAATTCTGTTTATAGCGCTCTCTGGCTTCTCGAGCGCGGGGCCCCATCAGGAGCATCTCGGCACCCTTTGAGAAAAGGATAACCAACATCTCCCCTCTCCAGCCGCAGACTCCCCATGTTCAGTGACATCAATGAATCCTTTTGATGTGTCAAGATGAATATGTGTGCAAATGTGTTTTTATCAATTAATGTGTTTTTCTCGTTCGCTATGTCTGGCCAGAGCTACTGTGCAAGTTTGGCACATTGCTTTCCCCTGTGAAAATTTAGGCAAACTTGTGTTGAGAGTGTTTGAGTTGTGAGACATTTTGGCCAACGGTGAACATCTCTTAACACACCTGAGTTCACCCCAAACGCTCAAAAAGCTTTTTCTTCTGGCTTTGAAACAGAAGATTGAGGAGTTGAGGTTGAAGCAATGGAAATACAAAGCATGCTATCTCCAGTCCTCCACAGCTGCTCATTATCCCCCAAAAAAAGTAAAAGTTTTTGCCACAAATTGAAGCTCTGGGAGATCGAGATGTGGGAGTTGGAGACACATTTCATGTGTCATGTGAATACCAGTTTAGTCATGTCTGTTCTTGGGTCTAAACATGGAGCCCTGGTGCAGGGGGGGGGGGGGGTGGGAGGCCCCTGGATTTATCTGGAGAGTAGTCAGACTCACTCCCAGGTGACCACAGTCCTGAAACTATTTGTGGTGAAATTATTTCTGTTCATGGAATGATTGTCTCACTGATTAATCCAGTAAAATCCTGTATATCCAAACATGAGCTCACTGCAGCTTCTTCTCTTTTTTTTGTCATGTCAGCATATGCAATTTGAGTATATTTAGCTTTATGGTCTGTTCGTCAGACTACAACGATTTGAAGACATTATGGCTGCAACCAGTGATTCTTTTCACAATGAGATTGTTCTATTGATTCATTGTTGAATCATTTGGGCTGTAAAATAGTGAAAAATGCTCTTTTTTAGTTTCCCAGAGCCAAAAGTGACGTATTCACATTGCTTGTTTTGTCTGACCAAAAGCCACTCATATACTGTATATTGTCAAAAACGTCCTTAAAATGTGCTTCAAAAATGACTGCAACAATTAATTGATAATCCGAAATTTTCTGTCGATCAATTCATCAAATAATTGACTCGTTGTGCCGGCCCTATGTTTAAATAAACCTTTCAGATTAACTGATTCTGAGAACAGTCCTTACTTGCAGCCATGCTTGTATCTAACTGATAGACGAGTGGGGGGGGGGGGGGGGGGGAGAGCCAGTTCACTGTGCTGTTGGACTGTCCCATATACTTGTATGTAGTCCTCTCATAGCCATAACCACTACTGTTTAGCTCACATAAAGAAATGTTTTCCCTGTGTAATTGTACCTTAAACGCTTCACTCCATGCTAATAAAACGTGATTGTACAGCAGGAAGAAAAAGAAAAAGCTCTAAACAGGGTTTCATCAGTCTGGTATTCCAAGCAGCTGTTTTCAGTTTAAGCACTGCAGGCAGCAGGAGAGAGGGAGAGAGGGAGAGAGGGAGAGAGAGAGAGAGAGGGAAGGGGAGAGAGAGCAGGCAGGAGGAGAGATTGTTGATGAGATGTGGTGGTGGGAGCTTAAACTGGGGCAGATACGGGTCCTGCTATTCCTTTGCCTGTTATCCCGAGGTGGGCCGACTTCCAGACCTTGAGGCACTCACTTATCTGAGGGATTCTGTCTCCCACAGAGTGCAGTTTCTCCACCGTAGACCACAATGCTTTGCCCATTCCCTCACAGTCACAGACCAATCAGCAAACAGCAGGAGGCTATCAGATCGTGCACATGTTGCAGCAGCACTACTCTTCGGTTCTCTTCGCTTCGCGTACAAATGTGCTCTCTCCTTGCACTGGTTCTGTTAAAGGCCATGTCACAGAGTATCCGCGTAGTATCATACTAAATTAAGAAGTGGATGGATATCCGTCCAGGATGAGGTTAGTTGAAGGCGAAGCAGAGCAGCTGTTCTTCTGGTTGAAGTTGTAAATCAGTTTGGCTGCTTCCTACTGAGTCCGTCCCTGTAATGGTGGAGCAAGTTCGGACTGCGGGTGCGGCTCACGTCCCGTGACGGACGCACATCACGTCAACACATTGCACCTGCGTAAGCCTGCGACCTACAGCACACAGACCTCGACCAGTTTATAGTTGAGTTGGGGTTGGCTTGAATGCATGTAGATTATTACACCTTTTACGTTGCGTCATTAATCTATTTTTTACTGTGAAACAAATGGAGATTAAAACCTACATATGCTGTAAACTTACAGCTGTAACTGATGATGTAACCGATGAGACTGAGAGCCATCTGTAATCTGAATCTAGCTCTGGCTCTAAAAACACAAGTAGAGAATGTAATGGATCGTATGTTTGACTACATAAATCTTAAACGCAGCCACTGGGAATTTTCCATGTTTTAATGCTTTTATGTAAGCAGGACACACGCTACTATGCGGTTACTATCACTAACTTTGTCTGAAATACTTTTTAACACCATGATTTTAGCTATTGTTGTTTCAGTGTATTCTCTTGGTGGTTTGTATAATATCACACAAAAAGTAAAGATTTAAATGTCATATTCTACAAAATGGTAATTTACATCACTATAGTTTTGTTTGTTTGTCAAATAATTTTGCCGTGACTTATTTGATGAAGTCATGAGTCTTTTTTATTCTTTTATTAAATCTTTTTAGATTCGATTAAATTATTTTTGGTGGGGGATAAATGCCCATAATTGTTTGTGTAATATCATACACATATTTTCCCGAGAGAACAGCCTGCTCATCCTAATATTGATAAGACCGCAACCTTTGGGTGCCCCTTGCTTTCCCCAGTTACCCTCATAAACCAATTGTACTTGTTAAGAAGTCACAATGTTCTGTGGAGCGACAAATTCGATTAAAGCCGAGCAAAGACACAAGTCATCTAAAATGTGTAGTCGCCTTATCTGGAACCAGGCTTGTGGATCCTGTTAGGATAAACAAGCAGCAGAAAAAAAAAATTCTGACATTTTGACATTGGCCCCGGGCCACACAATATCACCCTTTTCTGACCTTATCTGCTCCATTTAAAATTATGAGGTAATGTAATGGTGATTATTTTTGAGTAATGGCTGTTGCAGGCCTTGTCCTCCTCAGACATAAGACACTCTGTTGTGATAAAGGGATTCCCCTTGTGCCCGCCTCAGATGATCATCATGATTAGCTTCATTCGTTTGGAGATTTAATCATTTGACATACTCAGGTTTTTGCCTCTCTTTCTGTAAAATGTGTATTAGCATGAGAGGAATCTTGTCTTGGATGATAACGATGGACGTAGGAGGGTTGGATGGCAGTTCTCACATCCTCCGCTGACATAATCCCTCATCCATTTACATGGCCAAATACCAAATCCCTACACATGTGACTGACTTATTTGCTTCAAATTTAGAGTAGCAACATAAGAAAAAAAAAGATCTAATCAGCCCTATATGACATGGAGTAGGCCAAGGAGCCCTTTTGTTTGATTTGTACATGGGTTGGAGGGGCTGGCTATTGGAAATCCCTGAAGCAGGCTTTAGGGGCAGGTCTGATTCTCGTGTGAAATGGGAAGGCTCTATAGCTCTCGGCTGACTTGACTGGGGCTGTATGGGTGTGTTGGCAGGGGGAGCGCCGGTCATGAATAGGGTCTTTGACTACCTCAGACTTGCCCTGAAAGGCAGGACAAAGACCCTAGGGCAACGGCTTAGAGCCTCACAGCTGAGCTACAGAATGCTTGGCCCAGTCTTCCTCCCTCCTTGCCTGATTTAAATACTACAGTGGCTTTCAGCATTCTGGCGACGGAGGCTCGCATTCACCGCAGCACATTTACCATCAACTTTTCTCTCTGTTTTTGTTTACAGTATACTAATGCCAGAGCTGTTTACGTAATCCTTTGTGTAGAATCCATCAGAGGTGCTGGTGAATCTGCATCAGTGACTCTCTTAAAACCGCCTGAAGATTAGCTTCATGTTGTTCGTATTAGATAGAATTTATTTGGATACAGACTTAACTGCTGGCACATGTGTGTATCACCGCTAATCACAACTCTGCTCCGAGTCGTCAATTATGGAACGTCTTTTGCTTATCTTCGTTCAAGATGGATATATTGGCAAGTAAACAAGACGAAACTCGGTGCACACCTCTTAATTGCTTGATTATTTTTGACGGATATGCGCGACTCGTCAGCGTCAAGATTTGCAGAGGCAGAATAAAAAGCCATAAATCTTTTCTGCGGAGTTAATGGGGTTATTTGAGTCCTGTCCAGACACTCTCTCCCCACAGAGTGTCTAGTTTCAGATGTCACTCAGAGCTTTGTTTGCCCCCCAGGGTGAAGGGTTAGAGGTCAAGGTTCAGGGCCAGTTGGCTGAGTGGCCACAAAAGCCCAGGCTTCCCCACAGCACATCCGATCCCTTCTTCCACACCAGCCTGCAGCTACAATGAAGGGATCAGTTTGCAACATTTGTCTTTTCTTATTTATAACCTAAAATTTAATTTCACTTATGTCAAGAGTGTAATTATAAGGTTATAGTTCATAGTTTCACAATGAGGTCATAAAAATGTCTTTGGTTTACTGCTCAAAACTTTAATTGTTACTCAGTGGAAACTTGTGTAATTATTCAGTTACAGTTTTGGAATAGTGCATTTACTGTGTACGGCTACTGTGTAATTCCACTATAACCATGGAATTCTTTGTTTGTTATTACTTGCACGATTTGAGAATATATGTTTGTCTCAGCGCAGACCTTTATTCTATCTTTTTCTGTAGAATTTAACAATCAAGAATGGCACCTCAGCAAAATCTCACACCAAAAAAGTTCTGTTTCTTTGTTCCAAACACCTCCAAAACACAACCTCACCCTCATCAGCCCCCACCCACAAACTCAACTTCACCCCCCCCCCCCCCCCAACCACCACCACCACCCAAACATGTCCTCCAGCCAGGTTTATTATGCCGTTTCACGCAGACCAAAATTGCAGCTGCATGGAGAACAATCTGGAGCACATTAGCTCAGGCGCTGTGATTTATAAATTGTTTCTCAGGCCATAAATCCCTGCTGTAATTGTGCACAAGCACCCCTCTCTTTCTCCAGTCACTCCCCCTTCGTTCTCTCTCTCTCTTTCTCTTTCTCTTTCTCCCTCAGTCTCTCTCTTTCTCTGAGCAGCTTACCGTTCTCGGGTTAATACTAATTGTTTGCAGAAGTGTGCAGTTTGGATTGAGTGGAAGTTTGTTGCATTGTGGCGCAGATTTGGGGCTCGAAGAAACAGCTCTTCGTGAAAGATAAACTTTCCTATTTTTTTTTTTAGCGCCATCCGTAAACCTCTTCTGTCATGTGGTGTGAGCTTAACGTCCAAAATGGGATGTGAGCATTTTGTCTTCTGCTCCATGTTGCTGTGGTTCACGGTCTGCATTCCTGAATACTGTGTAATTGTAAGGGGCCTCTCCTAAACTCTGTCCCTGGAAATTTGATATTTACAGCAGCCCCTGATCGTAATCACCTTGCCGTTCTCATTAGATTGTATTGAAACTGAAAGATAGCAGCAGCTGTATATATTGTTTTAAATAGCATGTCCAGCCTTGAGTTCTCAGTGGTCTGGTTAATGTTATAAAGACATTTAAAAAGTGGAACAGCTCATATTAATCAATGTTGGTTCCTCTAAAGCATCTCTCTTCACAAAATGTATTAAAAGTAATTTATTCAATATTGACCAGCAAATTTTTTGGAGCAAAAAAAAAAAAAGTACATTCGCTGGAAGTAGCCAGTCGCTGCTGAATGTTACTCCATTGTTTTGCTTTCAAGGGACCTGATGAACCTTAAAGAGGTAGGGGACCTCATGACCCAACCTCATCCCGCCTTACGACTCCTCTAAGGGTCTTTTTTTACAACCCCGAAAACCTATACGTTCTTACTGGACAATTTATTCTTTACAAAGTTTGAGACATGTAAAACGATCCCTGTATGTGAACGTGAATTGAATTTACAGCCGAACCTATCGCAAGATCATGATTTGGCACTCACGTGAAAATGAAGTCTGTAGATTGCAGGGAATGACTTTTACAAATGTGTTAAAGTATAAAAAAGTGTTGGCGACATTCCAGACCTCCCTGCAGTCTGCTGACAATACGCATAACTAATCCTGGAGAATATCATGGTTGTAAATTGTGCGCTTCGCTGCACACTGTGTGGGTTTCTTTATGTCAAATGAGATTATTTTCTGTCCCCAAAATTCTAATTTTTTTGTTGTTGTTTGTCTGATTTAGTCTGATAGAAATGGAAAAATGGCAGACAAGATAATTATTTTTGAATCAATTGAAACTACTGTTGACATTTTTTTTCTGCGAGGCATATTTTTTTGTCATATAATTGTTTCTAAAAGTACATAAATGATGTGGTTCAAGTTTCCAACAGTCAGTCTCTGTGACCCTGTACGACAGGGCAGAGCGTCGGAGCATACCTGTGGCATGCGAATGTGTCTGCGTGTTTGAGTTGGATAGAGGGGGGGTGGGGGGGGTGGGGGGGGCAGGGTGGGCGGAGAGGAGACGGAGAGTGGAGTGAGTGGAGTTAGCGGTGGGGTGATAGGGATGTCAGGTAGTAAAAAAGTGAGATGAGGCAGGGCCCGGAGTCTGCCTGGCCTGGAGATTTGCGCCTGCACTCGGCGAGCAAATACAGGACGCATCTGCAGGCAGCTGTGTGTGTGTGTGTGTGTGTGTGTGTGTGTGTGTGTGTGTGTGAGAGGGGGGGTTGTGGGGTGTGCTGCTCAGGGCAGGGGGTTGGGGGTGTGGAGCTGGGTGGTAGTGTTGGGTGGTGGTGAAGAGAGAGAGAGAGAGAGAGAGAGAGAGAGGAGGAGGGGAGGTGGACTTGCAGAGTGAACACAATCAGCCCTCTGTTTTCATAAGACTTGTGGTATGTGAGAGCAGAAACAAATGTGTTTAATTTAGGCCCTTTTTCTCTCTCTTGCCTTCTCCACTAAACCCACTTATGCCCACCTCTGGCTTTCAAAACTGACTTTTTTCCCCTCAAGATGCCTCATTGCCTCTTCTGCCAATGTCAGCTGCTCTTAGGACGTTTTTAAAAAAAGAAACAATCACCCACTGTGCCCCGTCAGAAAAACAAACAGACTCTGAGGCACACTTTTAGCAGACATACTCAAATGTACTCTTTCGGCGGGGGTAAATATTTATCTGCAGTTTCTAGAAAAAGAAGAGAAAAAGATTATTTTGTTAATGTTTTTGCTGAGAGTTTAGAGTGATTACTGTGCTGTGGTATTTGTCCTTTTTCAGTGTGTGGGGTGCATGCTGGATTATTGCCTCCTAAATGCCTTGGCAGGAAACGCCGTATTATATTGGTAACCAATGCTGTCTCCAGTCAATTTGTGTTCGGTCATAAATGAAAAAATTCAGGTCTCACTTGTGTGTCATTGGCGTAGACCTACACACACACACACACACATTTGATCGAGCTTTACTGTAAACATCCAGCCAACCTCTGGTAACCACCTTGTGTTCTGGAGTTAATTATACAGACGTTTACGGCTGTGAATTTCAATGAAACGAGGCTACTCCCCAAACAATAATAAAGTTGTGTTCCTGTGCGACTGCACAAACAATGCCACAGGACACAGAAAAGGGACAGCATCTTTGACATTTGAGGTGTAGACTGTCTTGACATCAGATCATACTGACATTAAGCGGAGCAGTATGTGACAATTGAAAGCAGATCTCACAGGTACGGGAAACCACATAACCGACTGCACATAATTAACTCAAATAGCTTCGCACCCTCCTCTCTGTCTTTACGAGAAGGCCTTGCTCTTACCAGATGCATAATTATTTACTTGTGTGTCTAATTATACAGTGAGTTTTATATGACCTGCAGTTGTGCTCTGTAACAGAATTACTCACTTATTCCTATGTTTAACCTCAGCGGAGAGTGAACTGTTCCTTTAACTACGTCTGATTTGAAGTACCTGGAAGTCCGTGAGACAGAATAAGAAGAACAATGGAGGCTTCATTTAAAGACTCATATGAGCTCTAAAGATGTGGATACAGGAAGCAATAACTCAGGATCATGTCATGCAAAAGAAAAAGAAAAAAACCCTGATACAAATAATTGCTTGAGTTGCAAAAATGCAAACTCCTGCTGAAGTCGCTGCCGGCTCACCGGGACAGAATATTAAAGAAGCTCTTTAGGGGGGTTTATCTTGGCCTTGTATAGTGTTAATGCTGTTTAATGACTGAAACAGCAGTAAATTCACTCCCAGGACTTTTCAAATAAACCCAGTTTGCTGGCCAGCTTGGCCTTGTACTTAATATGCATGAGGCATGTGTGTCATGTGACACCCTTGCTCATTGACTTTTTTAAAGATTTAGTATATTTTCCAGTAAATGTACACATGCAGAACAAGAATCTTATTCTGATTTTGTAATAGATTGCCGACACATACGGTTTCTTCTTAGTGCCCGCTGTACTCATCGAGGGGCTCCTGATATCCCCACGTGTGCTACATATAGACGTATTTGGAGCTGCAGGCAGAGTGTGTAACCATCTTGGAAATCTTGGAAAAACCCTGTCGTTGTGTTGTTAGGACCTCCCTCGCGCTGCCTCCCCTCTTCACTCTCCTCTCTCCCTCTTTGCACTAATAGTTCTTTTGTGTACAAGAGCATGTTAAGAGGCCAATGAGCCTGGCCTTAATAGGCCACGTTGCCATAGAAACCACAGCACTCTGGATGTCTGACCTTTGACCCAGTTTTTTTTACTGGCTGTGAATAAGAGTGCAGGACGACCAACCGGGTCACAATAGAGGCCCGGCAAACTGAGGGAGTGCCCCTGTCATAGTCACTTAACTTCATTCCTCTATGGGCTAATGGACACTTCAAATGTTGTAGCCATTAGCAGTATGCTATCTCCACTGCAGGACCACAGACTTCTCAGGGCTAATATAATGTAAAGAGACTTTACATTTACATTTACTGGTTCCTAGACACATCTCAACACATCTCCACTAAGATAAGGCCAGGATCAGAAATCCAGGTGGTCTGTTTGGATGATAAATTATGATTATTATCATTTCTCCATCAATTACACCCTCACCAAGATATATTTGTGGTTTCTTTTTCTTTGTACCTTCCTTTAAGATAGATTCAATTAATAACTTCCTCCCTGACTAATCTACTTACTTCATAGTGGACCGGATAATAGGACATGGTCCCCATTCAGAAAAATTTGGAGCGGCACAGTAGTGCATTGTGGGTCTGACCAGCTGAGCTGCTTGTCGTTTCCCCATCAATTACACACTAATTAGCACAATGACTGCCGAAGTTTGCTTAAGAATTGTCAATGTAATTGCCTCTAATGTTGGTAAACAATGAACCTTAATGCAAACTCTGAGACAAGGCGGGGACCACTTATCACATTGTCTTTGTTGTCGAAGCTTTAATTGTGTTTCATGCATAGATCAGGTTGAGGTGTCAATGGCCCTGCAGGAGCAGGTGACATAAGCAGAGCAAACCAGGGAGGGACTGTTGTGTAGGGGGCCTGACAGGGCCATTGTCTGAAGTTGCTGTTCATATGGGCAGGGGACGGTAATTAACACCTCAGCCAAACAGCAAGCTGTGCGGCCCATTTGTTTTCTGTTGGGGGGTAAAAGAAAACAATGGGGAGGGGTTCTCCACACAGTAGGTGATTGACATTATCTGCTGGAGCGATCCGCCGAGGCATTCCTGCTGCTCCACTATTCAACACAAGTTAGGCGAAGCCATTTCACAAGCGTCTGAGCTGCCACTTTATACATATTGACTCTTTTATTTGTTGTTTGACTTTGCCGGAGTGTTTGCTCTTGACTTGTTGAGTTAATGCAATTCAGCATTAGATGCAATAACAAATAATTTGTTTTAGATAGTAATAGTTAATATGCATATCTGCTGTTTTTACAGAATCAAGAAATGTTTGTGCATCATTTTTTGTAGTTTTACTAGTTTTACACATTTTATGGAATCGTAAATGTAATTCAACACGAATATTATTTTTGACTTTAGTTTTTACAGCCCTGAAGTCGACAGACAGTAGCTAGCAAAGTTTGGGATTTTTTTTTCTGTCTATTTGGCAGAGTGTCTGACTTAGTTTGAAAGCAAATGTCCAGACATCTGTCTCTTCTCCAATGCTCTGATGTTGGCCTGCAGTATGGCACCACACACTTCAGAGATGACAAAGACTCTTGGCTGTGTCTTCCTTCGCTCTGTGAGAGCGATGTAACAATTAGAACCCAGCTCTGGCAGGCCACATGCCCCAGCGCATATGTTGTATTCTCTCTGTTCAAAAAACCAAAAGGGCTCCAGTGCTGCTTTTTTGGAAAATTTCGGTGGCATCACTGCCACCTTTGTCGCATCTGGGTCCTGTAAAAGTAGCACATTCTACTGATGTCTATTCTGAGTGTTGGAGGCAGCAAGGATGGCTGGAAGACAATTAGAGAGCTATGAAAATGGATCAGCTAAACTTCACTTTAGTTACATATTTCTTTCAGTAGTCCGTCCGAGTTTATTTACCAGAGCCTCCAGCTCCCATGCTGAAACAGACATTGCTATGGACCCGACCATATGTCTGTATTTGTGTCTTATAAAATAAGGGCATGTCTAAAGCATCACTAAATGTCCTGCAGTGACATTGATAATAATGTATCTCCTGTCTCGAACCTTTTACAACCATTTAATATCACATGTCACAACTATTTTAATCATCCATTTTATGCGCTCGCTATCATTCAGCTGTCCTTACTTTTTTTCTTACACTTCCCTTGTGGTCTATTTTTTCACTGAGAAAGTTTTTGCTGAG
This sequence comes from Leptoclinus maculatus, assembly GCA_032191485.1. Classification (NCBI taxonomy): domain Eukaryota; kingdom Metazoa; phylum Chordata; class Actinopteri; order Perciformes; family Stichaeidae; genus Leptoclinus; species Leptoclinus maculatus. Next base: position 23,188,987 of record JAVDOI010000005.1, read on the forward strand.
CAGCAACGGCCCACAAGTCCTCGCCTTTTGTTTCCTGAAACAACTCATACACCCAAACACCCTCCCTCTCTCCCTCTCATGTGTTGGTGAGTGGTGCGCTGCTGTTGTCTGGACTGGAGCTAATGTGACAGTGTGCGGCTGGCATTACCTGGCTGGATGTTTCAGGGAGTGTGTGAACAGTTGCTCCATAGGGCATGCTGGCAATTAAAAGAAAAGTAGGCGCTCAGTAAAAAAAAGTGCCTGGGGGCATGTTCCTCAGTCCTGGCAGAAGCTGTCAAATAAGGGATGGATTGGGTGGGAGAGCCGGGGTGGGCACGGCAGGGCAAGACCAAACGCTCACAATAGCGCTCGTTTCATTTGTGGAAGGACTCATGATTGACATAGATTAGACAGAGAAAACTGCATTGTTTTGGATTTTTTCTCCAGAGAGCAGCATTCATTAGGCGCCATGCACACAGCAGAGTAAAGTTTCAATAGCAGCCTCTAAAAGCAACTGCCTCCTGACAGTTGTATGGACTTGGGCCCATTAGTTGGAACTTACGATTCAGCCTTGAGCAGTATAGTGAAAATGAAGAGGGCTGATGTCAACTCCAAGAATTTCCCCCCTTTTCGAAGGGAAAAAGGGTCCCCTTCCCCCTGCCTCGGTCTCTGTTGGACCCCAGCTGTCAGGAAACAATACCCTCTGCCTGCTCCGACAAACTCATTCCTGAAAATGTTTTTTTTTCCCTCCTCTCCCTTTTCCCCCTCCTGCTATAATGTCTTTTCCATTTTTAAACCACAGCCATCCAAGCTTCCTTCCTCCTTACAAACCCTGAGTGATGAATGAAGTTTTAAAAATCAGAACCTGAATGCGTGACTCCTCCAGTTTGCTTGTTTGTCATCATTTATCCTGCAACAACTTTTGAAAAGCAGACAAAGCTTTGCATATATTCTTTAACTGCTTTTGTCATTTTTAAAATGTCAGATACTATTTATTATCTTCTCCATTCATCAGCTGTTTGCTATGGTTGGACACCAAACTGTTTGTGCGTAGGAATTCATGAGCGCAGCGCTATTTAAGTACAAATGACTGTATACATTGTAGAATAATAACAGAGGATACATGGGAAGATTGTGTAATCGCAACTTCCAGACAGAATTTATAACCCGTAATATGTTCCAATGCACAAACGGCATTTTATTAAATGTACTATGATACCTTTATGTCTCTGCACTACATGGGCCTGGATGGCCAAATTTAACCTATAATATATAAAACCCTTTTAATTAATTTGAAATTGTACCAGTCCAGAGAGAAAACCCACATGCATGACAAGCTGCTGTGTCCGGTATTTAAACTGATTTATAAACCAGATGTTTGAGCCGTGCTTGTGGAGCTCTGGCTTCATGCTATGTCCATTGCTGGAGGAAGAAGAAAAAAATGCTCAGCTTGTTGTATGAAGCAGTAAATCACAAAACTTCTCCTCGCGTACACATAGCTCTAACTCCGTCGCACAGCGGCGAAGGAACGGGCAGCGGTAATACGGTGATGGAAATCTTTGTTACGTGAGAAAAAAAAAAGAGGGAAAGCAAACACTTACACAACCCTTTGTGATAACTTTGATACATGTGTGAAAAGTAGTGATACTGAATGCAGGACGGACTATTTTCGGGGGTCAAAAGGCCAAACCAATGGAGACGGGAGTTAGTTTCGAGTCCGCAGCTCAACCTCTTTGCTGATCTGTAAGTGGGGCTTCCTTCCAGCTGTCTCTTCCCACCCGCTCAGCGACGGGCGCCCACAGCTGGCCTCTTGTTTTTCCTTGACAAACGGCAATTTCACAGTCCTCCACCAGTCCGTTGTGTTCACATCGCTCTCCCTACTCTACCCCGTGCCAGAAATCACTGTCTGACTCCAGCAGCGGTGTGGGTCTGGTACAGGTGTCTGCTGGAGATCTTTGCGGGCTTGACGCCATTCATACTACTTTTGCATGTTTCAGTCCCTTCAGTTTGAGTTTTGTCTCTCTCTTTTTTGTTTTTGCAAAATAAAGCCTTCGATTTGACTTTTTGGTCTCTTCATTATGTCTTCTTTGGAATGCATTCTGTTAAATCTTGTGTATTTGATGTTTTTATTACTGTGTACAGTATGTTTTCCCTGCCAAATGTTTGGTTTTGTTATATAATTCTGCTCCTTTTTCTGTCACCCGCAGTACCTGCAGATGAAATGGCCTCTTTTGGACGTTCCTGGATCTGCAGGACTAAAAGACTCCCGTTCTCCAACTCCGGGGCATTTAGTAAGTAGACACTCAAAACAAAACTACATTTTGATTATGGAGTGTGCTAGAAAAAAAGTGTGTTTGACCAAAGAGCACCATGGCTGATTTAGAGGAGGGAGAAAAAAAATGTAATAATAATTTCCACATCAAAATTTCACACACCAAATAACTGTGTGAACACCAGCAGTGTCCAACCACTTTCCCTCCCTTATTTTATAGCACTAATAGGATGTTTCCTCCAGGCTACATCCTACGGGACATTAACTTAATTATCAAACAAATCATGTTAACTTACTGGGGGAATCAGTTTACTGGAAAAAATGCTTTAATGAAACGGTCACCATTATGTGGTAATTCACAATAACAAAGTTATAGTGTCCATGTAAATATACTGGCTCCCATCCATCCATGCACAGCCTCCCCCACAACCCCTATAGCACCCGCAGGCAAACTGCTGAACAGTCTGTCTGTCTTTTACCACAAAAACTCCATAAATCTCTCAAGTTCGAACCTCCTCGCCATTCTTGAATTTTCCCACACAGGTGTGAACTAGTCATCATGGTGTCTCACTCTGGTTAGACAATGCGGGGCCTCAGCAGACCTGTTTGGTTTGTGGCTTCACTGACGGATGTGTGTGTTTGAGATTGAAAACATTAGATAACATGAGCATCTATCTGGCATCTCACCTGCTTGATTGTATCAGGGCGTTTTTTTTTTGTTGGAGGAGTCATATTAAGCAGTGCGTGGAGCAGAAAGCCACGGTCACTACACTGTAGTAAATACAGCCGTTGATACTCAGCCCCTTGACCTTACATATCCTGGCTAGATGTGCTTGCTGAGTTTGTGGTTGATTCGCTGGATGCCATAAACGCAGCGATGCACATGATAAAGTCTTCATTGAGCGCAGTCAATGGGACATTGTTGTGATGGGACGGAGTTTGCTCATGGGAATCCAGGACTGACTTAAGTCTCAATAGAAACCAATTATATATATTTATTAGAATAAATGCTGACCTGGCAGTGACCCTGTTGATTTTTTTCTGTGAGACACAGCAGCTACTGTGTGAAGTTTTGTTGCAGAAAATGGATTTTGAGTAGCTTAGACAATGTGTAATTTAATAAAAATCCGTGAATCTACAATGTAGGGAGACAGAATTAAGAGGAAAAAGTCCAAACAGTGAGTACGATAACAGCAGTTGAATTTGAAGGAAATGAAAGCACTTTGACTGAGGTTGAGTTCTCCTTTTGGATTGTTTCTGTTCTGTCCTTCAGTGGTTGCTGCTACTTTTCATGTGGCTCTGTGTTGGTGTTTTTTTTTTTTGCTTGGCCTTCATCTCTTTGAACCTCATTAATCCAGAAAAGTCGATACAGAAACATTGTAGAAGACTGAGAATGTGAGGAATCCAACTGTTTTGTGGGAGAAATGTTACTCACATCAACGGAATAATAAGTAGCCTTCCCCTTTGTGTGCTTAAATATGTACTTTCCTCAAGTTTGCAACGTTTATCCTTTTGTTGCATGCAATTAAATGTATTTGAAATGCTTTCATATCTGCACATATATATAAATACCTATACAGGTTCTACATCGTTGTTAACATGGAAAGAGGCTTCTTTGTATCTTGGTTTTAAAATTAGAGTCGATACTGTGTGCTATTTCTTATCATTTTATTATTTTTTTATTGCAATTGAATAGCACAGCTCTAATAAATGTGCAGTCCAAGGCCAAAGATTGCAAATGAAACACTTAATTTGGCTGAAAAACAATATGGGATAACATTGGTGTCTTAGAACAACGTGCAACACTTTCATTTTAAAGCAGTATAAAAGGCAGGGAAGTTCATTGAAAGTGTATTATTAGTCTTCAGCATGTGAACTGAAAGAGGAAGTCGCCATGCTTGATCCGGTGACCTGTGAGTAGAGGGTCATTTGATTAGTGGTGGGAAACACTAATACCGGGTGCGGTGTACCCTGGGCACGGAGGATCGGGAGTGAAACACCCTGCTGTGGCCTTACCCCCCACTCTGGGCCAGGAGCCCACATGCCCCTCTGGTGTGCTGCTGCTGACAGGGAGCCAGGCTGATTATGTGCTCATTACTCCAGCCGAGGAGAGAGTGGAAGAGTGGGAGGGGAGCAGCAGGCTGGCTCCCCAGGCCTGCAGGCTCCCCAGGCCCCAACACTGCACTAATGAGAGCAGGGGGAGCGGATGGGCACACATGGGGGGCCAGGGATTACTGCCCAGGGCCAAGAGGAGCCAGAGAGAGAGACCCGAGGAGAGGAGACACCAGCAGGGACTCCTGGAGCAGACCTGTAGTCCTGCAGTCATTCTGCAAGCATGTGTTAAATCTGACATCGTTGTTTTGCTTTTATGATGGACTGTCATGGTTTGAAATATCTGTCAAGATTCGCTTGCAGGCACACATGTATATCTTATATTTTTTATATGCATGTCAACTATTCAATAATGTTAGTGTACTGAAAAGGTTTATTAGTTACAGACCTGCTCAGTCAAGTTTCTTTGCCGATTAATAAATCATCCACTGGCGAGCCTCCGCTTGAAGACAATTTTTGGTGAATGATGTCATCTCTATCATTCCCACATATGCCTACAGAGGTTAATGCTATATGTGTTGGTAAACTGAAATCGCGGTGATATTTCTTCTAATTCTGGCAATTTGGACCGAGATAAGAGGATGTTAAGTAGAAATGAGAGTGTTCGGTGGATACCGAAGTCCAGGGAAAGACCATCCTGTCGCTGTGCAGATTGGGTCCATAAGGCCTGTATGCTAATCAGAGCCTGCTCTGGCCTGAGATCCTCAATTATTCAACAGGCAGGTTTGTTTAGCATTCAGTTGGTATTGCTTTTGGTAGTAATGGTGGTGCTGGTGTGGTGGGAGGACTGGGAAGATGGGAGCAAGCTTTTCATACACACACACACACACATGTACATGCACACACAAATACGCGCAGCACCCCAAAACCCCCACATAGACCCCTGTGTTCAGAGGGCTGCCTCTTCATGAATAATACATCAAAGGCGCTGCAGGGCCAGGTGATGCAGTATTGGGAACATGTCAGCCCATCAGTAGTGGCCGAGCTGGACCAGAGAGAAGCAGAGAGGAGAGGAGAGGAGAGGAGAGGAGAGGAGAGGAGAAGACGAGGTGGTGCTACTGTCTGAATCGTGTGCGTCTCGTACTCATCTTCCACAGCGCACCGATTCACAGTCATTAACACTCTGCTGATAATGATGTCAGGGCTGCGTACCTTCCTCTCTGAGGTCATTCAGTCACTTGCAGTAATTTCTCCATAATGCCTATTCTCTGTGTCATTACCGACTACACTGACGAGTACTGTTATTCTGGATTAGAAAGAGCTGTGACTCTCTAATGAGGTGTAACTGACCGGGGGTGTCTGTCCCTCAGTTATCAGATCACGGTGCACTCAGTGCTCAAATATGGGCTGATCTTCACTTGATAGGGAGACAAGAATCGCCCTCTTTGTTTCAATATTGTATTAGCGCCGTCTAGAGTAATCAAGGTATCGAGGGACATGGTCCCGTCAGCGTGTCATAAGTCACTTAGTCACAGTTAAAGTGAATTGAAGTGGTAAGGTTTAGAGCTGCATTCCAGCGATGCTTTTTGTCTTGCTGCATGTGTCTGGTTAAATCTTCAACTGTCAGGGCTATATGACACTTTAAGTAAAGATATTAACTAAAAATCTGCGGGTCTTTTTCTCCCATAGAGATACATATACTTGCTTTCGATCCATATTCTTCCAACAGACCTTTGACTGGGAGTCCGGTGAGATTCTCTCGTTTTGCATTAGGCAGTGAACAACCGGGATCCATCATGAAATCAAAGGCTTTGGGAGGATTGAACTGAATACTGATCTGAGGTCTGCAGTCCTGCTGGGCCACTGCAGAGACAAGCTCCTCTTCAGAAATGAGAAAAGGGAACCAGTGCTTTGATTCCATTCAAACTCTGAAACGAAGAGAATTTAGGATTTAGAATTGATCTGTCAGTTTACAAAATATTTATTACCACACTAGTTCCCTGTCCGTGTTTGTGTCTATATATGCTGTGCTGATTGTGTTAAGAGCTCTCTCAATCTATTGAATTACCACCGGGGATATTCACTCTAGTAATATGACGCCGCTCTTGCTCTGTATTATTTTAAGCTAGAATATTACTCCCATTGACCCATTCAGAGTCGATCACCAGACGCAAAGCACACGTTGTCTGTGATGAATGGCATAGTTTGGAGTGGTTGATTTTAGAGACATACGACACGGTCAGTCCCCCTCTCACGTCCGCTTCCTGTTGGCGTTGACAAACAAGGCTTGGATTTCTCAGCATGCCAGGCATTCTTTTCACCCTGTCTTTCCTGGAGTTTTGAAAGGCCTCTGAGCCTCCCACCCAGAATCACCGAGCATAAAGACACACAAAGCTGCGGGGTTATTCAGTTTGTTCTAAGCTCTCTTCCCCATCGGCTGTTTGCCTAGTAATTCAATTCAGATGTGCAGGATCCAAAAACATGTTTGCTTGAATGAAATCCACCCCTCCACCCACTCTGACCAAGGACTGTGCTTTTCTTAGCGCCGTTCCAAGTTGGACAGCCAACCGAGGTACTGCCACCTCGGCCTTTTAGCTTCAAACCCTCTTAAGAGACAGACATCTTTTCTCTGCACCGGCTCAGCAACTTTTTGCTGTTTTTTTTTCCTCCTTTAAAACTTCCTGTTACTATGTCCAATCCACTCTAAGACCAGTTCTGGGTGTTTTTACTTGCTCGTTGAGAGGTATGCACCACTGCAGACCTGTTTACAACAAGCACGTCTATGTAAAGAGCATGATTTCTATCTGCCCGATGTAGATACCATCTGGTTCCAGGTTGCCCTTTATCCGTCCTATCACGTAGATGTTGTTTATATTTAAAACACGGCTCATGTTCCTTGTGGTTTCCTCATTACACTTTGCTTGTGGATCATGAAACCAGACGTATGAAGCTCTCATGGGCTAGAGGAATATTACCTCTACACATAAAGCAAGTGAATGAAGGCATTGATTCGTTAGTGTTTGGTTTAATTCATGATTGAGCCATTAGTCTAGTTTTTCAATTTCACAAAACCACATGTTATGCTCTCAGAGCTCTGGAGAACTTAATACATTTAAATTAGTAAAAAAAAACAACGTATGCAGATTTTGATATATATCATTAAAAAATGTTCTGTTTTAAGAAGAGGAATTTGCTCTGGCAGGTAGGATACAGTTCAGAATAGTTTTGCATATGTGCAACCTGCATTACTCCATTTATCTCCACATTTTGTGGGGCTGCTGAACGGAAAGACAGCCCGGAGTTAAAACTAGTGCCTTCAAACTTAGAAATATGTGTAGAGCACACGATTGGTGTATTCCAGGATATGAATAATTAATAGGCATCATTTCAAATTCTAACTGAAGTGCTTCCCAAAATGTGTTGGCACCCAGGTCTAGAGGTCTCAAACAGCCCTCACAATATATGGAGAATTCAGGCATATTGTACATTAAGTAGAACAACAAAGCACAACTCAAATATACATGACATGTGGGACCTGGGATTTCAACCTAGCAGGTCAACACTTTTTCTGCCATGAAGCTTCATCAAAGCCTTCTCCGTGTTGTGTGAAATTGTGTTCTCTGTGCATCATCATATGCATTGACCTTATATGCTCTTAAGTCTGGAGAAACCCAAAAAAAGTCCTGAGCAAAGGGATCTTAATATAGTCATGTTTAACAACAGTAAATATTTTCCTCACTCCCCAACTGGTATTAACAGAATCAAAGCGTGCTTTAGACACGGGAGAAACCAATTTGCTAAAGATTTAAAAGGAGGAAAAGGTTGGACCTTCCTTTTAAAAAAAAAAAAGAAAAAAAAAAGTGGCGGAAAAAAAGCAAAGATTTGGAACAATTCTTAGCAGCGTGAAGCAAGAGAGTGTACAGAAGTCTCAATGCAAACCTTGTTCCCTAGCAGACCACGTTGGAGAGAGACGAGAGGTTGAGAAGGGGGTGGGGAGGGATATTGAAGAAAGGTTAGCCTAGAGGAACAAGACTCCTTTCTCCCCCCCCACCCCCCTCCACCCCTTGACCCTCCCATGTGACAAGTTGAGCCAACAAGTGCTCTATTCAGCCAGGCAGCCAGGGGAAATGACTGCGAGGCTGAGCGCTGCCTAATGAAAGTAGAGACGCTGGTTATTATTATTGTCTTTATTATCCCCGTCGTAGCTGCGATGCCAGTCAGTTCTCGGGCTAGTTTCTGTGCGTTGAGTATTGTTAAAATAGCTAAAAAGATCCACGCTGCATGCTAAAGGAAGTTCCATCTTTCTGTTCCTCACCACTTATCTTAAGTTATACAGAACTTTCAGTGTTTTTCTTACATCAGGGTCATCTGCAGTGTAACGTGGCAGTGTAATCCACCCATGGGCGTCTGCGTCTTCCCATCAAGTGACTGCTGTGAGACAGAGTGGGAGATGATGTCTCCACTTGTTCATGGGTATTCAGTTAAACTTAGCCTGATTGTGTTTGTTTGGGGCTCACTGGTGTGACTTTTGGACTCGGTAGCACCGTTGTTTTTCTTGTTGGACTGAACAAACAGTTCTCTCCTCAGCTAAATGGCCATAATAGTCTTGGCAATGGGTCTGCAGGGTTTTTTAGTGTTCCTTGGTACCGGTCCAGATTGCATCACAGGGCCGGTCACACGCACAGACTGATGTTATGTTTACCGTCGAGGGCATTCACACATGATGGACTATTTACAGCATGCATTTCTTTTGTACAATGGGCAACAGAAATCATGTGCGGTATCCACTGTGGGATAGTTATATGCTCGTTTCGGGCCAAAGGCATAATAGCTTTGATGGATTACATTCACTATCTTTTAAATGTTATGTGTCAGACACTCGTTACACATTTGTCACCTCCTGCTCATAACTTCTTTGTGTCTGTTCTTCTCTTGTTTTTTTTTCCTGTCATAAACAGTCCAATAAAGTCCCAGTGGTGCAGCATGCCCACCATGTCCACCCACTGACACCCCTCATCACCTACAGCAATGAACACTTCTCCCCCGGCACGCCGCCGTCACACCTTTCCCCGGAGATCCTCGACCCAAAGACAGGTAATTTGTCATAGATGGACATTGATTCACTTCACTGTACACTGTAGATGTTAAAGTGATATTGCACATAAAATCTGTCAGTAGTCCTGACATGTGGCTTTAGTCAGCTTAAATTCATGTCAGTTACGATGAGTCCAAATAATTACCACTTGTCGCAGTTGAAAAGAAGTATCGAATTATCCACAGCAACCAGGAGGCCGGCACTGATTGGGCCCAAACGAAGGCACGCTAATGAGCTCGATAGGGTCATGAAGGGAACAGCATGTAAAGACACATTTTGGGAAAAAAAACAGTTTCAGTTTGGAAACTGAGAAACTGAGAGTTTAAGTACTGAGCAAGTTTCTATGGACATTCTGTCTTTTTTTCACCTTGAAAACTGGTCACTATTGGAAACACCAAAGTGAATTCACCGCAGCTTGCTGTACTCTGAAGGCAGATAGATTTTTGCAAGGAGCATCAAAAGTACGGCAATTATTTTCAGAGATGTTAGATATTGTTTTAAAAATATCTATGTAAAGAGCATGTCACCTCAGCAGGTATACGCTGCATATTAAAAGCATGTTTCCTCTGTCATGTGGCACCTGCAGGTATTCCTCGGACACCTCACCCGTCAGAGCTCTCTCCATACTACCCGCTGTCTCCTGGTGCTGTTGGTTCCATCGCACACCCTCTGGGCTGGTTCATGCAACAGTAAGTCACTTTTATTCTCAGCTGTCCACTCAGCCAGATGTGTTTTGTTCTTAGTTACAAATCACGCCACAGTTAAAGTACTGATGCTAGCGAATTAACTGTGAGTTCAGATTTAGGAAAGCACAACAAATTAGTTTGATAAAGTTCAAGATGAAAATGATGACAAGGACACCAATTTTGTTGAAAGTGATGTCTGATTTTTATGCTCTGTCGTCTGTACAATAGCAAATGTTTTTACATTTGAGTTCACCAGGAGGAATTTATGAACATTTATGGGTTCTGCTTACAGCTCTCGTAATCAATTGCAACGCCGCTGTTCCACAAGCAGGGGATTTGAGTTGATGAGTAGAGGATTAGTGCTGGTGGGTTAGCTGTCAGCTGTGTTTGATCCACCTCACACCTCACTCTGTTTCACTCTGTCTCTCAGGCAGGGCCAGCCCATGTACTCCATCCCTCCGGGGGGATTCCGTCACCCCTATCCAGCGCTAGCAATGAATGCATCCATGTCCAGGTGAGCGGATCGTGTTCGGCAACACCCCCACCCTCCCAAAGGGAGACATCTAATATCTGCTGCTTCTATGATATGCTGTAATCACCTTTATCTTGCTCTCTGTGCCAGCCTTTTTAAACAAGTATTAAAAGAAATGGCTGGTGTGCATCTTTAAACTCCAATTGTCTACAACTATTTTGGCAACAATTTACAGAAATAGCATGAGTCTTATTTGGAATAAAACACTTGCAGCTGTGTCAGGACTGCAAAGGGATATGAGGTCTGAAGTCTATCACAGACAAGTTCAGCTTCTTAAATAGAGGGAAGGCATTATTGGCATTCAGTACTCCTCTCCTGTCTTTTCTCCCTGAGCTAAACTTCTGTGGTCAAGCCAATGTTCTGAGCCACAACACACACACACATACCGCAGAGATGAAAGGGCTGAGAATCAATAACGACAAATCAAAGCTCATCTGAACCTGCATGTCCAATCAGACTAAACTCTCTGACCCTCTTTCAAAATTGGAAAGATTTGTAGCGAGCCTTCCGGTGTTCGTATGCGATGAAATATTCAGAAGGGTCTCTGTGATCAATAGGATGTGTAGTTCCATCCTGAGACGGACTCAACAACAATCAAAACACACCTCACAGACGTTTTTACACTATTTCATTCATTATTTGTAAAAGTAAAAGTAAGAAAAAGATCTAATGGCAACAACAAACTGTAGGTAACATCAATATGACTGCATTGCATGAACGCTAATGGAAGCATTATTTTCAAAATGTTTAACTTGAGTGCATGCCATCACTTTCATCAGGGACTCAGTGGGATGTTTACAGATTTAGTCGGTATAGGTTTATTACCAAGGGGATGAAATGGCACCTCCTTGTATATACAGCATGAATTATTAAGTGGTACATAGAAAAAATGTTAAATAACACCGCACATCAGTTCTTAATAACATATATATTATTAGACTTCATGGATTTACACACTCGTTTTTTTTATACATTACTTTAGGTCAGATTTTATATTCAGTCAGAGAGTAAATATTGAATGAGGACTCAGCTTTGAACTATTTTTCTGTGTAAGCCTTTTCCACCTGGACTCCCAATATTACATGTGCACCAGTTACAAACGTCTCTGTGTATATTAAGTTAAGACTGGGTTGGTCCATACTTGAGTGTATCTGAAGGTAAAGCTGATGACTCTGGACTGCGAGTACAAGGCTATATTGTGCTCGGTCTCTCATGACGGCCTGTGTGACATGTTAAAATAGAGGAATTTTCCAATCTAACATTAACCTACGAGTGTGTGATAGAGGGATATGGAGCTTAATCCCCCCCCTTGTTCATTACAATGCTCCATTGTATTAACAATTGGACATAAAGAGAGACAGTGTGAAGGTGTTCTGTGTGGACGGCTGTCAGAACGCTCTCTGGAACGCGGTGAGGAAAGTGGTTTCAGGTGTCACGGCCATGCTGTTACCATGGTAACAACACACTCCACTTTTCTCCAGCCATTGCCGAATAAAGGGGCTTTTGAAAAAGTCTCTATTTCAACAAAAAAAAGCAAGCATGTAACTCATTGTGTGTATGAATTTAGTCTAGACTGACGCAGTAGGCACAGTGGATTTCAACCCGGAGGTTACGGCAGGTTATTAAAGGCGGTTATGTGCCAAGCTAGCTGAACCTCTTCTCGACAGGTTAACAGAGGTCTGCTGTTAAACCCAGACTCTTAAAATGTTGAATCCTGTTGCCCTCACAGCTTGGTGTCCAGCCGTTTCTCCCCTCACATGGTGACTTCTCCGCACGGCCTCCACCAGACCGGCATTCCCCATCCCGCCATCGTCTCCCCGGCTATCAAACAGGAGCCCTGTGACATGAGCCCCTCAATGCACGCGTAAGAACGTTTAAAAAAAAGTCTTTAATTGTATCAAAACCTGCTTACGTTGCCGCACAATATTTCCCCTTGTTTGCTATAATTCACCAGCACCTCTCAACCCCTCACAGTTTAATAACAGCATCTTTCTTTCATGATTTGGATTAGCAGGAAATCCCCCGTTCCTCCCAAAAAAGAAGAGGACAAGAGGCCTCATATCAAGAAACCTCTGAACGCTTTCATGCTGTATATGAAGGAGATGAGAGCCAAAGTAGTGGCAGAGTGCACTCTGAAAGAGAGCGCTGCCATCAACCAGATCCTTGGAAGACGGGTAAGTAGCATATAGAAGGGCATGTGAGTTTACAACTCTGTGTGTGTGTGTTTTAGCAATTCTTTGATATCTTCTGTCTTTTCCATCTCTGTCCACAGTGGCATTCCCTGTCAAGAGAGGAACAAGCCAAATACTATGAGCTGGCCAGAAAAGAGAGGCAACTCCACTCTCAGCTCTACCCAGGGTGGTCAGCAAGGGATAACTATGTAAGTATCACATTTCCATGATCAGCTCCTATATTAATATGTAGAGGAAGTTAGAAACAAGCCTCTTTTTCTCACCAGACTCAAATCAAATATTACTTTATCAGTCAATTACAGTAATCACGCTTTTGTTGTTCTAAGTCAGTGTCATTGAGGGGTTTACTTTCCCTATCAAAACTGTTTTTTTAACAGAATTGTTTTATCTGTGCAGGGAAAGAGGAAAAAGAGGAAGAGGGACAATAAACCCGACTCGAAACCAGAAGGTAAGGTCCCTTTTCTTCCCGACCACCTTTATTTAGATTATTTCTTCACAAACTGGAAAGTGCAACCTGCTACACGGAACCTTTATCCTATTATTTGTATCTACCTTTTCTGCATGGATTCTTTTCACCACTAACACTTACTAACGTTTCCCCTGCTTTTATACGTTGACAAGCAGCTTATGAGGTTCAATGCTAATAGTGGCAGGTATGTCTGTTGCCGTGCAACCAAACGACCTCTGTCATTTGCCCAAATTAAGAGAGCTTTCCACACAGTGCACATGTTGGTGTAGTGTGTCCTGTTCTTCTATTGCATCATGAATGCATACCGTCTGAATCTGTTTAACATCATGTTTCACTCACTGTGTTGCAATGTGTTTTCAAGTTGATTTGAACGTATTGTGTTTCACAACTTTTCACTGCCATCGTCTTCACTGTTTTTGATAAACACTTGTTCACTTCTGTCATTGAGGGACATGAACCAGATTTGAAGCCAGCAGCAGATCCATAATTCAGATTCCTCACTTCTCCTTTTGTTTCCGCCAGACTTCTCGATAAGAAGCAAGAAGCAGTGCGTGCAGTACCTGCCCTCGGACAAGATGTGTGACAGCCCCGCGTCGTCCCACGGCAGCATGCTCGACTCACCGGCCACTCCCTCTGCAGCCCTGGCCTCCCCGGCTGCTCCCGCCGCCACTCACTCCGAGCAGGCCCAGCCGTTATCGCTCACCACCAAACCGGAGGGACGCATGCACCACCACTTCTCCCTACATGGGAAGGCTTCTGGATCCACATCCTCTTCTTCTTCATCCTCCTCCTCTTCCTCCTCCTCCTCCCATACCCACCTCTCAATCCCACATGGTACTTCAGGTAGCCAGTCGACCACACCCATCCTCACCCGGCCAATCCCCTTCACCTCCCTGCACCCCTCCATGCTTTCCCCCCCTTCCCCTTTCCATCAGGCAGCCCTTCACTCCCATCATGCCCTGTTCCAGTCGCAGCCCCTCTCCTTGGTTACCAAACCAACTGAATGAATTCGCAAAGGCAATTTTCTCCCATTTATTGTGCTGTATATTGCTTTTCTTTAAAATAGGTATTAGAACAGCTTTTTTTCTAAATAATGAAAAGGAAGAAATATTATTGGTCAATATTTGACTATCTCCTTTTCTACAATTCTGAATGAAAACAAAATGTATTTTTTGTAAAGTTTACTGCAGAACTGGTTTCTTTTTGATGCATTTATCCAATGAACCTCTTGTATAAAAGAACCAATGTACATAAAGTTTCTTTATAAAAACAAAAAGGAACAAAAACACGTTTTCTTTTTAGCCAAAACCTGATTAATGTTAGTATTAAGTTGAAGTCATAGTACTGGCCAATAATTGCAGCCCCCTTTTCAATTCACGAGTGTGTGCCCCTTTCTTTGACATGTTAAATAAACATTTGAAATTGTTTCTTAAAAGAAATGTCTCTTTTTGTATTTTTGCGTTCTGTCCACCCATGTTTTTGTCATTTAATAAAGGTTTCTTTAACAAGGTAATGTGGCTTAGATTAATATTCTCATACTAGCGACCACAGTGCATAACAAGTCGATAACTGCCTTTTGTAGGTGTTACAAATGTAGATTTAATGAGCAGAATAATTTACAGCCACATTCAAATTGAATAAGAGTCCATAACACACCTGCCATTTTTAGTCTTGTGTTCTCCTGTAGTACTATAAAGAACATCTTCATGAAAACCTTGCTGATGGTGACAGGGAGTTTAATGATTAATAAAGCAGAATTAGGCTAACCACACTGGAAAATGAGCGCCTGAACCAGAGTAACAAAATTTGAAGCCCAAAATAAATTCAAATAAAAGAATAATAGACGTCTGCTCCTTCTCGGAATATAGCGTCCCACAACAATGACAAAAAAAGCAGGTCAGCCTCATCCCAGCACACCAAACCCTGCTTGGGTTCCCTGTTCCTCTTGCACTTTTACTGCATCTTTATTCACCGTTTGGCACACTGCTTAGGATTTAATTAACTCAGAGGTAATGGGATGGAGCCCTAGGGACCTCATTAGGCATTTCAATTAGTGAAAAATACACAAGGTAGGTTACAGTTTTTGGTGGCTTTGGAGATGAGGAGTAGTGCCAGGGATGGACCAATTATGTCAGAGCAGGGGGGGGGGGGGCTGGCCTGGACGAGCCCACTGATGCCCCCCTCCCCTCCCCCCCTCTCCCAACCTACTGACTTAACCAAGATCATACCCACAGGGAGAGCTACAGGGCTGGGAAATGTTGCTTTTCAACAGCATTTGAGCTGATTGGAACATTCAGTATGTTTACATACCAGTAAAGATACATTTCCAGAGAGTGCACCATCAGGCACATTGGACCAACAGGGCAGCCTGGGTTAATTGGTTTCAACATTGTCATAAATATCTGGGATTTTAATGAGATTTAGTGAGCAGATATTATTTATCATTATCTCTATTTTCAAACAGGCTTCTAAAACGGGGGAGACTTGACAGGTGGACTGAGGATGTGTTTCAGTTTAGCCTCGTAGAGGCACCGAACTGTCAAGTCTCCCCCGCTCTGTTTTAAGCCATCATTAGCCATAATAAATCTTTTCTTATTTGCCGGTCTATCTTACATCATTCCAGGCACAAACCACAGAGTCTCTGGTGCCACGGCTGCCTGCTCCGAGTCACTTCACCAATCTGTCAGTGAAATTACAGGTAATGAGTTGTCAAAACAGCCAGCAAATCTGTCTCCTCAAGGCTATACATCCAGTGCAATGTTCAATTCTCCTAAGACAGTACCCTTATTATGAAACTCAGCCCCCAAGTGAATGGCTTCAAATGGGCTGGTTCGTTCCTCTATTAAATACATTCGCCTACCTGTGCTTGCTTACTTTTTTAAAATCTTGTGTATGAGTTTTATCATATTGAAGAAAATCCCATGAAAACTTTATTATTGTTATAACACAATTGGATCGATGGAATTTAATACATAACACATGAGCAAGTAGGATTTTAAAGAATGGCCATTTTGCTCAGTTTTAAACACAATATCTATTTGAAACAGAATATAAGGTACTATAGCTTAAAGCTCCCATGCTCCACTCAAAATGTAACACGCTACTGTTTATCTCTAATAACGTACCTGGTTGCTGCTCCACTCAACATCTGCCATGTAAGCACGAGGTCAGATTTAATACATGTTAATTTTTGCTCATTAAATTCTTCCAATCTCTTGCCAAGGTTCTTTTCTGGGCCTTCCTTTGATCTTGAATTTATTCCAGGTTAACCCTTTGATAGTTCACATGCGTAGTAATATTGCACCGAGGACTGTCATTCAATAAGTCACTAAAATTGTTTTAAAAAAAGAACAAAATTGCAACACTTTAAATAAAACAACAGAAATGCACACCTGACAGCACCCTTTAGACTACATGCATACAAAGAAAAAAGGCTGACCCCGACAAAATCAAATCATTGTGTTCTTTAGGTTAACAAGTAGACTACATAAAACTAGTCACAAAAGGGCTGATCGTATATCTTCCATTGACTCATGACCTTATATTCCCATTAATAACCGGATGCTTCACATGTGGTTTCCCAAAGTGATATTAATTGATTGTTTCTGTAACATTCACTGAGCTTAGCAACACTCAGCTGGTGTCTTTGTGAAGATAGGTATAGCTGGCTGTGAGCTTAAGAACCTCCTTAATGTATTATTCATACCCATTTGACCTTAAAGATGGAAATGCAAATGGGTGTCAAGAATGAGAGGGATCATCGGACTTTTTAAATGTCAAATAGCCTGCCACAATTAAGACATATTCATTACAAGAACCCACAGGTCCCCAACACCCAGCTGAGATGTAAAACACCTCCAATTAACATTTTGATGATTATCTCATCTCTTATACTACTGCAAACCTTCAAATCTAATCCCTATAATATTCTTACATATTACTTGTGGCGCTCAGCTGTAAAGTTCAGTGATTTCATGTCAATTATTTTTACTTAATGGTATTTTACTCTCTCGAATAAATACATTTGTAAATCATTAAAAGTTATCACATGATTAAACCCTCACAGCACATGCACATAAAGCAATCTGATGTCATGATGTGCTTTTGTCACAGGTTTCTTTCTCAGTTGCAGTGTATGTCAATACTGCCATCTGCTGATAAGGTCAAATACTGACACGATCGCCTCATGTGGAGTATATCTGTATCATGTCCGCACCCAACCTGTGGGTGGCAGTAATAACACACATGTGGTGGATCATTAGGAGAATAATAATAATAATAATAAAATAAAATAATAATTACAATTATTAGTATTATTGTAATAACAATATATATGTATGTATTATAACATTTAACTTTTCATTAGTGCTCTCTTTATCTTTACAAGTCCAGGTCAGCCGAATACAATGGGGTGTAAGTACAATAGGAGGATGTCAGCTATACATACAGAATTATCTGTATCTGAATCTGGCCTAAATATTTAGTCTACCTTTGTTTCCACACATGCCAGACAAATCAAACTAAATAATGCAGCCGTGAAAGTCAAGTCCTATCCTATCCTAATGCCAAGATTAAAACACAAATAGCTTGAGTCAGCTGGCTCAAACCAGATCAAACATGCTTGGTTTCACTCTGAGAAATGTACTTACAGAGAGATATGTGCAGCAGGTATGAAGGAAAGGTGCAGTTTTATAAAAGGGAAGAGGAGCCTCTACCTTTCCCTTTATCTTCCTAGTTTTTTAAAGACAGGTGTGATTTATTCTAGCTTTCTGTACAGCTGGTTCAAAACATGTCAACGACTGGCCACAGGCGTAACAAGTGTAACTTTAAGTGTAACTCTCAACCCAATGACATTTTTCATAACTGCGACACTAAATATGTGTTGCAGTAGCTTTTCTTAGGACTTTTCCTTTCCTAAGTCTAATGTAACTTGCATTTCTAGATGCAGTAAAGTAATGTCAATATCACATTTCAACACCAATTGGAATCAGTTAAAAAGTAATTTAGAATGAGTCAAAAGCACAAATGCAAAATCTACTTAATCAACAAACTAAATCAGATTTTACTGCAGAAGACGTTTCTTTTTCCTCTAAGCATGAGCACATTTTTTTCCGACACTACATTTACCTGCTTTTCCTGTTGTTCTAGCTCTCCTCGGCTCTGAACCAGCACGCGTCACTGCCGTGTAAACACAGAGCCCTGTAGTGTCGCCACTCAGCCTTCTGGTGGCGCTAAAGCGCACCGCTGTGTTGCTCACTCTGCAGAAGAAGAAGAAGAGCAGGTTTGGTTTGCACCGTCTGTACACGGAAGCACGAACAGGACTTAAACCAAAACCTCCAACCTGTCGTCTTAGCTTTGTCAAAGCGGATTGTGTCGTGAGCTCAAAGAAGAGACCGGTTAAATAGATTTGTTTTGTGTTTTAATTGGTGTGCAGACACAATGAAGACCGCTTTCTTGGCGCTCGCCATATTGTTGTGTTTCTGCTTGGTCAGAGGTGAGTGGAGTTTTGTGTCATTTTGCTATTTATGTCATCCTGAGACTATTCAGCGACGTGTCAGAGAAATGTTTGCCTCGCATATAATCCCTACTAAATCAGACAACTAAGGTAGTTGTCGCTGTTGCTGTATAACAACGTGTCACTTGATTTAATTTGGAGAATTTGAGCTAATCGCAGGGCTTTGTCGGTATCTTCAGTGTTGCCTTTACTCAAAATAATTGTAGTACATTGTAGTAGTTCAATAAATAAACATACATTCACAGTGACATGTCACCGCTGTTTAAACCGTGACGAAATTAGGATTTACTTTCGTGTATTTTGTGTATTGTTTTGTTTTAGTTTCTGTCACCAAACTATTTACGAAAAATCAAATGTCACGTTACACAAAAGACGAAAAACACGTTCTGGCTTTTGTGTAAACGTCATATCCCTAAAGTGTGACGCCCTCATTCCACACACACACACACCTACCGGGTTATGAAACCTGTTCCAGGACCTTTAAGTGCAGCACACACAACAGACTATACATAGCGGCTTAATTACACACATATAGAAGTGCTTTTATCATGAAATTCTACTTCTATGTTTGTGACAATTTGAGTGCACAATGTTTAGATAGGGATATATATGACCCCCTGTACAAGACGTGGTCACTACATTAGCTAATAATGCAGGAACCACCTTAGTTGTTATTGTCCTTTCACTAACAAATGTTCAAATATTGAATAAAAAAGACCAAGTGACACGCAAGAAGACCTAGAAGCACAAGTCCATTTACCATTTGGTAAAAACTCTTATTTTTATTTCATTTTCTTCTTATTTACAGGGGCTCCAGCAGCAACCTCTCAGGAGCAGAAAAGCAAACCAGAGCAGCCAGCTAGCATCGGCAATTCATCAGCAGCATTGAGTACAGTTGCTGCAGACAACGCAGCAAAGGCGGTAAAAGCAGACGGAACTAATCTAAAGTCTACAGGATTGCCAAATAATACAGTATCAGCTAAGAACAAACAGGAGACGAAAAACCAGAAGCAAACACCAGCAGGTGGGGATGTAAGTCAAACTGACAAGGAGAAAAGCAATGAGCCTGCAAGCACGCTGACTCCTCCAGTTAAGAATGTATCAACATCTGCAGAGTCGGGAGGGAAAGACAAGGAGCCAGAGGGAAAGGGCGCCGAGAAAGATGAGCCAGAAGGAGACGAAGGAAAGAAAGACAAAACACCTTTAGAGGACAGCAATGAGGAAAAACCAGAAGTAGAGGACAGCACTGAGAAAAAAGGAGGAGGAGAGGACAGCGCTGAGAAAAAAAAAGGAGGAGAGGACGCCGCTGAGGAAAAAGAAGGAGGAGAGGACGCCGCTGAGGAAAAAGAAGTGGAGGACGCAGCTGAGGAAAAACCAGAAGGAGGGGGCGTCAAGAAGGACGGCAAAAATAGAGAAACTTCAGATAAAAGTCCGTATGACCCAGCTGCTATGAATGAGGAGGAAGAAAGCAGTCATTTCTTCGCCTACCTTGTCTCTTCAGCTGTGCTGGTAGCAGTGCTTTACATCACTTACCACAACAAGCGCAAGGTAAATGGCTTCACACCTCGCAATGTCTCTCGTTAAATCATATCCATATTTGTTTCGTAGATCAGGCCTCATACAATATCCTTTTTCTCTTTTCCTCAGATAATTGCCTTTTTTT
This sequence comes from Leptoclinus maculatus, assembly GCA_032191485.1. NCBI lineage: Eukaryota > Metazoa > Chordata > Actinopteri > Perciformes > Stichaeidae > Leptoclinus > Leptoclinus maculatus. The sequence goes on from JAVDOI010000005.1 coordinate 23,209,442, forward strand.
TGGAGGGAAAGAAATCCAGATCTACACGTCGCCCTAAATCCACAGAATACCAGAAGCTGGAACAGCATGTAAGTTATTGATGAAAGGAAATACACCCCCCCCCCCCCTTTTGGAATCATAATACAGTAACATTAAATATTTTGAGTTTTGAAATATCTCCATTTTCTTTCAGATGTAATCTCCAGTCGTCCTCTTGAAGCTGAATGAGTGAAGCAGCTGAACACACTGGGGTTGTGTGAGAAGAGAGTGAATGGATACCGGCGTTGCATATTCTCCTGGTCTACTCTGCATTGATTTCACCTTTTGTGTTAAATGGACATTCTTCTATTTTATACCTTTTAGATGCTTATCGTACGACTATGCAGATGACACTGTTGCCTTATTGAGGAAATGCAGTGAAGGTAAAAAATAAGCATGCTGTTTTTTTTTGCACTTGTGTCGTTATTCCACTTGTAAGGCAATCTTGTAATTTGACCTGACTAAGGTCTGGACTCAGGATATTTAAGTAGCAGATGAAAATGATAGCTGTTTGGATTCCAGAATACTAGTGATTGCACTGTCCACCAAATAAGCCATCTGATTCTGTGTAAAATACTGTGTACACTTTGTTTGGGGTTGTTTTAAATGTCTATTTGATTAATTGTATCCGAAATTTAGATGTACTTAAAGTATCACGGTGGGATTTCTGCTCGTGCTCACGACCATGTGGTATTGGCCAGATGAATGTAGTGACTTGTATTTTCCAAATGAGATGCTAGCACAGTGCTCACCCACTTTAAAGGCTGAGACGTAAACGTATGAAATATGTGCTTAAAGAAGCAATTTTAGGAAATGCGCTGATTGTCTTTCTTGCTGAAAATTAGATGAGAAGATCAATACCACTCAAATATTTCTGGTAAATATAACATTAAAGGTGCAATGTAAGGGATTCACGTTAACATATTAGCTAACTACAATTTGTGTCATGTCAGCAGACCCAACTGGCTAGCTCACGGCCGCTGCTCTGCACTGCCCTCTTAAGGCGGACGCAGCTAATAACGCCGTTCAGACCGGAGTCTTTGCTGCTGAAGCATAGGACCCTCAGTTGCCATGTTGACAGCCGTTGAGCAACAGAAATGCTCCCAATCTCGTATTTAGCACTACATATTTAGGCTACAGCCAGCTGCCGGTAAGAATAGCCCAGCATAAGGACTGGAAACGGGGGGAAAAGGCTGAAAAGCCTCCTTTAAAGTTCACTCATTAAAACTCTAATTTAACTCTTTGGAAGAAAGGAAATTAGTATATTTCCCAAAATGTTAAGATACAACTGACTGATGTATTAACTGCTGTCGAGGTGTTGGTTTCATGTGCAAAGTCCTCTTAAGTTATCCAAATGTAATACGAGGTGTGACTGGTATTAAAATGTTTATCTAAACTGACCACCTCCTCTGTGGCTTCTTCTTTTGGATAAACATCTCTTACTTGGTCCACTTGTTGCTTTGCATCTAAACTCGAGTCTGAAATGTTGTTAACCTAAAATCGGTTCTGTAAGAGGTAGTTGGCCAAGAGCTGCATTGCTTAGAAGGTTTGGAGGGAATTCCTGGTTGACCACTTGTACATTAGATTGAATATTTCCTTCAGATTAGATGTGTGTTTATGTTCAGAGTTGACAGACTTGTGCCAAATTGTGAATTTTACTGGGATTTAATGTCTGATTCTTGTTTTGTGCCTGTTTCCTAAATTAACATTCGTAACAATTCACATTTGTAACTGGTCTGAGGTCACAATAACGGCCCTTTCTGTTAAAAGGAAAATAAATGTATCCCAACTGTTTCTTGTAAGAATCAAAGTCCATATTATTTCCCAAAATATATTTAATTGTTGAATCTGCAAAGAAAACTAATTAATTTGCTCTTTTCATGAGTGAAATAAGCACCACAATTAGCTAGAAAGCATTCTCTTACAGTCTGTCAGTTAGCATGAAATTAGCATGTTTTCAAGGTGTTTAATGAATATATAGCTAAATAACTAAGTATGTATTTAAGTTTGTGCTGTCCATAAAACAACTTGCTGTACTTCAAGACTGTCATTGTACATGTGTCTGATGAATTGAGATGAGTATTGATTCTAAAATAAAAGCTTTTTGTATTTTCTAGCTTTAAATGAGTTGGATTGCTTTACAGCCTTCACTGCCATTGCTGCTTTAGTGATCCAGGGCCTTCAGTCACAACAACGTAAAATTCAAAACCTTGCAAAGTATCATCAGAAAAACTATTAATAGTGAAAGCACTTGTGCAGAAAAATGATAACCATGGTTGATCATTAAATATGGAATTAATATATATTATAGGTGATACTACAATAGGTTATACCGATGCAACAACTCTGAAGGATCATTTTAATGTTGTAAATGGTCACGGTGAAGCTAGTTTACCTACTTTAGATACAGTTGGGTAGTTTAGGTCAGTGGGACCTAACCAAGGGGTCAGGACCACTCGAAAGATGATTAATGAGGTAAAGAACACTAAACATTTGTTTAACTTCTCTGGGCTTTTAGTGAAGTATTGGATAGTTTTACCTCTCTGACAACACCTGATAAATCTAGTGTGAATTACTCTACAACTGCTAACAACATACAGAAATGTGACACGGGGCCCCCACTAGACACTTTTTTTCAGTAAGGGCCTACAAGAGCTTTTTTGTTTTTAATGTAGGCTAAACTGGTAACTAGCTGTCGGATAAATGTATTGTATGTACAATATTTCCCCTTGAAATGTAGTGGAGCCCATAATAACTCATCAAGAAGTACATTAAGCCTTTATGTTTGTTTAGATGACAAAACAGCAGTTTATCACTCTACATGCGACACACAATACAGTTATATTATATGTCCATACATTGTTTGATTGTTAATAAAAATCCCCACCAAGCAGTGCAGTGGTTTCTTCACAGTGGCATCATATTTCTGGCCTCCTGTTCATAAATGTCAGGTAGCTCTCCCATGGAGGAGACGACCATTCGGACAGAAGTGCACCCACGAAGCTCCATCTCATAGCGGATGAGCTGTTTCCAGAAGCCGTTATTCGGCCTCACGACGGGTCGACAGGTCCTCACCCACCTGTGGGCCTCCAGGAGAGGCACATCGCGGTGCTTCATCAGGTAGGCCATGCACAGGGAGGAGGAGCGGCTCACACCGGCGTTGCAGTGCACCAATGTGCGGCCACCGCGCTCTGCGGTGAGCTGTATTTTATCCGCCACCTCGTCAAAATGCTCGCTGAGAAGAGACACCGGGTGGTCAGAGACCGGGATGTGGACGTACTCCACCCCGGGGTGAAGAGGGCAGCGGCTCCTGGTCTCGGTAACGTTCACGATGCAGCTGATCTTGCACCGGGTCACCTGGGAGGAATCTTTCGCCGCTTTGCCATTACTGAGGTAGAGATGGTCGGTGACTCGGCACAGGCCTGACAGACCCGCAAGACCCGACTGATGCATACACGACGTGAAATACCCCGCTGCTACGTAGATGCGTAGACTGTTTATAAAATGTCGTTCCAGAGTGTTGTGAGTTCAAAAAAGCGATGCACAATTGTAAGGCAACACCGGATGGCCAAATTTGTGTGAGTGCACACGCTGTCGGCCCCTGCTGGTTGGGGTTCTCACGAGGTAGATAACGCAGACGGTTTCTTTCAGTTTCTCACTGATTAGCATAAAACAAAGACAAAGACACAAAAAACAAAAAGATAATCTTATTTTATAAAGTGTGACTTGTTTCCCTGATAATGTTCTCTAGTTTATTCCTGTTTTTTTTGTTTGCCTAATGTCTGTTTGTGAAGCAAAATGTACTTCCTGTAAATAATAAAACAGCATCAGTGGTTGGGAAACAAAACAAGAGGAAATTGTAGATGCTACTATCAACCCATTAGATTTTAAAATGGGTTAATCCTCTGGAGGGAGCATGAATTTAATGGAAATCAGTCCAGTACTGAAATCACAATATTTTAAGGTATAAGGTTATACTTCCAAAACAAACAACCACATCTGGAACTATTTAAATGTACTTTATGTAGAACTTTCAAAACATCTAAATATTGTGTATGTGATACATTTGAAGTAAATATTGTTGACAAGATGGGGAAGATGAGTTGATTAAAATAGTTGATTGGCATTAAATGAATCAGCAACTATTTCAATAATCCCTTAATCATTTATGTCATCTTTCAAGTAAAATGTCAATGAAATGTTCTATGTGTCTAGATTCTCCAATGTTACTTTTTTGTTTTATATCATTTTATATCATAACATGTAGGCCTATGTCTTTGGGTTTGGGATTGTTGGTTATAGTCATAATAATTTAGCAAGTGTAAATGAAAGATATGTACAGCCAGGAACATATAGTTATGTTGTTATTTTGCATTTTGGAAGATTGATAGCTGTTCCATCTTTTAACAAGTGTTACAGGATCTGTGTTATAATTGAATTATTCAAACAATTAAATGTTGTCGTCATCAGCTCATAAATGTACAGTTTCATTGTAATGATTTACCCTGCAAAGCAAAGATATTCACACATTCAACATTTTTTCTTTCTAAACAATATATAATACTATAATAATATAATATACTATTGCCCTTCAGTCGGCTCTTATTGTCTTTTACAGGTGGACCTGCAGGTGACCCGTCAGTGGCTGGCGTCTCCTCAGCTGGACTGGCTGCACCATGACTGACAGCTGGTTCGACTTCAGCTGAGCCAGAAGCATCTATAACTCAAGCAGCTGCTGCTCCATCGTTTGAGCGAAGCATATTTGTAATGCCGTCACAGAAGCAATGAGCGGTTGAGCCTGTGCCATTTTGTACGAGGTGTGGCTGAAGGCCATTCACCTTCATCAGCCTCATTGTCAGAAGGAAGCTCCTCTTCAAAGTTTTCCATTGGGCAGAACAGCATTTTGTCAAAGGACTCGCCAACACTGGATAAAACACGACAGTCAATCAATGAAACAGTCAATCAGAATGCAACTCTGTCCATTCATCCAATCATACATCTATTCAACCGTACTCATACGGGAAACACAGTAACTTACAAGCTGGTGTCCATTTCACCCACCAGATGGGTCATTGTGATAAAAGGGTGCTGGAAAGCGTTCTCAGGAGTGATCCTCTTCTCAGGGTCAGTTTGAAAAAGGGATTTCAGTCAGTTTTGCTTTTTGTCAGTTCAGCATTTTGACAGTTTATTGCTGCTTCACATCTGGATGGTATATAGCCTAGAGTACATGGTTCTGTATGTGTTATGTATCACAAGCTGGGTTGACTTCACTCAATGAGGAATCTCATTGTTTAGCCGGCCATTGTGAAATCATCTGCATTACTTTTATTTTTATTTTCAATACATGATGATGCATTATATTTTGATTTATTCTGGGATACCATACACAAGATATCCCCAAATCTCACTATAATGGTCCTTCCTCTAGCACCACCCTCAGGCCCGAAAATGCACCATACAAATCTCTGAATTTATTTCACCTCTCAAACTAATTAGTTATCACATGAGCAAAACAGCCACATATAATACTGTGTGATGCATCTTCAATGTTTTTTTTAAAATCTCAACAGGATAAGCGTTTTTTTTTCTATTACCAGTGATAGATTCATTATCAGTTTATATATTTCACTTATTTATACAAGACACGGTCAAAAACTTTTCAAAAGTCCTTTATAAAACTTTTCAAAAAAAGTTATAAAACAGACAGGAAACCACTATCAAACAATTAAATGCTAATTAAGCATATCATTCAATATGAACAAGCAGGCATGCAACTTTCAAAATTGATTATTTCAACCTATTAGTTACACTTTCAGATTAGCTGTTATCACTGACGTTAATGCAATTTGAAATTAATCGTCAGCACAGCTGAATATGGACAGTATTATTGTGTATTAGTGTGTTGCGCATGTGGAGAAATCAGTTGCTAATTATCTATTACATGTGTATAAACCCTTATTTATGTTACAGTGTGTATCTTTAAGTTACATTAAGCAGAATATCATCGTGTCTTTTGGTTTGGGGTTGCTGTAGCTGGGTGTGCCTGCAGGCAGTCCTCGGTTGCCCAGGAAACACAGATGGTGGATGAAGGGCGTGCATACAAAAGACCATAAACCTGTGGCAGCAGCTGGAGACCGAGACCACTGATTAATTCAGGTCTGTGCAGTCCCTCTTATTCAAAGACGTCTCTGTTCTCTTTAATACCTCCCATCCATTTTCTTTGTCCCGGGGCTTCGGTCTCCACTTTATCCTGTTTTCCCTGGACTGGTCTCCCGTCAGTGCGCAGCTGTTGTTGGCACTCCCACATCTGCTTGTCTCGGCTCGGCAGCCATGTAGACGACGCTCAGCCGCGGCTCGTGTAAGTGCGTATAGCGTGTGGGTCCAGGGGGCGACCAGCCTTATACTGCGGGGCTAATCACAGCACACACAAGGCATGAATTTGCAAGTTCGGCAGCGCCTTCAGCATGGAAGAAAAAGAAGAAGATCTTTTTCGCGTCGCCCGATGCTGCGGGTCACGTGCACGGTGGAACCTGGAGATCACTGGTAGGAAAAAAGACCGCATACTTCATTTTATTCTATTGTGATTTTAAATTCAATGATTTTGTATTTCCCTAGGACTCAAACTAGTTAATTTGGATTAATCTGTTGTCAAACTAGATAAACATGAACTCGTTTAATTCCCTGCAGAGGAGGGCCTGGTCTGTCTTTCCTCAACCTACATCCTTGCAGGCTTTATGTCTATTAAAATAGGCATATTTATAGAAATGCTATTTCTGGTGCATGCCAGATTAGATTGATGATTTATCTAATATTGGACAAAATGTGGCCGTAGGTAGGCAGTGCAGTATTGCCTATAGCCTACGTGGTCTTTCATCTCCAGATCCATAGCATGAGCTGCAGCCACTGTACTGCATTTTTTTTGCTGTGTTTGGACAACAGAAATGTCAGAGACATTTAACTCCAGCCTTAAGTTCTGATTGTATGTATTTCTATAATTTTTAGATGTATATAAGGCAAAATGGGCCATTAAATCCACCAAAATGAATGCAAAAACACAGTGAATCATAGTGATCCACTGTTCTTATTCAGTATGCCTTTATATTTTAGGTAACCTTGTGGCCGGTGTTACTGGATTCATCTACAGAGCTGCTGACATGTCACCAGTCAGGACACTGGGAGGGTCCAAATGAGAACCAACAGCAGGACAGGTTATGTGTACAGGCTGGATTATATTTATATAAAAAAACACATAGGAGGATAGTTTTTAATAGCACACAATATCAGATGTAGAATGTATCATTAGTCAGCCAGTCAGATAATTTATACTGTAGCTTATATCTGTTGGCAGTAGCTGTACTCATTTGTCTTAATAAAAAGCAGTAAGGAGAAGCAATACAAAAAAAGAACAAGTACTCCCTTGGGTTTCTTGGGAGGACAGTTGGGTTGCGTCCCACTTTTCTGCTGCTTTGTGTTGTGTATTCCTCTCCAGTTACACTGATGAAGGAGCAGACCAGGACTCGCTCTGGACCTCACGAGCGGCATGGCTCCATCTCCCTCTGCTGTGCTGCCTCGCAGACTGGTAAATGGTCTGACAGTAGATTTACACCACTGTGACTTTCATTCCTCTCATATTCACTTTACAGTCTGCACTGTGACTTGTTATATAGGTCTTGATGAATATAAACTGCAGATCCAATTTTTATAGACTCTTATCTTGCTTTTTGCCCACATACAGGATGTGTCCCTGTGTGTATGTGTGTGTGTGTGTGTGTGTGTGTGTGTGTGTGTGTGTGTGTGTGTGTGTGTGTGTGTGTGTGTGTGTGTGTGTGTTACGCCCCTGTGCCTGCCGAGAGTGCAGATAAATGGGGACCAGATAGAACATGGAAGATTAGTTATGTGTTAAATCGCTGCCATATTTTCAGCTATATACTGCTATCCTTTTCCAGGATTATGGTAAAGAGCGGCGATAAACCAACCTGAAAGTGGAGACCATGACCAAATCAGATTTAGCATAATCAGCTTTTCAGATTCGTTATTCAACATTATGCAGGATTATCCTGGAAATACATTGGTTGAATGTTTGTTAGTCAAGGACGAAAATATCTTCAAAAGTATGTCATGTCCAACAGGAATGTGTTCAAGGTGTTAAGAATCAGAACGATCAGAAGATCGCTTTTTGTATTTTTGCCTTTAACAGCTGTCGTGTCATTTTTCAAGCAGTGATCGATGCACGGTGCCATCGCTGATGTCCAGACCCTCAGAAGGAGAGGATCCATGACGACTTCTCCTGCTTTTGTGTTTCAGTGAAAAGGGCTTTGAAGAGTTCAAAATGCCCCTGCTGCTTTGTAGACAGTGTCAATGTGTTCAGATTTAACAGGAAAACATTTAACGGCTGGTGTTTTGAGTCCAAAATAATTGTCTGCAGCGTTCCTTCCTGTTTCAAATGTGCAAATGTTTCCGGCTGTCAGTAATACTAATAATGCTTCATCCACGCCCACTATCATGAGTTTTTTTGGCTGATCAAAAACAGACACCGCAGCCATCAAACACCTCTTACGCTTGTTTTCTTCAGCTGCGTGTGCAGTGACGTCTTCACTCCATTAACCTCGGTTACTCTGTCAAACACGTTAGCTACTTTTTCCCGTATAAGACACTTTAAATTCTCCAGAAACTGTGTTTTAACATGTGTTAACTTCTCACCAAAGCTAAAATGTTTCAGTGCCAGATCCAGAACTGGAAAGCTTTATTATTTTAAGCTTGTAACATAAAAAAAAAAAAAATCTGCTCAAGTGAGTGAGAATGACTCACATTTTGACAACGTGTAATTCACACAGTATGTTCTTTTTTTGTCTTAAAACTTCTTAATTTGGGTGTTATACCAACTACTTTTATGGTTCTACAGTGTGTATTTTTACTCTAGCGTGTGGGCAGGTGTGTGTCAGCGTGAGTGCATGTGTTTGTGTGCATGTGCTCTATTTGTGTGTGTGTGTGTGTTTGTTCCTGTATGTGTGCATGTGTCTGTATGATAAAACACTTTTGTAATTGGCCTGAAGCTACCAGCTGCTTTTCAATGGATTTCTCTTCGCTGCACAGATTTAAAATCTCTCTTCTTTTAACACATTGAATGTACCAGACAGAAGGATTCAAAAATATTTACAAATGATTCTTAGCATTTGTTAAGACCTCATTGAAGTACCAGTTAGGTGGGGGTTCTTGTGATCTAGATAATCACAAGAATGATAATAATGGTGTGTAGTTTTCTAAATGATGCCTGCTAGCATTAATTAAACTGTCCCGATGCCTACTGCCCCATCATCTGATACTTCAGCAAATTACAGCAAATGCTAATAATGATGTGCAAATAGCTTTTTACCCAGGTCTGAATTCTACTAACAATATTTGACTAATATCTAACAATACTAATGTCTGCTAACAGTCGGATGATTACTAACCTGTACTCTGAATGCTGATGGCTGGCTTTGATCTTTCTAACCCACTGACTAACCCTCTGCTTTATGCCCGCAGTCCGATGCACACACTCCTCTCTCATGATCCTGCAATCCTTCTTCTAGAAATCACAGACTAAGAGGAATTATTAAAGCAGAAAATCAATGAAAACTGTTAAAGTGAGCAAGTCAAGAAGGGTTTCAGGACTTGGGAAGGGAAATGTTATTAACCACTAGATGGAAAGAGGAGGAGAATCAGCTGCTGATATCAAACTGGGTTGACCACATACTTAAGAATCCTCACAAAACCGATTATGATCTGATCAAAAAATAATAATATCACGTCACTGTGTCGCACCTCACAGGCTAAATTCACATCTTCAGAGACCGTCTTCTCTACCTGTGTGGTCAACCCTTGCAGATGAGTGCCTGGCTTGTTGTCACCACAGGCCAAGCAAATCTCAACTCCACTACTAACTTATTATGGTATTAATACTAACAGTGGTGAGGCTCTAAAGACCCACCTGTTGCTCTTACTAACATCTGTGTTCCTTCTGACTAAAACATCCCGACGTCTGTAATCAAATTATTCCGTCTCTTTGTTCTTCTTTAATTAAATCAAAGCATGCCTTGTGGCACTAGTGATGCTTATTACATTACAGTACATGGAAGCTTTTATCCAAAACATCTTCTAGTGCCATGAGTTTGTATGCTTTTTAGCAGTGGGAACTAAGTCCTTAAGCTCTAACTGTGTCAAAGACATGCTCATCAGAAATCCTTATAAACAAGCTACTAACACCTCCTAAAGTTAAATTAACAGGTACTAACCAAAAATATATTTTATTAGCTCTCTGCAAACTAACAAACTAACCCACTAATACTCTAATAATCTAACAAAAACTAACTAAAATCACTAACTTTGTGCTGAGTGGCAGAATTTGTGAAGCACCCTGTTTTGAGGAGTTGCATCACTTATTGAATGTACTAACAGAATTTAGTTGTTTAAGAATGACGTATTGATGTGCCTGTCTGTGTATGTGTGTGAAAGAAAGAGCACAGCGGTATGTGTGTGTGTGTGTCTGTGTGTTTATTCTCTCAAACAATGCATTTAACATATCAATGCAGGTTATATTTATAGAGCAGTTTTAGCCAAATGCATCCACAGTTACTGACTACTCAATGTACACAACTAGTTTTGTACTATATTGCTAATTTATCAGTTGTCATTTTACATGCTTTTGTAATAAACAATTTTCACATATACGTATATATATAAAACATGGTTTTATTGTATCGTCTCTTTTCTCTGCTATTTACAGGACAAATTGCAACTTACAGGGTCTAATACAAAACACCCCATGCAGGCCAGCATTACAATTGTCCACAACAACAATAGGAACATTAGAGTCTTGTCCGGGAACATGTTTTCTAAACCCAGCTAGAAAATTAGAAGCTTTTTATTTCTATGGAAATGTGAAGTACCAACTCCACGAGTGCCATTATCCTAAATAACATCTGTACTCTCTTGATTGCTGTCACAGCATGTTCATCGCAGGCAGAGTCCTGCAGAATACATTTATAATTTAAAAAAAAAGATTTAAATCTGTGCAATTCATCAACAACGTGATGTTTTCAGGATGTTTTTTTTACTCAAAAGTTGTAAAAGTTTGGATTTTTTACATTTATTTAATACTTATTCATCTTAATAGGTGATGCAATTAGATCACCATGTGTCACATCTGAATAATATGTTAAAATCTCTTCAATATCAATACTGTCCTGATACATGTTGCCACACATCGATGGAAAGATTTCCAGACTTACTGCATAAAGTGTTACAGCAGGGGGCAGCAACTCATCAGGTCAGAAGATTTGATGTTTTTTTGGTGCAGTTATTCCATATATTTGCAACTAATGGACATATTATTTGATTTGAATGTTACACTTTTTATATTTGCTGTTTTGTGGTTGTTTGCGTTTCTGATTCACTTTAAACCCCATATTTGTCTTTCTTTTATTTTTTAATTAAGAATTACGTCGGTGTCATTGAACATAAAGCTGAGACACTCTTGGTTGGCAAGGCCAGCGGTAAAAATTAATAACATCAGCATGTGTAAAAGTGTCTCTTAAACTATACACAGTAAAGTGTCTCCACTTTAAAGCAATGAATTAATCATAAACACTTTTTCACAGAAGACACAACACCGCAGAACAGACACAGTTTTATAGATTTGTTCTCTGGAATGAAGGGATGTATTGTTTACTGTTATATGTGTGTGAGATTTCTTATTATGCGTTGAATGGCACATGTTTTTAATGCATCAGACTACTTTTCCATTGCATGCTGTGGAAGTCCTAGTTTGTCCTAGTGAGAGGTGCAAATCAAAATGTTGCTAATTTACTTTTGCTCAACCCCTTATTGGTTGAGATACGAAGGTCAAAGGTCATCCCTCTCTATTATTTTGAGGGTTACTCACTGCAACAGTGTTCAATGACCTGAGATCCACCAATACTGACAACCATGACCAATGTCACCAATTGCATTTTTATTTATCTATTAATAACACATCATTCTGATCATTCTGGCTGGTTTCCAGCTAACTGGCATACAGGTTTATGTGTATGTGACACGGACAGAGAGAAAGACCATGGTATATGTTACACACTGAAACATTCACACACACTTTAGTGGACCTTCATTCCAGCGTCATCCTCCTCCTTTGCTTGTGTCAGACAGAGGGGGCTCTGCTCTGCCCCCCATTTGAGCCCGATGTGATCCAGATGACGGGGGTTCCAAAGGTAGGAGCAGCGGGGCCCGGGGTCTCCATGGGTCAGCTGTAATTCACCACAGAGCTCAGAGAGCAGAGTCTTAACACACACAAAACCCCTCACAGAACAGTGAGGCTCCACTTAAAGTCTTGAATATCACACAAACTCCAGTTCAAAGGCAGGTATGTTGGGATGAAACACATTAATCGGCTAAATTATGTTCTCTAGTCGATGGTTAGTTTAGCCATTCTTTGAAAACACACTAATGCTCCAGTTTACTTGGACTTGGATGCCACAGAGGCATGTGTGGCCAAGAGAGAGAGAGAGAGAGAGAGAGAGAGAGAAAAAGAAAAAGAAGGTGGAGAAGAAAACGGAAAGCAAGAAATAGTTCAACAATTATTTCATCGATTCAGATTTTGTGGAGATTTCACCGACTGTGTATTTCTGTTTTACTCTCTAAAAAAAGAACTCGGAATGTCTGTGCACAGTGCATATGTGTGTCTGTGTTTATGTGTGTGAACCAGAGGCAGCTCTCTGTAACCAGAGCCTCCATCACAGGGAGGATGTCTGCTGAAATAACAGCTCACTGCCTCCAACGGAATTTGTCTGTAAGCTGTAAAAGATGGCGAGGGAGAAGAAGAAGAAAAAGTGAGCTTGGGAAGTATTTCTCTCTGTGGCGCTGTAATCAGCAGCACTCGGCCCTGAAAATAGTAAATCCGCTCAAAGACAGTTCAAGGGCTGAATAGAGATTGTTCTCCCTGCAGGTATGTGTGCTTTAGTTTGAATGAAGACGTGTGGATCTGGAATCTAAGGTTGAGACTATTTCTATTTTTAGGGTCTTTGTCTGATTTAAGCCTGCTCCACATTCATTGATGTTGATTGTACAAGCTTAAACTGTCCACACTGCTCATATATGTTTGCAAATGCCCACAAACCACAGTGTATTATAGTGGTAGTCTAAATGTAGTCGGGACAAAGAGCACCAGACAAATCATACACCTCCTTGCAAAATGTCAACTGCAAGCTCCATTACAAACTCCACTGAAACAATGAAGTGCTTACTGTATATAGATCTGTCTCATTGTTGCATTTCACAAAACCTGCAAGTCGTCTCTTGTAGACACCAGCAGGACCTATGAAGAAACTTGCAGCATAATAATGCAAAAACCTTCAGTTCATTAGCATTATTTAACCAGACTTTGTTAGAGATGTCTTTAATGATACAGTTAAAAAATTACAAATTTACAGGCAAGAAAAATGTAATCTGTAGTTTTCTTATTTTTGACAGCTGCACATTCATTCTTGTATCATAAAGTTACCCCTTGTAATCCTGCTACGTAGCAGATGTAGACAGACCTCAGAGCTCATAGCCGGCGCTCATATTATTTTGGGCCCCAATACAAGTATTAGAGAGCAGGAATGGAAATGGAGAGCAGCAGAATTTGGGTCAGGGGTTGCAGGTCTTTAAATGTACAATAGAGGCTTTAACACAAGGGCAGGGGGAGTTCACGAAAATGGTTTGCAGACTTTTAAAACATACAAAGAAGAGGAAAATCCAGCTAATCTCTGCAAACAGGGCAATCTCTGTTTTAACCAGCCTGCAGGTTCTTCAGATCATCAAAACATCCAAGAACTTAATGTCTGTAGAACCACAGAACATAATGTGGTTCAAGTATTTTATAAAAATCTGAGAGCACAATTTCTTTATCTCTGCTTTATGCTGCTGCAAAAATGAATTGCATTGAGTTTTCTGCAGAGCTGTCCCAAAAACACTTTCTTCCTTGCGGATTATTTCTTCATGTCCTCCTCTCTCTGCTTCTAAACTTTTGAAATCGTCTTTCATTAAACTATTTGACACATGATCTGCTTCCATTAAACTTTCTGACACATGATCTACCTGGTCACACCATCCTCAACTCTTCTGTGTCTTCCTTCCACACGCTAAGTCCTGTTAATACTGTGAAAATGGTGATATTAAGTCAGAGACCTGGTGCTTCCTAAACGCCTTTCTTTTCCCTGCCTGCAGCCAACATTCAGAGACTAGATAAGCGGACAGTCAGAGAGGGCCAATCTGTCCTGCTGGCTGGTGAATGATGGACAGTAATTAAAAGTTAGCTAATAACCTCTTCACACCTGACATTTCAACAGGGAGGTCCTGGACACCATTATCTACATATAGATTAAACAGCGTAATTGGCAGGGAGATAGGGTTAGGAGGATCACGAAAGGAAAAAGAGAAAAAAAAGGCCAGGCCATCGCCAAACCATTAAGCAGAATATCTGAGTGACACTCTGATTTTGCTCCTCTTGCTAATGCGACAGGAATTGAGCTGAACTAAAATGCTAAATGAATGAATCCTATCTCGATGTGGTTATTACCGGGGCAAACATCGGCCACGGAAAATAGCTTTAATTTCATAATAATTGCTGGATGGACGTGACTCGTTAGAGACACAATGTGAGAATGGAAAGAGGGGGAGAGAAAGGGGGAGGAAGGGAGGGCGAGGACAAGAGTGACTCTTCGGAGGATGAATGCTGTTCGTTGGGCTGCACCACTTGTGCTCCATACACACTGCAATTTGCACAAAACTCATTGACGAGTGATACTGTGTGGACTGATGAGATGGAAATGGAGAGAATTAGTTGCACTGTCATTAGCATTGTGGAAATGTGAAACTACTTCATTTAGAAACTAAAACATTCCTGAATGAGTTCCTACACAGGTTAACACTTTTATAGTTCCCACAGGTTTGTGTTTAACACTAATAGGCTATTATGCATGCACCACATCATAGCATTCAAGATTCCTGATGGCTTTACTAATGAATGTGATATTTAGGTGAAGAACTACTCACTTTCCCAGGCCTATGGGAGCTGCTGTGAATAGACATTTATTTAATACTTTTCCATGTTAAACGAATAGTTTGACATTTTGGGAAATACACTTATTCGCTTTCTTGCTAAGCGTTAGATGAGAAGATTGATATTAGTTAACTTAGCACAAAGACTGAAAGCAGGGGGCAACAACCGTCCAATGGTAACACAATCCAATCAGGAGTTCACAAGTGCTAATTAACATATATTAACCTGTATAATGTTATATTTTGTCTGTTTAGTCCACACAAAAACCGGGAGTCTTGTTGTCATTGGAGGTTGCCAGACAACTGGCGGTGACTCCACGAAGTCACTGCTCCTGACCAAGATAGTAGTCCTGCACATTAAACCCTCACATAAAACCGCAATGTGTCGGGTTTTACACTTTCATTTTCGATTTGACCAAAGAGATATAGCGTGTTAATTAGTGTCCTGAATTAGCTGTTTCCCCCTGGTGCCAGTTTTATGCTAAGCTAAGCTAACCATCTCTTGGTAGTAGCTACAACTTTAACAGAGGAGAGTGGTATCCATGCTCTCGTCTCACACCCATGTTCGATGTGTTTCGTACACATTCATTTTTTGATAGTAGCCAGTGTTGTTATAAATCTTGCAATTTTTTTTCCAGATACATTAATCTGTGTTGAAATCTTTGATTAAACAAAACTGAATTAGCCGAATAGATCTTTCACAATAGGATAAGTTTGGCAGATGGAAAGCAGGAGACACAGCCATTTCTCAAAAGTAAAAATAAATCGAGTTGACAGTGAAAACTGAACAATAATGTCAAAAACATGCAGATATTTGCGGCCCCCTAAAGCTATTAAACAGGTAGCGGTTACCTCAAAACCTGCCAGGTCACTGTTCTGTGTTTTTCTGACTCTTATTTTCGTATTATTATTTTCCAGCGATGAACACAAACCCTCTCTTCAGCTATAGGAGGGTAAATTAGTGAAGTTGGACAGCTTTGGATATTTGGCTTATTATTTTCAATGTCTAAGAAAGGGCAATTAGTCTACTGCTTGACACAATTGCTTTTACCCAATAGTTGTTCTATATGATTTTTTTCTGCACGAGCCATTCATCGAGGGATGATAATTCCTTTCATTGGCAAATAAAATAACAAAAAAGTGGCATATTGCAAAATTAACATATAAACTCTATCACAGAGGTTTCACGTTTTCTTTTCACACTGTGTTATTGGTATATGTCCTTTTACATCAATACATCTGAAGGCTGATCGCAAAACATGAAGCCTACTGTACAACGAGCATGCATAGAACACATTTGTCTCTCTAATTATAAGTATTAACACATTGCTGTGAATTATCTCACATGTTTCTCAGCCAAAAACAATTCACTCCTTCCAACAACCACACACACGATATGTCAAAGTGTTTTGTATATTCCTTCATTTTATTTAATTATTTAAACTGTTAAATGACTATGAAGCTTCAAAATTGACTAGAGCTTTGTGACAGAGATGTTTTCTTATTGGAGTTAACGAGTTTTAATTGATACTTGTGCAGACAATACTGACATTTAAAACGTATCTGATATTTTTGGATTAAACATCCAGAACAGGGAGGAGGAATATATAACCTGGTTGTGGTGGAGTTGAGCTCTCTACCACTAGATGTCCCTCTTGCTTTAGTCTGGAGACTGCCGTGTTGTGACTGGAGTGTGTATCTGAGCCATCTGTCCATGACTTGTCTATCCAGACCCTGGGTTCATCCATCATGTCCTAGCTAGTCTCTCTAAAACCAAACAAGAAAACATTTCTTTATTCCTCCGCTTCATCTCTCCTCTCGGGCTCTTTCCTTCGTTCCTCTAACATTCTCCACATTCTCTCTCCGTCTGTCTCTTTCCGTCCCCCTGTCTTCGATAAAAGGATCCCTTTACTGTTTATACAAGGGGATTGGTGTTGTTAACAGGTGTAGGGTAATGGGATCCCTACTGGCAGCCAGGCACGGAGAGGGTCACACACCCTCCTCTTCCCCACACTCACACTCGCACCAGCGATACTCCTCTGATGGATTGCACCTACCATTCATCTAAATTATGTCACTGGCAATGAGCTATCAGTTCAATCTGGTCCAAACGAACCACAGGGTTTGTTTCTGTTGACACTTCCTCAGCATTCACTTCTCCTCCTGATTACTGTCAGGGCCTGTAGCAGTGACGCAGCTCCGAGAAGCTCGTTGCTGAGCCCCCACTCTGCCGCACATATCTGTGTGTGTGTGTGTGTGTGTGTGTGTGTGTGAGAGTGGGGCCCTATTTTCACAGCCACTTTACAGCTGTTGAGAGGCCGTTATCAGGAAGAGGACTTTGAATTTGCATTCAGCAACCGCAGATTGCTGTAACATGAACCCTGATATTGCTGTACATTTACTACTCATTAGGTGAAACTTTGCTCAAGGTGCAAATTACCCAGCTTTCGTAAAACCGCTTTTTTACGATAAAGGTCAGCATACAAGTAGGTTCTCAACTAGACTTCCAAAGTTAATCATCGCAGAGAAATCAGTCCTGTCTGACATGGAAATACAACCAGGCTATGTGACAGTGTAAATAGAAAGGTGTTCCTCTACTCCTGCCATCTTAATCTAGTCCAGCCATTTTGGATCCTGTGTTTCTCTTTTCTCCCAGCCTTCCCTCAGCGTCCCCTCCTCCTCCATGTGTTTAATTCCTTTTTCTCCTGGCGTCCCTTAGAAATACTCCCAGCTGCATAACAGATGTCGAATATCTTTCTTTCTTTCTTTTTGTATCATCCTTTCCTTTTATCTATATAACTCCCTGATGGCCATGACGATGACTGAATTCATAATTCTGACCACACAGCCACACATGAGATACCCGCGAAACCATGATTGTCATAGAGGCTGCAACATAATTTACATTTATTACAGTACTTTCTTTCTCTTAACTGGCTTTTTTTTCCCATTTTTTTTATTTATTTCACTCGATCTGTCTCTCAAATCTGCTGTTGGCCTGGAGGAATTCCACCCTCCTCCAGTCAATGCTTTTGACGAGGCGAGTGATGAGGGACCGCAGACAAAGTAAAAGTCCTAGAGTGAAAACACAAAAAGTTACTCTCTGCTCTTTCCACTCATTGAGTAAAATTATACAAGGGGGTTTGATTCACTGAAAAAAAAACCATGAAGCTTATTATTCGACCATTATACTCATTCATCATGTGACGCTTGATAATGCGTGGTAAAGCCTTCCCCGTTTTCCGATGGCTAAAAAAACACTCATGGTTCAGACTTCTTAACTAGATGGGGGTGGAGAATAGCAAATAATCAGAAATTGAGAAAAGAGAAAATGAGGAGAAGGCAGAGACATTTTGCTGGTATTGTGTTTCGCTGGTTAATTGAGCCTATCTAACACGTTGTTAGCTTGTTATTTCAGACAAACAACCCAATAAATGTTCCCCAGATTACATTATTACAGTTGTAAAATGTACCCAGGGAATCAGTTCCTCCATATAAAAAACTCGTGATCATGCCTCCCCCATGTTCATTGTTTTTTATTGAGTTCTTCACCCACAGGAGCCAAATATAGAACTAAAGCCGC
Organism: Leptoclinus maculatus; assembly: GCA_032191485.1. Classification (NCBI taxonomy): domain Eukaryota; kingdom Metazoa; phylum Chordata; class Actinopteri; order Perciformes; family Stichaeidae; genus Leptoclinus; species Leptoclinus maculatus. Next base: position 23,228,118 of record JAVDOI010000005.1, read on the forward strand.
GCTGATAGAAATAATGTGCAAGACTTAGTTTAGAATCTACACTCTCAAATGTTTTAAAATGCACGTTATACCGATGCCTGACAGCCAGTTCACATAACTTACAAAAGAAAGCCCTTTCACAACATTTGCGTCATTCCTTTGATGTCTAGACATTATATGTTTCTTTTTTCTTTTTTGAGAAACTAAAAAACCCTACATCTGACGGGCTAGTGTGTCATCTCCTAAGAGAGAAGTACTTGACTGAAGTCATTGTGTAGAAAGTACAAAGCTTCCACATTGGTCCATATTCATGAAGGTGTAGCTATTACTGACATATTTTCTTATGAGAACAAATCACCAGTAGGGTGTGAGGAAGCTGCAAGCATAGACACCAGTCTCTGGAGTTTGTCACACTGAGTCCAGTCTTTGTGTTTGTTGCGCCTGTCGTGTGGGGAAGTTCCCATGGGCGGACAGTTTTTCAGCCCCCTCCCTTTGGAGAGTCAGTGGTGGATTGAGAGTAGGAGGGCTGAGATTAGGTTGACAGAAGGAAAGATATAAGGTGAAGATCAAGGAGGTTTGGGAGCAGAAGTCAAAGACAACTAAAGAGACAGAATGGGAGAGCATCTGTTGTGACTTGTGTACTCAGCAGTTTCGGATGGCCCTCCTGTCTTCCCGGGTTCAATCTGAAGCTGATGAGCTATTTCTTGGAAGCAAAAGTCAAATCACGGTCTATGATCTCTCTTTTTTTTTTTAAAGTATATCCAACGTGCAATCCTTACTCTTCCTCACTCAACAGTAAAAACTACAAATGGTCACAACGGCACAATCAAAAGTATTACATCAGAAAATCTCCAGAGAGGAGACTTACACTCCACGAGCATACTCTATGATCGCTGTTGGATTACAAAGCCCATGGCTATGTATGGAGAAAGAAAAAGCATGCCAGCAATTATCCAGTACCAGTGGTGTCATCATGATTTTTTTCTCCATTTCCCTTTGAGCGATGAATCCATCGTCATTAATGCAAATGCTTTTACATTTTTAAGTGTTTGCTGACCACTTTCAAACATATGACATTAACAGTGCTATGGATCACTTACAGTGATTGTTTTTCTTGCGTTTGTTGGGTACTATTGCTCTCTTTTCCAATATTCCTCCTCCTGTAGGATGACATTGAACATGCACTCAGTTGAGCACACCTGGGAGTGAGGGTTATCAACAAGTCAATAACCAAAACACAGCAGAGCAGTGAAGGTTGTAGAGGTGTGGTATGCATGTAGACTGCTAAATGTGTGACTACCTGTGTGCATTAGTGCGCTTTTCTGGTGAAGGCTTCTGTAGTCTGTTATGAGGCCTAGGTATTCCTCCTCTACCTCATTAGTGCTGATTTACACCACAGCTAGGTGAAAGCAGGCAGGATGGACCTCCCACCTCCCCCACATGCTCACACACACACACACACACACTGCCCTGCACTCCCCCCCCTCTCTCTCTTCTTCCCCTCTCTTTCCCTATCTCTCTCCTTCTCATTCTCCTGCCGCTCACAGACAATGGGGCCCTGGAGAATACCGGCTTGTGCTGAATTATTCAAATCAGTGGTGGCAGCAAGCCGGAGAGCAAAGGAGAGAGGCAAGGAGGTAGAGGAGAGAGAGGGGGAAAGAGAGGGAGAGGGGTAGAAAGTGAGAGAATGCAGGAGGATGGGAGGAGGATGTGGAGGGGGAGGGAGACAGATAGAGAGAGAGAGAGAGAGAGAGAGAGAAAGGCATTGTAGAAGTGGTGGTTCTCGTGGTCTCTGCATGCAAATAGCCTTTTGCTCCTCTCTCCCTCCCTCTCTATGAGTCACCTCCTGCCCTTCACTGCTTCATTAATACACATCTGTACCCCGGCACTCCCCTCCACCTCCTCTCTCCCTCCTCTCTTCTGGAGAGGAGGAAGAGAGAAACAGAAGAGTGGGGGAGGTGGTGGTGGTGGTGGGGAGGGTGGGTGGCGGGGAGGCGCTCGACAGCAGCAGCACGCTGTTGGCAGGAGGAGAATGTGTCGGTAATTAGCCAGCACCGGTACAGACGAAAAAAAACCCAGGAAGGAGAAAGGATAAGAAGAGGAAGGGAAAAAAGAGCAAAGCTCTGAAAACAAGCCTCCTGCCAGGCTAAACTCCCCAGAGGCGAGACCTGGACATGTCGGTGTGCAGTCTGGGAACAAAGGAAGAAGGGGAGAGCTGGGGAAAAGATGGTAGGCTGAAGAGTGGGCCCATGACAGCACCTGCAGAGATGGAGAATCTGATGGTGTGTGTGTGTGTGTGTGTGTATGTGCATGTCAGCATTATTTTCTTGTGATTGTGTTTGCCTCTCAGGGAAGGATGCCTTCAGATGCACATGATACAAGATTCATCACCAGAATATCTATACTAGACTAGACTGTGGGGTAACAGCTATGCTTATTTGCCTTATTCGAAAGAACCTTCAAAATTACAAAGGCACTCTCCTCGTCAAGAAAGAATCCCTCCAATGCTGATTGGTTGTCTGAATCTACTTCCATACTCATCCTCAGCCAGGCTGCACGGCATCAGATAGTTTGACAAGAAGCCACGGCAGGCCAAGGTTTACTGATACAAGTTAATTTATAATTCATAATGATGATAATAATAATCATAATATTCTCCCCGGCAACATAGTTGTCAGACATGTTGCTAAGCAACATAAAAGTATATGAATAATGATCTCTGGTGAAGGTCTTAATATTCCCTGCATTTACTTTACAGCAGCTTCAAACATGACTCAGCTAACCCTGCATCATTATTTATCATAACATGTATTAGGCACTTTTAGTCTTGATAATGCTAACACGGCAGATGGCCTCCCGGGGTCACAGAAGTGTGATTTCCCAAAATTATCTGAAATGAAAACGGCAAGTTATTGCCTGATGTCGTTGAAGGTTAATGAACTTAAGTCTAATGAAGAGACTGTGACCTGTCCTTACTGATTAACTAAAAGCCTCAACATTTTGCCCACAGTTTACTTTATAAACAGAGCTTGAAAAATGAGTGTGTGTGTGTGTGTGAGAGAGAGAGAGAGAGAGAGAGAGAGAGATGGAGAGAGAGGGAGAGAGAGAGTGATCTTGACCCTCGAGTCCTTTGCTAGCCTCATTAGTGAGAGAACTTGGTTCATTAAATGATGTGAGCAAGAGGTGTGGGGTATAAGCACAGATCACACACTGAGAGTCTGTCCCTGTGTTTTTTTTCGGTTAAGTTGGTGTTTTTGCAGAAGAAAAAAAATGGTGGGTGGTGTCACTTCAGAAAAAAAACATCTACTCTTTGTTAATTTGGCTAAGAACTCAGTGTTTAAAAAAAATGAAATAACGATAGAGTTAAAGTCTCTGCAAATGTATTTCATGCACATTTGCAAAACTTGATAATAATACAAACGCTGTGTGTAGAATATGTCAAAAATCACAGTTTAAAGACACTGAGCACACTCTGCTATGCTCCTTCCTTGCTATCATTGATGCGTGGTGGCCTCTCGTGACTTGGCTGCGGATCGATTTAGCCCCATGCACCTGAGAGCGTCAGGCTCGTCCAGCCGTGCTGAGCCCCGGGGGAGACTGACTGTGGTTTGACATGGTCCATGCTTCCCTCCAGCACAGCAGCAGCAGCCAGCCAGCCAGCCAGCCAGCCAGCCAGCCGGACAGCCAGCCGGACAGCCAGCCGGACGGCCAGCCTTCCCAACATCCCCACGCACCGCTTGGAGTGTCAGCCCAGTGTGCTCTACTGGGAGCTGGGCTTGGCAGTGCTGGTTACAGAGCTCAGATGGGCCACGGATGGGGCCTTCTGCACAGGAGCCCCATGAGGGCAGGTAGAAAGGATGAGAGAGACAGGTGTGTTTATGTTCTACTTGTTGCCCCCCTCCCTCCCTCAGAGGCCAGGACAGATGCCCATGCCATTGATTTTGGCAGAGACGGGGAAACCAGACAAAGGGGGAAAAATGGGACATGGAAGGGAGGGCAAGAAAAGAAAATGTGAAGTGATGGTATTAAAATTGATCTCATAAACTCTGCTCAATACAAATCAATAGAGGATTCCTGTAGGATCCAGTTTGTGACACAAGCTTCCCTTCTAGGCCTGTGCATATGATTTCCATTGCTAACATCCCCAGCCTTAGGTGAGAAACACATTTCCAGGAAAATCCATTTTTCCCAATGCTCCCTGGGCAGTTTACATAGTCCCTCCCTTTTATCAGAGCCTTATGGAAATTTAAATTACACCATGCTCTTAGAACAAGCAGTTTCTAGGTAGACAACTGAAGCAAAGTCAGGTCGTTTGGCTCAGCAGGTTGCAAGGCTTTGAGTAATCAGGGTTTGGGGATTTTAATTAGGACAATTAAGTCCTAATTACTATGTAAACACATTCTGCTGCCAAAACCCTAGACCCCTAGAGTGAGGCCTCTGTACCGTAGCCTCCCATTCTGCTCCGCTGTATAAAGAACGGCACGGCCCCCATACTGTACACTCCTAACAAGTTCACCATGCTCAGGACAGAGATTCATCAGCTAATATCTCAACAATATATTTTCACTTAGAGACATATTTTTATGGTTCACAGAATTTGACCTAGTCACAAAATATGCCATATATTGTGGTTAAAGTCTTTTTGAACAACTTCTAGATTTTTAGAAATGGAATCATCCATATTATTCACAGATTCAAATAATGTAATTATGAAACGGTGCTGTTAAGTGTCTATTCATACATTGAATATGTAGAGAGAGCATGTATTTCATCATTTTTCCTACTGTGTCTTTCATCCTACAACCTTGGACACAGGCTAAAAGATTATGATCTTGATTCTTATGTGCATTTATGCATATTTAGTATTGTAGATGATTGCATGTGAACACAGGTGAATGATCGTGGACAAAAATCCAGATACATTATGTGAGTTTAGCAAAGCATAAAATACAGTAACTGATGGAATAGTAAAGTTACTGATTTGAAAACTAATTCTTAACATACCCTCTGACCAATACCAACTTGTAGCAACCATGCAAAAAAATAAGAAAAGATGACACTATACCCATGGTGGCTGCTGTTGAAAATAGAGGGGGAGTAAACAGACAGAGGCAGTAGACAGGACAGTGCCGGGTTGTTCTCCCATCAGTTCTGGAGGCTTAGAGGAGCTCCTTGGAGAGAGAGCAGGGAGGTGACAGGTCGTCAGGGTGCTGTCACTACTCAGGATCAGGATTCTTTGCAGCAGAAAAAGAAAAGTGGTTTGCTCCATGAGGTCAAAGAGCTACCATGAGCTGTTATACCTTTGGGCAGGGGGGGGGGGGAATATATGCTTCGATTTTTCAGGCTTAGCTTTTTACAACTTGTATATGCTGATGATTTCCCTCCCTCCTTCTCCTCATCATTCTCATAATGTATCATTACCGTGTCCTTTTTGGCATGTGAGGCCTCAGTATGATGAGACTGTGAACTGTTATTTGGTCCCTTATGTCCAGATCCAAATTCATGGAACATGCTACATGTCTAAAGTAATATAATGCAACATTTTAATTTTGATAAAATGTAATTTATTTTATTTTCTGCTGCTGATTGATCTTACATTTGAAAGCTCTTATTTGCTGGGACCTATAATGCCAGTTTTTAGTACAGGAGAGATCCTGGCTGCCCTTCCACACCCTGCCCACCTCCAGTAGCACATAAGCACCTTAATTGTCATGCCACTTCCCATTACACATGTCATTGCTCATGCCACGCTCCCATGCCCATGTGCCTAGCCAGCTGCTCAGAAGGGGTTGGAAACAGGGCACGGTGTCACTGTTTCCATGTATAGATGTCACTTGAACTTTGGTGATAAATAAACAAAAATCTGTTTTTGGAAAAAAACGGCCACACAAAAATAACTATCATTGTTAAGAAGACACTTTCACATACATGATACGCTAATATATATAAGTCATTTATTGTGATTCATGTTACCAAATGTGTTTTTAAAATGTATTAGGACTGGGATTTTTTTCACGTTATTGTAGTTGTGTAACAGAAGTCTTTTTTAAATTTTGGAGTTCTCATTGTGAATGTAACTTCACAAAGTCACATTTTTTTCCCAGGTTTCTCACAGAAGAAAAATATAATCACGGTTGGTTCTCAGCCTTTGGGAAAAAAAAGTAGTGTTACGTACATGAGGAATACATTTGAACAGCTTGATATTTGACAGCTTTTGTTCTGTCTCATTACCTTGGCAAATTCAAATCTAGGTCTGCAAAAGACTCCCTTCCTTTTGAGCGCATTGGCTCCCCATGATAGTATTTCCCTTGTGCACTGCCTTTATGTGAATAGCTGGACCTGACAACTCCTCCACCCCCACCTGCCACCACTTGGACAGAGCAGAAACTATATTCGGCAAATGAGGCAGCGAACGGAGGCCATGGTTGACTGGTCCTAAGGTGAAGGCGAAGGGGAGCAGGAAGGAGGAACCAGAAGCTTTTCAAAATGAGAGTGTTTCACAGCCATGATGATCTCACTTCCTGGCTGGGCAGGTCTTGCGGAGCGACTTGTGATGTTGTTGCTACAGCTGAGAGGCCGGTCTCAAGCCCCTGGAGGAACAGGAGGTCTGTTGTGTTATGTGGAGGTGATGAAACATGAAATATACACAGACACAGAAATGCATGCATGCATAATGCACACACATTCATCAAGGTGGGACAGAAAGGAGGGAGTGAGGAAGCATAGAATAATATATATTTTAGTTTTTAATTACCACACATCATTTTGTATTATTCATGACAAAACTATAGAGGGATATTTAACCTTACCATCACCCAACATCCATCATTCTACCATTGTGTGTGAGTGTGTGTGTGTGTGTGTGTGTGTGTGTGTGTGTGTGTGTGTGTGTGTGTGTGCATGCATCTGCTGGGGTTAAATACACGTGGCTAAAAACGTATGTCTGGTAGCTTTTAGAAGGAGAACTAAAGTAAACTGATGCAGTGGCATTTAATACAACCACCGTTTGGAAACGCGTTCAATAACACTGAATGTAAAACATTCATTATGACATCGATCTGTCATTATGACGATGTACTGGCCTTCTGTGGCTAGAGTGCAAAGTGAGGTGGTGGTTGAGCAAGCTGGTCGTTCATCATGTATATTTTCATTCATAACTTAAAAAGTATCACCATTTCCAGTTAATACAGTTTCTAGTGGTGGTTGCTGATATATGCTCTGAATCTAAGTTCTTTAAGCTGCTGTAATTCAATTATTTATAAAAACATTGGATCACGTGACGATGTGTATGTTCTTTTATTCAGCATCTTTCAGCTCATAGTTTGTCTTTTCCGGCAGCCAACTTTGTTGTTTTAGTTTACTCACACCTCTGAAAGCCCACTATATTCTACCTGCCCAGCAGCAAACAGCAGACAGATACCGTTAGTGGTGAATGTAATGAAGCATTTTGCAGGTAAAGAGCGGAAGAGACGCCACACAAACACAGCTGTTCACCGCTCGCTGCTTGTGTTAAAAATGTCCGCTTAATAATAAAAAAAAAAACTGCGTTAACGCAAATAATTGGCGTTAATTAATGAATGCGTTAACACGATAATAACGCGTTAACTTGCCCAGCACTAATATATATATATATATACATATTGCACATATGACTTTTTACGACATATTACACTGATATTTTTACAATATTATACATATATATTTTCAAGATATTTTCATGGCATATAGGATGATGTTTCTAAGATATTTTTCAAGACTTTGATGGCATACTATACTATGATATCTTTTATGACATTTCTATGGCCTACTCGATTTTTACTTTTTGATTACTTTTTTTCTGGCACATTATACTGTGAGTTTTTTTTCTGTTCCATGTTATGACAAACTATATTATTTCCTTTTATTGCGTACTATAGTTACTGAACAATCATCAACGTATCAAGACAATATTATGCTTTACTGGTGATTCCTTACCCTGAGTTCATCTATCATCCTCTACTGCTGCTCCTCCAGCACTTCCTGGAGGACTGAGACACACAAAAAAAAACACATTACAGACACACAATCATTCAAATATAAAAAGTAATTTGACTGTTGCGGTTTCAAGTTGTTTACAGACGGTAGTATTTTTCATGTCCATCTCTCCTCACCTTGATGTCCTCATCTCCATCCAGTCCGCTGCTCCTCCCCCAACACCTTGTGTCTTTTCACTTAGAACAGACAAAGAAGATAAATGAGCTCCCTAATAGGCTGTAATGTCAGCTTCATGTATTCTGTAGTTCTGGAGAGAGATACTGACATCTATTGGGAAGTGTAAATCACACTGAAAGATATCTGAATGTTAATGTCTATTGCAGACCATATCTTATAATGTCATGATATTTTTTAGTTTATAACTTAGCTTGAGAGGCCAATGAATTTAAAATATTTTGCACACTTATAATATTCAACAGCATTTAACATAACACAGCTGGTAATGACAAAAAATATCCTACCTCAGAGCTTCAGCGCAGACAAGATGTTTTCTCAGTTGGTCTCTATAACGTCTTCTAACTCATTGACGCTGCATTTCTGAAAGTGTTAAACAAATAAAGGCACCTGTTTTAACATGCAGCACAACTGAAAGCTAGAGTAAAAACCATAAAACAATAATACACTTTTACAGAATGTACAGTTATATGGTAGTGGAGAATGGCATAATGTTCATTAATAAAAAAACAAACACAGGATTTTGACAAACCGACTCTTCCATAGTTCCCACGAACTATGAAAACACCAGTGCACCTTTAACTGTCTATAGAACGAAACACAAAATAAATAAAGTCATTCGAATTTGGAGTTGCCTTCATTTCAAGTTGAACCATGTTGCACACAGTCAAACCAAATTTGGTGTATGAAATAAAAGAGTGGATATTTTTATTGATAAATTATCTTTCATTTAATTTCCATTTATTTTGTTAATTAATAATTGTAATATGATTAGAATCAAGCTTTCATGACAGTGTGTTTTTAGCAAACGCTGAATTACCTTTTGTGACATTGGGTTCCAACATCTGCCTACCATTTTAGGCATAGTGGTAATTACATTTAAAAAAGAGAAATTGGCTACAATGTTTATTTTACCCTCTGATCACAGAGCCCTAGAAGAACATATTTCAAAAGCCCAAATTCTTGTTTGCTGTAGTATTCTGTGTGATTTGAATTAACATCTCGGATTCAATTTCTATTTTTGCTTTTCTATTGTAGAATAAATGGAGTATGGAAATGAGAATAACTTGATAAGAATTTAAAAAAGAATTGTCAAAAGTGGTAACAGTATCTACTATAGAGGAGCTATAGTGGAGCTAACGTGTCTAGTTGAACATTGTAAGAGGAGAGACATTGAAATCTTGAGCTTTATGGGGTTTAATGGAGTTAAAAAATATCTCAAAAGCGATATTAAATGTGACACAATAGCGATAAAAACTGTGTTATAAATTTACATGAAAATAAAAATGCATTTTACTCTTCACACTACACATTCTGTACTGCACCAACTTTACTGTTTTCATACAAAGTTTAATGTGAAGGATGATCAAACCATCATTTATTACCTTTTAAAAAGTGAAATTTCCATCTATGACAACTTTGTATTTAAAAGCATCTTGGCTCTAGTTTTAAAATAAATACATATTTTGGTTTTCATATTTCTTTGAATACACCATTTTTTTTTACTCTGCACTTTCTTGGGCATGAGGTGAATCAATATATTGATAAATTTGATCACTTTTTGCTCATATTTTTGTTACGACCAACATGGTCATGTGTTGTACTACCTTGGGAAAGACCCCTGTCCTCGGGCAAGATACTGAACCCCAAATTGCTTTTAAAGGCTGCTCCATCGGTGTGTGATTTTGTTTGTAAATGAGCATTTAGATTGGATCCTGATGGGCATGTTGGCACCTTGCTTCACAGCCTCTGCCATCATTGTGTGAATGTGTGTGTGAATGGGTAAATTATGACATGTAGTGTAAAGAGCTTTGAGTGGTCAGAAGACAAGAGAGGTGCTACATAAATGCAAGTTAATTTACCAATAACTAATAACTCTGTCCCCCCCCCCCCCCCTCACCTTTCAAATCACAGTTCGAAGACAGCAATAGAAAATGGGCAGTGTGTGGTCACGTGGTTAACTTTATTCTTTCATTTTCATGTAGTTCCAGTTTTTTTTTTTTTTTTAAGTAAGGTCATGTAGCAGAAACTGTCTTTGGTAAGGAGTCTGAAAAGGGGGGGAGGTTTTAAGTATTTATCCAATTGAATATTTATTCAAAGTCTGTGTTTTATTAGGCAGAAACAGCAACGTGTCATTGATTTGAGATGAGGCAAAATCGTTGCGCCCATTTGTTGTATCTTTAGTGCTTTATGGCTGTAAGAGCGATTATTCTGCAGATCAGTAGTCATGTTGGTTTGGTTTAGCAGCAAAGATCATCCTCGGGACATACGGGCCTTTTGTGTACATCATGTTGATTTAATTCTTGCTCAGAAATTTTCTGTTAAATTCAATATACAGTATTGTTCAAACAGGAGTGGGCTGCCAACACCCCCTGCAGCTGGACATAAACTTTTATTCATCTGAATAATCATCTATGAATCGTGGTTCATAAAACAAATTGTCATTGTAAAAGACATAAAGACATTTTGCGAGCAGCAGAGAGATTGTGGAGTAAGGGATAGTTGAAAAGGAGGAGATGCCGTCGCCTTGTGTGCAGAGCCTTTCCTGTGATGCTTCCTCTTTTATGGTCTGACCTTTCTCTTAATTGGCTGACATGTCTTTACACTGAGATTCTGTTGGTCTCCCAGCCAAGTAATTTCTCCCCCTCTTCCAGCTAAAGCGTCTCCCTCTGACCCATAAATTGGAAGTGCTTTAACCTTTCCTGAGTGTTCCCTTTATAGTGCTCTCTTCATTCTTTTATTATGCAGATGAGATGGCTTTTCAAATTTTAAAAAGAGACTGGTATCACTCACACCTGCTTTTTATTAAAATGTTATTCTCAAATTTGTGTTCTAAGACACACAAGAGAACACACAAAATCACAGAAATTATATTTATTCTCTCACTACAGTTAATCTCTTTAAAACTGAAAATAACATGACTGTATAAAGAAGCATATGATGCGTTGCAGTGCCTGCGTTATTGCAGATATTGCAAATAAATAATCTCCTCATTATCAGTAATCCCTAATTCACCTAAATCAGCAGGCATGTACTGTTACTCACAAAGATGCTTAAAACAATCATTATCAGAAATGATGGCCTAGTTTGCTTATTTCATTCAGTTATCTATAAAAGCCATAACAAGTGCATTAATCAACTGTCTATTACGCTAAACAAGGTTCATAATATATCTATGAAAGTGAATGTGTGTGCTCGGGGTGTAATATACTTGATGTATTGATATGTTTATTTCTATTTATTTCAAGACCTCATCCTGCGACTCTGACCCTGAAATCAATACCTTAATTTATGGTCCACCACCTTCAATCAATTCTGCCCCCGTCTCCTCTCAACGATGGACTGCCTCTGACTGGACACATGTAAGCAGAGCTCCAGCAGCTCTGACGCTTTTTTTTTTCCTCTGCTGGCTGCCTTCTGTGTCGTTGTGCAGTGGGAGGTTAATGGTCACTCAAATCTAGATTGGCTGCTGGTCATCATCCTGCAGCTTTCCCCGGCACTCTTTGCTCTCCTGCCCTCCTTTTCTCGGCATCCTCCTTCGGCTTTCACCTCCCTGTTCCGCTCGTGACTGGCAGCTATATGGCTCTGATGCATGATAAACAAAGCACACAGCCAACAGCAGACTGGGAGAAGCACATGCCAAACAAATGAAAATGGCTCAAGACAGAACTAAGGTTCTTCTCTTTCAATACTGCGCTCTCTGTCTCACCATCTCTGGCGTATTGATCTGCAGAAATGTATAGTCTCATTCCAGTGAAACATAGATGCTGTGTACATATAGATATGGTGTGGCACCCCTTTCACCACAGTACAAAATTGTCTTCCTGTACAAGCAAAGCTGTTAAGAACATCGCCTGGGCCTGGCGAGGGAGATTTAGCCATTTAGCTCGGTCATCTCCTTTTTAGAAAAGCATAAGGTTGAGGAAAGCCAGGAGGTTTTGTTCTTCTTAAAAAGCATGCATGAGCTGGCAGTATTGCTCAAACAGCCCTTTGCCTCCTCTGGATTTATTAGCCAATTTCCGCTACCATTGTCTTTCACTTCAATCTCAGAAGTGAGGGTGCACCAGGCAAAATATAGGGCTGCAATCATCCAAGTGTGCGGCGACAAAACCTCCAGCGCTCGCACCTGGAACTCAATAGATATTCATGAACATTCTCGTATTTAGAGAAGGAAATAACTTAATACCGACAGTGTCGATGGAATAATAGCCATTTCCTGCCTGACTTGCAGCCCTTCAGAAAATGAGATTGCACTGGCCGTCATTTTTCTTGTCTGCTGGGTGTGTTTCCACGCAGAGGTCTATGGCTGCAGCTATGCTCCCTGCATTGGCAATGAGGTGCACATAGGGAGGGCGAGAGAGGAAGAGCGAGACACACACAGAGAGAGAGAGAGAGAGAGACCAAGTGAGATCGGCTGACTTCAACAGGAGACAGAGGATTTGTTTTCAGATTTCACCATCAATGAAAATGGAGGTTAAATAGGAAATAAAACATTGAATTGAACAGAATCACAATGTGTATACTTTTCTAAATCGCCAACATGGTGTTTCTTATCCTACTCTGGTTTTCTGATTTAAAAAACCTTCCTGGATTTAGTGTAAACAGGACACAACTTGACCAAGCCCACGATGCTGCCCTCTGGGCTGAGCCAAGTTATATATTTCATTCATTCCGTTAATAAGATTGATTACATCTGTGAGGGAACAAGAGTGTCCAATAAGGAAGAGAGACAAAAAAGAGATTGAGGAAAAGAAGATAGAAAAGGGAATTGAGTGACGTGAAAGGATGCCTGACCTGAGAAACAAAGGAATCTTTCAAACTATTCCTTACCATTACTGGGCCTGTCACGATTCCCCAACCACCGGTCTTATAAATTAACCATCTCACAGAGGAGCTCAAGCTGCAAACATTCTCTCTCCTCTACAATTAGGTTTCTTCTCTTTGTAAGCCTTCCTTATCTCTTTGCTTTTACTCAGGCCCTCATCAGCACCAACATATATATCACGATTTTCCTTTTTCGTTTTCCATTCTTATTCAGGCCTTCATCCTCACGAGTGCACAGCATTCATCATGAGTTAGATATGGTCTGTTTCAGACACTAGTAAAGGGTTGTTGCTACACGTGCCATCATGGAAAATCCATAAGTAAATTTGGAGCTATAAGAAATGAAAACACTCACCAAGACAATGCATTTTGAAATCCAGACTTTTTTATATAAAAGTTCATCTTGGCCTGTCATGTCAACCTTTAGCTTTCTCTGCTGCTGAGCGACTGCAAAATACAACTTTTAGTGCTGCATAAAAAGATGCACTATTGAACACACAAATGCTCTCATTCCCTTTGTGCCTGTTGGATCCAAGAATGGGTGTCTGAGCTTTAGCCATTTCAGTGTGTCTCTTTGCTGGGCACACACACAGCAGTCGGAGGAGCACATTCTTGCTATTTTTGACTGAGTTGAAAGACTCCTCTCTGTGGGAATTGCTTTTTGAGAAAGAGAGAAAAGGTGTCTGTGTGATTTTGTGTGGGATAATAGTATGAATTTGCGCTGCAGAGAGAGATTTATCTATCGAGAGTTCAGAGTTGCAATGAAAAGGGTTAGAGACAGTGAACAAGTGTGGGGGAGTGGTGGTAGGATTCAGGGAGTTGGAAGGAGGATGTGGGGGGGCGGGGTGTGCAGGAGTGTTTAAATTAATTTGATCTTGGATGCCTAAGAGACATGGCCGGTGTGAGCAAGCCACGCACCCGGACAGAGACCTGAGCAGATTGCACCGCTGCTTTGTATTCCAAATTAATTGGCCTCTGAAGATCGCCCTCCGCCCCTCACAACACTACTGATGCACATTTTCCTCCCCTCAATTAAAAGTGTGTACCCCACACGCAACCCTCGCCCCTTATTCACAATGACTTCTCACCCCCCTTGTTACCGAGAATAAACTGGGCCTTCACATCAGGGCTTAGCAGGACTTTGGGGGAAAAGAACAATTAAAGGCAGGAGGAATTATACAATACATCAGCCTGAGTGTGTAGTGATTGTCGTTAATTACACTTAAAAGATTAGAAAAGATTTACATTTTTCTAGTTGCAAACAAATAAGAAAAATACCAAAACTAACAATCCGACTACCAAGTACCCGCTGTGCAGTCGGAGTCTGATATAGTCCCTGTGCCACCGAACTCCATAATTGTCCAAAAACGATATATATGAATAAATCTACATACGCTTCTTTGTTGCACTGGGTGATATGTTCCCGATTACAATGTACAGGGGTGCGGTTTATTTGAAGGTCCAATCTCACATTTGCAGTCTTGCTGCCTTAATTACTCATTTAGGCACCAAATGTGTATTAAACCCGCTGCTGAAAATAGTCCCCAACAAATGTGCTATTTACTTCTGTTTCATAAACTCTTGTGAACATCTCTTGATTTTCTTCTCATTCATAGTATTATTTTTACATTTTTCTATACGCCGAGTGATGAAAGGCCCCACACAGAGTGCACTTTTTGGGAAATTTTACTCTTTTGTATATTTAATGGGAAATATCCCTATTAGGAATTTCAGTCAAGACAAAAGCATGTTGAACATGCTTTTCTTTCTGAGGATTAATTAAGGGTTACAACTTATTTAAATAACTAAGAGAAAAAAGTCACAATTAATGAAATTGCTGAGAACATTTTTTTACATCTATATCAATTACCAGGTTTTATGTGTGGCAGGGTGCATTACATGTGAAATGCGTCCTGCATTACAGGCCTGATTGTTTGGTTGATCTATTCTAAATGAAGTGTGAAAGCTCCCTGAGCAGCAGGGGGCAGTTTCCAGCTCCACCTGTGATACACAAAAGACATTATTATACTGCTCCCTATGACTGAAACCCTACCGTTGATACGCTCAAAGGAGCAGTATACGAGCCGTAAACAAAATGGTGACAATAAACAAACAAAAATATCTCGACTCCGGCTTACATTTGAGGTCTAGGTTTGATCCATTATACCATAACTTTCTCTATAAAGTCACAGAAGTGGAAAAGTGGTCTGTCTTGAAGTAAAAATAGTCAAAAAAAATGTTCCACAACTGACATATTTATTTATGAGAGTTTAGAAGTTTTGAGGGGAAGTAAAAATGTAGGATGAATCTATTTATTGAACAAAGGACAAGCAAAACACCACAACAAACATCAGGCGAAAACACTCAAGATCCAAGATATTTCAGTCAGGAGAGATGTGAAAATGTTCTCGGAGGAGAATTGCCCCTGCGGACGACAAATGCCAAAACAACTCTGACAAAGAAAGAAAGGAGGAAAATATGAGTGAACAGAAGGAAGAACAATTATTTATGTAAATAATGTGGCATTGCTGCTTATAATTAGTGGGAAAATTAAGCAGAAAAGAAGAAAAGGGGGGGGGGGGGGGGGGGTGGGGGACATCACGCATGTCACCCAACTAATTTTTCTCATGCAAATTAACAATCAAAATTATAAATGGAAATGGTGTTGTTGTGATCGAGAGAGAAAGAGAGAGAGAGAGAGAGAGAGAGAGAGAAATGAGAGATGCCCTGTTTTTTTTTTCTTCGCTCTGTTTGGAATTCATTATCTGGTGAAGCAAGAAGAGGCAGATCTAGTGTGACACAAAGGGTGAAGTCGATAACAGCAGCAAGAGGAGATAAGTTAGGTTTATTGTTTTGGACACAATGGCCTTAAAAAATATAATCGTTTTAATGCAAGAGGGCAAAAGGAAAACCGTTGTGTTATTTTAATACACTCAGAAATCTCCATAGACCATTCCTTATATCAATCATTATACCTGAATTCCTCTTTGAGTGGATACAACCTGCATACCTGCCCTGACACACAATTCATTTCCATTTAGTAGAGTTCGTCTAGTTTTTTTCTGGTATATTTCTCCTGTTTTTGTCCACCTGTACTGTCCCTTCAGCGTAAAAAAGCTGACCTATGCTATACACTATATGTACCTGTCCATAAGCACCACAGTGCCAAGTGTGCACAGATCAGATGTGCTGAGATGCTGACACAGTTATCAGACACAAAATCCCTGCCGCTCTCCCAGCGAGAGGTACTGGTTGCAGGGACTATAAAGGCAGTGTCAATGAGGGTGTGATAACTGTGAAAGTCTGTCTACATGTGCCTCCTGTCTGCTCGTCTCTCCTGTATACCTCCTTTGCTCACCACCGGCACCTCACGCACACTGCGACCTGCTTTTTTTGCCTCCCCTCTATCATTCGGAAGTGTTTTTAAAAGGAGCCGGGATCAAACAAAGTCGAAAAATGCCTGTCTGGCATTCATCTGACAGCCCTGCATCCTGAACCCTTTTAAAAGAGGGTGCAGAGGAAAAAAGGGAGAGAAAATAGGACATGTTTCGCACAATTTATGCAGCGTTAATTTTCCAGCCCCCGCGTCGACTGTTTACAGAGTCCTGCGCATCTCAAACCTCTGTCTCTTCTTCTCTGTTCCCCCCCCCCCCCCTATCTCTCAAACCACAATCCATTTTTTACTTTTTCCTCCCACCCCTCTCACTTTTTGTGGCTTATGTTATTCAGATTTTTTTTTCTCCAGTCTTTTTTGTGTCACTAGTGAGGATGCTCTCCCTTGGGGTGGCTAAATTTACATCTCTCCATATGACAAACACAAACAAAGAAGCAAATAAATCAAATGTGAGGTAGAGAGAGAGAAAAAGGGGAGGAGGAGGCAGAGAGCAGCTGTGGATATTTATTTGTCTCAGAACATATATATGAATACAACAGTGCGGTGATATTGATAACCTATGAATAGATTTTGGCTGTGCAACACTGGATGGTTACACTGATCATGTTCCTCCATAGGAACCAATAGCTTTGTTTTTATTCAAAAGACTTTATTGACAAGTAACACCATTAAATCCCAAACTGTCATCATCAGTGACACCAGATGGCAGCGGGCTTGACAGATTTTGTATGATAAAATAAGAAAGAAAAAAAAAAGAAAAAACATACAATAAAAAGAAGTTTATAATAAATGTGTGTGGCTGTATTTTAAGACGTCAAAGTGTTTGTGTGGTACAGAACAGAGAGACTCAACCGGACAGGATGAGCCATTACCTCAACACCAGCACAGTGTCACCTGTCATCCCTCTCCAGGGACCACGCCACATCAGGTTGGCTATGTGTGTGGGTGGATGCATGTGAGTGTGTGTCAGAGGAATCTAGAGAAACTAACCCCCATCACCGCTGCCACCCTTCCCTACAACGGCTCAGTTTACCATAAAATTTCACTTATGAAAATTCATGTGGCGGAAACAAAGCCCAAAAGAATCAAGTTGTGCTCAGTTCCTGTTTTTCTCTGTGAGTGTATGCAGTAACTATGTACATATATGTATGTACAGGGCTTCAGCAAGATGGAGGATTCATCAACAATGGACTGTACACATGTATTCAGAGCCTGGTGTCTATTTCCTCCTCCTCTCTCTCTCTCCTGCTTCCATATCTGAATATTGAGAGGAGCACATTGGGCTTCTGTAGAAGATGGGAAGGGGGAGGCTTGATCAGTCCCAAATATGTATGTGTGTATGTATGTGTGTGTGTGTGTGTGTGTGTGTGTGTGTGTGTGTGCGTGTGCGTCAGTGCTTGTGACAAGCAGAGGAGCCCTGCTGTGTCTCAGCGCGTCTTCTCTGATACATTATTAATTAGGCGGCGTTTAGAGTAACGAGTAGAGCATTTGAGCCCCCTCTCGCCCCACCCTGGGTGACACGCTCCCTGGGAATCCGCTGGGTGACTGCAGATCAGAGGAAGCGACAATCCGACACTGCATCACCTCCTTCCAGGAATACCAGAGAGCCGGGCTCCTGAGGAGATGGAAGTATCACAATACCTCCGCCTGCATCTCTCTGCTCCCGCACGGTGTATTATACAGTGGTCTTCAGGTGTTTGTCCACTCACTGACAAGTCCTCTAAAACGCAGATATGAACAGACACTAAAGCCTACGAAAGTGCTCTGAACTGAAGAACCTTTAAAGAACTTGTTTTTTTTAGGAATCTCATCCTGTCTCATGCTTCTAGTCCGTGTTGACTTCGTCAATATACTCTTTCCCTAACTTTAACCAAGTGGTGTGAGTGCCTAAACTTAACTAAAAAAACGTAATTATATGAGCGGATAGTGTATTGCAAGAGTGGATAGGACAGGGAACATTTTTCAAATACGTTTAGTATGAACATTTATGCAACTTAGCGTTCATTCAAATATTTTCCTTATGTTGATTATGCTTCATTCAAACAATATCTGTTGTAAATTAGTAGTATAGCAATACAATTTCTAGGAAACAGGTTTGGCCTGTTCCCCCTGCCATTAAATTACTGTAGGGTTTACATGTAAATGCATAAATAATATAAAATTCCAAAAGGGGCTGTTCTTCAGAGTGACCTATTTCAATTTTGATATTTCAGTAAATCTTACTATTAAAGGAGACATATATGACTTCCAGAGCATTGATGTAGCATCAAACAACTATTTGCTTTAAGGGAATAATGTCTGCTCAGAGAATGAAGTCTCTCTCTTTTCCCCCGGCCGCCGCTCTGCGCTGCTCTCATGCTGCGGTTACAGTCGATAACGCCGTCTCGACAGATAGCGTTGTCGAGGAAGCTTAACACCCACCCGCCAGGTAAACACTGTTAGCTCTGTCAGCATGTTTTCCGTAGTGTGTGTACTGTTAGCGCCGGCTCAGGTGTCACCATGTTGAGAGCCATTGGGAGGCGATCAAAATGCTCCCAATCTCGAATATTGCACCTTTAATAAGTCAAGTAAAATATTCACTGCTTTTTACAGGAAAGTCGAGGGGACTACTTTCTGTGTTTACATCTGGATGGACTCGTGTGAGTGAATTTCAGCTAAAATGAATTATGCTTACGCTCCTTAAGCGGAATGATGTCGTTCTTGCTGGAGTTCACTTTTCCCAAATCTCTATAACAGAGGTGGTGGGTAATACATAATTATCACTATTGCCATAATGGACGGAAATATGAGGATAACACCCAGGTTGACAGATAGCAGTTTCCCTTTAATAGAATATTTTTATATTGTTCCATTAGAGTCGTGTTACCAGCAGTGAACAACATACCATGAGTGTAATAACCTTTAGATACTTTTGTATTACAACCTTTTACAGTATTACCAATTTATTTTAACATATAATATTGGTACACATATATGCACCTTCTATTTCCTTATGTAGTGCTCTTTCATATTTTTGATATTTTCCACTATTTACATTTCTACAGTTTTGTAGTCTTATGTGATTCAGCCCTTACTGTCTTTGCTGAAAGTAACCATGTTCCAACAACTACAATGCCCATCTGACCACAACTGCTGGTATATTAGATAATATCTTTGTCAGTCATAACTTAAGTGGCTTTGCAAGCGTGGCAGTGTGTCTGTGACGCTGGAAAAATAGTGGGCGAGTTGTGGCACTTAGAGGATCAACAGCATGTTAATGAGCCACAAATCCTCCTCTCCTCTCCTCTCCTGTCCTCTCCTCTCCTCTCTCCGCTCAGATTTTGATAAATGAAGATTGGACTGTGTAGATGCTTTTTTTCCTATTATCATACACCTTTCCCTCTGATAAATAATGCAAATGCAAATCTTCACACGCCAATTCAAACCGTAGCATCTTTTCTCTCTGCTGTTAGTTCTACTATTGTTTTGCATGATTTCATATTTAGGGTCATAACCCCCCCCCTCCCTCCCCCAGTGCATGTTCACATTATACTCATCTTTTTCTACTATTACTGTCTGACTAATTCAATAATTTTCTCCCCCCTTTGTCATCCCTTCAAACCTCCCTCCTCCCCCTCCTCCCTCTCCCTCCGTCTGCCCTTCAAATCTTCTGGGTCTGGCTGAGTCTCTGTTGTCTGCCTCATTACTGACTGTTCAGCCATTTGATTTTCTGAAACGGCTGTGCAGCCACGCTGAGACCTTCTCATCCCCATTATTGCCCACCTCACAAAAAAACGAGCACATACACACAAATGCGCCAGCAACAAAAAAAATATAAAGACACAAGCAGCCCGTCCATTTTTCTTGTATGATGCATTCGGCATCAATGAATATGTGGTATTTCTGTGTTTCTGTTTGCTACATGCCTAGTGCCCAAACACCGGACAGTGTTATAGTGCAGCAAAGCGTTATGGTGACAGCTAAGATTTAGCTTTTATTTTTCCAGGGCTACTCAGCAGAATGTAAAAAGTGCCTCCATAAAGAAGTGCATCGTAGAGCGACTGCCTGTGATTCCACACCACAGTTGGTGATGACAACGCCATTCCTCTTGGTGACGGATGAACTGTTGAATCCTTCCAACTCTCGGCCCCACTCAGGTTATGAATGTTGCTCGCATAGCATGGAAATGCTGGAGCAAGTCTTTTCCTTCACTAGTTTCCCTCTAAGGCCGAATTCTAAACTCAAAATGCATCAACATATCATATTTGCACAAAAAAATAAAATGTGAACACATGAGAAATAGTGCTCTGTCTCTCTTTCTCACCTTAACCCTCATTTTCACAGGTTCATAAGCCTTGGCCTGGAAATTCCCTGACCACAAGCGTCAGCCTCAACCCCTCACATCCCACTGGACTACCACGAAGGACGTCTCAACATGCCCATCATCCACCAGCATCTCACATCTCAGCCAACACTGAGCATATGACTTTGCTGGTGTGTGTGCTGTAAGAATTGCCGGAGCGTCCTTCCCTTGTTTTCTGAGTGATTGGCTGTCAGTTTTTTCTGCACCTTGCTTTGTTTTCCTTTTCTGTGATTGAATCAGCATACAAATTAGGCTCAAGTGATTGAGCAGTGAACTACAGGTTTGGAGGCCTCTTGTCTTTTCCAGTGACAGATGTGACCGCAGGAATCTTCTGTTATCCACCTGAAATTCTCAAGTGAGAATTAACTGAATGCTTTAAAAAAACATTATATTCAAAAAAGCCTATGAAAGTGGTTATGCCTGTACTGTATATGGAATGCTGAAAACGTTTTTATAATTCTTTCCTATTTATAATTCACACGAATACATTTGTACACAAACTGTCACACACACACACACACACACACACACACACACACACACACACACACACACACACACACACACACACACACACACACACACACACACACACACACACACACACACACACACACACACACACACACACACACACACACACACACACACACACACACACACACACACACACACACACACACACACACACACACACACACACACACACGCAGGCTTGCACCAGCACAAACCTGCTTTCAGACTATTCGTTATCTACCCCCCTAGAGCAGTCCAGAGGGGCAAACTGTGTGGCCACTGCAAGCAAAACATGTTTGGAAGCTGCAGGCCAGAGCCAAATGGGCCAAGCACCTGCCCTAGGTGTCAACAGCCCCCCTTGGCCCTGAGTGCTAGGCATCCTCCTGAAAAGAAAGGAGATGGAGAGCCCGATAGAAAGCCATCTCATTACCTACTCCCTGGGGCTGCAACTAAGCAAGGGATGGAGGGTGTGAGGGCCATGTCACCTCTGTGGATGGCCCTCATGAACTGGTTAATTGAAATCTGATATATCTGAGTCCCGACTTGGCGCACAACCAGTCAAACAGCAGGCTGGGCTTCATCCTGCCAAGTGAAGCTGAAAAAAAAAAAAAAACTGGAGAGAGCTCCATCCTTCACATCCTTTTTTTTACATCTTCCCCAGCTCACTGTCTCTTCTCCAGTCATGCAATCCACAACGTTATTGATTTGTTTGCGAGCTGTGAACATGGTCCATCATTGGCGGTGCTCTAGGATGGTAAGAGCTGATCATACAACACAGTTTGATGCTAACTTGGTGTACTGCGCGCTGACCTTGGCTGAGATACACAATGCAGCCTTGCTGAAAGCCCAGCCTCTCACAGAGGTGGATACCAGGTGGGAATACAGGAGGTGAAGACGCATCTACACAAAGAGCTGTTTAACTGTCCAGAGGTCCTCTGGGTACTCCACCTCTCACTTTATCCTTTTAATATTTCATATCCTGGCCCCAACCATGCTCTGGCCAAATGCTTTTGCCTGGGTTGCTGGAATATGGATGAGAGTGCACATTTACCCATTTACCTGGATGTCAGTCAGAAGCAGCTCTAAACAATACACCTCTCTCCCCCATAACCTCCCCTCTGCTTACCTCGCTAGGCCCAGAGCTAGCTTGTTACGGAGAGGAGGAGGGATCGAAGCAAAGGAAAATTGACAGAAAAATCCTACAAACAAGAGCCCTGGGATAACAAATACACAACACCTATGTGGAGGAGATGTTGGACTTAAGGAGGGAGATTAGTTGTCTGAGGATGTGGACACAACTGAAATGTACATTTGATTGCTTTAGTTACAAGTTATTTAACATATTATAGTTTTATAAAAAAAATACATTAAAGAAAGTGTCTAGTTGGGGCCCCCGATCACGTTTAATATGTCCTTGAGTTGTTAGCAGTTTCACCAAGGGCCTTATAGCTGTCGCTCTGACACGGCTTTAGGAGAGTGAACAGTGAACAGTAAATCTGTTATCAGTCAGTAAAATTAGGATTTGCTTTGGATTGCATGTTGTGGCAATCTGAATCCATTAAGGGAATGGCAGGCTCCACCACTAACAATGAAAACGACTCTATAGAGAGGTAATCAGTGATTGTAAATACAATGAATGGCTTTTGCAGAATGTTTTTAATCAAAAAATAGTATTTATTTAGCTAATGATATTTCTGTATATGAAGTAGGATTTTAAATGCAGGACTTGTAATTAGGACTTAATTTACTTGTAATGGAGTACTTTTACATTTTTGGTACTGTTTCTTTAAAAGATCTGAGTACGACTGCTGCACTTTAGTTTCACATACTACATAAACCTGGTCATTAAGTATACACGTACATCTCCATGCACTAATTGCACAGTTTAAGATTGGGCAGCCACTACACAAGACTTCACTTAATGCAATTAGGCTGTGGTTTAATTGTTCTTTAATATCTATGAATAAAGCCAATGTGTTACATAGAGTAATTATGGCTAATGACAGCAGCGGGAGAGAGGAGCAGAAAGTGGTGTGTGTGTGTTGAAAGAAACCAGTGAATTCATTTTTGTCTAATAGACCTTTTGTTGAATTGGTTCCGTCCGCATGTGATAAGAGTGTTAAAAATTAATGATTTATAACTATTGAGCCAGCAATCACATTTTAATTAGGCAGTAATTTATGATAATTTGTCTTCTTTCATAGTAGAACAGTTAATAATTGTTAATTAGCCGTTGATGATTTGTCCTTTGAACATATACCCAAATGGCCAATTCTCGGCCTATATGAGCACAGACCTCTGCGAGAACCACCCCGAGTATGTGTTTAAACACATGTGAGAAGACAGACGTGGACAGAATATAGAAATATTAGACAAAAACAGAAAACAGCAACATGTCATGTCCATCTGTACCATCTCTGTATTGGCACCAGATTTTTTCACATTACCCGGCTGGCTATGTGTGCCTGCCAAGTCCATCCATCTATCACTGCCTCAGTGTGCCAAGCCAGCACAGAGAGAACGAAGACAAGAACACACTCCAGGAGAAGTCATGCCAAGTGGAGAAAAGTGGAGAAAAGGGGAGCAAACGTAAAGACTCAGGGAAGAAAGACGGCAAAGAAAAGAAGGGAATCATACTTTCTCCGATCTTTTCTAAACAACTGTTATTTGTTTAACAATTTCAAGTGGTTGAAATTGTCTGTGTGTGTAAGTCTTTGGCTTTAGATATTGACCCCGGGCTGCCTTCACTCTAAGTGCTTGCAGACTGCTGTTGGGGCTTTCCATTCCATGCCGCACTCTCTGCTAACCAGTGCTGTATTTTATTTGCAGTCTCCATTCCTATACATACAACTGTGAACCTGTGACTCTTTGGAAATTACTTTAATACACACTACCTTTCCACTTGCACATAGTCATCTGTGCAGCAAGAATTCCTGTACAATTTCTGAAATGAGTCAACTAAAGGTAGATAAGAATAAGGTTAAAAAATGGGTAACAATATATATTTTTGAAACTCGCGGCAGCAAGGTACGTTAGAGAGGTTAGGGGTAGAAGACTACAGGAGGGGGCTGCAGTTTTGGTGGACGAATTAATAGAGGACAGAGCTGTCAAAAGACATGCATGTCTGTAGGATGAAAAGCGGCAAGGTGAAGTCAAGCTAACCCCTTTTTAAACATTGTTACTGATTTTAACTATTCATTCATTCCAACAGTATACAGGAGTCTTCAAAGAGGCCGAGCCAAAGAGGCAGAGGGAGAAGGCTTTTTAAAAGGCTGTGACAATCAAGAAAGTCTGTGGATATGAAATAAATTCGGGCTCCTTTGCAAGATCTGTCTTCTGTTGGCTGCTCTGTTTGATTAGTCTCTTTGATTAGTACGATATTTAGCAGGTTTTAAAATTAATAATAGCATTTTCCTAGTTTCATACATAATACTTTTTAACGATCTCTGTAGGTCTCTTTTTGATTAAAATATCTCTCCCGAGTTGTTGCTTGTAATACGATACAGATTGCTGTAATGTGACGTGTGGTGAGGAGGAATACAGCAAACTAGATGTATATTCTAAAGAGGACTGTATGCTAAGCTGCTTGGATCATCAAAGACAGAATTCCTAAGTGTCTCTGCAGCATTTTTTTCGGTATTCGCTGTCAACTTTCTCCTGCATCTTCGCAACTCCATCCGCTGGATGCAAAATTTGTCACAATTCTTAAGACCTTTGCACACCAAGTCCGTATTTTTTTCGGCCGAAATTGTTGCACATATAAAATATGTATGAAGTTGTGGCAATCACGTTCACTCGTTTTGAGAACAGGTTACATTTTCTGCATTTCCACTCAAAGTCACCATGAATGCAAACGCCATCATCTGAAAAGGCATCTGATAAGCTGAATCAAGCTTCATTCATCTCCCAAATCACTTGGTGTGCAAAGACCTTTTCGGAGCGTACTGACTTAACTTCAAAGGAATCCTCCATTAATTGAAATTTGCTCACTCAGCTGTCAATTCCATCCCATCTTCAGACACTTACACCTTGTCCTCCCTATATCCGTCGCTTGCCACCACACACACCTGTTGTTTTTCTACGTAGGTTATAAATGTGCAATTCTTCCACCTGCAAAACCCAACTTGAGGGTCATCCTCTCAGAACTCTTCCATCCACTTTGTGCCTCCGCATAACCGATTCACTGTGTTAATAGTGCTCTTTTGTGCCTTTGCTTATTTTTCAAGCTCTGATGTAAACACTGCAGTCAGTATGGTCAGCAGGGAAGTCACTGTAATGGGAGAGCAGGACAACAGAACCCATTGAGACAATTATTCTAATGTATTCACCTTCTGACGTTGGAGAGTATTTTTGCTAATGCACACTTTCACATGTTTGCTCATGTGCTGCCATCTTCATTTGACAGTTATACACTTCGGATGTGTTTGTAAAAACGGGTCCTATAATTACATTTAGAGGCTTTCGTGACGTTGACTCTACAACTACAGCAGCATGAAAAACAAGAAGCATCCTTTCAGATATTTTCTATTTAAATAACGTCTATGGCACACCAATTTACTGAGTGAGAAAACAGGAAGCTTGACTCCAGGTCTGTGCAGTCTGTGTTTCAACTCTTTGACCTCCTGTTCTTCAAGAACTGCTTCATGGCCTGTGGTAGAAACACATATTCATTTGTGTCTGCAAGTGCAAGATTGCATGAGGGTAATTATAGTGACACAGCTAAGTGTTGTCATATGACGAACTTCATGAAGTTAGCTCCTATACAGCGGAGTGTATGCATCTTTGGGGCCGCTTTTCTTTTGAAGGCATACCATAACCCTGAGCACACAAGTCAATGCAGCTGCTAATTAAATCAATATGAGATAATGAAGTGCAATTAGAGGCACTGGCTGGGCCGATCCTTTTCTGTAAGCACTATTTCCCTCCCTCTGGGCTCGTGCCTCTTTAGAACCTGTTAGTTTTTCCACTTCCAGGAGCCACAATCCCCACAGCAACCGTTTGGAGGAGTGATCACTGAGCTCCCGAGGCTGCCAACGCATTCTCACACTCAAACAGTGTTCTGCTCTCCATTTATCCTCACCTACCTCTCTCTCTGAGCATGGAGCGCACACAGGCTGTTTACTCCCCCCCCCCCCTCTCTTCTGCATCGTTCTCCAGTTTCTCACATTTTCACCTCTGCCTCTTATTGCTTCTTCTCTTTCTACTAACATGGCACCTTGCAAGCTGCTCATTTTTCAGAATCAGTGAATTTGTATTTCAAAAAGTTGCTATAACGGCTCAGAGGAGGTTGCAGCACTCTGCTGCATGAGGTGAGAATGTTTGAAACTTATGTTAATTACACACACCTGTTTTAAACTGAAATATTCAATTTGTTGTTTGGCTAAATTACATATTTATAAATTGTGCAAAATACTTAACCACTGAGCTTTTTTCTTCTAATGAAGTCTCCTTATGAATACAGCTCATCATCATTATTATTATTACTTTACATCATCATTTTATTATCTTCTGGGTTTGCCACCTGATTCTTAAAAGTCACCAGATGGCACTATTTAGCTTTCACATACTTGCTTAAAAGAACGCAACAAGAGCGTGTGAATAGTTGTTTCCTCTGATGCAGAACTTCACCAGCAGCTTCCTCCCTGAAGTCAGTGGTCATGATTGACCTCTATCTGTGTGCAGGATCATGTTGAACTCTGCAGTGTTACACTGTGAGGTGTTCCCAGACAAGCTAAGAGGGAAACACTCTTGAGAATTCAGCTTTCACCAGCTAAACATCTGTGTCACACTATGAAGATGAAGAAATGTCACCCTGATCTGATATCCGCTGCCACTCTCTTAGATATTTACCGCATAAAATGAGCTGAAAAGTCAACAAACATTTTCCGATGGAACGTGGAAAACAGGTGAAAACAGGAATTGTTCCGCATCAGGTCTGTCTTCATGCTTTCCCTTTGGCATCGGGAGCACTTAGCACTGGCATCTTCACAATGCGCGTGGTGACGTCTAATGGGCTTTTAAGAGCTTCGTAAGGGGACTATTTGTGTACCATCAGTGGAAGCCTGTGATCGCTATGTGACAACAGTATTTTAAGCTAGCTCCACAGTAGTGTAGGATGAGTACCCTGAGCAGTGGCTTTCCCCAGGGGAGCGTATGCTACTGAGATCTAACAGCTCAACTTCTCTCCCACTTTCCAACTCAGGTGTCTGTTTCCAGCGAGACAACTGAAAAGTCTTGATTTCTCCTTTGCACCAGAAAATGCATGTTTGTGAAGAAATAGAGCAAGACTAAACAGGGCGTTTTTCGACACCCTGCTGCGCAGAAGAGGGAAAGTTTTGATTTGTTGCAGGAGATGTTTGGTTTTCCCCAGAGACATAGGAGTCACACTTATTTTATTATTTTCAATTGACTCAACATGGAAATTGTTCCCTGTTTGTGGGTACGCTCATGTCGCTCAGTGACTTTCCTTCATTATTACAGGGTAGTCGGGACACAGTGACCTGTCTTCATAGACAACCTTCACAGAGTTCACAGCAGATGTAGTTGAAGCTAAAATTCAACATAGGTAAATGCAATTATGTTTTTGTTAAATGTGTTGTTTAAGTTGTATTTTGTACTGTATTTCACTGTTGCTTCATTACTTTAAAAGCATACACTTTGTTTCTTGTCCCCCCCATGCTTTAGTTGTAGGTATCTCCTTAAAAAGAGATCTTTCTCAACGAGACCTGTTTAAATAAGGGTTGTGCAAATGCAAAAACATGTGTCTGCACGGAGCATGCATTAGTGAAGAGGGTGTGAAAATGTAGATATCACAATATAAAAAACAATGTCTAAGTAGTAACTTAGCATAAAGGTAATGCTTTCACTTACTACAAACCTGCTGTTTAGAGAAAAGTTATTAAAAAGGTTAAGTCTTTGAAATTGTACCAAATTACAACTAACTTCTTTTTTACTTTAAAATGAAAAAAAACTGACAATAAAGTTTGAAAATGCATGTATTTTATTTGCACATCCTCTCTGTGTTTTTCATAGATTGTAAATTAGGTGGTGTATGATGCTTGCATGAATGCATTCAAATTGTTTTGTGTTACGTTTATGTACCCTCACACAACTAGATAGGAGAATGAAAGAAAAAGTTGGTCACAAAAACACTTTTTAACCTTGTACAAAGCTTGTTCACAAAAACACATCATTTAAAAAACGTTCTTTTAAACGTGACTGCAAGAGCATTTTATTCCATGATAAAAAAAAGTGTTAATGTTTACAATGTGCTGGCATTTGAACAATATTTGACAAATGAAACCAGATGTTTGGTCTTTTTGTAAAACTTTTCCAGGCAGCCACCATCCCCGGTTTAGAAGAAAAGAAAAGTGTATGGTGAACTGCCACGTTCACCCATTTTACTAAGTTCACTAATAAACTCACTGATTCTTTGGCTGCAGATGTTCTTGCTTCTCACCAGCATACAAACTCTACTTGACCCCCAACAACAACGCTACAGAGTTTTCTTCTAATTACTTCTAATGGCTCTCAGTGGGGGACACGTCATGTCCAGTGGACACTACACAATAAATGACTGGAAAAAGAGTAATGAGCTGTGTGTATGGAAATTATCATTATGTATAGATATTTATGTCAGATACGATAGAGTATGTGGAATAAAACAATTAGCAGGAGTGGGGGTATAATGGTGCAGTCTAATTGTTTACTCTCCTGTGGCTTATAATAAAGTAAAATATTCCATTGCACCTAACTGGTCTCTTTGCATAATGAATTCCTGGAGGAGTGAATAGAGTGAAGTGAGGAGTGGGCTGAGCTGGATCTGTGATGAGTGCCAATCAATTATCATCTCCAGCATTACTTCATCAAAGGAGAGGTGCAGGGAAGGGAGGGATGTGGAGATTGAATCTAGCATGCTATAAGACTCTAAATTACTCATCTCTGGTAAAATACTGATTATCTAAACAACTCATAATGTATTTTAATTCTTTTTTTTCAACAAATGAAAACAGCTCATTTTCACTGTAAAGTAATGTTTGAATAATACATTTAGCTGAGACGAGTGATCAGTATGTTTTCCTGTTTTATTTGTTTCAAAGTATTTTTGCACATTTAACTGCAACAGGAGTTATGATAGTTATCTTGGCATCATTTTTGCAGTAAAAAAAAAATTAAATACAAGATATGACTTTTTAATTTAGTGTTTTTATTTCCGGTGTAAAGTTTATAATAGCAAACCGAGGCAGAAAGGAAGTTGAAGGATAGAGGAGAGAGATGGGGGAAGATTAGGAATGTAGAGTGTGGGATGTTATCTCAGCTGTGAATGAGACAATATAATTATGATATGGAAATGATGCTGAAAGAGGAAAGTTGAGCAGACTGGAGCTTATCTTGTCAGAATGGCACATTGCCTACCGTCTTCAATATCAATTACTAATGTCTCAATAACAATTACAAAATAATTGGTCTATTTGGGATTATATTCTCTTCTTCAGTAGCAATATTATATACTTGAAATCAATTTGCTGTGCCCCTCGAAACATATAAATGAGTTTGATGCTATGCATGCATTGTTTACTTCAGTGAAAGCCAATAACGCTGAGTGTGATTGGTGATACATTAGTGAGATGGAAACAACTGAACAGCGCTGCAGTTTCTTTGAACTTTTCTCACCAGGGAGAACTTTTTTGCGAGTGTGTGCACAGAATGCACAAATAGTCTCTTCTCCGTGTGTTATCGGAGAACAAATTCAAACTCTTTTCACCCTGCATTTTAACACACGCACAAGCAGGCGCACACTCACACATACACACAGAGTGAATCTGCCATTTAATAATTATGAGGCGTAAAATCCTTGCCGACGGCGAGCATACTGAAGGATGTAATTATGACCTCTTTCAGAGAGCCCACGCTCAGTGGCAATGCCTACATTTCCACTGAGAGAGAGAGAGAGAGAGAAAAAGAAATCCCAAGGAATGACAGGAAAACGTGCCCTTCATTGCAATTAAGGACAATAATTCTCAGCAAGAAAATTGTTTCAATTGCTTTTCAGCCCAGGAGCAAAATGGCATTGATGGGGGTGATGGTTTGAAATGGAGGTGACGGTGGGATGAGGAGTGACATTTTAGATGGTGGAAGTGTTGGTTAAGTGTGTGTTAGAAATTAAACTATGTGAGAGGTTGTAGCGAAATGAGGAAGTAAGAAGTAGGAACATGAAAAAGTATACATGTAACTCAAAAAATGTGTATCAACATGATACATGTATCTTTCAGGCGGGGGATCAGGCAGTAAAAGTAGAGGATATGTCATACATGTTCATGTGTTTCACTTACCTGAACTAAATCTCTGTATGCAGAACAGAGTTACTCTGTTGTCCTTCAGCTCGCTTTTATGTGAGTTGTTTTTTTCTGGAAGCTGTTGGAAGTGTTTTCTATTGCTTAATTCAATAGGAATGGAGCGAAAATAAAACATTTTCAAGAGTATTAACGTTTTTGAACATACTGAAAGTATGTGAATATTATTATGAAATTCATGTTTTGTGGTTGAAGATAAAGATAAATGCTTTAAAAAAAAAACAAGAACATCTTATTATGCAAAGCAGATGTCTGGCTAGGTTATCCTGAGTGCTACACTTCGTCTAGAGCTAGTCTGCTGCATCTGTATCTCACCCAGCTGTGTATAATACCACAAGAAGTTGGTGGAAAATTCCTTGAATCTTCTCGTGCTGCATAACAAGTTTTGTTTAGTAACAGCCACAGTGTGAGGTTGAAGGTCTATTCCACTGAGAACAGCAAGTACTGCACATGCATCCACTGATAAATAAATGATGGGGCACCACCATGGCTTGGTGTATTCAGAGAGAAACCACATATATGCTCCAGCATTGGTGAGCATCTACTCTCTGAAGCCTGCTCCAGAGTCAAAGGGCTGTGATTTATCAAGACATTTGGCCCTGCTGCACAAGCAAAAGGAGAATTTCCTTAAAAAATCAATACTGTATTGCATATTTATTATGGCACAAGTGCCTGTAAATTAAATCTGGAAATGATTAGAGAGCAAGGAAGATTAGATATAAATAACATCATAATTTATTGTGTAATATTGTGATGTCCCTGCTCTTAAATAAAATATTAATGTACCCTGATCAAGTAATGTTTTAGACTGGCCGACAACCAAGCAGCAGGGCAAGAGCTATTTTAATCTCTTTAGATAACTCTTGCTAATTCAGCCAAACTCACATCTCTGGTAAGTAAACAGACTACAATAAACATCAACAACAAGACTTGCAACTGTTTTAACATGAAGTTGGAACTTTGCATTATACATTTAAGTTAATGATAGAAATGACTACTACTGTTGTTGTTGTTGCATAACCGGGGTGTTAAGTGTTTTCACTATTTTATTTAAAATGAAAAGCGCTAACATCAAGGTCTGTGGATTATCCGGATTAACAGGGACATTGTGTCTGGAAGGACACATGGCATTTGGTTTTTAAAATATGCATTTTAAAATTAATTTCCCTTCACCTACTTTGTAATGAGGTAAAAGTTATTGTGGTTTAGATATCAATACTTGGGCAAGTACAACCAAAACTATCTGCATGGCTAGGGGTAAGTGATTTGGGTAATTTGACCATTTTATTTTATTTTTGTAACAAATTTTAGGTTGAAAAAAGGTGCTTTTCTCTTCCTTTTGCTAGGATTGCTTAGACAGAAGTGGCAAATTGATATAATGTCTTGCATGAGATGTATGAGATGTATGAGATGTATGAGAGTAAGATGTACCATAAACTCAGACTGCTACCTTTACAACATGATGGTGAGGACAGCTGGACTCTGCGAGGGGCGGGGGATCCGGATGCTGTGTTTGTGTACAGTATGAAATCCTGTGGTAGGATTGCATCTGTGGTAGCTGGCGGAACAAAGGTCTGAATGAGGAGAAATGGGCACCACAGGGAAATGGAAAGCAGCTTTAGAGGAGGGAGGCATGCACACACGTGCGCTGGCTGTTTACATTGGGCTGGGACAATACACGCCGATGCATTCCAGCGCTCACGGTGGGCTCACCAGATCCGGATCCATGTTTTCACGCTTGACTTTCCATTACCTAAATGTGTGCATACGTGTGTCTAAGTGTCTCAGGATTCTGTGCTCTCTCATGATATGTAAAAGCACCAAGCTCTGTAGCTTTTTAGCAGGGAATATTTATGAATCCAGCGTTTCTTTCCTTGTTTTCGGGCCAATACCATACACCTCTGCATGTCTGTCATTTCACTCAGGTTGGTGGGGATTTGACAGGAAGAGGGCCCGCTGCAGAGGTCACACATACATCCCAGATCCCTTTTCTGTCTCTAAACAGTTAACACAGCTCTTGTCGTCACCCCCCCCCCTCCCCCTCCGGGGCAAGCAGAGGGTCTGCCGTCTCTACTGCAATCAAAATTCCCAAGAAAATTGAATCCTTTATATGCAAAACAAACAATGCGGAGGAAATAAAACATTCAGCCGAGCTGTCAGGTCCTTTCAAGAATCAATACGAGGCCTTTCATCTGCGTCCCAACCTCTTCCTGGTAATTATCCTTCATATTTTATGCCCCCCTCTACGCCTGTACCACACACATGCACATCAACACACACACACACACACACACACACACACACACACACACACACACACACATACATACACACACACATACACACACACATACTGACAGACACACAATAAAAATACTAATTTGCATAAATCCTCTGTTTTTATAATTACAATTCAATGCTAATTTCAAACAAGTATAGCTGTGTCACCTTCAGTTCATTATCAACCAATATCTGTTGAAATTCATTGTGTGTTTTTCTATAGGCCTGCAGTATATACTGTGAGAAATCTGAAGGAGAGAGAGAGCGAGCAGTGTCCAGTCAGACGCCTTGATCAGGATTAAAGTGTTGTCAGTGACAGAGTGACGTGCCCTTGAACAGAATCACCCTTAAAGTGTCCTGTCATCACATTCCTGCCTCCCATTATTAGGGCCAGTTGTGCCTCTGGGACGACAGAGAGCGATTGGGCAAAGCCTTCCCTCTCCCAACCAGGCTTGAGCCCCCCCGCCCCCCTCCGTGATACCAGACAAAAGATAAAAAGTAGAAAGAATAGATGAGGTCTTATTGGTCCCATGGCGGAGATGGTTATGAAACTGTGAGCTGAGTAGAATACCTGAGTGGTTGCCGTGTGAAGTGACCAACCAGCAGTGAAGAGTTGAGCGTTTAAGCCTCCACATATGAAATGCACCCACTTGCAAATATTTAACTACTGCCAAAGATTTTTTTTACCTGTCTGACCGCGGGAGACCACGAGCGTTTTTGCTTCTTCTGTATTGAGTTTTACGTATTCTTCATAGAGAGTTCCTTCCTCACTGTAGTACTGTCGCGGGGAAGGAGTTACACGTGCGGTGATAATGTTTGGCTCAACAGCGAGATATGCGATATTATTGGCTTGTTTTTTTTGCATTCATCCTGATTTCAGTGCTGTATAAATAAGCTTTATTGTTTAGACTATTATTAGGTATATTGTGGTTTTGTAAATGACAAACTAATGAAATACCTTTTGATTGTTAAATTCAGAGCACAGAAGGGCAATGAGGCGCAGCGTTTTTTCCAGCTGAGGCACTTTGGATGTATGCTGCTTGCTATGATACGGAATATTCAGAAGTGAAAATGTTAGCACAAGATAGCTCTTGAGAAAGGGAAGGCTGAAACATGTGGAAAGAGAGGACGGACCCACTGCTCTATGTGTATTCACTCTTCCATTGTTGTTGTTGTTGTTGTTCAGCACTTGTAGCCTACATGTGGCGGTTGGTCTTTGTGGTATTTGGCGCCCCTCCATTGTGACTGTACAGCTGGGTCTAAAGTGAGTGTTTTACCCAAAGTGGAACATTTTTCGTTGTGGCACGCACTTTGCAAAAATGACAAAAATAACATAAAACCTGAACATAGCGGTTGTGGCGGTTGTTTGCCATCCCCTGTGGTTGGCCTGTCAATAGTGCGGTGTTTCAATATTAAGGTTATTGCGATGGCCTTACCTCACTGTTTACCGTCTTCTACAGTACAAGTAGATAAGTTAGCAAAGCAACCTAAAAGTAGCCTACTGCTGCCTGCGGCCGCATCCCTCTGTTACATCATGACCTTCGCTTTGCAGATTATAGCGGTCCGTCGAGAGTCTGCCATCGCACCGCTTCTACTTTTCTGAAAAATTAATTGATACTACTAAACAAGAATGGGCGCACCCTTTTATTTAAACTAACAAACTGTGATCAAAAAACTGTATTTCTTTCTTCTCTTTTTTAGCTTGGTTTTCAGTGCTAGAACAGAAAATCTGGCCAATGAGAAACCTCTGA
Organism: Leptoclinus maculatus; assembly: GCA_032191485.1. Lineage (NCBI taxonomy): Eukaryota > Metazoa > Chordata > Actinopteri > Perciformes > Stichaeidae > Leptoclinus > Leptoclinus maculatus. The sequence continues at coordinate 23,262,765 of JAVDOI010000005.1, forward strand.
GACAGAGAAGCTGTGTGGTAGTGAATATGGGCCTGGGAGGGTGTGATGGAAGGGCTCTAATGAGGCATAGCAGAGAATGAAATATTAAAGTTTCTAATTAAATAGAGAGACCTCTTCCACTCTCGTCAAGGTTGTTTGGACCATTATCTCTGCCATGTGATCAGCAGTGACCCGATCCGTTTAGGAGTTCCCTTGTGCTGGAACTGACAGAGCACACACACACACACACACACACACACACACACACACACACACACACACACACACACACACACAGACACACACACACACACACACACATCCAGTACAGGCACCTATACTATACACACACACACACCTATCAACCGGTTGTAGAGAAATCTCCCAGTCCGATGCCTTTCAGACTATCTACACTTTATAACTGACAGTCAAGTGTGGAGTTGGAGACACTCTTAACAGTTATGATTATTATTTATTGAAAGAAAAAGAAAGAAAAAGAATTTAAAATCTGGAGCAAGGGACATCCTTGACATTCAGACCTGTTTGACAATCTGCTGATTTCTGAAGGTGAAACCTGCCTCTGGGACAGAAAAACAGCAGAAAAGAGGGGCGAAAGAGTGCCCTGCAAGAGAGACAGACGGGGAAAAGAAAGAAAAGAAAAGAGTCTTTCAGGTGCTGTAGACTGGAGAGGTGAAGCAACCCTCCATCCAAAACTCTCCTCTGCTGTGGAGCATGAATGTGAGAGCAGCTTGTTTTCTCAGACCTGGTGAAAATGTAAAAAGGCCTTGCTTTTTACAAGCACTGAGGCCTGGGACAAAGAGACCTGGGGCCTGCTTACTGCTGTATATTAAGCAGACAGCCATTGTGTGTGGAATAACTACCACCCATGCTTGAATTTTAATCATACTGTTTTATTAAGCTCACTGGGATTTTTCCTTGACACAGTTTTAATGATTTGTCCAGCATGCCGGGTCTGTTGTAACCACATTCTGACACTGCAGGTCAAAGTCACAGCATAAAGGAATATATTTCTCATACAAAATATATAAATATATCTGATTCATCCCTATGTTGACTTTTTTATCATATGCTGCATATCGTATAGAGTTTTCTGTAATCGTAATGAAGAGCCCTTCATTATTTTATTCTATTTATCTACAAAAATATCCATCTAGACTCCTCTGCCTGTTGGATGTCAGCCCGGGTTGATCGTGGCTGTAATAATGACACAAGTAGTCTCAGAGTCTCAAGTCTAAAAATATTATTTTTCAGCAGAGTATTGTAAAATTAAAATGTGGGGAAAAGAAACTACTTTGAAGTGTGTAAAATGTGTTTACTTTTTTGTCCGCCTATTGAGTTTTACTTCACATTTACATGGTGGCATGGAGCGAACAAATCAGTTCAGATTTAAAAACAACACACACACACACACACACACACACACACACACACACACACACACACACACACACACACACACACACACACACACACAATCACTCCAGTGAGCTGTCTTGATCCTAGCTGTACACTGCAACATCAAGCACACTATGTTGAGCGCCCGCTGCCCCTGAGCACATCAGCTCCAATGGCATGCATGGACATATACACTATGTGTTAAACTCCTGTTGGTTTCTGGCTCTATGCTCCTAACTTCACTTCCTCCTTCTCCTCTGGTCTGTTTTCCCTCTGGAGACTTCAGCCTGATTGGATTCTGAGAGAGAGATCGAACATAGAGGTCAAAGAGAGCCTCGAGGACGGTCCTCAACTGAGTGTGTGAGTGTGTGTGAGTGTGTGTGTGTGTGTGTGTGCTGCCACACGCCTCTGGTCAATTCATGGGCACTTTGACAGGGGAAAGTGTCTTATGAACTACACACCTCACTGTAGGTTGTATTGGAATTTATTGACATATACCTATATGCAGCATAATGAGCTCAGTTCATATGCATGTTCATTATTAACCTTTCATTTACAATGTATCATTGAGGCAATTTATCACTATGTGATCGCCTTATTAATCATAGGATAAGGGACATCAGGACACATTTTTTGCTGACTTGAATCACATTGTGTCGCTCCAATTTTGCAGCTCTATAGGAACATGCAGTACAATACTAATAGAGGCTGCTGTGCCTGGGTTAAACCCACGCTCAGCCATATAAGCACCGTGAAGTCAATTAATTTCTAGCTGCTTAATGACTTGGAACCTCGGTGGTGCAGACACCCCGCCCCTCACCCACATCTCCAGATTGATTGAGTGAATTTCTTGGACATGGTGCAGAATCCACAGATATGCAGTGAGGGATGATCACATTCAATTTTCCTATTACTGCGAGTTAAAATGCCATCAAGATCCTGTACCTGCACTTAAAAAAAAAACATTGGCAGAATTAATATATTCATGTCAAAAAGGTGAATTTCAACCAGGACTTTTTGCTGTGGAGAGAGCCAACCATAGTGCATTTGACATAACTAGCTTTAGGATGTGTTTGCCATAACCTATAATGCACATGACATGCAGGTATAATGTGAAGGTCACAGTGTACTCTGTGTACATGTGACATGTGTGCACAGACTGGACTTTGTGTTACCCTGGGATATCATCATTCTAACTGCACGATGCAAGGAGGCGAATAATTATGTCACTCAGAAAACCATCAGTCCTCCACGCTTGGGTAACTTCCTTGTCCTCCCTCTTCTCCCTCTTCTCCCTCTTCTCCCTCTTCTCCCTGTTCTTCTGCCCCTTCACCACATAAATGTCTCCTTGACACGGGGTGGAAAACTGCCTTCCTCTGATTCCAGTATAGCAAAAATGCACTGATCACTATCCCTACTGTTCAAGGCTACCTGAAGGTTCTTGTCCTCTCAGTCTCTCCTGGGCAGAGGAGGATGGAGGGAGGGGAAAGATAGAAGGAGAGATTGAAAAAGATGGAGGGGAGGGAGGAGAGAGAGAGAGAGATAGGGAAGGAGAGATAAGGGAGATGTGGGGAGGCAGGCTGTAAGTGAATGAAAGTGTGTGGGTGAGGGAAGGTGGGGTGGGCAAGCCGTGAAATTGCTCCAACAGTGGCGACACCGCTGTGCGCACTGCTTCAACCAAGGCCTCAGCCAGTCTCCTGCAATAGGACCCCCCCCCCCCCCTCCCCCACAACTCCTCAGCTCCCATACCCCCAGACCCCCTCCTGTCTGTCTTTTTTTTTTTCAGGTCTGTTGCACACGGGGCGGAAAAGATCGTATTTATCACCTGTCAGCATTTGGCAGCCCTGAGTTACGCGACGCAGGACAGCATAAAATTATCATACACAGGCATGAAATTACAAAACCGCCCGGGGACCCCACAACAAAATTATTTCATTTTTTTCCCCAAAAAAGGATGGAGGGTGTTTGCATGTGAGGTGAGGGGGTGACAGGTGAGAAGTGGGGGTGACAGAAGGGAGGTGCAGCAGAGAGATGCAGGAAGCGATGTGATAGAGAGAGAAAACTCCAAGAGGACATTTTGGGAAACTGTCCTTCAAACTCAATGTGTGATAAAATAAAGGCTGGCTCAGGCTCAGTGCAGTGACGCCGCCACCTTTGGTCAAAAGAAACTTCTGTAGGGGGTCAAATCTGCTGCTTACTTTTGTTTTACATCAACAGTCTTTTACCACCTTTTTACATAACTGCATGACCACAACGATTGAAGGACTCATTTCAAAAATGAATGAATTAGTTATACATAGACCTCTACATTTCTTTTGTAAGGAGGAGGATGTCTTTAATTGCAAATGCATGCTGTTGAGTTGAAACTGATGAGTATATCGTTCTGTTTTACCTTAGGGAAATTAAAGTGACCTTTTTCACCTGCCTTTTGGAAGTCTGCTTTCTTGGCAACCTTAGTCCGTCTATTGTGTTTGTGTCTTTGTGTGTGAGTGTGTGTGCAGGACTGGATGGCATTGACGGAGGGAGAGGTGGCTTTACATAGGTCCTCCATAATGCCGTGGGTATACTAAATGCTTCATTAACGCCACACACAGGAAATGGAGGGTCAATATTTATAGACCCTGTGCAGAGCACTATGTAGATACGGGATCTATTGGCTTGCATTCTAGGGAAGGGAATCAAATTAAGTCAACGAGGGACTGGAGTTTTTCTCTCGGTCTCTCTTCCTCTATGAGACGGTCAATTTCCCAACGATCGCCGGTGGTGGCTGGCCGCCACAGGCTTGACCCCAGATGTGTGGAGGGGAGGGAGAGCTGCGCTGTTGAAGAAGTCAGTGAAGGTGGCACTCAAGATAACTCTTTAAGGTATTGTAAGGTATTTTCCACAGAGAAAAAACAATGAGAGTTACCTTCATTTTGCCATCTCTCTTATACTTTCTCTACTTTGTGGCGTTAGTCTATCCTTTGGCCCAGACTTTAATTATGTGAAAACGTTTAACATTGTATTTAACAGATCAAAGAAAAAAAAGAACTCTTGGATTTGTACTCCTCAGGGTGAAAAATGCGCAAGGTAAATTTGGTAGAAGAAGTAGAGAAGGTGAGACTCTATGGTGCATTAGCACAAAAAAAGGGAGAAGGAAAAAGAGAAGGGAAGAGAGAGAGAGAGAGAGAGAGAGCTAGACAGTGCATGTTTGAGAGAGAGAGAAAAAGGAGGGAAGATATTGCCATAATTCCTGTGTGTCGGCATGGCTGTTAGGAGCTCAGGTGGTTGAGCGTTTGCCCCGGCCAGGCCTCATCAACGTGAAGGGCGATCTCATCCTTTCTGCATCTCTCCTCTCCTCGGCTTGATTAATTGGGTTCCAAATACGCCAGCGGAATACGTAATGCGCCCCTCACAACAGCGCCCCCTCCCCACCTGAACACCCCCCTCCCCCCCTCCCTCCCTCCCTCTTCCACCCCAGACACCCTTCCTCCCCTCCACCTGCCTCCCAACCTCATTGCTCTCCTGTTCCTCTTCCCACCCCCCTCCTTCTCTCTGTCTCACCTCCGTCTCCCTCCCTCTCCTCATCTCAGACTCTCTCATTCTCATTCCTCTCTCCATCTCTGTGTGTGCTGGCAATCTCCAAAAGACATTAGCATACACTTGGTATTCTGGGCAGGCAAGGGGGGGGGGGGGGGGGGTGGAATGAAGAAATATGAAAAACAATTTAACAATAATAATGACGCTGATGATAAAATTAATTATGCCCAGGGATGGCGGATGAGAAAAAAAAGGAAGGAGGCCTCAGCAGCAGTCGCTCACTTAATTTGATTCCCAGACACTGGCGGATATCAGGTGCCATTTGACAAGCAGACACAATGAGTGTGTACTGCAAAATCTCTACATGGCTATGTGTGTGTGTGTGTGTGTGTGTGTGTGTGTGTGTGTGTGTGAGAATTGCATGTGGAAGCGCCTGCGTGTTATCCACAGCAAAGGTGCTGTTTTAAGCCCCTCAGACAACACATGGGGTGGTTCTTTTCTCTTTCACAGTATGTGTTCATAGTGACACTGTGTATGAAGGCAGACCCTGCAGACAACACAGCAAATGTACATGTGTGCATGCATACATGCCAGCCCACCCACATCTCTGCCTGCACACTCCTGCTTGAGAAACAGAAAATACATTCTGCTTTTCAACTGCAAACCACATCAGTAGCCTGTACCGGTGCACAACTCTGCAAACATGTTGACGCGAGTGATGTCGCCTCCATCTACCAAATGTAGATTTTCCACAACATGTTTTTATTTCCTTAGTCTTATGAAACATGCAGCCTCTCCCCAGGGACTGTGATTGACACATGCAAGCTTTAGGGATAGGAGTCAAGCATGACTGGCTCTCTTGGGGGGTTAACATTTTGAGAGTATTTTTCTCCATAACTACTGCTGTAGTGATGTCTTCTGTAGCAAAGCTGTCCCGCGCTGCTATAGTAACTCATCTCATTAGGATAAACGGTGAGATCATCCTGGGTGCGGTCTGTTTCAATCTCCCTGCATCTCATGTTGCATTATCACGCCTGTCATCATGCATGTGCCACGCTGTGTCCCCTTTGTGTTATTTATACTGCGGCTTAGCACTTGCAGTTTTTCCTTTTCGTAATTCCAAAACTGCACAGTGTAGGAGCAGAGTAATAAAAAAACATCCTTATCTTCCTTATCCAGAAAATCTTTAAGGTTTAGGCTCTCACTTTCTGTCTTCCTCTGTGGGTATCTTTACGTCCGTGTGTGAGAGGAGAAAGATGAGAGTGGGAGGAGAGGGAGAGGGGGCTTGATAGAAGAGAAAGAGGGCAGAGACCGGTGGCTGCACTGATTTAATTTGCGGAGGTTTGCACGACGGCGAGGCATTCCTTTTAACGATCACTAAATTGTTTTCTGACAGAACCCCGCCATGCAATTTCTCCCCCCGACATTTGATTTACATATGATCTTTAAACACCGCCGAGGCCGCGCTAGCTATTTGGTTATCATTCAAATCACTCTCCTCCGTGTCACACTCCAGGATAGGTCACTCTCCTCATGCTGGCTCCTGAGACGAGACGGCTGAGATGGAGGCGAGAGGGAAAAAGAGGAATGTATAACTAATGAAATAAATTGATTAAGGGGCAAAATCAATTGGTTTGCAGGCCGCAATGAAGATCTAGTGCTTAATTTAGCATGGACCCTGCAAGCCTGGGCATTAGCAGCAGAAAGGGAACTGAAAATCTAATTGGTGCTAAATGAAGTAGTGTACAGTAATGGGCACAGGGACATTGAGCGAGGTTCCCGTCTTTTCCCTTTTTCCGAGCTCCCATCACCACCCTCTTTGAATGCAATCAAAGCACACCTCAACTTTGATTCCCCCTAATGCATTTAATAAGCCTAGTTTATTGGAATGAAGATAAAAGACAGAGAGATAGAGAACATTTGCATGTCTTTGAAGAATAAAAGAAGAGCGCTCTTTAACCTGAGAAGTAAAAATTCACAGAAATGTGAGCATGCTGATGGAGAGTAATGATTGCGGTGTTTTTTTCTTTTTTTCTTTTGGTGAAAGTATGAAATATCTTGACAGAGGTGGATACATTAATTCTTAATGTATTACTGAGGTCTGCGTGACCCCAAACCCCTGATTTCATTTCCTTACACAGAATACACACTCATGCAACATGCTTCTGTCTATCCAGTGTGCATGACAGGTGTGCGACAGTTTCTAATAACGTGTTGCTTTACAAAAGATCCATTTATAATGTCGTTTTTTGCCTGCATGTACGATGAAGCTGCAGAAAGGTTAAGTTAAGTTTAAGCCAATTAGAATCCCGCTGAGGACGACGGGGTCCCGCTGCACATTGGCACAATTAAGGCTGATCTTTAAGATGAGACACACTGCCAGGCAAACCGCTCCGCGTCAAAATGGAGTAGCTGTAAAGCACAGTGACAAAATGACATTATCTGTCTGCTTGTTCTACATCCCAACTAATGTAAAGTGAGGTTCTGACATTAAGAGGAGTCATTTTGAATGTGCGGTCGCATCTTCCAGAGAGGCCTGTTTCATGTTGACTTTTCCCATTTATTCTAAATGTTAGCACTAAGAGGACAAAAGTGCAAATACACAAATTGGATATGATACTTCTTCAGCATTCTAAACTAAAACTGGCAAATTTGTGACCAAGTGCTGGTTTGGGGTTGCGTCAATAAAATTCATAGGTGGTGAAGAAATGGGCATTGATTTTTTTTTTCTTCTCCCCTTTCTGTCTTTTATGAATGTGTTCCACCTTTCCTTACCTTTTCCTGGACTGCTTTTTTACAAGACAGGTTTTAGTGAGTCGCCATAAAAGCAATGAGGAGCTACTTAAGTGCACAACAGGGACAGACCCCTGTAAAGATCATCAACAACCTTCACGTCCTTCAGAGGGAAAAGTGTGGGAGGATATAGGGATGTGAAAGATAGTAAATAAAAATGAAAGTAATTGTGAAAAAGCAGTTTTCTAAATCCTGCTTTTTAGTACCTCAGTCATGTTAAGCAGCTGGAGCGATGGGGAGAGTTTCCGCATGGTTTTATTCACATATAGAGGCAATAAACCACCTGGATGTTATCTAAAGCAGACCACATGCAGCCTGATTAAAACTGTCGGAGTTTGTTTCCATCTTTTTTGATTACAAATGTCGTTGTAACTTGTGAATTGCTTTCTGGGCAGTCTTTTCTAGTTGCTATTTCCAGAAATGACTTTTCTATCCAGATGTCTGTTGAGAAAAGCAAATATTCATAGAAATAGTGTTGCACATGGTTCTGCTCTCGATCTATCAGTCACATATTAAACATTTTGATTCTTTACTTTTAATTTGGTTAATGTTAGGAAGGAATGTCTCTGCTTTAGATAGCGTGCAGCGTGTTCATTGGCGTGTGTGAATTAATGTGGAAAGAGACCATCTGACTCAAGATGTATTCTAACTAATGCTTTCAGTTACTCTCTGCATCAATATTAACAGTAACCAAGAATGAAGGGTATCGGCCATGCATTCATGCCTGTGCACAGTAATTGTGATTTAGATAAATTATGGATTGGAGTGTGCTGTCTGTCATATAAGGGATTTGTACATCTGATTGTAAGTGTCTTTAAACATATATATATTTAAAGGGAAAAAATAATGAATGATGTGGTGGAATATGTCAAGCTATTGAGATGGAGAGAGAAAGAGAGAGGGAGGGAGAATGATGCTATTGCGAGTGGCTCAGAGTAGGAGAGTTATCAAAGTGGCTCTATGCATGTGAATGAGTCTATTGATCGCTGGGCGGATCGATGCTGTATTTATAACACAGGGGAAGGCTGAATCAATGCATACTTAATGTGTAAAGAGGCGGGGATGCTGGGGCAGGGGTGCAGGACGAGGGCAGGAGGTGGGAGGAGACGAGGGGACGTGAGGATGGAGAGGTGGAGGCTTGTTAAATAACCGGCGTTTACATTTTCTGTTTACTCAGCACTAGCGAGGCTGTGTGTTTAGAATGTTTTAGTGCGGGAGGTTAGGCGTCCCTCACATCACAGCCTGTTATTCTGATGAGCTGTCAATCAAAACTCCATCCATGGTGATCCATGTGTGTGCCCTCTAAGCGACAGTTCATCTAAAGTCTAAACCTTTACAGCAGTGTATGCTGTGAGCTGAAAAACCTCTCTTAAAAATTTAAAAAAAGGCTTTTTCTTTACTCCCTTACACAAAATCGCACACTTGCAATCACACAGAAGATGCAATAGTAAACCATGTTGGAAGAGGCTCTCAAGGAAGGCCTCCAGACTCCCCTCTCCACATGCTGCTACCATACAAAACAATTAGCATTTTAATTGTTTTGAGTTTTCTTTCATTTGTTCCTCTTTGTTTTCTCTTCTGCTGCATGTGTGTATGCCTGTAAGGTTGCATAATTACAATACTATCTTCTGGTTTGGAAAACATTTACTTTAAATTAATCAGTACCTTTCTTTGAAAATAAAACGACACTTACAGCGCATGTTTTTGGGAAAACACACACAAACAAACAAATTCCACATTCAACTTTTGTTCTCGTCTGATAAGACAGGAAGTGACAAATACTTTCACTTCCCCAGATACATCGCATGTTGACGGCCGGAGTGGAGCTCAAGCATCATGTTGAGACGAGGTTCTTCAGTTCAAAGTGCTCCCAGAGAACACATAACATTTTACTGCTTTCTCCTGGCTGGGAAATTTTGAGTGAGAATACTCCTGTGGGTCTGATTTGGTTTTTGACTTTTATAGTATCCTACTGAAGACTGGAGGAGAGGACTCACTCTCTGCCGTCGTAAACACACATGCAGGTGGACACACGCTTACACACACACACACACACACACGTGCGAACGTACACATACAAGCTTATATTTATGGTAGGAAAGGACTATTATGGACTGTTTCCTATACCTTTGTCTGAAATGTCATCTTTATTATAAGTAGAAGGATACCACACGTGGTAAAGACTGTTACGTTCCCTACAGTGGCCATGACCTGAGGCTCCAAAGTCATTAAACCATCCATGCATCCTTGCTAATTAAAGGTTAAGTCAATACAACGAAGAGGCCTTGCAGCTGGCAAACAACAAATAAGAGCTAGAAGAGTTAAGGCACAAAATGTGACCAACATCAACATCAGATACAGCTACAGTATTTGCTGTTATTCCCCAATATACAGCAATTTGTCCATCCGACACACCAAGTCTTGTTGGGGATTACATTAAGTGTGTTTTTGTTTGACCCGGTAACAAAAAGCCACCTTGAGAAGTCGTCACAGTCGTTGTTAAAAGGCTCTGGCCGAGGTAAGCAGTCTAGTCTTCCCGCAGGTGCTCGGCAGGAGGACTGTGTCCCAGAGATTTATGTCCCTGAAAAGCTTGCAGGGAGGTTCATGGAAGGCTCACAGAGGTCAGGAAGCTGATTCAATTTCAGCTCTGTGTTAATTTTTACCCGATCAAATTCTGAAAGAGAAAGGGTAGAATCTTTATGGATTCAAGTTTAAATTTCTTATAGCGGTATGTAGTTTTGGATTACGGAGACGGCACACTTATGTTTAGCAAATGAGGCAAATAGGCCAAGAGACACAAACAATCTAACAATGGCATATTCATCTTTCTCTGAATGGTATCCAGTCGTTCAGAATGAAAGGAATAGTTTGACACTAAATATGTTTGACACTAAATATTCTTTACCAGAAAATAACTTTATCAGAAACGTATTATAATGTAATTCATTTCTAAGCACGCTGCTCAGAGTAATTGCAGTGACCAGCTCGTCTGCCAACAGCACGAAGCTAACAGTTAACATCAACGGAGGTTGCATTGACTTGTTTTATAATGTGTTCAAGCTCCAGTAAATTATAACGCTATCATGATGTGTTCAACTGTAAACTTATGACATTTTTATTTTGGCGAGAAACTCATGTAAATACAGTTGCTTGAAGGAAATGTTTTCATGGCAATATAAAATAGTTTTGAGAAGGAATTATGACCTGTTTAATTTAATAATTAACACTAACTCTAAGCAGTTTATAATATAGAACTAGAACTACTAATGCCAAGATTTGTTTTTTTATCAAAGCAAATACAAATACAATCATTTATTTCCTACTCATTTGAATTATGTGTATTTTATAAAAAAATAACCACTATAGCTTAGCATAAAGTCTTAGAAAACCGCTAGCCTGACCAAATGTAACAACATCTGAACTCTGAAGTATTCCTTTAAGTTTTGGGTTTTGCTCTAAATTTAAATTGGGTAAATAGGTCACAGCGACTGTCTTACAGTTTAGGGCACTCTTCTGTATTGCAGACCCACTTTTATTGGCAAGTTTAAAAATAGGGATCTATTTTTACATACAACAGCTTACATACAGTATAGTAGCACGTACTGTAAGCTTTTTACCATAGTTAAGTACCGGAGCATCGTCAAAGAAGTTTTAGAAGAGGAGGAAGTGTAACTATATAAATATGTTTCCAACAATGAGCAGTGCTGCTGCCTGTAGCCTTGACTTCGAGACTTTTATAGCTCTCCCCCACTATTTGAAACTCACATCTAAAAATCATGCGCACCATCCGGGTCCCTGGTATCCCGCACATGTTGGCTCTGCTCCAACACCAGCATCTGCTTTCTGCGTCCTGAGCCCCATCCAGCACAAGGAATCCCTGCTCTGGATGGAATGTTTCTGTTCACGGGGAAAATAGATCCCTGCAAACTCTGAACTGGTATTCAGACTGTGTACATCGTAAGCTGTTCATAATGATAAGACCTTTCACAACAAGGAGGGCTTCCGCACACTCAGCTGAATGTGAATTGGCAAGTTCAATAGGCCATTAGTGCAATGCGGGGGGGAGGGGAGCACAAAACATGACATAAAAAGTCATAACAACTCGATAATACTCCCTGTAATCAGGATACAGTACATGCAGTTTGATGCCTTCAGTCTACTGTACTGACTTTAAGTAGCTGTGAGGCCTTGTAAATCACAGTATAACACGTCATGTCCAACATTACATACACTCAAAATGTATTTACATCCGCATGCTAGGTATCGATACTGTATCCATGTAGCTACAGTATGTCACGCTACTTCTTGCAAAGCGCCTTTGAATGTCAAGTGGAGGTTCTCAAATCAGCATAGACAGTAAAGCACACGTCTATCCACCCACCTGCAGTGCGTGCGCACACACACACACACACACACATAGGTGTGAAAGGTGTGTGCAACGGGAAACATTACCTCTATAACTCAATTTAGAGTGGGATGTTAAAGTGAATACACAATATGAAAAATGAGCATGCAGTTACAGTTGAAATATGGATGTTCACAGGTACATATATTTGTCTGCACGCTGAATCATTTAATCTCACCTCTCAAAGACTGGAAAATCCTTTCACGAGTAAATTTATTCTGTGATTAATCCTGGGACAGTAGAAAAATATTATCCATGAATTTTTCAAATGTTTTAACATTCAATTCAAGGCCAGGAAAAACCTAAGAGATATGCTCGGTAGCTGCACGGAAGAATATCCAAATAGACACGTTAGTATTAATGTTAACATTAAGGAACACTGAACCTGCCTCTGATTATACAAGTCTTTAATCACTCAACTTTACATGTTAGTGGTGTAATCTACAGACTGTCCTTTATATGTAACAAATAGGCACGCACAAACATTTCCCTTTTAATCCATCTGAAACACAAAAAATCCAAAAGTTTGATGGCTAAATAAAAAAAAAGAGAAAACAGCAAAGCACCAGCTACCGAGATGCGTATTTCATTCGGAAGTAAGTATCTGTATAAAGTATATTAAAACAGCAGGGGGAAACGGGAAGATTTAAAGAGCTATGTGTGGCTGACAACAGAATCCTGATGCATGTCTTTGCAAATTTCATTAAGGGTAAGAATGGCCTGTGCTAAAGCCCAGAAATATCACTGGTGTTTTTTTTAATTTGTCAGGTAATTTGTTACAGTGTGATTGAAGAAACCGCTCATGTAATTGGAAAGAGTCAATCTATGAGGAAAGAAGGGGCGAGGACAGATGAGGAGAGAGAGAGAGATGAAGGCGGAGACGAATGGGTGGAGAGGAGGAGAAGGTTGGGGCAGATAAATTGGACGCAAAAAGCACGTTTAGCCTCCGACACAGACACCAGCAGTGAACTGAGGTATAAGAGTACAGAAGACAGAGAAGAGATATAAACAGAAAAGCAATAGACAGAGTGAATAAAAGCAGAGCATGAATAAACTGATGATGCCTGTAAGGGAGAGTCTTTGACACTTGCTTCCTATCCTGTTGCGCATACATTACTCAGGATGTGTGTGTGCATGGGTGCTCCACTCATTTCCCAAGGCTGCATTGATGTGGTCAAGACTTTGATAGCTAACAGTCTCTGGGACTTGAAACATTCACAGAAAAGCTGAGATCATGGTGGCCTGCCCAAGGCTCAGACTGGGTGTGGGCAGCGGATGCTCGCTCTGAATGCTGCAGTACAGCCTGGACGAGTGACTGGACTCCTCTGATGAATCACACTCAACCTTTTACAAGACATTTGGGTCATTGGGTCATGTGTGGTTGTGATTCGAATATTATAAAGTGAATATAGCATAGCCTCACTGTTGATGCCCACATATTCAATGGCGTTACTTGACAGTGTGTCCATGTGGGTTCAAAGAAGACTAAAGCATTACAATATAAAGATTCTGATCGCCCAGCACCTCTGTCTTTCCCTCTGAATGCAAAGAGGTGAAATGCAGTTATAAAGGAAAAATACGGGAAGTAAAAATAATTTTCCATTACTGTCTCAAACTCTTACAAGTTATGTTTTTGTTGTTTTGTTTCTGAATTCCAGGTGTTTTGCATCTAATTCTTTCCAAATGCTGTCGTCTGGATGCCACTGATTGTAATCAGAAGGACTGATGATGCTGGAGGTCTTTTTACTTTCAGTAACTTCAGGGGATCTTTCAACCAGCAGGAGGCTTAAACGGTGAAGTGCTTTAACCAACAATCAGACACGGAACAAACATAAACTAACACAGCATACAGCATTCTTGTTTTAAATTTATGATTAGGAAACAGCTGTTGAATAGTCTGAATAAACCAGCAACATTCTTGCTCTCAGTATAAAAAAATATGTTTGTTTATTTCACGATATCAATTAATTTGAATCACCTGCGTAAACATACTTTTGTTCTTTGAATACATTTTCACCGCTGTTTCTGGTTTATATTGCTGTAGCTGAATTTTTGCATTAATATGTTTCTGGTGGGCTCTGGTGCAGCTTTTGTAGAGATCATAAATGTAATATAATGCATGCATTAAGTATAAGATGGAAGCATTATTGTGAGAGTACTTCATCATTTCAGGTTTTTACAGCTTAAAGGTTGTGCAATAAAATGGCACTTATTTGAATGCAAAGTGTTATGTACTTTTCTATGGTGGATGGTATTTTGCATATGTGCCTGGTAGTTATGTTTCAAGCTTTAGGATGCAAACATGTGCATTTATTCAAAGTAAAACAAACTGATCCTACAATCACTTACAAGGTCTTATCTCCTCACACTATCTCCCTTGTAAAATACTGGAAAATTGATATTGACAGTTGGTTGCATAACAGATTTAGAAAGTATTTTATCCAATAGTTTATCCAATCCTAATAAAGGGCAACATCTCCACTTGTATTGAGTCATGCTTCCTTACCAATGTGTGCATATGAAAATACTACCAGTTTGACAAAAACGTTTTTGGTAATAATAAGTAACTGCACCTATAGGCACTCTAGCATTTCACAGCGTGTGATTTGTCTTTATGCTATTTCATTTGTAAACAATTTGGCATTACTTAGTTGGTCAAACCCCCTTCTTAGTGCAATAAGCCTGTTCAACAAACAAACAAAAATAAACAGATAGAAAAAAAATGATGAAATAAACCAAAATTGACAGTGATTTTCTGCAGCATTTTTACAATAAATCCCACCAAAGGTAATTATATGCTCTACACGTTAAGTGTTCCCTTCTTACAATCCAACTTAAATGTTGTCACTTGGCAGAAAAATGTGACGTTAAGACACATGCAGTCTCGTGGGGGTGTATACCGACATACTAACACTCTCTCTCACATGCAAACAGACAGTATTTATATATCTCAGAGGGCTTAATAAGAACAGGTTGCGTCTGTCATTCGAGTGTATGACGGAAATGTGATATGTTGCTATGGAAACATAGTGGCGCATCTCTTGCTGTGGTGCTCTGCGCATTTCATCACATTCGCTACATTAATAAGCATAATAATGTGGTTGGCAAAGAGAGTGTTTTAAAAAGGATCAGATTGCCCCTAAAATTGATGTCAGTGCGGTCAAAATGACAGCGTCTATGCAAATTTGAATAAACGTCACCGCTAGTGAAAAACAAAGTCTTAATGCACGTCAAAACAAAAAAAAAGACTTTCCACTCATCAGGAGTGCGTAGAGGCTGTTATTTAGCCGTAGCTCCCATTTTGTCCTTTTCCTTCTTCCCCTCCACAGCTTATTGGCCTTGGCCACCCTGTAATGTGTGGTGCCTACACTGCCACAATTCCTCCTGGCTCTCGGCTGAGTATGTATCGATCGCTTGCTGGTGTGTATTACGTTGAGGGGACGTGTCAGAGAGAGAGAGGGAGAGGTGGTGGTGGAGGAGGAGGGAGGTGAAAGACGGAGAGGGGGTTAGACGGAGGAAATATTCTGACAGCTTACTCATATGTTCGACAATAACACCTTCAGAAGTTCTCTGGAAAGGCTTTGGAGCAGTGCTGATCTGTGCTGGGTGTTGCCATGTATCTGCACCTGTATCTCCATGTATCTTTCACAATTGCTAATCCTTCCGCAGCCATACAAATCTGTTAGGAGAATCCTCATAGTTAGAGGTCCTCCATTCACTAAACTACACAGCCATGAAGAAAAATTAAAATGAGAATTGTTAATTTCTCTCGTTGCTCACTCTCTCTAATCCAAACATGGAGTTTCCCACTTATAATGCAGTGATACTTTATCAGGCTCTATCCCCACACAGCCCTTCTACTTTCCACTGGCCTATGATTACAACTGGCTATATATAGGATAATCAGGGTATGGGACTTCCCTCATTCTCATAAAGGGAAATGAGGCATATGGATGGTGTAGCCTTGCTTGGCTCAGCACAGTGCAGCATAGCCTTGCATACATACACACACACACACACACACACACACACACACACACACACACACACACACACACACACACACACACACACACACACACACACACACACACACACACACACACACACACACACACACACACACACACACACACACACACACACAGTATGCAGAGTGGGTTAAGAAGGCTGGAATAATGCAAAGAGGTTAGAATTGCCCTGTAAGTAGTAATTGTTTTGACTTTAGTCACACTAGCAGTTGAACAGCTAGATGCACACTCATCTAAAGTTATGAAACTGTTAACGAATACATGGTATTTTTAGCCACCTTTTTAGTCATTTGCTTTTCTATTTTCAATAGTTTAAATCATTTTAACGTTTATTTTACTATGTGCTTTTTTGATCTCATTTCCTGCCAGTGTAATGACCCAATATCCCCGCAGGGATCATTAAAGTTTCATCTAATTTGATTTAACCTAATCTAATATGCACAACTATAGGCTAATGTGTATCCACAGAGAAAGCCCCCTCCCATCTACTTTCCTTTCACCTGGCACTCTGGATTCTCCCACAACAGTCCTAGTTCCTCTGGTAGGCTACAAAAGCATCACTGCAATCAACGTGGGGAGAGTATGTGGCCATGAGTATCCCTATGCAGCACATAGCAGACAGGGGAGTCTGATTCATAGTGGGCCACTCTGCTCTTCATCACTTTAATAAATGGCCCAGGGGACTGTGGGACATTTTGCCTGCTACAGAGGTACTGATCAGAATAGGGGCATTTAAGCTCTCTGTCTCTGCCACTCCTCTTACCTTGCCCACTTCCTTTTGTCTCTTCTTCTCCTTCCTCTCTCTCTCTCTCTCTTCCTTACAGTCTTTCCCGGGCCATGTCTGTCTGGGTGTCTGCCTTAAACGGGATAGATTCTCTTGGTGCTTTAAAGGATGGCTACATCAGAGGGCCAGCTGGCCTCACTCCTTCATCAGCGACACTGACCTTCTGCTTGTCACCGCTTAAGCGGCCGTCACATCCACTCCACTGGCTCATCGGCCACTGCCACAGGAAAAAAAAAGCTTAAGAGCCACCTTAATCCAATACAGCGTCTGAGAGCCACGTAAACAGCCAGTGTTTTATCTACTGGGGCGGACGCAGTCTGTGTAGGGATACATGCAGCTGTGTAAAGGGCCAGGGATGGTAGTTTGGCGGTCAACCTTCCCCTTGGAGTGAGAGTCAAATATATAACTGAACTAATGGAAGTTCAAGATTAAGTCAAAGCACGAAACTGCATTCGTGTATATTACTGTGTCAATACCAGGTTTTGGTTAAATGAGACAATGTAAAACTACCCATTCAACAAACAATAACTCCATCATTTTAAAACCTTAATTAATTTCATATATCTATATACAACAAGGCTAGAGAACATTAATGAAACTTTAACCTTGTGCAATGAAAGCTACTCTGAAAAAAAAAAAAAAAGAAAAAAGAAAAAGAAAGATACCGGCTCTTTAACGACTCCTTCAATTACAGTGCCTGGGCAACCCTGACTCCTGAACACTTACTGACCTAAAGATGCAGTGACACAAAAAGCTCAAAGATAATTAAATATTGATTTTTGTTTTCTAATCCTATATAAAAATTGTCCTGAGACTCCCAGCGGTAGTTTTCACACTCAGTAAAAGATGGGGGAAAAGTCTGGATTGGCGGTTAACCTCTATTTCATGTAGGGGGTGTCTGCGTGGGGTTGATGGGATGGGGTGGGGTGCGATGCCGATACGTTCTTGGCTCCAGCCTTGAACCTGGCCCGCACCATTACTCTCCTGCTACTGATGACACTGATCCCCTCTCTAATCTTTCTCCTGGAGCGGACCGTGGCAGGCTGCCTCTACGCCGCATGCCCGATTGATATTCTCCTCACCCAGCTCCCCCCATGTTGAATTTACACCCCCCTCCTGATCCACCTTTTTTTTTTTTACTACCCAACCCTGATACCTCACTCCATCTCCTCCTGCACACAGAAGCAGAACTTTGAGGTGACGGTGGAGCTCTCTCTTTCAAGAAAAAAATAACTCTTTCAAATGTTCTCTCTTTCTCTTTCACACACACTCAGCACAAAAAACACTTAACAAACTCATTCGAAAACGAGTGCCATTGGCCGTGCGGCCAGTAGAATTAAAAAGTTAGCCACTGGTGATCGATAATGTAAATAAAACACCAGTAGCATTAAATCACAGTATGAGGTGGAGACATGAAAGCAGATTGCTTCCTTGTGTTAATGCTCAATCAAAGACTTAATACAGGAAGGCTATGCCAAATGAAAGCGTGCACAGTAGGACTGATTCTGAACTACACCGTCAAATGGCATTATTGTGTGTGTGTGTGTGTGTGTTATGATTGTAGGAAATAATAATGTAGATGTCCACAGCTTATGTTGTAAGATTTGTCTGTCAGGACACATGGAAACAAGAGCAACAATATACACACGCACAAACACACCTACACACGCACAAACACACCTACACACACACACACATAGATGGAGCATGCCCTCCAGGGGGCAGCAGTGACCAGCCCAGTCTGCTGCTCCACAGTGCCTATGCATTAACTTTTTATCCCCTCCATCATGCACGCAGACAAACAAACACTCCTCTGGGGTTGTGGGCCAATAAAAAGTGATCTTATTAGCCCCCCCCCCAGGCTCACTGCAACATCTACCTCCTCCCCTCCTTCCCTCACCCCGTGGAACATACAACACAACCTGCTGTCACCTCCGCCGCCAACACCCCCACCCACAAACGCACACAAACACACGCCCTCAACTCCTGCAGCAGCACCACCTACACCACCCCATGTGTTCAACGCCTTGCATCCTGATCCTCTACTTCATTAAATAACACTCCAGCACTGCCACCATGGCCTTCACTTGCTAAGTGCTCCCCCATCGCCCCTCTTAACCCTGCTCTCCTCCTGCCTGTAACTGAATGGATAACCCAGTTAAGAAAAAAGGGAGAGAGCAGGGCAAATCCAATCTAGAGATTGAAGTCTCAGCTCCACGCTAGTTAGACACAGGTGGGTCCGTCAGAAAGGGGCTACGATGGGAACATGTGTGGCTTCTTCCATAATAGATTATGGAAATGCCGTAAATACAGTAAAACACATTGTGTCTGGGTTTCGGGCCACATAAACACTTTTCTTAAACATTTCTTCAAGTTGAGACATGACATGTTTATTTGTTGTGACATTTTTTTTCTAAATCTCGAGGAGATGTTTATTCAAGGCGGTGTGCACAAAGCACCCTCATGTTTTATTTACAAAGCCGCTGAAGTCGCAATGAACTTATTTGAAAAGTGTCCTGACCAGCACCAAGGTGATTGGGGATAGGAGGGTTCCTTTCAAATTTCAAATGCTGTCGTTATCGCGAGACACTGGCTGTGGAGCGCCATCCATCATGATTTGTTTAAAATGTAAATAACAGTGTTTACCCATTGAGCATTCCATGCGATATCTGAGTTTTGAGGTTTGTCAAACAATGAAATTAATCAGCGTAATGGCGTTCAAATGTGTGTTTATTTTGATCATTTGTCATGACAAAAATGACAGCAATCATTGAGCTAGTTTTACTTACAATAAAAATAACTATTTAAGTGTAATGTAGAATTCACGCCTTAGACATGTCACATGGATTTAATACAATTCACCTCCACAGCTGCAGCCTGCACGTCGGTTCTGTATCCGCAGCAGGCCCACCATGGAGGGATGATTCTGTTTGCTACCTGCTGCTGTTATCCGTACCTGAGCTGTCATTATTCCTCTGTTATGCAATGTTTGACGTTGTTTCAAAGCACCAGGAAATATTGTATGGCAGTTAAGTACGAGATTATTAAGGCCACTGTGTGTACTGCTTCTCAGCACTAGAAATAGATCATGGAGTGGGAGGGAACAGTCTGTTATCTCTGTGAGAGCCCAGTTGCTCTCAACAATCACGAAAAGAAGATTGTGTGTCATAGTGTGGGGCCCACATTAATGTTGGACAAAATAATAAGAACTGGACATGGACCCCCCCCCCCATATTCTCATGTATTCTCATTTATTTATTATTTTTTTTATTGTTTGTTAATTGTTTTGTTTATTCACCTGGAATATGTTCATCTGCAATGTTTTTTGGTTTATATTTCAATAAGTAAAGCTCATACAGGCACTTCAGCCAGCTAAGGGGTCCTTTGGGTAGGAAGCGAGGAGAGCGTTACGCTTGCTTCATTGAGTAGACCGGAACAGCCTGCAGTAGGCAGTAACGTAGCGCTGACGTGCGTATTTTCTCTGTGCTTTTAGAGAAATAAAGACGGTTGTTAAAAACGTATGCACGCCTGGATGTCCCATGTGTCCAAGTATGCAACAATATACAAGTTTAGTTTTTTGTTTGTTTGCCTGTCTTTTTTAAATGTGCTCCTGGAGAGAGTTCTTTGTGGCAATAGCGATCATAATATATCTCACAAACTTTTTAAATAATTCACTTTTAGGATATCTTAACTTCAGGTCTTTAGAGCCTCAAGACCATACTACACCTCCTCCAATGACCTTCATTGTATTCAGTTGAGCCTTCAAGCCTCAATCCCTCAAACTATTTGTTTTTAGCAAATCTCTGCTGTCAAAGAGTCAAATTTATTGAAAATCATTGCTTTTCTCTTGAAAGTTTATAGAGTCAAAATCATGGCTACTCTCTGTTCCACTAGCTTCTCTAACTCAATGCAATCTCTCATTCAGCATTTCTTTCATCGATCTTCCTGTAAAACTGCAGCGTGTTCCTCGGGTCTACTTTCCATATTCTAAGACAATCAGCATCCAGTGTAGCACTTTAAAAACGTTGTAATTTCTACCAAAGTTAAACAGAGAAAGAACTACAGCTCCAATGCAAATGTACTAGCATGGTACTTACATCATTGTAGTTGGTTTTATCCATTTCCACCAAATCTATCTTTTAGAATATTTTTTCCAACTACTTAGTTGTAATCTCTGCTGTCTAAAAAGCTACTGTTCTCACAGACGTGTGTGAGGTAGCTGTGACTCTCGACTCGTCCATGGACTCTTCTGTCGAGCCATGGCGTTCAGCCTGCGACGGTCAAGGGCTTATGGGGAAATACCATTAGTTAAAGGCTGCCATAAAACAGACATATTCAATATACGATATGAGATTAGATTTATTTTTTATTACCATATTTATGCTAGTTATATAGAGTGAACAGCACATAGTTAACAACACAAAATACAGTTGAGCAAGTCTATGGTCCTAGGCTGGAGTTTTAGTTATTTGCGGAATAAATAGCTAAAAATCTCTACGGTCTTTAGGGACCCATTTTTTTTACAGAATGCAGACTGCAGGTAATTGCAGGTAAAGTTATGTTTTCCTGTTGAGGAATGTTACAATACAGAAAATGCAGGAATGTAATAGTGGGGTTAAATCTGACATTACATCATATTCATAGAAAACAAACTTCCTAAACAGTGTCTTACAGTAAGAGAGATTCAAAACATTTCTGCTGTTTGGAAGCTCTCAGCTCGACAGAAATAATCTATCTGCACTTCTGTCTCAGCATGACCTTGAGCGCATGCGCCTATTAGAGCAAAAGTCTGGCTGGATCCAAAATGAATTTGTACATGACGGCTCTGTCAAACATCCATACACCTCCTTCTACCCACACCAGCAGCTCACCCAAACCCCCCAGACGGGCAGACAGGTGGACGGCACGCGCAGGGGCAGAGTGCTTCTGGAGGGGGTGGGTGGGCGATATTGATTCAATGTCTACTGTACTTGGAGAGAGAGGAGGCCAACGGCGCTTTTCTTACAAGGCTAACTCTGGACCAATCTCATCACACATTCTCTCAGGGGACATGAGCTTTTTTCTTTTTTTACCTTCTTCCCCTTTCCTTTCCTCCCGCTCTCTGCGTTGTATTCGTTCTCTCTTTCATTTTTATTCTGTTAAAGGCACAAAAAAAACAAGGTCGACAAAGGTTGTCCTCCCAGCAGTCAACAGAGGGAGGAGGGGGGGTACAGAAAGCTCTCCAGAAGACAGGCCTGAGAGCCGAGATATCCCACAATGCAGCTGATAAGAAAGTGGGCCATATAACCTTTGGTGGGCACGTGACAGGAATGCAGACGGCGGGCAGCGTTGTGAAGAGGATGAGGATGGGGAGGGAAGAAGATGCTGCTGCTGCTGCTACTCCTGCCACACTTGAAAGATGGAGTCAAAGCCGGGGAAGGAGGGAGGATGAAGAAGGAAGGCAGTGATAAGCGAAAGAAGATGTTCGGTGCCAGAGAAAGAGAGGGAGGGAGGATGAAAGAGAGATAAAGAGAGGAATTGAGGGGACGGAAGTGCAGGAAAGTGGTGTATGTTGTGTCTCACTTAAAGGAAAATAGCAATTGGCTTGACTTCGGAATACTAGACCTGGAATCAGCGAAGTAGACGGGAAGCAGGAAAAAATACGACTTGATTAATATTACTGTACTTTTTTTAGCTGTATTGAGAGAACATTTCTGCTCATGTCTTTTGAGTGTTTTCTGGTCTCACTGTCTGGATAACAATTTTTAAATAGACCAATTTGACAGCCAGTAAAGCGTCTTTTCTTAAATTCCTATCATTTCACATCTTTGACTTTGCAAAACACTGTATTCGACTAGAATGGCTGGATTAAATCAATACTCTCTGTTACTTTTTTTGCACAGGCATCACTGGGAATATATCCATAACGCTACCTTCAGCAGCTCCCTTTCCAGCCGCATGCTAACACATATCAGCATGATTTGCTCCAACGCGGGAATAATTGACCCTGAACAATTATTACAATGAGTGCTCTCATTTTTCTTCTCCTCAGCTTCCCTCGGCCGTGTGCGGTCCCCTCAGTCTCTAAACCGAGGAGTTGCTGTGGCGCAGCAGAATCCCGGCGAAGACACCTCACAAATGAAGTTCTCCTCTCCATCTCAGGAGACTCCGTTGCCATTTGTTTTCATTATTTTGACAAGCCTTTTTAAAGGAGCTCTTCACTTCAGCTTCACTTCGCCTCTCTCCCCAACTCTCTCCGTCTGTGCCCCGACCCCCCCCCCCCCCCCCCCCATTTATTTGGAGCTCATCCCGAGTGAGGTGCAGCGATGTGTTTCAGTCACAGCTCTCTGCCTCAGAAGACACAAGGAAGGGGTGGGAGGGGATGAAGAGCGGCACTCCCTCACCTAGATAAATAGACACCTCCTATCGCTCTCTTCCCCTTCTCTCAATCTCTCTGCAGTGAGTCCTGAGAGGTTCTGAATTAGTCCAGTCTGGGTTGTGTCAAAATCTCCAGCTCTGTTTCTGGTCCTGTTGCAGCTTTTAGCCCGAGAAAAGTATCACCACGAAGCTCAAAACACAGCTTCATACAGGCAGTGAATGGAGGAATGAACTTATTTCTTCCATTTCCACCTCGCTCTATGCTCATTATTTACTCTACAGGAAATGTCTCCATCCTGCTGGAGGTCATACCATTACCGATGAATTGAGAATATGTTAATCATCATTTCCATGAATATGCAATGCAGGTCATATTATTCAATATAACCATTACCTTAATTGTACTGTAATCAATGCTAAATTGTCCTTCTCTTTGTGTGTGTGTGTGTTCGTGTGTGTGGGTGCAAAGAGAAAAGCAGCTGAAAGGGTGGAAAATACAAGAGATTGAATCTGTGAACTGAAACAAAGCAATGCCCTGTTGCACATTCCCAGACGTGTTCATGCTCAAGCCAACGTTTTCGTGTCGGTCCCTAAAGTAAGGTACCAAAGTATCTTAAACAGACTGATTTGTATATTCCTGAAACAAGGACCTCCAACATCAACACTTCATGAAGGGTAAACAAATTGTCCTTTCTCTCATCTGATTTCGCCTCCACTGTGTTATGCGTTCTGTTTCAAAGCTGGTCCTGATTTGTCTTTGGTTTCAGCCCTGCTTTACTACCACACTAACAGAGCGATACATGAACTCAAGAGGAGAAGTTTAAATCTTGTGGGAGAACAGGCTGTTCACACATCTGGCTTGCTATACAAACCAGCAAATACGTTTTTCTAGCATGTGAATGGGATGGGAGTTTTACATGTAGGACCATGCAGTGAGCGCCACAGAGTGTTCAGACAATTGGACGTTGAAATGATTCACTTCTTTTTAACATCTCACATGATCTACATTTTCTGAATCTTAAAGAATCTCAAGTAGAGCTGCAACAATTAATCGATTAGTTGTCAACTATTGAATAGAATAGTTAGATCCATTATTTTCTGGTTTCTCTACTCCTTGTTGACCAACATTTGAGGACTCTTTAGAAGTTGGCAATGGCTGAAATGCTGGCTAAACAAAGAAATATGTCATGTAGAAACACTTTCAACGCAGCTAAATAATAACTGAAAAGAAGAAAATATTGATTTTTGAAATATCAATGCTATCAGGCTTTGCTATCAGTCCATCAGGAAGAGCTTTTTTTCTAGACTCGCCATTCAACAATCCTACAAGGAATTATCCATCATAGAAGAGACACACAACCTTCTTCATATAGAGCTATTGTGCATAGGCGCTCACAATCAAGTTGCATGTTTCATGTGTTAATTCACCAAAGGGATAGTTTATTTTCCAGCATAGCCACATAGTCTACATAGGACTAACATTACTTGTGTACATCAATAAAATGTGCAATCTAAAATTGTCTGGAGCTTGAGAATATCCACAAAAACAAAGGCCTCACCATGGGTGTTACCTACTTTGTCTGTCTTGGAAGGTCAAACACACAGAGTTCAGTAATGATGCGTTTTCCATTTCCAATTTCCCACTTCTCCTCTAGGAATTACAACCATACTGGAAAATCTAGCACATTATGATTTACATCCAATGCCAAACTTTAGTGCCAAGGGGAGGGTGGAGAGTTTGTCTTGGTGGGTAGGCGTGTAGCACGTATGACTTCTATGCATCACTGTGCTGTTCACATCCAGTCACAGACCAACAATTAGTGTTCCACTTTTTATTGTCCATAACCACAATCTTTCCATAACCTCAACCAAGTCAACCATACCAATAGGTAATATCCCTAACCTTAGCCGTGTAGTGGTTGTGCACATGCTGTACAAAGGGATCATTACAAAAATTCTGGCATTTATTGTAAAATTAAAAAAAAGCATTGTTATTGAATGTAATCCTGGATTATATGGAGCTGTCAAATAGTATACATTATTGTCTGATAGGGTTGTCTAGCCATACATGAGCATGTTTGTCAACTCGGGGTGGGAGACAGGCTCAGTAGTTGAGGGAGATTTAGAAAACATAATACTTCATCACAAAATATGTCCAAGAAACCATTTAACACATATTCATGAAATATTAAAATGCAAGAGTCTATATAGACATAGTTCCTTCCATACAAATCTTTGTTATGATCTTTGAAAGCAACAGTGAATGTGTTATTTTGGGAAAACACAATTTGTTGTGAAGTACTGTTGTTGCTCATTAGGATTATGTACTTAAAATACGTACATGTGACAGAAAGGAACAGACAACTATTTGAAAAGGAGGGATGGAAAAAGAGAGAGAGAGAGAGAGAGAGGCGAGTCAGAAGAGAGAGAGAGGACCGAAGGCGAGATAGGGGTAGTTTACCACCAGCGTTCCTTTGCTCGGCAATGATAGCCAGTGAAGCAGAAAAGTGAATTACCCTTCTACTCCAGCACTTCTTAATTTAATATCTCCGATGAGTGGCTTCAACTCTGGATTGGGCAAGGGTGTGCATATTCGTGCTGTGTCACAAAACATTAGACACTGTCACTGCTATTCATTTCTGTATGGTAATTCTGAGGCACACCTCTTATTCAGGACACCAAGGGGCATCTCTCTCCAGATTTTCTATTTTGGGTATTTTATTGGAAGAATTATCGTCCATTGACGTATATTTAGCTCCTTTTTGTGTGGAACCGCAGAAGAATATGTAATGGATGATTGAATAAAAGGGCATATGTGCTTCCGATGCGCATCTATATTGCCTTCAATTTGATTTCCCCAGGAAGGAACTTATGCTCAAGGGTAATAAACAATACAAGTGATGTATACAATATAAACGTTAGTTACCGCTGTTCTATTCCAAAGGCCATATTACAACACAATTTGTACACACCTTTCTTTACTCGTGTTTATACTAGTTAGTTTTCCATCCGCACTCTGTGAGTCAATAGTGGCAAACTATTTCAACGGTCTGATGATTGTGTGAAGGTGAAAAAGGTTACCTAGTCTTCAGCTTTTAAAGATGTGACAGAACAAGCTTTATGAGTTTCACTTATCAGTGGCTAACTCAACCATGAGATGCTCCGCCAAGGTTTTAAGGACGGCGGTGACTTGGGATCATTGCAGGTGGCGACTTTCTCATTGCTGAGTGCGAAGTCTTGCTGTATGTTCATTGGGTGATAGGACTCAACCTGCACCCCCCCCCCCCCCCATCCTCATAGCAAGGCAATTGGCAGGCAAACAGCTGCTTGGTCTAAGCGGGCTGCATATCAATGGCTCTAATTAATTGGATTAATGGAGAGGGTTCTGGGATTTGGGGAGAGGCTGGAGGAAGCATTTCAGCGGAAACAGAATTGCCGTCCCCGAGGGCAGGGGGGTCGTGGGGGAGCTGGGAGGGGGCACACGACTGAATATGGATGAGGAAAAATTGAGTTAAAACAGAGGAGACTGCGGCATTCATTAGACCGCCCACCCTCTGAAGTAGCTGCTTAATATGCACGCTATTACTATGCAAATCAGCGATAATGAAACGCAAAGGATTTTTTTAATCAGAGGAAGAACAAGCAGATGTTGGGAGGGCTTGGAAAGAAGTGCTATGAGTGTTTGTGTGTGTGTGTGTGTGTGTGTGTGTGTGTGTGTGTGTCTGTGTTGCTGTACGTGTGAAAATGTGAGAGTATGTACATGCCAGAGCTGGATATTGAACCCTTCTCTAAAATGAAATAAAATAATGCAATCAGTTCTTTAAAGCAGTCATAGCGAACATACACATGGAGAGGGCACAAACTCCATGGGAAACAGCTATCTGGGGGCCTCAGTCAAACTGATTAATATTCTCTGCAGGAGTTGCATTAAGAAATCAGAATTAAGAACAGGTTATTTATTGGAGAGATTTGTGTTGGTACCTTGGGGAGAGATAAAGCTTGATTGACTCATACACGACCAATCTGTGCACCGCCTACGGTGATATGGTAAATCCCTGCAACAGTCCTCTCCAACTGGAGAGTCAACATTGGGTTACACTAGTTGTGCTGGATGGTCTGAATCATGCTATGTGCTTACGGCATCACATATACGTCAGTGAGTGTATGTATGGTCTGGTAAAGATTTCTGCATGGAAAGCGTCTCCCTATAAGTGGCTCCCTGTGGCTCCTTGCTCTCGCAGCCTAATCAAGACGTTTCTCTCTGGGCCTGTTACATTAATTGTTCTCTCAGCACAAGTGGAGGAATCAGGCAGACTGGATGAAGTCATCGATTATCAGGCAGCTGCCTTTTTAGCAGTAGCGGCCCTGCAGCGCCAATGCCTGAGCAAGGTGTTGGGCAGGCTGAGGCTGTATGGACAGGCCTGGTTACCAGCCTGTGGCGACACTCATGGGTTTTTATTTCCTTAGCCATTCAAATAGATACAAGCATCCTACAGTGTTAATTGAGACAAATTAAACAAGAGACTGAGGTTGATTTTATCTGGTAGAGATCAATACTATGAGCTATGTGGATTACAGAAGACAAGGACGCAAACATTTGGGTTGTGTTGAAGTAGACTCCAGTAGTGCAGCAGCACACAGTTGCTTTTGTGTGTTGTTTATATGTGCGGGTGAGAGAGAAAAGAGGGAGAGTAAACAAATTAATGTGTCAGCCCTTTGCCTCAATAGATTGTTGTCATTAGGTAGAGAATGTCAAGTGGGTCCTCCCTAGTAGGCCATATAGAATATTACAAGAGTGAATCTCCATCCTGTTTGACTCCCCATGGCACAGTAATAACAACAATCTAATGACGTACAATACATCAGGTGTACTGAAGTCCCACTGTCCCGGAGCCAAGCTGGAATTTGATCTCAGGCCTGATAATGAGAATGGTGATGATGATGAGGTGGCTGAGTGATGATGATGGCGGTGTCCCTTGTTAGTGTGTCTCAGTCCTAATTAGAGAGGGTTATTACAAGGCTGGATTTAAGAGCTACTATAGGTAGACCAGGCAGACTCACTGACGGGTCTCACTGATTAACAAGCTCTAAATAAAATCCATTTCTCCATACAGGCTCACAGCTATTATGGGGGATTATTTTGCATACCCAAAAGTTATTTCTGCTACAAATCAAATCAATGTGTCACCCAACTACATGTCTGAGCATTCTTCAACAATATAAAGAAACAGAGGTCACAAGCAGATATTCATCATGGTGATTCAGTAACTTGCAAAATGTTCATTAGTGGATGATTTGTCTCAAAGGACATCTAAGAGGGCACTATTCAGAAGTTTCCAAACTTCTTTTATGCCAAAGAACCCAAACTATTGCAATGCCCTGCAGGAACGCACCACCAAAACACAGACCTTCATCGACCCACGTTTTTTTTAATGGTATGGGACAATCTTAGTGGATAATGCTGCTAAATAGCAATGCTATGCTGTAGCTTCTTGTAATCATTTTCATTAATTTATTTTTATCAAAGGGGCATTCCAGTTATTTAGTATTACACTTCAATAAAGTTTGGGGACTAGCAAAGAAAAAAACATATCCTGAATTTGAGTTATGTGGGAGAGCTTCCAAACTGCTATATCCTACAATTCCCATAATGCAACCCAATAGCATCTTCTATTATACTTGAGTGCATCATCAGGGTTATTTAGAGAGTTCCCCTCCAGAGAAGACATAATACAACTGTTTTCAGATAATCCATAGAAGTTCCCCTTTACTTACTCATGTATGCATTAAATGTGACGTCAGCGGTTTGCCTTCAACGACCAGAGCTTTTTTTAAACTCAGTGAACATTTAGTTATGACTCCCTATAGTTATTATTATCTAATATAATACTAAATAAAATTGTTCTGCTTTTCTATTTGTGTAAAGCGCACCAGGACATTACTTGATCCATACAGTTGATCACATAAAATAATAATAATTCATAGTCAAAGGTCTTTTTTTATGCTAAGGTCGTAAGCTAGCTAACCTTATTAGCATCTTACCTTGAGCAACCAAAAGCAACCCCCTCCTGAACGCGGGGAGGACGAGTAGAAGGTGCGGGTCGTTTTTCTCATTTCTGGCAATTTGGATTTAATCCAATGAACAAACTATCAAAGCGTACACAGACCATAAAGCCACCAGAACGCAGCACAGTGAACACAACGATGGCTAAAGTAAACTACAGGCCCACACCACACCAGATATTTTGACCGGCTTAAAGAATTTTTGCAGTTTGGTTGAACTTTGTGTATTCTTTTAAATTTTGATTGTATGGTACCAGTAGTAGAGCTGAAATTATATCCCCTATTTCCAGCAGCTGGCTAGGTACTACACATTGCACCTATAACTATTTTTTTATTTTTATTTAGTACATTTATTAACAAGACAAACCAAGAATAGCCTCTACAAAGCCTGAACAAATAGAAATGTGTTTTATCAACATGCAGTTCACAAAACATCATGAGTGTGCCTGCGCAGATTGTGGGATACATCCAGATCCAGTTTACCTGCCATAATCCAACTATAAATGCACATATTCAGGGATTAAGTCCATACATAATCAATCGAGGTGCAACTTTTTTAAACTACGTGGCCCCCGGGGTCATGACCGACATACCACGGTGTGCAGACTGAAAGTCCACTTAGAGAGTCAGTGGTGCACTGCACGTATTATACTCAGAGAAAGAGCCATTGAGCCACAACTCTGATAACACTGAGAACACCTCAACCAGCGAAGCCCTACTGCCGACTCAAACTGTGAAGGTCAAAGAGGATAAACCCTGTTATGCTCCGTCGCTCCATAGGGATATCTCAGCATGTGTGTGTGTGCATGTATGTGTGAAAGGTGTGTGTCGGGCACTAGAAGCAGCATATAAAATCATCACACAGCACAGCACTCAGATATTACATTGAGCTGCTCTTGCTCACATTTTTCCACCGTCACTAACTCCAACACTTACAAGCCGATAGCCATGAAACATAATGAAATATCATTTTTACCATGTAAAAAGTAGTCTTTACCACAGATGTAATGCTTCACATCTCTCTTGATTATTTATAGTGTTGTATATGTTTACATACGAATAAATTAGATGGAACAATGTAATTCAGTAAGAGCATCATGGCCACAAAGGCCCAACATTAGCTGATTACACGTGTTACACATCCTCTAGATGTAGACTGTTATTTGTAAATGAGCTGTCATGATGTATTGTTTAAAGAAGTAGCTAAATCAATGACAGATATGGCCACAACTCTTGGTTACAGCTGTATTTCCTCCAAAGATCAGAA
Organism: Leptoclinus maculatus; assembly: GCA_032191485.1. Taxonomy (NCBI): domain Eukaryota; kingdom Metazoa; phylum Chordata; class Actinopteri; order Perciformes; family Stichaeidae; genus Leptoclinus; species Leptoclinus maculatus. The sequence continues at coordinate 23,293,379 of JAVDOI010000005.1, forward strand.
TATGGAGAATGCAATTATGAATTACTGAACCTTTGTTTGTTGCGTTTACTCTGCAATAAAAAAAAATCCAGTTACAGAAATGTGTCTATGCAGCAATAGAATGCTGTTGCTAGTGTCACATTTTTGTCTTTTGTGTCTTTTGACACAATCCTGCAGTTAATCTTGCAGTTTCTGTGTTTTCAGGGTGTTGTCATGAACACAAAATCTGTTTGGATGTGTGTCTATGTGTGGTTGCGTTGGTTGTCTTTGTTTGCATCTGGCCTTGGCATGAAGGGGCCGGGAGGTTTGGTCAGAGAGGCGCTGGCTGATGTCAGCTGGCCAGTGGGGATGCGGTTCAGTCGCATCAGATTGCCATCACAGGACGGTTTTGGCTCTACTCTGACGCGCTCGCGCTCAGTCTCCTGTCTCTCCATCCCATCCCCCTTCTTTCCTTAATGACTCCAGTCTCTTTGTCTGCCTCTATGTGTCTAGATGTGGATTTGTGTACTGATAATGCTTTAAAACCAATTCATCACTCATTTTAGAATTACCCGACCAATTATTGTTGGTGTAATACCCTACTAACAGTTACACACAAAGCCACAGATTGAGAGTATTATCCTGTGTGATATGCAGGTGGCTCACAGCTCCAATTTCACACAAGCCAAAGTCTATTTACTTCTAGATGAGCCTGTTTTTTTTGCATTTTGAAAGCATGGACCTCCATGATATCTATTCTGCTTCAATTAGCAACAGATGCCTCCTTGCACAGCGCTAACCCTAATTGTACGTGATGAGCAAAGCTAATCGGCCTGGTGCTGCCTGACCTTCCTACAGCTGTGAGGGGAAAGTTTTCCCACAGCCCCTTCTCAGACCCCATCCAAATACACACATATGCGCACACACACACACAGAATTTGCTCCCCAATATTTAAAATCTAGGGTGGCTGAGGGTACCGGGGGCTAGCTTTGGTGACCGCAAATTAGTTGCTGTAATTGCATATCCCCTCCCTGTGCCCATAATTTTTCAGGCCTGTTTGCTGCAGTGCGGAGAGTTTGTTTGTTTTGGTGTCAAGGCGATTTAGAATCAAAATGAGGACCTCCGGCGCACATGTGGACCCCCAAGCCAAATGGCAGCGCGATTGCCTTAAATAGCCCCACCTCATCCACTGCACATAGCGGTCCGGAGGGTGACAGCGATAAAGGTTGGGAGTAGAGAAGAACCAACTGTGTTCACTTAATCATTTTGCCTTACTTTCATGGTTTTTGCTGCTGGTTAATACAAATAACCATGACCACTGCAAGAAATTCTAAGCCCCCTGTCAACAGTTTAACAACAGCTCTAATACAATAAATATCCCAAAATCACTGGCATTTTCAAGGGCTCCTGATCAGCTGTGGGCCCCCGCAAATATACACAGTCACCACCCAGTGAATAACTGTTCTGAGCAGAATTAAATAACCTTTAAACTGTTCTTGGGGGATAATGCATGTCTTTGCATCAAGGTGGTGTTAGTTATCGTAGGATCCTGCATCACCACTGCCACTGGAGTCAACTGTTTTTATTCAGTGTTATATGTACCTTTTTATTACAGACAGACCGTGAAGTGGTTTCTACACTGTTCCTCCGTCGTGAAGTTATTCTAACACCAATATCAACATCGCCCAAGATAGAAACCAGTTTGCCAAAAATGGAATTTCACAAAGTCTGGAGCTTATTGTTTTGCATTAAAAGTGGTAACTCTTCAAAAACCCTCAGGCTTATTGCAGAGGCTTATGCAGAGCTTACATAAGTGTGCGAAGCAGAATAAGAGAGCTTTGTGTGCTTGTGGACCACCGGGCAAAGGAGTAAGCCAGTGTTAGGCTTACTGAAAAGTGCAATTTTTCTTCTAAGACAATGACTTGCTGATGACTTTGCGCTCCTCAAAAATGTGCAAGCTAGCAAGCAACCGAACAAGCATAAATCACATTAATTAGCTTTGCAGCTGTGGTGCGGTCCTGTTGATGCCTCAGTGGCTTCAGCGAGATAAGAAATCCTTATGCCATAGTGTAAATACAAACAGCAAACCAAGATTGAACAACAAAGACCAATTAGTGGTTTGGGTTCATAATTTAGGCTCGTATTTAGATTAATTATACTCTTAAGGATCTGAAAATAAACATTTGATTTAAACCTATCTCAATCAAAGACAATGAATTACCTGAGTAAATCTTCTTTATCCTACGCTTTAACTGTGATTTAATCTTGTTTAGCTCCTCTGAATTGTAATTGATTGAGAAACATTTCAAAGTGTTGGATTTAAGCACCATTTAGATTAATATAACTGCTTCTACTGTTACTGTTACTCTTGACCTGCCCCTCAATCTGTACTATTTAGATTACACTACTTGCAGAGATATTATGTAAATATGCTATGTATAATTTAAAGAGAAAACAGACCCTGTTTGCTCTATTTATAGAAGAATGAAAAAAAGAATTACTCAAGCTAAAGTACTAATGTAAAAATGTACTTAAATAAAAGTAAGAAGTAGGTCAGTTAAATGTCCTGCATTACATTTAAAAAGGGAGTTGTGTTATGGTGATATAGATGACGCTACTGTAGACTACGAAATAAATCTAGATATACCTAAATGTCAAGGTATGCACACTAGTGGAGCACCATCAGCAACATGACCCCTTTTGTCAAAACCAACTACAAATTCCAACCCTAACCCCCTCGAATTCCTCCTCAATCTACCTAACTCTCAAGACTGTATAACCAGTCTACTCAGCCACTCTGTCCCAGTATAACCAGTCTACTCAGCCACTCTGTCCCACTATAACCAGTCTACTCAGCCACTCTGTCCCAGTATAACCAGTCTACTCAGCCACTCTGTCCCACTATAACCAGTCTACTCAGCCACTCTGTCCCAGTATAACCAGTCTACTCAGCCACTCTGTCCCAGTATAACCAGTCTACTCAGCCACTCTGTCCCAGTATAACCAGTCTACTCAGCCACTCTGTCCCACTATAACCAGTCTACTCAGCCACTCTGTCCCAGTATAACCAGTCTACTCAGCCACTCTGTCCCAGTATAATAAGTCCCATTGCGCCCCTCAAATTCATAAGTTGAGTGAAGTTCTACAGTCACAAAAAGCAGAAACACACCTCACTAAAGGTAGAAGTTTTGTACTTATACAATATATACTTACATACCTGAATCTATAGACATGGCCAATCTGAGCTGCAATACAATTAGATTTTTAATGAGTTGTAATCGTTTTGAAGTAGAACAGTAAAAGCCTGGCAATTTGGGGTTTGGAGCTGCTGGCACGCAAGTGACATTAAAGCATAACAATATAGTTGCAAGATGATTTCTGGTGAAGGCAGTGCCAAACACCAAAGCAACACATTTTTATCACTGAAGCTGTTGCCAAAGACCACAAAAACAAGAATCTTGAAAATAAATATGGACTTCGTTTATCACTTTAAACAAGTGTTATACCACCCATGTGACAGCATGTTTTCCTTCAGTTATACATTTTTTTGTAGAACTTTCTGGATGTCTTACTAAAAGTTGAGTGGAGCAAAGTAGGATTAGCTCTTAACGGACTGAATCTGTTTTTTGATGACCGCAGTGATTGAGTCATAATGATGAAGAGGAGTACACTCAAAACATCTGAAGTCCACCACTCAATTGCACCTGATCTAATGTGTTCTTCACACCGTTAAGCTTTCTGGGCTTGACTGCTAACATTGCAATGTATTGCGCTATTCGACACATGCCAAGGGACTCTTTCACACAGGGGGAAGATTTCAACTGGCTCACATGTTAATGCATGTCTAAATGGAGCCTGGGCACACACTGCTCATGACTGTGTCCTTTGGGCACCACAGTTAAACACCACATTCACCACTGCTGGTCGGGACCCCAACCACCATGGCCGCTGAAATTCTCAGTGGTCAAAGTTTTCTTTTTTTCCCATTGTGCTACACAGCAAAATATATTTTACTGTTTTGAAAAGATGATTATGAGAATAACAGATTGTTCCAGTGAAAGCAACAAAGCATAAATTGTATCAAGTGAAACCTTATAGAGTTATAGTTTGTTCAACAATAGTTCAACTTTTGGCATAAATAGTTTGAAAGGGGCCATCTACCAATAAACCCAAAATTGAAACCGAAATAGTAGTTTTTCTCATGAGCCTCCTTCTTTTGGCAGATGGCTATCAGACATGTGCATCACGTCTGAGCAGACCAAGGCAGGGTGGTAACATTGCGTTGATATGGTTTGGGCCCCCACCATGTGCTGATGATATCATTATCTAGTTGTAACCCTGATCAGCTCCATGTGTTTGTGGTAGTGCTGCATGCAACAAAACAGAAAGGGTTCATTGCCTCCATGGTGAAAATAAAAAACCTAAGCAAAGTTTTGCTAAAATGAAACACTTTCAACACTAAAACACTTAACATGGACAGTAAATTAATGTCTTTCCATAAGTCTGATGTTAATAGTGATACAGTTCAAAGTGGCGGCTGTGAGCTAGTCATTGGGGCACGCTCACATGCACTAACTTGCACTAAAAAGACATACATAGCTGAGCTGAATTACAACACACACACAGAAGGAAAGAAGAAAAGATTTAACGAAATTTAGGTTATTTCTTAAAGTAACCACCACGACGCGTTAACCATGGTCACTAGTGTCCTGCATGTATAAGTCGACGATCAACCTCGACTGCTTTTCTGCAACTTGCAGCCGAAAGAAGAATGCCCTTCCTTACTTAATCCTAGCAACATTTATGTTCCCCTCAAAATGTATCTAGCAAAAAACACAAGTAGTCTATAACCGTAATTTATAGGAGACAGGGGTGGACACTAATGGTGACTTAACGTTGCATAGTGCCATCTGCGACTCTTTAGAAATGGGTAGCATCAGGTATCTCCTCACTGCTCCTCTGTATCTTCTAAGGTGTTTATCGGTGGAGGTAATTGGTTAATATTGATGTGTTTGTGTGCTTTCATATGTATGTGGTGGGGTTTTATTTAAATGGGACTATTGAGTGAACCTACTTGTGTATGTAGCGATCTGAGATGAGTCTTAAAATCTTCGAGGTAATTGTGCCACGTACACATGCTGTTCTATGTTGATTAGTGTATTGTTTCCTAACCAGCATGCCATGAGTCACTTATGAAAGGGCTGTGTTAAGTCATAATGAAGAAAGTGCTGCGGATGTGATTTACAATGCTTCATAACCGTAATTAATACAGGCCTTAATGATGTTAAGTGTAGCAAAGCTTCTAACACCCTTTGTATAATTCATGACCCCTGAGTCGTCATTCTTCTTCTTTTCCAGTCGACATTCCCTCCAGTATTCATGTTTCCTCTGCTGGGAAAGTCGCTGTTGCCACAGAGATGGAGCAGAAAAACATCTTTCTTTGGAAGCAGCCGAGAAACAGATGAATGTTAAAGACTATCCACCCGACCCAGGCGACTTCTTCTGTTCAAAGCTCTTTGTCTTTCACACATTTCTCATCCTCCATTTATTTCATTCAAAATAAAAAATTTCAGCAGTGAAGGATTAATGGTTATGTTCTTAGAGTTCTGCTTTTTTTCCCGCTTTGTCTTCGAGGTACAAGCAGCAACATGTGCTTGAGGTCATAAATACCCAAACAGATGTTGAATTAGTCAATATTTTGAGCAAATGGCCTGCTAATTTACAAGCTTAGAAAACCGCAGTGATAATCATGAACCAGTTTGTTCATCTGCAGTAAATGCTAATCTGGGCTGAACTCAAAGAAACATTAAAAACGTGATCTCATCGTGCCAATGATGGCTGTAATATTTTTCTAAAAGTCCCCCATGAGCTCTGCCAGCAGTGGTGCCTGTGCTCTAAAAATGTCAGTCACACTGAAGAGGTTAACCCCAGCCCTATAAGAGAGATGATGGAATATTACACAAATAGACGGACTGTATCTGATCCCAGCTCAGCATGTTGTAAGACCATCCCATTCCAATCTTGCCTCTCTGTCACCTCATTAAAAATACAAAGAGGGTAAAGAAGGGCCAGTCCTGAGCAATCTCCGTTAAAGCTGCCAGTGAATGCAGCAGTGTTAATGTCATTTAATGCTGTTTCATCTGAAAAGCCACATTAGAGTCAGATTTAGTAATCTGGGTTTGCCCATGCTCGTCTGTATGATGTCATTATGCTAAACTGACCTTTACAGCCAGATTAGGAGGGGTGGAGGGAATAGAAGGAGGCTTTGGAAAGGGAATTAACAAGAAATGAAAAATGGTGTATTTTGGCATATGGATGATGAAGTATTCAGCAGCATTTTTATCCTTAAGTAACATCGACTACAAATCAGAATGAGAGTGACAATATGCCTCTTTGTGGTTTGATCAGCTCATACCCGTGTCTTTAAATTAATGTTTAGCTCTTTCAGGAATTCCTGGTGTCAAAGTTGGATCTTTTTTTTTTAGACCTCAATAAGCTCAGCAAGGTTTCGAGATTCTTTTCAGCCTCCCTGCCCTCCCTGCAGTAGGATTCTTGTTCTCTTTACATTTAGGCAACATCTATCAATAAGAGCTGCTGCACAGACTGTACTGAGACTAGAAGGTTTAGCAAACTCAGCAATCCCCCACTTCCAAACTTGTGGAACAGACTTGGCACTCAGATACAGTTCTCTTTACCTTTTACCCTAAATCACACCAGTGAGACACAAAGGTGGCGAGAGTGAAAAAAGGATTAATAAACCCAGTGTTAATCTTAAAGTTGTGCTCATCCATTGATCATCCAGGGAAGTTAGAGCTCTCTGAGATCTCTGAAGATGGATAGAGCTATTGCTACTGCAATTGCAGCTTCCCCCCCCCCTCTATCCATCACTCCCTATTTGGGGCGTACACATCTTGGCCACTTTACCCTGGTTTAGCCTCACATAGGGGAGTGAAAAGAGACATTTACACACACAAAAAAGGGAGGGAGACATTACATGAGAATGTTTTACTGTGACACTGCTCAGCTTTAGTGGTGTTGAATTACTGGGTGGTGAACTTACTGCCTGCCCTGTTGGCACAAGGGGGGGGGGGTTTCCCTTCGCTCTCTCCTCCTGGTGGCTTAAGACGGGGAGGTTTCACTCTGATGAAGGTGTCTGTCGGGGCAAAAAGGGGAAGAAATATTGCGTCCCAGCTGAGCATTGACACATCAACACTGGCATCACTCAAACAGCCCTGAGGTATTGGAGCTGAGGAGCTGAATGAAGAGAGGGAAGGGTTGCATACAAGGCTATAGGAGGCAGAGGACTAGAAGTACATGTATGTATACATGTTAGAAAAAGCCATGAAATAACTGTCAAAAACTTGGCACTGAAACTGACAACTTGTATTCAAGTAGTTATTACAGTCATCGGGTGTTTAAGCACGTCAACGACATGAGACACATGAATGAGACACTTTCATAACCACTCCATACACCTGACACACACCCAAGCACGTTTTTTTACCTACAGGCACTAAATGCTTCTCTTGTCAGGTGTAGTTCCTGCTCTGCTGACATGATAAGCACTCACTGCGCACAGGGGGGGCAGATTCATCTTACACTTCCTTATCATGTCATTATCACAATGTCATGTCATTATCACAATTACTATCATGTTATGGTCTTCCAGGGAGAAAGTAATTGACGGGTCAGCTAAACTCATCTCTAAGG